>CM077600.1:54879991-56092491 GCA_039654915.1 Aquilaria yunnanensis
AATGAGATTATGTTTTTATCAGACTTTGTATACACGTGATTAATGTAATGGATGTATGCAATGAGATTATGTTTTTATCAGACTTTATATGCACGTGATTAATGTAATGGATGTATGCAATGAGATTATGTTTTTATCAGACTTTATATGCACGTGATTAATGTAATGGATGTATGCGATGAGTGAATTTGATTATCCACTATCGTGGAACTTCAAAACTTTTAGTTGTTATTAAAAAGACCAAAAAGTTAGCATAGTTTGATGCGTGGTTTTGATGCATGAAGAATATTTGCACAAAACAGAAGTATAACAAAAGAAAGATAAGTTTATTAATAACTTAAATAGCAATTAACAACTCATGAACTATTATGGAAAAATGAGTTAAAACCATAAATACGAAAATAAAAGTGTAGAGCAACAACACAGCATAACAAGGATATGCTTATGGCGTTGGTAAATGGGAGGAATACTATGGTCAGTTCTATGGTTAAGTGGGGAGTTCTATATGCATAAGGTGGCTTATCAAAAAGGCAAGGGATAGTTCCCGAATCCCGTTACTAAATTATAGTGACGGCCCGATTCCTTACCCTCTAGGGTTTATGTAAGGAATGGATTAATTCGAGTCGTAGCTTTTCGTGGGCCCATGCAGAGACTAACCGTCTCAGAAGGCAATACACTACTTTGCTACTTTGAAACCGGCGAAGGCTTGGAGACCATGGCCTCACAAGGACAACAACACCAATTCCGCTTAGAAAGAATCGTGTTCGATTTAAGTAAGCTCGGGTATAGAGCTTCATATTGTGAATGCATAATTCATGTTTTCGCTAAGTAAATATAGCATATAAAAATCCACATAATAAGCAAAGTAAATTAAAACAAATCAACTTTAGGCTCGACTCACTAACGTCGAGTCCCCAGTGGAGTCGCCAAGCTGTGGCAACGTCGGGTTTTCTGGAGTCGCCACCAATCAGTTTACTTAGGTCGATTGGTCACCTTAAAATTGGTCTGCGAGAGTTCGGAGATCGGGAGTACGGTTACGTTAAAACAACTTTGTTAAAACGCCCAAAAAATTGGCACCTTAGTTGATTTTAATTTTTGTTTTGCTTTGCTTTTAAATAATTCTCAGTTAATTTTCAAAATTAGAAATTTTAACTGGATTAGTCGAAATGTGGATTTTTAAATTAATTAATTTGTATGAAATTTTATACTTCCGAACCATGGACTCTGCCGAGTCATTTGGACACGGAAGATTTGATTCCGAACCATGGACTCTGCCGAGTCATTTGGACACGGAATTTGGTGAAATTTAAATAATTTAATCCATATTGTAAACATGGATTTTTATCTTTGTATTTATTTAATTTATTTATTTTAAAAAGTTTGATATTTTCCAAACCGTAGATCCTACCGGATCATCCGGATATGGAATTTAATTTGCTGGTTTGCAATCTGGATTTCGTTATTCAATTTTAATTAATTTTTAATATCCAAACCATGGATCTTGACAGACCACCTGGACATGGATATAATCCGTCTTAGGATTTTATCAAACCTACTAAGAACGGATTTGCAAACATTTGAATGCTTCTTAACCAATAATTTGGTGCACATTAGATGTATTACAAGAATTAAAATTAAACTATTGTAAAAAATAAAGATAAATAAATATGCATAAATATACATATTAAATCAAAATCCTATGTTGTTCTCCTCTGTCACTTTAATGATCAAATTAATTGTAAGGGTAAGCTAATAATAATAGAGAAAACAAAAAGGTAAAAATAAATAAAAATTTGCTGTCAGTGACTAGTCTGTAAAATAAAAAAAAGTTAGTGATTGAATGAATGAATATGAAATGATGAATGAGTAAAAGAGAGTTATACTATCAAAATAAATAATATATATATATGTATATATTTAAATTTTTGCCAAAACAGAGTCTCAGCTCAAAAATTTTTTACTTTTACTTCCCGTTCGATTCAGATGATCAGACGGTGGAGGGGAAACGGCAATTGGGTATCAACAGATACAAATGGGCAGCTTTATGAATCGAAGGACCTTCTATCAATAGTAAATCTTCCCAAATTATTTGAACTAATGTACAGAGAACTTTTGAAGAGTGAAATTGTATACACGATTTTTGAAAATATAGAGTTATTTGAACATATCCTTTTTGTAACTTCATACCAAATCCATAGAAGTGCCCTAGCAAATTTAAGAAGCAGAAGATTTAAATTTAACACATAGTTTGCTTCTTGATCGCAATCAAGACCGTTATGCGGAACTGTATATAAGAAGACTGAAGAACATCCAAATCAACCTGACCCTTTCAAAGTGTAACAGATTTGGTATCACTAGAACATGATTTTTTTTTTTTTCTGAACTACGGTGTTCTAAAATGTTAAAAAAAAACATAAAAACTAAGCAAATGAACACAAGCAGGTATTAACCACCCGAATCATATTTGTAAAGTAATACTTTTGTGCGGCTGACTATTTGCAACTATGAACAAGCAAATAACTAAATCCAATGCATCAAACCTACAAAACAGAGGAAAAATAAAAAAAAAAAAAAAAAAAAAAAAAAAAAAAATAAAATAAAAGTTAAATAAACATCAAACGCAAGTTATGGCAACACGTTGTACCCTGCCTATAAGAACATTGTTTAATATCTGCCATCAAACTCAAAGAAAAACTATGAAAGTCAGTCTGATGGAAACCGTATATTATACTTAAGTAAAAAAAATTGGAGGAAACGATAAAAATTCAAATAACGGATCAAATAAAAATCAATAAATTTGTAACCAAGAGGAAGCTGGGCTTAGGTCTGGCTGAAAGGGGAGGAAAAGGAAAAAGAAGTTCCTGGTCTTGACAATTATTTTCCGGCTGTGACCGGGTATCCGATCTCATGTCTCCGGGTCGGAAAAACCACGAACAACAAGCTGCAGATTATCCTGATGCCTACCAGATCGATGTCCAAAACTTCTTTCGTCTCTTGTCGGTGAAGGACACGAGGAAGCAGGAGGGAGCAAGTACAGAACCTTACAGGGAATCACCTTCCCGATCAAGCAGCTGCCGCCGCCAGGATCCAGGCGGCATACCACTCCCATAGCATCTGATCCCTCTACCGGCGGATTTTCGCGATGAATGCGTGGGCCGACAGGGTCCAGGCCTTGATCCAGCGGCAGGAAACGGTGGGCGCCGTCTTGAGAGATAATCGGGAGAAGCTGAGGATGAACGCGACCTTGATGCGACTACTGCTGGAGCTGGACTCTGTTCCAGAGTTCGGCCCGACGGTGAGGGAAGAGAGGAAGAAGGTGAGCCGTCAGATCGTGGGGCTGCAGAAGATTCTGGATGGGATCACAGAGGTGAGGGTGGAGAATTATGGAGACGGGTGGTCCAAAGAGGTTTGTTCTGTTGGGACGAGGCGGTGGAGGAGATGGAGGAGCGGGCGTGATGAGGGTGAAAGAGAGAGGATTAGTGAGAGAGATGCAGCTAGGAGAGAGAGAGCAGCTGGGAGAGCTTTGTGAGCTCCTCTCTGTCTGTTCCCCCCAGGGAGAGAGAGATGAGAGAATGATTAAGTAAAAAGAGAAGAAGAATCGAGAATGGATCAGGTGAGGCTGTTGAGCTCGTTTGTCTGGTGTGGAAAAAAATGCAAAAGGGGGAGGAGACTTTAATGCTAATCAGGGGAGGGTTCAGCCGGGGGAGGAATTTTCTGTTTTTAATTTTAATTTTTAATTCTTTTAATTAATTAATAATTAATTAAGAAATAATTAATAATTAATTAATATTTCTAATACATACATACAGATATATATGTATACCTATATATATATTTTAACTAACACCATATGACAAAAATGTCCCCCATTACACTAATAATATATTAGTTTTTGTTAAATTATTTTCTTTTTTTTTTTTTTTTTTTTTTTTTTTTTTAATTAATAATTTTTAATTAATTAATTTTTTTTTTTCACAGTCGGACAAAATTGGGTGTCAACAGTGCGTTTTGGAAATTTTTATCCAACGGCCTTAGCCGTTGGAAATTGCGAATTTAAATTCCCCCCAACCTGGCGTGTCATCTTCTTCCTGCGTTTCTTCTCCAGTTTCGTCTCTTTCCTCTCTGTAATTTTTCTTCCTCCCACACGCACACACAGCACCTTCGTTTGTTCGATTAAGGGGTTAATCAACTTCCTGGAGTTTATTTTGACGTGGATCTGGTCTCATTTTTCTTGATCTGTAGGTTAGTTTGCATTTTTTTTTATTTTTCTTCAATTTGTTTTGGCGGTTTTGCGTTCTTTGCTGTTGTTTGTTGACTAATGGGTTTTGATTTTGCTTATTGTAGCTGATTTGAAGCTATTTCGAGGCATTTGAAGCAAGTAATCTGTTGGATTTGAGGTAAGTTTGTTTAATCCAAATTTTTTATTTTTTTTCTAAAAATTAGTTAAAATCGGGATTATTTCATGGTAATTTGGTTTGAAATATGTGATTAGTATGTGATTTGTAGTTGTTGATGGTTGGATGTGAAGTATTTGGGTTACCCATTATAATTTAACATTTTTTTCCATTTTCTTACTTTTTTTATTAATTTCGGGATTAATTAAAAAATAAAAAATACTTAGTTTTAAGTAAATTATTTAGGAAGTATATTTATGTGTGAAATTAGTTAGTATAATTAAAAATAGTTAATAATTAGTTTTAAGTAAATTGCTTAGGTAGTATATTTATGTGTAAAATTAGTTAGTATATTTAAAAGTAATATTTAATTAGTGATATTTAAAATTAGTTAGTGATCTGAAAGCAGTTTTCATTTTTAAAAATATGAAATCTTTTGTTGATTGTCAATTGTTTAGGTAATACATATTGTTAGTGTGTATAATGTTTAATTTGAATCATTCTTACAATGTTTTCATAATTGGAATTAATATAAACGTACAAAATATTTCTATTTAAGTAAGTGTAGTTAATTAAGTTTGCCCTTGAATAATAATATATGTCAATAATAATAATAATAGTAATAATATATAATACTTCAAAGAATAATTATTATTGTAAGAATTGCAGTAAAGTCACAGTAAGATTAATAATAAATATTATCATTATTATTATTATTTAAATTGATTAATAAACTACGAGTAATAATAAATCTAATAATAATAATAATAATAATAATAATAATAATAATAATAATAATAATACTAATAATAATAGTAATAATATATTATTAGTGAAAGAATAAATATTATTGTAAGAGTAGTACTAAAGTAATAGTAATAATAATAATAATGATAATTATTATTACAGTAATAATAAATCCAATAAGAGTAACTAATAATAATTATAATAATAATAATAATAATAATTATTATTATAATATTAACAATAGTATAGTTAGTAGCACTAGTAAATGTAATAATAATAATAATTATTATAATAATTATACAAATAATTAATCCAATAAGAGTAATAATAATAATAATTATTATTATTGTTACAAAGAAAATAGTAATTATGGAGGTTTTATTGTTAATATTATTATTATTTGCATAACAAATCCAATAAGACTAATAATAATAAATCCAATAATAATAATAATTATTATTTTTTTCCAATTGGCCAGCCTGATTTCCAACGGCTGAGGCAGTTGGAAATTTTCCAACTGCTAAAATATGGAAATTCTCCAACTGCCTCAGCAGTTGGAAAATATGGAAATTCTCCAACTGCCTGAGCAGTTGGAAAATTTTCATATTTTCCAACGGCTGAGGCAGTTGGAACAGAAAAAAAAAATAAATCACTACAGCCGTTGCAAATTCTCCAACTGCTTATTTTCCAACGGCTGACAGTTGGAAATTCCAACTGCTAAAACCTGGGCCGTTGGAAGTAAAATTTCCAACGAAAGGATTTCCAACTGCCTTATTTCCAACTGTCAGCCGTTGGAAACATAAAATTTTCAACTGCCAGCAGTTGGAAATGGCAGTTGGAAAAATAGGTTTTTTTAGTAGTGGAAGACTGTTCTTGATCAATCTGGAAGAGAACGTGTACAGTTGCAAGCATTGCCGTAACCATCTTGCCACCGCCGACGACATTATTTCGGAGGTACGTTCGTACGTAATTAAGCTTTTCTTGATCGATCTTAATCCTTTATCTTTCTCAATCTACCTCCCCTTGCTAATATTGCATGTGAATATTTTTAGTTATTAATTCTTTATGCTCGCTCAGGCAATAATCTTTGTGTGTATTCTTTTGTATGAATTAATGGATCAGTTCATGCTAATTAATTGGTTAGAATTAATAATGATCGTACTTTGGTTCTGGGGATATTGGAGGAGAAAAATTTTGTAGCCTGTCTACGTCGTCAGTGAGTTGGTTTGATTTGCATATATAGCAGGATTAATGTTGGCGGCGGACTTCTCTTACGTTTGAGTTATAATTTCATTGATATGGGCTGCTGGTTAGGGGCTGCCATGGATATGTAACTTAGTTGTCTTCCATTTATCCAGTTGCAAGCATGTCCTTATTATTAGTTTAATTTAACTGGAAAATTTCTCTTGCATGATATAGTATATAATTTAACCATGAATATGTTTCAGTCTATTCTCGGGAGATATGCCGAGGCTTATCGCTTTGATAAAGTGTGAGTACCTGATTGGCCTTAATTTCAATAATTTGTAACTAATTGCATCTTATCAATGTATATGTATAGCTAGCTAGGTCGCTTAGAATATGCATGTGGCTTATATAGCTGTTGGCCTTAATTTTTTGACTTCAATATATATGTGATGAGACTTATTGAGAGATTATTCATGTAGAAGGAAGAATGGAAAAAGACGATTTTTTCAAATTAATTAAGGAGCTAGCTAGGTTACACTTATATTTGGTAGATGATCAGAAAGAATTAAGTTGAGGAGCTAGCTAGCTAGGTAAAGTAGGGGGCCGGCGTGGTATGGTGTTGGGGTGGAAAGTCTCCAAGCTTTTAGCCATGATCTTATTAATTAAACACTATATAAGACTACTTATAATGCACATTTATTTACATGCATGTATATAATTAATATAGAGTGAACATAATGGTGGGAGAGAAGCGAGAACTGAGGATGCTGACTGGATTGTACACTATAGGCAACATTTTTTGTGTTCAGTGCGGCTCCATTATTGGTTGGAAATATGTGAGTTACCAAGCTTAATTATGTTTCATCACTACACCTAGCTAGCTTGTTTCTACACATACGTCTTCATCCCCCAAGCCTAACTGATCTTTGTAATTAATCAAAGGAGGTTGCTCATGTGGAGAGTCAAAAGTACAAGGAAGGAAAATTCGTTCTTGAAATGTGAGACCATCAATCTATCTAATTAATACTAGCTGGCTATATAGTACATATTTTATGGGTTGAATACAGATGCACGTTTATGTTACATATATTATACATATTATTTGGGCAGGTTCAAGGTGTTGGGTCCTGAACGTTGTAACCAAGTGGTCGGTCATGCTCATGCCCAAGTTGGTGCCGGTGCCGGTGCAAGTACTGCAGCTAGTGATGACGCCGCTAGTGCTTAATTTTCCTCTTTTCTTTTCTTCTCATCTCAAATATTAATTCCTTCTAACTGTACATTCTCCGCTGTTGCTGGTACATTTTATCCTTAGACAAGATGTATATCACAATATCGGTATATCTTCGATGATTTGGAAATTCTGGATTTTAACGGCAAAATCAATTTGGTACCATATTGAAGCAATGGCCACATAGCCTAGGCTCAATGATGGTAATTTGTCCTATAGTGTTTGGATGTGTATGTGATAGATGATCTATAATCTTTTAATATCATTTTTGTTTCGAAATTTTCAGTAGACATGATATATATAATAATTTTTTAAACCAAAAATAATTGGAAAAGAGAAGAAAAAAAAATGTATGTCGGTTATCATGAGTTGCATGGTGGAGCATATTTCTTTACATGAAAATTGAAAAACAATCTGCCTATGACGATGTGCATGAAGATTATTAAACAAATAAATCAAATGCTAAATGTTGAGCCTCTCGTTGAAATCATTACCTACCCTTCTATAAGGTTTTCCTAATAAAATTGAAATCAGTTATGGCTTTTTATTATCCTTAACACCTACATCTCTGAGTTTATGGCTATTAGCCACTTACTTGTGTCCTATCTCTTATTCAATGAGTTTTAAATAAAGTTTTCAATATTATTATGAAAACCTAGTATGTGACTCTGGATCTTGATAGTACTTTTTTTAATATTGTTAGTTGATTGTTGACATTAATTTTTCATATTATAAGTTAAATTTTGAATTTCGATTATCTGTAAGGATTTTATTAATTTTTTTGTTTAAATTTAAAACAGTCTAGTTTTCACCCCCAAAAAAGTCTAATTTTTTATTGGTATCAATTATAGAATGATGTCTAAGATAAAATGTAAATTTTTAAAATATAATGGGAGAACTGTATTTTTCACTTTTTTTTTTTTTTGCAAATTACCAGTGAAAGCACCGAAAACGGAAAAGAAAAGTTTGAATAACCCTTTAAAAAATTTGGAATAACCTGAAAAAGAAACAAATAAAGGAAAAGAGGGAAAAAGATCCCTCACCTTACCATAAATGGCATTTCAAGTACTCGAGTCACAAGACTCACAAGAGCGCTTGCTATAAAATCTGCCGCAGCATTTGAATTCCCAAGAGGCAAGAGCCAAAATAAGCTCAACCAACAACAGGACGGACACAATTTTCTTGTTTTCTTCGTTCTCTTTTTTATTTGAATTTCTGAATCTCAAGAGATCACCAGAACTCTCCAGTAGAAATGGTGGCGAAAGAAAGAGACGAGGAGCTTTTGCTTTTCCTCGAGATACGAAGAAGAGAGAAGGAGAATGCTAAGACGGAGCCTCTCCAGAACTCGGACGCCTCTTTAGGTACATACTTCATTCTCCGTTTTCTTCTAAGTGCTGGTTCGAGAAGCAAATTTTCAGTCGATTGTTGCTTGATTCTGTAGGACCTAACGCCGGCGGATTTTTGCCGCTGTTGGACCTGTTGTCAGCGATGCCGCCGCGGAAGACTGGCTATGATAATTTCCTGAACTCGGAGAATAATAAGTCCGACTACGAGTGGTAATGCTTTTGCAGTCTCTCTGTTTCCGTTTCTTTTCAACGGTGTTGCGTGAATTGTTACAGCGGTGTTTTCCCCCTATGCTAATTTTATGATGAAATGATTATTAGTTCTGTCGTGATCGCTCGTAGCTTAAGATTTCCAGCGAGCGAGATTAGAGTTTGATGTTATAGATAAAGACAGGCGTTATTTGGTAGTGGAGTTGGGAACGGAATAATTGAATTTGAACTGTTCAAGTTCCATGGGCAAGTATTTGACAGTTCAGTACCCCTTAACTCGTCGATTCACTAGTCACGAGAGTAGATGGACTTGAGCTAGTGCTGTGCTTGATCCTTCTATAGTTTTTCGTTTATCATCTGCCATTTGAATGTGATCTCTCAAGCTATTGTTCGGCGGCTTCAAATTATATATGTATTCATCTATGTCCAGGCTTTTGACTCCACCTGCCAGAACACTCCTTTCATCTTTGGAAAAGGAGTCTCTGATGAACCAGATTGCAGTGCCTAACTCACGTCCTACTGCTTTGAAACCTAGGGTAAGAACTCTAATTTATTGGGTTTTGGGTCCTTTCGAACATAAACCAGTGCTGAATATCTTTGTGTTGTTGTTTGATTTTTTGTGGTTATAGCTAGATTTTTTTGCTTGTCTGTGGATGTGACATCCCATACAATTGTGTTGGGTTTTTGGTTGCAGCTGGAAAATCTCATAGAGGAACCAGCTTCTAAGGGCACCTTAGTTCCAAAACGTTTGACTTCACTGTCTAGACAGTTTTCTTCTGATGCTAGCAATGGGTGTCCATCATCAACAGGTGAGCCAAAATCTTCAAGTAGGTCTGCAACACCTGGTGGGAGGTCCACACTAACGGCAGCAGTCAAGCCTGCAAGATCATCCACACCCACTTCACGAGGTACCTTGCCTTCTGCTGCTTCCACCAAGCCTGGTGCTTCGACAGCTAGAACTTCAACTCCCACTAGATCAACTTCACGCTCTTCCACACCAACCTCAAGATCCTCTGCCACAATTTCGAAGTCAATTTCAAGATCAGCTACACCAAGACTTCAACCTGTTTCGCGCAGAGCTTCTGCTGCTCCTGTTTTACCTTCGTCATCTATAAAGGTAGTTCAATCTGCAATGAGCAGTCCTGCACTGGCACGATCAGTCTCCCCAACGGTGAAGTCTTACACTCCAGATATATCACTTTATAGTCCTCCAAATTTACGGACTGCAACGCCAAAACGGCCAACCTCTGCATCACGAGGCAGGCCAGGAGCACAAATTGTTAGATCATCTGTGGTCGAACTTGGTTACAGAGGAAGACTGAAAAGGCAATCATGTTCTCCCAGAGGTATGGCACTTACTGGTAATGCTCACGGCATCTGGAGCTCCAATCATTCTATATCTAGGACAGATGTCAACAGCAGAGATAGTGAGACTCCAGTGGTGATTGGAATTAAAATGGTCCAGAGAATGGTAAACATAAGGAAGCTAGCTTCCCGGAAGCAAGATGATAAATGTTGTGGTCATAACAATCCTCCTGAGAAGCCTTCCTTTGATGCCTCAGGCTTTGGGAGAACGCTTTCAAAAGCGTCCTTGGACATGGCTTTGAGACATATGGTATGCATCTTATTTCTTCTCATCTGGTAACATGACCAACCCATACCAACACTGGTTGATGATCAATTACACATATACACTTTCATGGCAACACGAGTTGTTTAACCTTTTAACTCATCACTAGTTCATTACTTCATAACCTTGTAAGAACATTGAAATAGAAGGTTTAGTTGCACACAAATAGCGATTCAGCTAGATAGCCTCTGCCTAATTCTTCCTCCGGATGTGGAAATCAATCATATTGTAGTCTTATCTTAAGGAGGTCATTTTTTTTTTCTTGAGCTAATATTAATTTACTTGGTTGCCAATAACTGGCCGCTGATTTGAAATGGAACCGCCACTGAAATATCTGTTTCTTCTTTTGCACAGGATATCAAACGAATTATTTCAGGAAATATCCCTGCTTCCATGGTGAACTGTGCGAGAACTGGTTCCAAGAATGGCAGGACAACTGGTGTTTCAGATTCTCCAATCACCGCAAACAACCAAGCAATCTCAGGACCAAGTGCCAACAAGAATCCCGTTGGCGTAGACGGAAGAGGGTTTGGAGAGAATGATGTTGGCAATGAAAGAGGGAACTCTTCTCCTGCCAGCAAGCATGAGGGCTGAGGAAAAGCATAATGCATATAAATATACTGTCTGATCCATATCTACTTCTACCTTGTGGTTTCCGGCTTGTGAATTGTAATTGGTGTTTTGGTGTGAGAGCTCAGCATAGAGCATGAAGGAACACCCAGTTCAGAGGATGATGAACTGGTGATGCTTTTGGGCATACCTTTGTACATCTCTGTGTGCGTATTGACTAGTTGAGGGAGCAGATAAAATTTTTTTAAATTAGTAAGGGTGAGAAACCAAAAAAGATAAGGTCTAGCAGGTTCATTGCCGAATGCCGGATCTACGTCTACCTAATGGTGAATTATCAAACGTAGTTGGTGCACATGCTTGAATCAGTTACATCATCGGTGATTCTCTCTTTTATTTCGTGTAAAGTTAAATATTGCAGGTTGTATTGGAATTCATGAATAATTTAAATATCATCCAAAAAAATTATTTATTGAAAAAAAAAAAACCAATAAAACATCGTACTCTGCACATGGCATTACTAAATCCATGTGTACTATACTGAAAATTTTTTCTAAGACAAAAAAAAGCCAGGAAGGTCCTCAACCTTTTGATCTTATAACAATCAGCCTATTAAACTTTTTTAGTGCACACCTACAAACAAAATTTTGGGAAAACTATGGAACCCCTGTGGTTTGGCTTAACCTACATTTTGTCCCTCACATCTTAAAAAATGTATACTTTACCTCTTACTTCCTTTATATTGTCTAACAATAACTTTTTGAACCTTAATTTAAATTATCTAGTAACTATGTTTCAATAATGGAAAAATTACCAAACCCCCCTGAGGTATGGTCAAACCTACACTTGTAAGTCTTGTATCCTCCATATTTCAAATACTTACACTTACCTTCCTTGAGAATCAACTCCACTATTTACCATTACCATAGAAGATGGAAAATATCTGATTTTGCCCTCATAGCCTCCATTGACAAAAACTTTACCCCCACCCAACTTAAGACAAAACAAAACCCATAAAACAAAAAGTGAAATTTACAAAAACAAAAGAACCAAAACTCAAATTCATCCGTAGATTTGCACCTTCGCCATTATTGCTTAATCGACAACTTCGGTCACCCGGCCTTCGTCAATCATTTTGGAGAAGGTAGATTGGTGTTGCCTTCTTCATTCACTAACCGACAGTCTCCTCCTTCACCTCCTGCACACACCCTCTTTCCTTGCCTAATCTCTTGCAAAATAATAGCACCAAATCCACCCAATCTTTTCCCACCCACTCCTCGCTTGTCGAATCATGTTTATTCTATGGAGAACTGAGCAAATGGATCTCAAATTAGCACCAAAACAACAGCTATTTCTTGCAAAATAATAGCACCAAACATAAGCATATTCGAGCCCCATACATTTGGGTTACCATTTTGAAAGCAGTTGTGTACGAAATGCCACCTTGTGGGTTTGATTTGTTTTCCGATTCATCCCTATGCCTTTTGGCCATCAATTAACCTCCCTAGTGGGTCTAATTTGTTTTTTACTCCCTCAATCCCAAAATTTTTGTTTCATTTAACTTTTTATTTATTGTATTTTGACTTGAATTTTTTCATATTATTGTTTATTAGAAAAAATTTAAAAATATGTATATATTTAAAAACTACATGTCTTGATTTATCATTTATATATACATATTTTTTATTTATATATTAAAATGTTAAAAATAAAAAATTTTAGATTAATTGCTAAAAAAAATTGAGCAAAAATTTTGGAACAGGATGAGTAGTTAACAAGAATCCAACATACATTCGATTGACAACCCTTCATATCAACCAAGGAAAATGGTCGAGGAATGAAAAAATCTGTAGATTAAGCATCAACCAAGATACTAAATCCTTAGAATCTAACCTCAAGAGAAGGACCCAGAGAGATCAAAGGAGCGCACTGTTGCTAAAGATTGTTTAGAAACCAAATGGATTCAAAACAACATTGCGAATCGAATGAGGCGATAGAGCGAAAGCAGATTCGACCAGAGGAAGAAGGGTGGGGCTGAGGGAGAATCGAAGCAAATGGCAACCATCAATGGTAAACGGCGGGGAAAACGCTAGAAATGGATAGCTGCTAAAGAAGCTGGTGATTGGATTTTGAAATCTAATGGATTTTTGGGACTCACTGAAAGACCACATCCCCTGGCCATTGAATGGCCCCCTGCCACCATGCTCGTTCACTAAAGAAGCCGATGATTATAGTTTGAAATCCCTAGGACTCGAAAAGGATATTTGGAAAGAAAAAAATATAGAAGAGGGTTTGGAGAGAATGATATTGGTAATGAAAGAGGGAACTCCTGTCCTGCCAGCAAGCATGCAGGTTGAGGAAAATCATAAGCATATAATTATACATCTGATCCATATCTACTTTTAACCTTGTGTTTTCCATCCTATGAATTGTGATTGGTGTTCTGGTGTGAAAGCTCAACATAGAGCATGAAAAAACACCTAGTTCAAAAGATAATCAACTGGTGTTGCAATTGGACACACTTTTGTACATCTCTGTGTATATTGACTAGTTGACGGAGCAGATAAAACTTTTTTAAATTAACAAGGGTGAGAAACCAAAAAAGATTAGGCCTTGGCTAGCAGTTCATTGTCGAATGCCAGATCTACCTAATGGCAAACTATCAAATGCAGTTGGTGCACATACTCGGACCAATTACATCATCAGTTGTTCTGTCTTTTATTTCATGTAAAGTTAGACATTGCAGGTTTATCCCAAATTTTTTCTTTTTTTCCTTTCACGAATAAAAATCATGAGAAATGTATTGATGTTATAAAAAATTAAGTGTTGTATTGGAATTCATGAACAACCCAAAATATCATCTAAATAAATTATTTATTGAAAAAAAAATAAAACATCATGCGTTGCATACGGCATACTATATCCGTGTGTACCATACTGAAAATTTTTTCTAAGATAAAAAAAAACCCTAAGATGGTCCTCAACTTTTTGACCTCATAACAATTAGCCTATTAAATGTTTTTAGCTCACACTTGCTAAATTTTGGGAAAACTATAAAACTCCTGTGGTTTGGCTTAACGTACATTTTATCCCTCCTAACTTTAAAAATCTACAATTTACCTCCTATTTCCCTTACATTGTTCAACAACAACTTCTTAAACCTTAATTTAAACTATTTGGTAACTATATTTTAATAATAGAAAAATTACCAAAACCCCCTCTGAGATATAGCCAAACCTATTCTCATTTCCTCACTATTTTAAATACCTACACTTACCCCCTTGAGAATTAACTCCATTTTTCACCGTTACCATAGAAAATGAAAAATATCTAATTTTTCCTTCTTAGCCTTCATTCACAGAAACTTTACCCTTTAATTCAAGAAAAACAAAACCTATAATCAAAAAATGAAATCTATGAAATCAAAAGAACTAGAACTCAAACATAAACCCTAAACTTTGAAAGATTCATCTTGAGATTTGCACCAAATCCGCCCAGTCTTTTCCCCACCCACTCCTCGTTTGCCAAATCATGTTTATTTTGTGGAGAACTGAGTAAATGGATCTCAAATTTGCTCCAAAACAGCAGCCATTTCTTGCAAATTAATAGCACCAAATAGAAGCATGTTCAAGCCCCATACCTTTGGGCCACCATTTTGAAAGTTGTTGTGTATGAATGCGACCCTGTAGGTTTGATTCATTTTCTGATTCATCCTTATGCCTATTGGCTGTCAATTGGTTGGTCCAATTTGTTTTTTTGGTTAATGGGGAATCTAACATGCATTCGATTGACAACCTTCTTGGTAATGAAAGAAGGAACTCCTCTCTTGCTAGCAAGCATGCATGCTGAGGAAAAGCGTAATGCTTATAAATATACGGCTGATCCATATTTACTTTTATCTTGTGGTTTTCGTCTTGTGAATTGTTATTTGTGTTTTGGTGTGAGAGCTTAGCATAAAGCATGAAGAAACACCCAGTTCAAAGATAATCAACTGGTGCTGCTGCAGGGCATACCTTTGTACATCTCTATGCGCATATTGGCTAGTTAAGGGAATAGATAAAATTTTTTTAAATTAGTAAGGGTGGAAAACCAAAAAAGATATGGCCTTAGCTAGTGGGTTTATTACAGAATACCAAATCTACCTAATGATGAATAATCAAATGTAGTTGGTGCACATACTCGAACTAGTTACATCATCAGCAGTTCTCTCTTTTATTACGTGTAAAGTTAGACATTGTAGGTTTATCCTACATTTTTTTTATCTTTATTTCTTTCATGAAAAAAATCATAAGAAATCTATTGATGTTATAAAAAAATTAAGGGTTGTATTGGAATTCATGAAGAACTCAAACATCATCTAAATAACTTATTTACTGGAAAAAAAATAGTAAAACATCATATCCTACATACGGCATACTATATCTATATGTCTCATACTGGGAATTTTTTCTAAGATAGCAAAACCCCAAAGGTCCTCAACCTTTTGATCTTATAATAATTAGCCTATTAATTTTTTTTAGTTCACACTTGCACACAAAATTTTAGGAAAACTATATAACCCATACGATTTGGCTTAACCTACATTTTGCCTCTCCTATTTTCAAAAATCTACATTTTACCTCCTACTTACTTTACCCTGTCCAACAACAACATCTTAAACTTTAATTTAAACTATCTAGTAACTATGTTTCAATAATTTCAAATTTTTTGATATTTTTTATAGTTAATTAGTATTTAAAAAATACTGATTTACATTTACAAAAAAAATGTATTTACAAAGAAAAAAATTTGATAATTTAAAACGTCAATTACTTTTAAAAAAATGTTAAAGAAACTAAAATCACTGAAAGATGACTACCGTACGATTTAAATTAGGCTTTCAAAAATTGTTGTTAAACAATGTAAAAGAAGCAAGAATAAAGTGTAGATTTTTAAAAATAATGGGAAAAATGTAGATTAGACTAAACTACAAGGGGTTATTCTAATTTCACTTAAACTTTCTAACTTGTGACAAAGAGGACTCAAAAGTAATAAATTGAATATTTAAAACCTTAGAAAAAGTGACACAATCAAGCATGATTTTGAAAGTTTAGTGGACAATATGACAATGAAAATATGTTTGATGGGTATATGGTAAAAACTTGACACCTTGATGGCCATTTCAAGTTTATTCTTCTTATCAGCTAATGCATATGTACTTGCAAGTTTAGATATGTTTTAGTCCATAATATTGGAAGTTCTGTAATTTGGTCCTAGACTTTCCTGAAGAATATTCCATGCTCAACCCCTTTTTGACCAAGGGGAAGTACATTATACGTCTTAAAGCTTTTAATATTTTGCCATATCAGTCAGAAACTTCTTGATTTGCCAAATAAGTCCTAAAACTTATAACTGTTAACTCCGTTAGTCCTAAAAGCTCCGCATCTTGCCAAATCAGTCCTAAAACTTTTGTTTCTGAAAAAAAAAGCTCATGTGGCACTTAATGTGGTGTTATGGTTACAGAAGTATGAAATCAGTTGGTCAAATCAGATTTGTAACTATTGGAATAATTGTTGGTCATTATCTCTAGGCGAAACTTACAATTACCTCATTGAGGTGCCATAACCTTTAGTTTGACCTCTCTATTTTTGGAAACCTACACTTTGCCCTTGTATTTTTTACATTGTTTGATAACAACTTCTGAAACTGTATTTAAACTATAGATAGTCATCTTTCAGTAATTTCAATCTCTTTAACATTTTTTTATAGTTAATAGATATTTTAAATTGTCATTTTTCTTTTTTCTAAATATATTTTTCTCCTTGTAAATATATATCAGTATTTTTTAAAAGTCAGTTGGCTGTGAAAAAAAAATCACAAATCTTGAAATTATTGGAATATTATTATCATGTAGTTTAAATTATGATTTCAAAAGTTGTTGTCAAACACTATAAAGCAAATAGGAGGTAAAGTGTAAGTTTTTTAAAATAGAGGGGCAAAGTGCAGGTTAGAGTGATGATCGAATTTATAACTCCACTTGAAGATATGCTTGAGGTCTTCTATGGAGAACAAAAGTCTTGAACTTATTGAATACACAACCAAATAATAACTAAAAATAAATAAATATGTAATACATTTATTGAATGCACAACTAAATTTTACATTTATTAAAATATTATATTTTAATTTTTTTTTATTTTTAAATTTTTTGTAAAAAAATAAGTATAACTTATTAATTTTTTCATTGGCTAGGCTAGAAAGCTACAAAACATTAATTACCATTTGGCTAAAAAATGTACTTAATTAATGATATAATGATACATAATTAATAATGTGCTTAATTAATAAATTATTTATATTTTGCAATGAAAAAATATTGTAGAATATGTATATTTTTTTCATATGGTGAAAAATAATTTTTAAAATAAAATGAGATTAGCTAAAATATATTTATAAAAAAAATGATACTTCTCTATTTGAACTAATTGAAAAATGAATAAAATGTTAAAAAAGTAAATATTAATATTAATCACAAGCATTAACTATTGGTTTATAAATATGAAAATCCATTATAGATATAGAAATTATTAGTAAATTTACAAAGATATAAATTATTTAGAAATATAAAATTTATTAGAAATATATTATATATTTAGAAAAAATGGATTGGATGTGGTATGAAATAAATATTGTTGGTGATTTGCACAATTTACAGATCTTATTGTGTAATCATGACATTTGGCCCACTTGCATGGTAATGAAATGGAATGATGTGTCTACTCCAGAGGCAAAGTGTAGGTTTCTAAAATAGAGGAGTAAGTGTAGATTAGGTTAAACATAATGGGGTTTTTTCAACTTTCCCCTAGATTGTTTGCAAAAAATGCATAAAAGAATAGCAACCTATGAATAACTCTCTTGTTCTTTTCATGCCCTCGTAAAAATGTCTGGTTTTGACAATTCCCACAGGGTAGAGGCAGACTAAGAAAGGAAAGGAAGAGAATATTAGCAAACCCGACGGCAGTAAGGTTAGGGTGTTCAACCTATTTCGCCATAAAATTGCAAGGGGGTTTATGTACTTACATCCAATCTGTTTTAATTTAAATTAATTGACTTTAAAATGATGTATTTTTATTTTTATATTTTTTTACTCAAAATTAATTTTAATTAAAAGTCCATATTATGTAGTTGAAATAATCTATTGAAGATATAATTTTTGAAATCTTACTAAATTTTTATGAATTTTTTTTAATTTAAGGAATTAAAAAAGAAAAATTTATAAATATTTAATAATATCATAAAAATTTAATTTTAAATAGATTATTGTATCTATATAATATTAACTTTCAAATAAAATTAATTTCAAGTAAAAAATATAAAAATAAAAATAAATTAGTTAAAAAAATATAAAAATAAAAATAAGTTAGTTCACTTAAATTAAAATGAATTATATAGAGCATCCATTTCTAACTTTTTAAATCTTTAATTAGAAGGAAAAGCAACTCTGGATATGGAAATCTAACCAATCAAGAGCTCCTCCCATTTCCAACATTTCCATCGGTTCACATCAGTCTATTAAATGCTGTAGCATTTGTCTTTTTTTAAGAGGGAAAAAGAAAGAGGACGCGGAGTTGCTTCGCATAAAATCATCATAAGTAGAATATTATAAACAGATATTTAAAAAGCCCCTTGTTTGGTATCTTTATGTCTGACGTAATAAAATTGTGAATTTTTTAAAATTTTTTTTAAAAAATTTCCTTGCATGCTATTTGTTGGAGAGTTGACTCAATTGTTAAAATGCTGATTGCGGTTCAAAGAAAATTGTTAATATTTGTCAACAGTGGTTTTTGGGGAAAAGAAAGTGAATATAATGGTTTTTCGGGAGAAAAAGAAAAAAGGAGTTCCTTTCATTTTCTCCTTTGATTAGGATTATTCCTACCGGCACTAAATTTGAAGGAAAAAACTAGTCCGTGTCTCAACAAATAAATTTGAACATAATTGAGATCAAAGATGATCGCCACTCGTCAAAGCTCAATGATTCCAACTTTTTAGATATAATTTCACTACATTCTCTTGGGATATAATAAAAATCACGTTAGCAGAAAATTATAAACAATCCTTCTCTTCATTACTGTTCACCAAATAAACTTTGGGTCCAAAACATTATATTAATAATAGTATTATTATCATTCTCTTTAAAAAAATAGTAGTATTATGATTAGATATTTGCCAGTGGTAGTATTAGTGCCAAAGTAATAACATTAATTAGTGTTTATTTTCACAGTTTTCTTCCCATTAAATCATATCAGAGTCAGTAACTTCCCAAGTCGTAGCTTTGGTTTTTAACAGTAGGAGAAGGGTTCAAGATCAGCACAATTAGAAGTAGCAGAACAACGACAATCAGCCAAGAGATCACGTCCAAGACAGAAAATAGGCCCAGAAAGGCAAAAAATTCTACAACTAACGATAAATCAAAACCAGAACATAAGAAGAACACGCAGTTTAACTTTGATGGCTCCACCTACGCTGACCAATACTGTTAGCGATAGAAGTTACTTTGGCTAGAAGATAGCTCTATCTAGTCTAAGCCTTATCACATGTACCTAAGTGTTATCTTGCATAGTTATCTCCAGCAGCTTTTGTATATCTCTTATTTACTATCTACAATATAAATACAGGGGAAAAAAGTGCTTTGTACGCTACAATTATTGAGTTTTACATGGTATTAGAGCCAAAAAGACCAACGTCACCATGTCTGCCTAAAACTCCTTCACCTCGTCCTCTTCACAAAACTCCTTCGGCTCAAACAACTCTTCTGCTCTCCTACCAACTCCTTCAGTCAGCCTCAGCCACCTAATCCATATCAGGCTAACCAGAGATAATTTTCTTTTTTGGAAAGCAAAGCTCCTATCGTACCTAAGAAGCCAATGGCTACTGGGATATATCAATGGTACCATCCCATGCCCGACAGAGACGATGGAGGGCATAATCCGAAGAAGATTATAAACCCAGTTTTCTAGAACTGGATCCAATAGGATCAAATGGTCTTGAGTGCCATAATATGTTCACTTTCAAAAGAAATATTGGCACATGTTATCAATTTGTTAACAACCCATGAGGTATGGAACGCTTTAGCAAAATTATTTGCTTCTCAATCAATTGCTCGTGTTATGTAGATACGATATTGTTAGGAATCAGAATGTAAGCACAAAGAAAAGAGACACGAGAATTTACGAGGAAAACCCCAAATCGGGGAAAAACCTCGGGCGGCAAGCCGGAAGAAAGAATTCACTAAGAAAGAAGAAGAATACAATCTAAGTGACTGCTAGATTGTGAGACAAATTCTAATTGTCACAACTAAGCTCCTTATATAAGGAGTTGAAGGTACCAAGGCCTTTTTTATGGCCAATGTGGGATGAAGGGTGAAATATGGAGCTAAGACATTAAGCCTTTGTTTTCTAGTCCATGTGGGATGAAGGTTAAGAACAAAGTTGAGGCAATCTTCAACAATCTCCACCTTGCATCAATTTTGTTGTACATGAACCAAACTCCACCTTCATACCAAATTGATCTGTAACCTTCTTCTCTGATCTTCACAGCCACCTCCAAATAAGTGATAATCAACAAATAAGATTTACTAAGTCCAAACAATGTTTGAACTTAGATCCAGGAAGAGTCTTCGTCATCATATCAGCAGCATTATCCAGCGTACTAACCTTCATGATCACAATATCACCTTTATCAACAATTTCACGAACAAAGTGATATTTGACTCCAATATGTTTAGTACGCTCATGGAACATGCTATCTTTTGTCAAGAAAATAGCACTTTGGCTATCACAATATATCTTCAGCTTGCGATCATCTTGAGTAAGCTCTGTATAAATATTTCTAAGCCAAATTGCTTCCTTCATTGCTTCAGTGATTGCCATATACTCTGCTTCTGCAGTTGAAAGAGCAACTGTTGCTTGTAGGCAAGCCTTCCAGCTCACAGCACAACCACCGAATGTAAAAATGTAACCTGATGTGGATCGTCGAGTGTCAAGATTACCCGCGTAGTCAGAATCCACATATCCAATCAATCCAGCTTTAGAACCGCCAAACTCAAGATAAGCCGTAGTTGTACCTTTTAGATACCTTAATATCCATTTTACTGCTTGCCAATGCTCTTGTCCTGGATTAGCCATGTAACGGCTCACAACGCTAACTACATGTACTAAGTCGGGACGCGTGCAAACCATTGCATACATAATGCTCCCAACAGCACTTGCATATGGTATTTTCTCCATCTTCTTAATTTCTTCATTTGTTGTCGAACATTGATGTGATGATAATTTGAAGTGTGCAGCAAGAGGTGTAGAAACTGATTTGGCTTTGCTCATGTCAAACCTCTCCAGAACTTTGCGTACATAACCCTCCTGTGAAAGATAAAGCTTCCTAGCCTTACGATCACGCCTGATCTCCATGCCTAGGATGCGTTTTGCTGCACCTAAATCATTCATATCAAATTCTGCACTTAATTGCGCCTTAATCTTGGCAATTTCTGACTTGCTTCTTGCTGCGATAAGCATGTCATCCACATAAAGCAGTAAGTATGTGAATGAACCATCTCCAACTGGTCTCATGTAGACACATGAATCATAACTGCTTCTCCTGAAACCAAGATTCAAAGCAAACATATCAAAGCATTTATACCATTGTCGAGGTGATTGTTTGAGGCCATATAATGACTTCTGGAGTTTGCAGACATGGTCCTCCTTCCCCTCGACCTTAAAACCTTCGGGTTGCTCCATGTAGATTTCTTCCTTTAAATCACCATGCAGAAAAGCTGTTTTAACATCAAGTTGCTCCAACTCAAGATCATCTAACGCAACAAGACCAAGAAACAGTTGGATAGAACTATGCTTCACAACAGGAGAATAAATATCATTAAAGTCAACTCCCGGTACCTGGCTAAAGCCTTTTGCAACTAGTCTAGCTTTATACCTTGGTTCTTCAACTCCGGGAATTCCTTCTTTCTTCTTGAACACCCACTTGCACTTGACAGTTCTTTTACCTTTGGGTAGTTTAGCTAGTGTCCAAGTGTCATTCTTTTGAAGCGATTCCATCTCTTCTTGCATAGCTACAACCCACTTAGAAGAATCTGGACAGTTAGTTGCATCTTTATAATTTGCAGGTTCAAAACAACTCTCTGTCTCTTCAGCAGCTGCAAAAGCAAACCCAACAAAGTCTGCTTCCTCAATTAACCTCTTTCGAGGCATACCTTGATTACTACGACGGGGACGATTGATAGCAATAGAATGAGAAGGCTGAATGTCATCAGTTGAGACTTGTTGCTCCACCTCAACTTGTGTATCCTTGACATCCTGATCATGACTTTCAGGATGTATTTGGAGCTTCACCTTGCTTCCAATCTTTTTCTTCTCAATGCTTGGATTAGCGACAGTCAACTCCTCCTTTTGATGCAACATGGATGTCTCGTCAAACATAACATTCCTGGCTGTAAAAACTTTGGAAGTATGAGGATTCCATAATTTATACCCTTTAACTCCTGTAGTGTATCCTAGAAAGACACATTTAATCGATCTAGGATCTAACTTCCCTTCATTCACATATGCATAAGCAGGACATCCAAATATCTTAAGATCATTATAGTTAGCCGGACTGCCCGACCAAACTTCTTCAGGTGTCTTTAAACCAATAAAAGTATGAGGAGATCTGTTTACCAGAAAACAAGCTGTAGAGACTGCCTCTGCCCAAAATTTCTTCCCCAATCTAGAGTTTGAAAGCATGCATCTTGCCTTTTCCAACAAGGTTCTGTTCATCCGTTCTGCTACACCATTTTGTTGTGGAGTCCCTGGAACGGTCAGATGGCGAACAATACCTTGATCCTTGCAGTATTGTTTGAATTCTCCCGAACAGAATTCCAAACCATTATCTGTCCTTAGCCGTTTCACCTGCTTCCCGGTCTGCTTCTCGATCAGAGTCTTCCACTGCTTAAATGCGACAAAGGCTTCATTCTTATGCTTCAAGAAATATGCCCAAACCTTCCTTGAAAAATCATCAATGAAGGTAACCATGTAACGAGCTCCACCAAGAGATGCCTCACGAGACGGTCCCCAAACATCAGCATGAATATAATCAAGAGTTCCTTTAGTGTTATGTTTTGCAGGAGTAGTAAAAGAGATTCTCTTTTGCTTTCCAAATAAGCAATGTTCGCAGAAATCTAACTTACTGACCTTTTGTTCTCCGAGTAGTCCTCTTTTGCTCAGCTCAGAAATGCCTATTTCACTCATATGGCCTAGCCTCATGTGCCACAATTTTGTCACCTCCTCTTCAGACATAGATGATTCAGCAACTGCAGATTGGCCTTCCACGGTCTTGCCATCCAAAATGTAGAGCTTTCCTTTCCGCTGGCCTTTCATGACTACCAATGATCCTTTGACGATTTTCAGCGATCCATCCCTGCCAATAAAGGAACAACCATTTTCTTCCAATGTACTCAAAGAAATTAAATTTCTTCTCATATCAGGGACATGACGAACATTTGATAGTGTTCTCACTATCCCATCATGCATTCGAATTTTGATGTCACCGATGCCTGCAATTTTACATGCATTGTCATTCCCCATCATGACTACTCCTCGATTGACCGGTTCATATGTGTAAAACCAGTCCTTATGAGGAGTCAAATGGAATGAGCAAGCAGAATCCATGGTCCATTCGCCATTCCTGCTACTTTCTGCTTGTGCAGTTATATGAGCTTCTGCGCTGTTTATAGATGAGTTTTCAGCAACTAAAGCAAAATCATCTTCATTGGTGGCAATACTAGCCTCATCTGGTGGCCTTTGCTTGTTGTTGTCTCCATTTCCAGCATTTTGATTCTTCTTCTTTAATTTGTGACAATCATCCTTAATGTGACCTTTCTTCTTACAATAGTTGCAATAAAGATTCCGATGCTTTGACTTGGACCTTGAAGATGATTCTCTATCATTCTTTCTTTCAACTGATCTGCCTCTTGAATACAAGCCTTCTCCGTTTTCCTCACGCTTTGAAGTGTCCATTCTATCTCTTGACAATAAACTGGAACAAACTTCATCTAAAGTTATTGTATCTTTTCCATAAAGCATGGTATCACGGAAACTATTGTATGATGTTGGCAGATGATATAATAAAAGCATAGCCAAATCCTCACCATCGGTCTTAATATCAAGATTTTCTAAATCATTGATGATCTCTCTGAATTCTTCAAGATATGATTTAATAGACTTACCTTCTGACAGCTTATGCGAGTACAGCCTGGATTTAGCGTACAAGCGACTTGCTGGACTTTTTGTCATAAGAAGCGATTCAAGCTTCAACCATAAGCTAGCAGCAGTTGTCTCCTTACTGACCTCTTGAAGAATCTCCGTTGATAAGTGCAACTGAATTTGAGCGAGTGCCTTCAGATTCTTTCTCTCCTTCTCCTGCTCTGTTCCAGACATATTCTCCATCCCGAGTAGTGCCTCATCCAAATCAAGACTTATGAGAATTGCTTTCATCTTGATTTTCCAAATTGAAAACTTTGTGCTATACATGAGTGGTGCTATATCAAGCTTTGTCGATGTCGAAGCCATCACAGCTCTGCAACGAGCTTTCTGAGCAAAAAATAAGCTCTGACAATTTCATGTGAATAGTAACCGTACACGTGAATAGTGACCGTATATGGGAACAGTATCCGTATACGGGAATAGTGATCGTATACAGAAATAATACTCGTATACAGAAACAGTATGTGAATAGTAACCATATACAGGAATAGTGATCGTATACGGGAATAGTAACTGTATACGAGAATAGTACCCAACACCACAAGATGAATTGATAAACTACTTATTTCTGATGTGGAGGATCCGCCTATTAGGGGCAACCACAGAGCATATTATAAGCAGCTATCACTAACCTAACCTTGGCTCTGATACCAGTTTGTTAGGAATCAGAATGTAAGCACAAAGAAAAGAGACACAAGAATTTACGAGGAAAACCCCAAATCGGGGAAAAACCTCGGGCGGCAAGCCGGAAGAAAGAATTCACTAAGAAAGAAGAAGAATACAATCTAAGTGACTACTAGATTGTGAGACAAATTCTAATTGTCACAACTAAGCTCCTTATATAAGGAGTTGAAGGTACCAAGGCCTTTTTTATGGCCAATGTGGGATGAAGGGTGAAATATGGAGCTAAGGCATTAAGCCTTTGTTTTCTAGTCCATGTGGGATGAAGGTTAAGAACAAAGTTGAGGCAATCTTCAACAGATATCAGTTGTCGACAATAAAAAAGAGGGATCTCTCCATTGCTGACTATTTCCAAAAAGTCAAAACTAGTGCAGACACCTTGGCAGCCATAGGTCAATCGCTTCAAGACTATGAAATCGTCTTATATATCGTTGTTGGCCTTAACTCAGAATATGATCCATTAGTAATGTTGGTAACCAATCAAATTGAGCCCATGTCGCTTAATGACCTATACGGCCATTTACTTAGTTATGAGCTACGCTTGGAACAACATAATACCTTGTCATCAGCAAGCATTGAAGGCCTCGCATCCATCAATGTAACCACTAGAAATCACTTCTCCAACCGAGGCAACCACGGACGTAACAACAACAATCGCAGAAGGGTTAAAGGCCGAAGAAGGTCAGGACCAGGGCCTCTTATCAGCGAGACTCAGGTGATCGCAACTACTCTAGGGTGGTATGCCAAGTATGTAACAAACTTGGCCATGTGGCGATTCCATGCCTTCCTCATTTTGATCATTCATATCAAGGAGACACTAATCACGTTGCTGCAGTAGCAAAAACTCCCTTGTATCAGATTGATACAAACTAGCGTACAGACTTAGAAGCCAACGACCACATTACAGCAGACCTCAATAATCTATCCTTCGTTGAAAAGTACAGTGGCCCAGATCAAGTTCAGGTTGGCAATAGAACAGGTTTGTTGATACACCATATTGGCTCTTCAAAAATTTCTACTAATTCAAAACCTTTGCACCTCAGGAAAATGCTTCACGTTCCAAGTATCAAGAAGAATCTTGTTCCAATTAGCAAATTAGCTTAAGATAATGATGTTTTTGTTGAGTTTTATGCTGATAATTTTGTTGTTAAGGACCAAGCAACGAAGAAAAAGCTACTACAAGGGCCATATGAAAATGGCCTCTACCTAGTTCCAAGAACAAGAGACGTTTCTGCTTTTCATGGAGTCCGTGCCAATACAAATCAATGGCATAGGGAGCATCTTGCTAATCAAGTCGTTCATCAAATGCTTCATTAAAACAATCTTCCATTTGTTATGAATAATGACTCACCAGCCTATGATGCGTGTCGACAGGGAAAAAGTCACCAGTTGCCATTTTATTCATCTAATTTTTTTTCACAAGAACCTTTGAAAATTGTTTACTTAGATGTTTGGGCCATGCGCCTAAATCAATTAATGGCTATCATTATTACGTGATTTTCATTGATGATTTTAGCAAGTTCACTTGGATATATCCGTTGGTATGTAAATCCGAAGTATTTGAAATTTCGTCAAGTTTCAGAAACAGGTTGAACGCACATTGAATAAGAAAATTAAAGTTGTACAGACTGATGGAGGAAATAAGTATCATAGGCTTCGTACGTTCTTTACCTCAGTAGATATTGAATATCATGCGTCATGCCCTTACACGTACCAGCAAAATGGATATGTCGAGCGAAAGTACCAACACATCATTGAGACAGGAAAGTCACTATTGGTTCATGCTCACATACCTTTAAAATTCTGGTATGATGTTTTTTAACTGTTGTTTCTTAATCAATCGTATGCCTAGTCGAGTTACCCATAACAAAGCACCTCTTGAGTGTTTGTATGGATGAAAACTAGATTACTCATTCTTAAAGGTGTTTGGCTATGCTTGTTGGCCACATCTCCAAGGTTATTCCTCACGAAAATTTGATTATAGGTCAAAACAATGTGTATTCATTGGATACAGTCCTGCGTATAAGGGTTACAAATGTCTTCACATTCCTAATGGACGAGTATTTATTTCAAGAGATATTGTGTTTGATGAAAAAGTTTTTCCATTTTCTCAACTTTTGAATACAGGCCAAGAAAACATTGCCATCCCACAATAAGTCATTCCATTGCCGGTGCTCGAAGTAGCACCAATTGCCGTGCCCCATTTGAACAACGTTGAGCCAACTTCATTAGAAAATAATGCCATTGATTCACCCTCACCTGGAAACAGTGTGGTCACATCCAGCTCTAGTGCTTTAGCTGACCCGACATGCTCTCCAACTGAACCAATTCGATACTAAATGTGAACTCGTCTCCGTGATAACATCAGCAAACCAAAGCAATTCACTGATGGTACTGTTCGACATCCTTTCTCTTGGGCTCTTGTTGCCATCATCCCTTTAGATAATGATGTTGAGCCTTCCGGCGTTGGAGTTGCATTATCTTAACCATAATGGAAGAAAGCCATGGATGATGAGTTTGATGCTCTTATCAGAAACAGTACCTGGACACTTGTTCCTCATCGGAAAAACATGAACATCATTGACTATAAGTGGGTATTCAAATTAAAATACAAGGTTGATGGCACAATAGAACGGCATAAAGCTAGGCTGGTAGTTAAGGGGTTTCGACAAACTTATGGCATTGACTACCATGATACCTACAGTCCTATCGTTAAATCGACTACTATTCGACTTTTGTTAAGTCTTGCAATTTCGTGGGGATGAAACATTAAGCAAATCGATATTCATAATGCCTTTCTACATGGTTTTCTCAATGAAGAGGTCTATATGTCTCAACCTCCTTGATACACTCATGCTCGGTTTCCTCATTATGTTTGTAGGTTGAAAAAAGCACTATATGGCCTCAAACAAGCTCCTAAAGCTTGGTATTCTTGATTGAGCAGCCGACTCTCTGAACTTGGTTTCGTTGCTTTAAAGGCTGACTCGTCATTGTTTATTTTTAACCGAAAATGGTGTTAATATGTATATTGTCATTTATGTTTATGACATTTTAATTGTGGGTTCTTCTCATGTTATTGTGACAGCATTGTTAAAGTCACTATAGGAAGACTTTGTAGTTAAAGACTTGGGCAATCTTCATTATTTTCTTTGGATTGAAGCAATTCCAGCAGCTTCCGGCTATGTTTTGTCATAACAAAAATACATCATAGGGCCTTTAGCCAAGACACACATGCGTACGTCCAAGCCTGTATCCACTCATTCTCTACCACCGACAAATTGTTTAAGGAAGGGGGCACACCGTTAGAAGACCCTTCAGAATACAAGAGTGTCGTTGGAATACTTCAATATATTAATCTCACACGACTTGATATTTCATTTGCTGTCTGTATGTCAGTTCATGCACTCCCCCACTCCACTTCATTGGTCGGCTGTCAAAAGAATATTGCGATATCTCAAGCATACTGCTTTGATGGGACTATACTTCAAAAAATCCAATGACTATACCATAAGTGCATTTTCTAATGCTGATTGGGCTGGATGTCCCGATGATTGTTGCTTAACTAGTGGATATGCAGTGTTCCTTGGACCCAATCTGATCTCATGGGGCTCTCACAAACAACAAACAGTCTCTCGATCAAGTACTAAAGCTGAATATAGGTCATTTGCGAATGCTACATCTGAAGTGATTTGGATATAAGCTCTTCTGTCTGAACTTGGAATCTTTATACCTATGGCACCTGTGTTATGGTGCAACAACCTTGGAGCCACCTATCTTACAAAAAACCCTATGTTCCATGCCCGCACAAAACATATAGAAGTGGACTTTCATTTTGTTCGTGAGAAAGTAGCTTGCAAAGACTTGGATGTCCTGTTCACTTCTACAAAGGAACAAGTAGCCGACGTTCTCACCAAAGCACTGCCATCTTTAAGTCATGAACATTTTCGGCACAATCTTAATGTTCGCCCATGACAGTTGAGATTGAGGGAGCATGTTAGCGACAAAAGTTACTTTGGCTAGAAGATAGCTCCATATAGTCTAAGCCTTATCATATGTACCTAAGTGTTATCTTGTATAGTTATCTCCGTTAGCTTTTGAATATCTCTTATGTATTATCCACAATATAAATATAAGAAAAACAGGAACAACAAAGTGCTTTGTACGCTGCAATTATTGAGTTTTACAATACCCTTCTCTGCCTCTTTCTCCTCTTGCAGCCCCTTCTCCACTTCTAGTGGCCCCCCGTGCCAGACCAGACTTGACTAATTCTTGGTCGACCACAAAACCGAGACATTGGACCAAACAAGCCAAAAGGGTCAATTTCTTTCATGGGTTTGCACTCTGCACCACTCTAAGACAGTTTCGAATGCTGATTTTGCTTCGATTCTGATTTACATGGTCGCTTCTTGACATTCTAGATCCATGAGGATTTCACCCTTTTCATGGCTTCTCTTCATACTTCTTCTCATTGTAATTCTATATGGGGCTGAAGTTTTTTCAGTTTCTGGTCAGTGTTAACTTGATCAGCAAGCGTTGCTGCTCCAGTTGAAGAATAGCCTCAAGTTTGAGACAAGCTTTTATACCAAACTGGTTACCTGGAACAACGACATCGACTGTTGTTCTTGGCGTAGAGTGAACTGCACCGATGGCTGTGTTACTGGTCTCGGTTTGAGCAGTGAATGGATCACCAGTGGCATAAATGGTTCAAGCAGCTTGTTCCAGCTTCAATATCTTCAAAGATTGAATCTGGCCTTCAACAGAATAAATTATACTCTGATGCCACCTGAGTTTGGAAAACTTGCAAATCTAAGCTATTTAAATTTGCCTAATGCTGGCTTTACAGGTCAGATTCCAGGGCCAATTTCAAGACTGAAAAGGCTAGTTATCCTTGATCTCTCTACTGTATACTTCCTCAGGGCTGATTCACAACTGAAACTGAAAACCCAAATCTAAGGATGCTTGTGCAGAATCTCTCAGAGCTCACAGAACTGTACCTTGATGGAGTCAAAATATCGGCACAGGGAAAGGAATGGTGCCAGGCCTTATCATCATCACTACTGAAATTGAGAGTGTTAAGCTTGTCAAATTGCAATCTTTCGGGCCCTATTGATAGCTCTATACTGGGGCTGTTACACCTTTCAGTGATTCGTCTGGATTACAACAACTTGTCAATTGCAAATCCAGTAGTTTTTGTAAATTTCTCGAGTCTGACATCCTTGCGCCTCACCTCTTCCAGCTTGTCTGGAGAAATTCCTGGAGGACTTTTTCTGCTACCAATGCTCCAAACTCTCGACCTGTTGTTCAATAAGCTTCTTCAAGGTTCTTTGCCCGATTTTCCCCTTAATGGGTCTCTTCAAACTCTCATTCTTAGCAGCACAAATGTCTCCGGAGGCATACCAGATTCAATTGGTAATATGAAAATGCTATCCACAATAAGGCTTTCAAACTCCAGCCTTAGTGTAGAGATACCAAGGTCTATAGCTGGGCTCATCTGGATTTGTCATCCAACAAGCTAACTGGAACCGTTCCATCCTTGGGCAACTCCACAAATTTGGCAGAAGTGATTTTTTCCTACAACAACTTAACAGGCCAGGTGCGTATGCAATGGGAAGGTCTACGCAGACTTGAGAATCTTGATCTATGTTACAATTAGCTGAATGGTACTGTTCCATCATCTCTATTCAGTCTCCCCTCCTTACGGAAAATACAGCTTTCTAACAACCAACTCTCTGGGAGATTGGAATTTTCAAATGTATCTTCTCTTCCACTCGAAAGGCTTGATCTGAGTAGCAACAAATTGGAGGGCCTAATACCAATTTCTGTCTTTGAACTCCAGGGCCTTAAAAGCCTCTCACTTTCTTACAACAACCTGAGTGGACAATTGCAACTTGGTCTGGCTCAACAACTCAAAAACCTTTCAGGCTTGGATCTCTCCTACAACAGATTGTTTGTTAATGCAATAGTTCCTAAATCAAGCTTCCCTTTGTTGAGCACATTAATGTTGGCTTCGTCCAAGCTGATGGCTATTCCTGAGTTCTTAAGAGGCCAGTCAAGATTATCATATTTAGACCTTTCTAACAACCAAATTAATGGTCAAATACCCAATTGGCTTTGGCGTATCGGAAACCTTCAATACCTAAATCTTTCTCGTAACCATTTGGTGAGCTTAGAAGAACCTAACCTGACTCCTGTGGTGTTGAGTGTTATTGATGTTCACAACAACCTTCTACAAGGTCAGATACCGCATATTGCAACATCTGCGACATATCTGGATTTGTCAGAGAACAATTTCAGCTCTACAATACCAGATCACATAGGTGATGCTCTAAGTTTCACTTATTATTTCTCTGTCTCTGGCAATAAGTTGAGTGGAAGTATACCAGCATCAATCTACAAGGCTACATATCTTCATGTTCTCGACTTGTCAAATAATTCTTTGAGTGTTGATATTCCCAAGTGCCTTACTAAAATGGCAGAGAACCTTGGGGTGCTTAATCTAAGGAGAAACAACTTTAGTGGTATTATCCCAGATACATTTCCAGAAAGTTGCAAGTTGCAAACTCTTGATATAAATGGAAATTCGTTTCGAGGTAAGATGCCAAAGTCTTCAGCCAATTGCATTGATTTAGCGATTGTGAATTTTGGGAACAATTTGATTAATGACAGCTTCCCTTGCCAGTGGAAAGCCATATCCCACTTACGGGTGCTGGTTCTCAGATCAAACCAATTCTGTGGGCCAATTGGTTGCAAGGAGCATATTGGTAATTGGTCAATGCTTCAAATTATTGACCTTGCTTCAAACTACTTCAGTGGAAGCTTACCGGAAGATACGTTAAGAAACTGGATGACCATGATGTCCAACGACGAAGAACAATCGCATCTCAAACAACTTCAGTTTGAGGTGCTACAGCTCTGCGGGTTGTATTATCAGGATACAATTACCGTAACTAGTAAGGGTTCGAAAATGGAGCTGGTGAAGATCCTAACAGCTTTTACGTCCATTGATTTGTCTTGCAACAGTCTTGAAGGCCAGATACCAGATGTTGTGGGAAAGTTTAATGCACTCTACGTTCTCAACTTGTCACACAATGCACTATCAGGTCCAATTCCTTAGTCTTTAGTAAATATGAGCCAACTTGAGTCATTAGATCTCTCCGGCAACAAACTGACAGGCAAGATTCCGGATAGCCTGTCGGACCTGAATTTTCTTTCTTTCCTAAACCTCTTGAATAATTTCCTCAAAGGAAGCACCCCAACAGGCACTCAGCTTCAATCTTTTTCGGAACACTCATTCGAGAACAACAAAAGACTGTGCGGCCCCCCCTGAACACAAGATGTCCAGAAACCAGTACAGAGGACCGCCTTCCAGATACTGCGACTGCGAGCGGGTTTGAGTGGAACATTTTAAGTATTGAGATCGGCTTCATCGTCGGCCTGATGATTTTGCTCGTGCCGCTCTATTTCTGCAGGAGATGGAGGATTTGGTACAGCAAGCTATTGGATCGCGTTGTTTACAGGCTTTGCCCATGCCTGGAGCAGAGAAACCAAAATCGTTCAAGGAGAGCCAATCGCTGACTTCTGATCCGATTCTTGCATCTCCAGAAACCTAGAACAGCCTTTATTTAGATAGATGGATGTATACAATAATGTCAGTGTTGTTTCAAATTGATGCGCAATTTGCTAAGATCAGAACTGGGACCGGGAACAATTCTGATATCTTTTACCAGCTAAAGTGGCATTATATCTCTTTTAAGATTGAACTTGAGTGCACTCAGAACTCCTTTTTTTTTCAGTGGCAAACTTTTGCAAGTACATGTGGGTTTCACGATTGGTAAATGTAATTTTTAGTGAACTTTTTTAAAGTATTTGTAATGTATTTTTTCAGGTCCTATAATATGATTTTGAAGATAATAAGGAAAATGAAATTCAGGTTAACATTTGTTATGTTAGTTCTTATTAAAAGGGGGGGGGGGGGGGGGGGTAAAATCTATTGGGGTACCATAACTCTTTTTTTTTTTTTTGTCATGATTGGATAATTTATCTTCAAGTTGTCATAATAAGGTACTTTACGTCTTATCGTGTATCTTATCTAAGCATTTTTTGTTTATTTGAGAGTTATATCTGAAGGAAAATGCTGATGCAGTATAAAAACTATAAAAATAGTAAATCATCAAATAACACTTGTGGTCCCTTAATTTTTTCTATCAACAATTTTAAACCCTAAACTTTTCCTATAGACTCACTCCACAACCTCTCCAACTCCCTCATATCCGCCATCCCATTTGTTGCCCAACCTGTTCTTTGCCCAAAGCAGGAACTTCTATCGGCCAAGTTGAGTTCATTATTGATTCTTGCCCCACTCTTCTCGGTCTCTCCTTCTTCATCGTCCCACTCTTTTTAATTCTCGTGCTCTCTCCTATTCTCCTTCATTCATACGAGAATCGTGCGAGAAATTGATGTCATATTCTTGCTCTCTCTTTGATTCTCCAGTTCTTTCTTTGATTCTCCCACTCTTCTCCAATTTCTCCTCTTTCTTCGATTCCCAAATCTCAAATCGCGCAAGCATGGGTTTTCGATGCCGATGTCAATACCCAATCTGAGAAATTGAATAGATGTATGGGGCGCGAGGAGCAGCAGAAAGTGAGGAGTGAGGTGCGACGGCTAGTCAAGAGCGAGGAGCTAGGACGAGCAAGTAGCGAGGAGCGAGCACCGGCAACCGTGAGTGACAAGCAATAGGTGAGCACTAGCAGTAACGAGCAAGTAATGAGGAATGAGCACCGACGGCAAGCGAGGAGCAAGCAACGGCAACTAGTGAGGTGCGAGGGTGATGAAGCAGAGGAACTAGAGACTAATGGTTAGATTTAGAACGTTAGAGTTTAGAATTGTTGATAGAAAAAATTAAATGACCAAAAGTATTATTTTATGATTTATTTTAATTTTTTTATGCCACGTCAGTTTTTTTTTCAAATATTACTCTAAAATTAACGAAAAATACTTAGATAGAATACGCAATAAAAGATAAAATACATCGCTTGGACAACTTAAAAGTAAGGTACCCAATCAAGACAAAAAAAAAAAAAAAGGCTATGGTACCATCAGTGGATTTTACCCAATTAAAAACTATTACTTTTTTTATTATTATTATTTATACCAAATGTAAAAAATTTTAATTAAGAAAAAGGAGTGCTTATCTCTTTTCGTAAAGAAAAATAAAAACAAAACAATCACAAGGGAGTAAATTTAATAAAAAATCTCAAACATTTAAGTTCAATTGCAAATCCTTCCTTAATCTCTCAGTTGTTGCTTAATAGTCCCAAATTTTTCCCTTTATTCGTTCATGATATGTGTTAATATTATTACCTTTATTATATTTTATATTTTTGAAATTCCTCTAATAAATTTTCCCATATGTATAAGTACATCTTAAAGATGAAATCTAAACTAATAGATAATAATAGACATGTTCTTTATTCCATTCTTTTATTTCGATTCAATATTTTGATTTTTTATGGTGTGGTTGGTTACTACTAAAATTTTTTTCTTATCATTTATTTTATTTTATTTTTCATTTTAAATTTATAAATATATTTTACATTAGATGATGTTATTATTATTTTCATCACTCAATTACGTTTATTTACCTAAAATACAAGACACTCAATTGGAGCTTTTCTATGTTAACTTCAAATTATAATTTTCCTTCATTTCCTTCATTATTTTTTCTTTAAATTTTTTTAAAAATTAATAATTAAAGAAATAAGCTAGCACTATATTAAAGTTTAAGTAATATAGGCTAACACTATGTAAGGAAGAAGGTCAAACATAAAATGTAATAAAAAAATTAAGGCCAGGTTAAATTTTTTAAGTTAAATCATTTCCTTTGGTGAATAGGTCAATTTTTTTAATTTCTATTTGTTAATTATAATGATCTATATTAGATTAACTTTACTATAAATATTATTAGTTTACAACTTAATTATTAATACTCAATGCCTAGCTAGGTATTTATACTTTTGACCATAGAGTTGAAAATCGATTTCCCCTTTATTTTTTCATGCACATATTAATTCTTACCATAATAAAATTTTTCAAATAGAAATTTTTTAATAGTTTGGTTTCACCTAATAAATGATTGTTATCATACTATGATTTTGATGAAAAGTTTCAATCAAGCTTGAGCTAAGGGTGTTCAAACTTGACTTGGCTTGACTAGAACCCTAGCCTATGTAACTGATAATTAGTTTTTTAAAAAGTCATCTTGAAAAGTAATGAACATTTTTCTTTGTAAAAAAATAGTATTTTCATTAGACTACAAATCTTTTAATATAAAGTATGTATTTATTTTAGTAGAAAGTTTTTTTAAGTGTTTGGTGGTGGGCTAGGACGATCATGGGTAATGGGTCTTCCTTGGTAGATAAAGATGTGAAGAGGGAGGCTTAGGGAGGATATTGCTAAATCCAAACCCTATCAACATGTAAGTGAGTTCTTACTTGACTCCCCATAGGTAGGCGGGTAACATACACTTACTCATTTAGTGTGTGTGTGTGTGTGTGTGTGTGTGTGCGCGCGCTTTATTTATGTTTTGAAAAAATATGTTTGTCTATACAGAATTAATAAATAAAAATTTATAAAATAAATTAACATAGAAAAATTTGCACTAGATTGTGACTTTATTTTGAGATAAATGTCAAATTTTTTGAAATAAATATACTAATTTATGAAGGGTATGATACAGTAGAATTATTTAAACCAGTAACCACCTCAAAGCTTTACAAGTAGGATCACGTTAAGTTGCCCTGGTTCAGAAATTGTAGGTGCAATAGAGTAATTTTCTCATCCTTATTGATAAGAGCCAAGCTCGGGCAGTTATAATTAATCTTATATTTAAGTTATCCTATGTCAAAACCTACCACTTGAACATTTTGATGTAGCTATGTTCATTTTCTTAATAAGTTGTTGTAAAGTATGAGAAATAACTTGTTGGTTTTTTAAAACCTGGAGGGCATAGAAGAAAAAATTGGCAATTTGGGGAAATGAGAGTTGGGTCCATATCCCTTGGCAGTAACTATACTAGAGGGCCGAGACTATGTTCTTGGAACTAATACTTAAAATATTCATAATCATCTTTTTATTTTTCTTGCATTTACGATAAAATTAGTTAAACTTGTAACCTTTCCAAAGCTTTGAGGGTACGATTGACTTCGAGTGGCTTGGTTCGGGTAAGGTAGGGGCAATGGCTTTATTTTCATCATCCCTACTAGTAAAGGCAAGCTAGGCCAATTGTGCTTAATTTTATATTTGATTCAGCTTATACCAAAACTTACAATTTGAACACCGAGGTGTAGTTGCATTTCTTCTTTTAATAAGTTGTTGTAAAGTATGTGAAGTAACTTGCTTATTTCTCAAAACCTATAAGAATACGAGATAAGATTGATAGTTTGAAGAGTGCAGCCAGGTTAGTGTCTCCTGGCAATGTTAGGAAACTGGGGGTATGCTTTTGGAACTAATATTTAATTAAGATGCTCAGACTTATTTTCCCATACATATTTTAGGAGCCTGACACACTATAATAAATATGTTTTTCTTGCCTATATATTTTTCTTACTGTTCATTCCAAAATTTTGTGAATAGTGCATAAAGATAAAATTTTATATCAACTCATGCTAATGTCTAAAATATACTAAAGGATTTATTACCTATTAAAATTTTTTTGTAATGTTTTACATAATTATGTTAACCTAGACATTATATAATTTCCTATCTAATTTATGTTCTATTACTATTATGAACTAAATAAAAATATGCAATATTATTAGAATATTGTGTTCATCTTGAATATGATTTCTTACTAATTTACCTAAAAACACATGATTATTAATTTTACGATCATATATTTTTATTTAAACTATTGCATATACTATCAAGATGCATATTACTATAACTTTATTTTAAAGTGTTTGCGTATTAATTGTAAAGTGTTCGTGTTAGTGAATAAAATTTTTACCTATTTTTTTATTTAAAATTGTCATTACATTATTTATTATTTCTAACTTTTTTTTATTCTTATGACAATAGAGAGGATTTAAATTATTTTTTTTCATATTCATACACTTCATGTTTTAAATTAAACCATATTTTCTTCACAATGCCAGATATTAAAGCTAACTTGAATTTATGAATGAAGAATCATGCTGTGGGAGAGCTTCCCTTAAATGGGGCCTGATCGTACTCAACTTTAGAATAATCGGAATCCAATGTTGCTACCGGATATGAGAAGTATTGGACCAAAATAAATTGATGGGGCTGTCGTGTAAGACAAATTAAGATTTTGCTGGTGTTTTCTCAAGCACTCCGCAGAGACCGTAATTAACTCAATTTGCCGCGGTTTTTTTTCCTTCCTTCTTTCTTTCTTTCTTTGGCTACAAAAAGCTACCTTTAGCACTTTCTTCAGGCTCACACTCACACGCTTGTTGACTAGAATTAGCAATTCCACAAACGTGTAGGATTAACACAGAGTAAAGACCACGAGTCTGAGAAATCCAAACTCCAGGGCTACGTTGTTTATGGTCAATGAAATGTATATAGCGTTGTGGAAGGAAAAGCATTTCGTGGAAATTCGTAACTAACCAATAACTCTTCTTTTAGTTCTTACGTTCAACACTTTTCCAAGTTCACATCAGTCCAAGTTTTTTTTTTTTTGTTGCAGTTGCTTTTTTCCTTGAGAATAAAACAAAGGAAATAAACTTTATTGACACATGAGATCATAGCTAATATTTGGACAGCCAGTTAAGGTCAAGCGCCCATTTCCTCGAACCACAGAGGACTAAAACGCAGCAATGAAATTTTGGTAGTTGGATATTCCATACTTCTTACAGGCCAAATAATGGAAATTCCTTTTCGCCAATTCCATGTTGCAAGTTTTCAATTAATCTCTCGTGAACAATCAAGATGCAGCCTTTTCATGGCTTTTTTGCCAACTTCTAATACCTGCCCTTTCTCATGTGGTTGTTGTATCAGTTTCTGGTCAGTGCCAACCTGATCAGCAAGCACTGCTGCTCCAGTTGAAGAATTGTCTTGAGTATGGCACAAGCTCTTCTACCAAACTGGTTACTTGGAATAAGAGCACCGACTCTTGTTCTTGCCAAGGAGTGAATTGCACTCAAGGTGTTAAATACCGTTACTGTTAGGTATACCGTACACCAAATTTTTAAGATATTACGTATGGTATATCGCGTCGCATACCGTTACCATTTTAGCAAAAAAATAAATGCAAGAATATTATTTTAAGATAACATAAATTCTATAATTTTTTTCCAATTTTATATGTATTCTAATTTTTCTCATCATAATTTTTCAAATATAAATAAAATATATATGATAGAAGACATTTTTTAATACAAAAAACATATAAAAATGTTATATATATAGAGCAAAATAAATAATACTCATAAAGAAACTAATTTATTGATATAAGACAAAAAAAAGTAATACTCTAATAATAGCAATACATTTTCTAATATCAAACTGAGTTTCTAGGTGGCTCAAAGTAACCATTAAATTTTTTATATTAACTAAGAAAACTAACAAAAAGAATAAAAATAAATATTTATTTTATGATATGTAACAATCAACTATGGTCATTAGTTCCCAATAATTATTGTTTGGGCAAGGGAGAAGGTGCAAATTTTCCATTAATGTTTGCTTGAGGTAGCAATTTTGCCACTAATGTTTGCTTAATTAGACGAAGATGAGAATGACTGTTCTTTTAAACAAGGTGATACATGGAGGATTTTGAATCATGTGATGATGACTATCTTGTTGAGAGTAAATGACACACCAGATGTACGTGGCAAACTAGAGAATTATTGAAGGTAGGTATCCTTATAAAGATTTAGATATTGTAGATTTTCTAGAATATATAGATTGCTGAAGTTGAAAATTTTTTTTAGTAGAATTTGGTGCCCAAAATTAAAAAGGTGCAATACGTTGCTTGGAGATTAAAGGGACAATTTTTTTCTTGGTTACAGAAATTACAACTCAGAATGTATCGTTAAGGGAAATATTCAATTGAAAACATGGTATCAGATGAAGTGGGTGATATAAGAATATTTTCTTCCTTTGGATTATAAGGAGATCTTGTTCCAAAAATATCACCAAGTTGAAGACTATATTTACGAGAATTACAATTATGAAATTTATGAAGTTTATGATAATAAGAGCAATTTAATTTCCAATGGTTTTACATATAGTAGTCCATGTAAAGAGGAGGAGAAAGAGATTATTTGTGAGCCAAATGGAGAAGATGGAAAGTATGAGGAAAGCATGGTGCAATAAGAACAAGTTGTGAGTGACAAGTCGGTAGAAGAACATGTGAATTACGTAACTGAAGTGGATGATCTAGGTGAATGTGAAGTTGCTATTGAAGTTGAAGTACATGAACCAATTAATGATATAGAAATCAAAGAAGCCTTGAGTTATATTGGCCAATTAGCACAAATTGAGATGGATGAGGTTGAACCAAAATTCGAAATTGTTAACAACAAAACAAAAACAATTGAAAGCCAAGAAATTTGGGCAATAGTTGATGAGGACCTCTCCAAGCTAAAATTTCTATTTGTGGATTTTATTGGTGTTGAAGAATTTTTGTCAAGCCAAAATAACATGTTTTGCTTTTGGATTAATTTAGGAGTTGAAAGCCATCAACATGGCTTGACGTTCAAAAAACTTAATATTTTGTTCAAGAGGAGGAGCATGACACGGATGAGAAACTTAATATTTTGTTATTTTATTGTAATTTTCGTAATTATTTGTTAGGATATTTTATTTCTTTAGTTTGAGAGTTATTTTTAGGATTTATTAAGTTAATTAGAGCCCTTATCACTTATGATATCAAGTAAGATCTTCCTTGAGATCTTCTATTGGAAAAAGACATCAATTAGGATTAGATTTACTAGCTAGAATTAATTTTGATTTTTCTCATTCTAGTTGGTTTAGGACTTTAATGGTTGTCTATATAAAGGCTTGTGTATGTATACAAGAGACATAACTTTTAATTAATAAAATTATTGAGGTTTTCTCTCTCTAAATTTTAGGTTTTTGGATAGAAACTCTTTATTTCATCTCGGGGCTAACTGTGTTCTGCCTTTTTTCATTTAACTCACTGCGGGATAACATTCTTTTAATTTTCATTTATACTCAGCTTTTGTTTGCTGAGTTTAGCCATAAATAAGTTTGCAAATTAATAACATATATATGATTCATCAGGCTCACACTCACACGCTTGTTGACTAGAATTAGCAATTCCACGAACGTGTAGGATTAACACAGAGTAAAGACCACGAGTCCGAGAAATCCAAACTCCAGGGCTACGTTGTTTATGGTCAATGAAATGTATATAGCCACTACTAAAAAAATTAGATTTTCCAACTGCCAGCCGTTGGAAATGGACTGTTTCCAACGGCAGGCAGTTGGAAAATAGACTATTGGAAAATCATTCGTTGGAAGTTAATTTTCCAAGTGCCCAGAAGTGAGCAGTTGGAACTTCCAACTGTCAGCCGTTGGAAATTAAGCAGTTGGAGAATTTTCCAACGGCTTTATTAATTTTTTTATTTTTTGGTTTTCCAACTGCCTCAGCAGTTGGGAAATTTCCCAGGGCAGTTGGAAATGAAGGCAGTTGGAAAATTAGCAGTTGGAAAATACACTAGCCAGTTGGAAATGAGGCAGTTTGAAATTTTTTAAGCCATTGGAAACATTTCCAACTGCCCAGGCAGTTGGAAAATTTTCCAGATTTTAATTTTAGCTGCGAATTATTTTTTCATTTATATTATTTATCTCTATACTGTCCATTTCCAATCGAATGTTTTGTTTAAACGTTAACCTCGTATGCTGCCGATATTGATATCGTTTGTAGTAAATTTTTAAAACTCACAAAATTTCATAAATTAAAATTACTAAGTGAATGTTTGTTAAAACAAACATACAGAATTAAAATTACTAAGTCAAGTTGGAAATTTACTACTAAATCCCCATGAGCTCCAGTAGAGTTTAAATTACATGCTTACATAATCCAACTAAGTGAATGTTTGTTAATAAATACATCTAGTAGCATGATATACCTGATCTATGCGTCATCTGATCCCGAGTCATCATCATCATCTGCAGGTGGTGCGGGCGGGAGAATGCCAATTGAATTGCATATGTACTCCATCTCAGCTCGTTGTCTCCTCTTCAGACGTTGTAGCTTCCGCTCATAATGTGATGCTTGCTGTGCAATTTGCTCCGCTACGACTCGCTGTACTTGTTCAGCGAACTCCGGAGTCTGCATCACATCAACATGTGCTGGATGAGTAAGCCCTGGTCGCCGTCGTCCAGGCACGACATGTTGTTCTGATCCAAGGCCAAATACACGCCCTTTCTTCCTACCCCCAGCAGCGGCACTTATGATCGCAACCTCATCTATGTCAGCTGTGCCACCTGAATCATCCGTTTGCTGCGTTGCTTCCTCGATCTTAGCAGCTACTATTGCCTGCATATAAAAGTACAGAAAATTTATTAGTAACAAGATTAGAAATTATACTTAAGCATTATGTAACAATTACTTACCGCAACTTCTTCAGTCCGCCTGTTAACGTAATCCCCGCTCTTTTTCTTATGAGTTTGCTGCATCACCTTGAACAATCTTGGGTCCCTCTTCTCCGGATCTTTATCACGCTACATTTGAAACGTAGTCACATTAATTGATTCTCCAAATAAAGTTACTTGAATTATGTGTAAAAGATTATGATTATTTTACCATTCGTTCTCAGTGTTCAGTAATGGAAACTGAACCTCCTGCATATGTAGCACTGCATGCACCTGTGGAGTTAGATGAGTCCGATGATGAAGCTCGCATCGTCTTACCCCTTGCCGATCGCTCGTTAAACTCCGCGGTAACCCACCATGCTTCCATTTCTGCATACTGCGCGTCGGTCATAAAAGATGCCCTTGCTCGCCGTTTCTCTGGATTCTTTTCTCGGCGGATGTCCCCCAGCGTATATCGGTAATGACTAGCCGCCAACATATGCCAGACGCGGTAGACCTCATTATGGTGGGCTGGATCCCACTCATATAATCCCTGCACGTTATTATTTATAAAAACTATATAGCGGATCTATAGATTCCAACATAGATGATAAAGACGAAATAGTTATAACAAGTATCTAACCTCAAATATGCGCCACCACGCCTGAATATCTGCTGGACTCGCGCTCGTCCAGTCATGATGTCCCCTGAAGTGTGTGGTGAAGCATCTAGTGACCAACCTTGTTGCTTGTGATGGAAGGAAGCTACATGAAGTGGATGTTTCACAGAATTCATGAAATTACTCTTACTGCGACTTCAGATACTACATGTTAAATAAACTAATTTGGTACAAGCGGGTGCATTACTTACGTGTTCCCGTGAGGTACTATCCGTAAACGAGCCTGCAGCGGGGCTTGGGATACCGCGGACTGACCATGTGAACTCCCACCATCCGGTGACACTACAGGGTCGGGGTAGACCGACTACCACTACCACGTGTAGGACCAATGCGAATACCACCTCTAGGAGGGTGAGGATGATGAACAGGTGTTTGTTCTGTTGATGGCTGTGCATCCGAATGATGGGAGTGCGATTGGCCTGCCCGATCATGTCTAGCTATTGGTTCTGCTAAAACTTCTTTCATTTGCTGAAATAGCCCTTTCCCTGGGCGACGTGTATATGTCGCATCTCCTTTAGGTGGCATCTACATTATTATGAAATCCCATACAAAAGTTTACATAACGTACATTCAAACATTGAAATAAAACTTGGTCAATCATATTGTAGGCTTCAAGTTGAAGTTTCAATTGCTCTTTACATATATATTAAAAGTTAATTACTAAATGAGAACATTACATAATACAATAACATATGCACGTTTACATTATTCTGAGTTTCCAAGTTCATCTGAATTTGATTTCTCTGATTCGCCACTATCAGTATCCCCTGATTCAAAATCATTTTCATCATCACTTCCTTCAAGGGACTCCTCATTGTCAGAGAAATCGTCATCTCCCAAAGTTTCATCCCTCAATGCCATGTCTTCCTCCACAGCTTCCCATACACCTGTTTCAGCTAAATTGTCGATTGGGTCATCCATAATTATAGGAGACCTGTTCACACCGGCCTGCAATTCTTCCTGATATGCATCTTCGACATCAGCTACATTATTATGAACAATGCGTCTAGGTTTGATTTTCAACACCGCCAACCAACCCGTTTTGTCACGTGACTTCGTGGGATAATGGGTGTAGTAAACTTGATCAGCTTGGGATGCAAGAATGAACGGGTCAAACTTCCCATATCGACGACCATCACGAACCTCAACTATCCCATATTGTTGGTGAACCCGAATGCCACGATTTGGAGTAGGGTCAAACCAAGCACACTTAAACAATACTACTTTTTTATGTGGCCACCCAGGATATTCCAGTTGGATAATTTCTTCTAACACCCCATAAAAATCACATTCAACCTCACTTGATCCTGAAGTCCTAATACATACTCCACTGTTAAATGTTGATTTGTCGCGACCCCAGTCGCTAATGTGGAACTTGTACCCATTTATGAAGTAAACAGGCCAACTCTCAACACGACGAGATGGCCCACATGCAACATCCCACAAGAAGCGGTCCGTGATAGTGTTCCTTACATCATTCACCTAGTTTCAGAAAGTCATAATATAAATATGTATTTTGGTTATTTATCAAAATATGGGTAATTGGAAGTGTAAGTAACTTACATAGTTTCTAAGCCATGTCTCAAAGTTATTCTCAATGTACACATCCAGGTCTGCCATCTGTATATTGGGTGCATGCATGCGCATCTCATCAACGAACAAACTAAAAGATGGCATAAGAAGACGATGGAGCATAAACTGGATGAGTTTAGTAGAAAAGAAGAAAAGTTTTGTTTCAGAGAAACACTCAAGTATTTAGCAATGGGTATTGTTTCACTTACTCGAGGTACGGCTTCACCTCCTTACAATTCAGTAACACATATGCAGCTGCCACCCTCAATTCATTGTCATCAAGATAGCGATACCTTGATGCCCCATATGGTCGACCCGGGTATCTAAATATAGACCACACTGATTCATCAAATGGTCCTTCGCCCCCATCATCATTACGAGGTACTCGAGTAGCCATATGTGGGATATGGGATTCAAAGTAGTGAGAGCAAAATGTAGAGGTCTCTTCAATTAGATATGCTTCACAAATTGAACCCTCTACATGAGCCTTATTTGAAACCTTCATTTTAAGGTCATGCATACAACGCTCAAACTTGTACATCCACCTATATTGAACGGGGCCTCCAACTCTTGCTTCGTAAGGTAGGTGAACCGGCAAATGTTCCATCGAGTCGAAAAAAGCCGGTGGGAAAATTCTTTCCAACTTACAAAGTATGATAGGTATATTTGCTTCCAACTCGACCATGTGATTCACATCTAACTCTGGGGAGCATAAATCTCAGAAGAATTGGCTTAACTCGGTCAACGGTTTCCATATATTATCAGGCATTGCTTCAAGTGCAATTGGGAGGAGCCTCTGCATCATTACATGACAGTCATGGCTTTTCAGACCTGACAGTTGACTTACATTACTGTCAACACACCTCGCAAGGTTCGATGCATACCTGTCTGGGAGTCTAAGTGTTTTAACCCAATTAAGCACATCAGTTCTGTGCTCTCTGTTTAGTGCAAATGTGGCTTTAGGTTTAACTGCTCGGCCGTCACCCTGAGGAATTAAATGTAGCTCTGATCGACTGCACAGAATCTCAAGGTCCTTACGCGCCTTCACGTTGTCCTTAGTTTTATTGGTCACATCAATCACTGTATTCCATATATTGTCAAAAACATTCTTCTCTATATGCATAACATCCAAATTATGGCGGATCAAATTAGTCTTCCAATACGGTAGCTCCCAGAAAATACTTCGTTTTGTCCAATTATGGGTTCTGCCATAACCTGGTATGGTTACAACCTGTCCATTGCGAACTACAGAAGGCAAATGTGAGATACGTTCAAATATTGCTGCTGGTGGTAAACGCTCAGGAGGCAACGATTTCTCAACTTTTCCTCTCTTAAAGGAGACTCTGTTCCTTCTGTATGGGTGATCCAACTCTATAAATTGTCGATGACAATCGAAGAACGACGTTTTCCTTCCATGCTCAAGTTGGAAAGCTTTACTATAATCCATGCAAATAGGGCACGATAACCTTCCATGAGTCATCCATCCGGACAACATCCCATAAGCCGGGAAGTCATTTATGGTCCACAAAACCGAAGCGCGGAGCTGAAAATTTTGTTTCAGTGAAACATCCCATGTTTCGACCCCATCCTCCCATAGCTGCTTCAATTCATGAATAAGTGGTTGTAAATAGACATCAATATTCTGACGTGGACTCCGAGGGCCAGGTATCAATGCAGTTAAAAACATATATGGCTTCTTCATACACATCCACGGAGGCAAATTATAGGGTGTAACAATGACAGGCCAACATGAGTATTGTTTACCAGAGTACCCGAAAGGCGTAAACCAATCAGAACAAAGGCCAAGGCGAACATTTCGGGTTTTCGCCGCAAACCACGGGTACGTGGAATCAAAATGTTTCCATGCTTCCCCATCTGAAGGATGTTTTAAAACATTTGGGTCGGATCGATGCTCACTATGCCACCGCATGTGCTCTGCAGTTGACAGTGAAGCATATAGTAGCGAAAGCCGAGGAGTGAGTGGTAAATAGTGCATAGTCTTCCTTGCTCTATCCTTACCTCGCCCATATGTCCTCGGCTTAAACCGAGATTCACCACAAAACTTGCATTCTGAAGCAGCTTCATCAGTATTCCAAAACAACATGCAATCGTTTACACAAGCATCAATTTTAAAATGGGCAAGACCTAGTTGTGAAACTAATTTCTTCGTCTCATACCAATTGGATGGCATCTTGCTGTCACTTAGTTGCATCTCTTTCATCAACGCTGCGATACCATCATAACACCCTCTTGGTATATGATATTCTGCTTTTAGGTTTAACAACCGAACTGCAGCAGAAAGTTCAGAATGCTTCTCACATCCATCCCAAAGAGGTGTACTAGCGGAGTCCAGTAACTCAGAAAATTTTCTAAACCCTTCATTAGGTTGTTGATCCTGTTCAGTGGAATTCTGATGCATACTTGGACCCGCTGCATCAAATATCATTTGAGCATATGGGTTTATATTTGAACTGTACTCAGACTGCTCATACACATCAGAATTATGAAACGACTGCTGCGGAGGCTCTGTAAATGCCTCCCCATGAGCTGTCCAGTTGGTGTAATGAGGCATGAAACCCACTCTGTATAGTTGCACTCGCATGTCATCACAATACTTAAACCTCAAATTTTTACACCTCTTACACGGGCAACGTATTTTGTTTCCATCCATGTGAGCTAGGTTACTACAGGCGAATGTTATGAACTGCTCAATCCCTGTCTCCCACTCCTCTGTGTACCCAACTCGACCCGGTAAATACCGACTACTATACATCCAACTACGTTCCATGAAGTCCTACCAATAGATTTATTTTTTTAGTTAATCTAAATCATGTCATTTAAAACACAGAAACTGTAATTACTAAGTTACGGTTTACGTAAGGTGCCCAGGCAGTTGAAATTTTATTTAAGGTTTACTGTTACTACATAATAGGAAGAAATTTATAATATGATATCCATATAAGTGTTAATGGTACCCTGTTGATGGGTTTAGGGGTTACTTAATACATTTTATGTAACGTGTAGGGTTAATGCTTTTACTTTTACATATAAATATTTTATCCATATATTTACTTTTTGTGAGTACTCTTATTATTACTATTACTTTACAACAACTCGTCTCATAAAAATTATTGTTTCAATAATTATATATTATTAGTATTTTTTTCCTAATTATTGTTACTCTGAATGGATTGCTTATTATAATAATAATAATAATACTTATTATTATTATTATTACTATTACTATTAGTACTATTTCAATATACAAGTATTATTATTAATATTCTTATTATTATTCTTCTTCTTATTCTTATAATAAATTATTATTATTATTATTATTATTATTATTATTATTATTATTATTATTATTATTCTGTGATTAATGGTAGTTAAAATTATTATTTGTCTTATTGGATTTATTATTGGCATACAGATTGCCAATAGTAGTAATAGTATTACTACTATTACTTTACTACTAATGTTAGAAAAAGTTATTTATTGTTCCAAATACTAGAAATTATATTATTATTATTCCTATTAATATTATTATAATTGATATTACTCATAAATGATTTGGTAGATCAGAAATAACAATACTTAATATTATTAATATTATTCTTACGTACTATGACTTTACTACTACATTCATAATCCCATATTTATTCTTACAAGTATTACAAATGATTACTAATATTATTAATATTGACATATATTATTATTCAAGGTCAAACTTAATCAAATAAAATTAACTCACTAGAAATACTCTAGAAATTTATATTAATGCCAATTATGAAAACATTGTGCTCAAAATTCCAATTAACCATTGTACGTGGCATAAAAATATATTACCCAAACAATTGACTTCAAACCAAATCCATTGGTATTTTTGAAATATACTAAATAATTTAACACACAAATATACTAATTACAAAAAGTTAGCATCCAACTAATTATTTTCTGTTCTTAACTATACAAACTACGTTTGACACATAAATATACTACCTAAATAATTTACATCCCACCATTAATTATTATTTTTAAATATACTAACTAACTTAAGACATAAATAGACTAACTAAACAATTTTTTAAAAAAATACGTAAACAATTTACGGAAAACAATTTTATTTTCTACTTGGAAATATACTAATACTTAGTACTTAAATATTTTTAAAAATATTTCGTAAACCATTTACAGAAAACAAAGAATTTTCTATTTGTAAATATTTAATTACTTAGTAATTAAAATTTTTTAGTAAATATACTAACTACTTTTACACATAAAAGTACTACCTAAACAAACCCATAAAAACTAATTTCAAACGTAAAATATACTACCTAAACAATGTACTTTAAACTATTTATTTAATATTTTTAATTATTCCAACTAATTTGAGAGATAATTATACTACCTAAACACTTTATTAAAATCAAAATTATTTCATATTTTGAAATATAATAACTAATTTCATACATAACTTTAGTACCTAAACAATTTACGTATAAATAATAATTTACTAATTTTAATTATCTTAACTAACTTCACACATAAATATAGTACATAAACAATTCAATTAACACTAATAATTTCATATTTTATAATTCATCACGAAAATAAATAAAAAATTGTAAGAAAATACACATAAATTTCCAATTGTATATATTTCCAATGGGTAACCTAAAAAATTCACATCCAACCATCAACAACACAAAATCACAAATATTGCATATATTTCAAACCAAATAAACAACTAAAAATCCGGATTATGCGTATTTATTGGTATAAAAATTTAAAAAATATAAAATAAACAAACTTACCTCAAATCACGCTCTATCTTCCGTCAAATGGCCGCAAAGAACTGCAATCATGCAATAAAACCCAAAATATTCAATCCATTATCAACCAAAACAGTTAAACGAGGCAAAAATCGGAAAAAAAAATCAACGAAATTGGAAATAAAACGAAACTAACCTTCAGATCTCCCTAAATAACACCAGATCCACGTACAACTGAGCTAGACGAAGCTGTTTCACGGCTTAATCGGAACCAAAACGTAAATGTGTGTGTTGTGTGATGAAGAGAGAAGCTAGGAGAGAGAGACACGAAAAAAGGCTCGCTGGAGAAGACGACTCGCGCAGGGGGGGAGATTTAAAAACCTTTTTTCCAACGGCTAGGACCGTTGGAAATCCTAAACTAAAACGCATCGTTTCATTAAACGCACAACAAAATTCCTTTCTATTTCTAACGGTCTCAGCCGTTGGAAAACTTTCAAACTTAAAAATTGCATAACTTAATTTTCCAACTGTTATAGCCGTTGGAAGAAAGAAATACAAACCATTTTATTTTCCAACGGCTTAAGCCGTTGGAAGTCTAATAAATCCAAATTTTGCAGGAAATCTATATATATAATTTCTTCAATTTCCAACGGCTAAAGCCGTTGGAACTATGATAAATAAAAATTTCCCTAAAAAAATCCATTAAGTTACACAATTTCCTAATATATATAAATAATTTCTTCATTTTCCAACGGCTAAAGCCGTTGGAACTATAATAAATCCAAATTTTGCAAAAAAAATGCATTAATTTACCCATTTTCCAACGGCATAAGCCGCTGGAAATAATATATATACTTAATTTTCGCGAAATAAATCCAAATTTTGCAGAAAATCTATTAATTTACCCATTTTCCAACGGCATAAGCCATTGGAAGTAATATATATATAATTTCTTGAATTTCCAACGGCTAAAGCCGTTGGAACTAAAATAAATCCAAATTGCATGAAAAATCCATTAATTTACCTATTACTTGGCCCATTTTCCAACGGTTGAAGCCGTTGGAAGTTATATATATATATAAAATTTTCACAATTTCCAACTGCTGGGCAGTTGGAAAATATTTTTTCTTAATTCCAACAGTTTTGGCAGTTGGAAATTTCCAACTGCTTCACCGTTGGAAATAAGGCAGTTGGAAAAACAGGTTTTTTTAGTAGTGAGCGTTGTGGAAGGAAAAGCATTTCGTGGAAATTCGTAACTAACCAATAATGCTTCTTTTAGTTCTTACGTTCAACACTTTTCCATGTTCATATCAGTCCAAGTTTTTTTTTTTTTGTACCAGTTGCTTTTTTCCTTGAGAATAAAACAAAGGAAATAAACTTTATTGACACATGAGATAAGAGCTAATATCTGGACAGCCAGTCAAGGTCAAGCGCCCATTTCCTCGAACCACAGAGGACTAAAACGCACCTGAGAATAAAACAGGCCAATGGAAGTTCCTTTTCGCCAATTCCATTTTGCAAGTTTTTAATTAATCTCTGGTGAACAATCAAGATGCAGCTCTTTTCATGGCTTTTAATACCTATTCTTTCCCATGTGGTTGTTGTATCGGTTTCTGGTCAGTGCCAACCTGATGAGCAAGCACTGCTGCTCCAGTTGAAGAATAGCCTTGACTATAACACAAGCTACTCTACCAAACTGGTTACCTGGAATAACATCACCGACTGTTGTTCTTGGCAGGGAGTGAACTGCACTTACGGCCACGTTACCAGTCTGGACTTAAGCTCCGAATGGATTACTGATGGTATAAAGGGTTCAAGCAATTTGTTCCGTCTTCAGTACCTGCAGAGACTGAATCTGGCATTCAACAGATTAAACTTCACTGCGATCCCACCAGAGTTGGGGAAGCTTAACAACTTGAGTTATTTGAATTTAAGTTATACTGGATTCGCAGGGCAGATTCCAGGCGCTATTTCAAGCCTCAGAAGGTTAGTTATCCTTCATCTTTCTTCTGATCCTTGGTTTTATACTGTGGATGGAGTTGAACCACTGGTGCTGGAAAGCCCAAATTTAAGGATGTTTGTGCAGAACTTCACAGAGCTCACAGAACTGTATCTAGATGGTGTTAGAATCTCAGCGCAGGGAAAGGAATGGTGTCAGGCCTTGTCATCTTCACTTCCAAATTTGAGGGTCTTGAGTTTATCCGATTCCAACATTTCCGGCCCTATTGATATATCTTTGCTGAAGCTTTCAGGCCTTTCAGAGATTCGCCTGGATGACAACAATTTGTCAACTACAATTCCAGAATTTTTTGGTAACTTCTCAAATTTGACATCCTTGAGTCTTGCCTTTTCAAGCCTGTTCGGAGAAATTCCATGGGTAATTTTTCAGCTTCCAATGCTGCAACATGTTGATTTGTCACACAATGAGCTTCTTCAAGGTTCCTTGCTCAAATTTCCCCTGATTGCATCTCTTCGGACCCTCATTCTCAGTCACACAAATGTCTCAGGAAGAATACCAGATTCCATTGGTAATCTCAAAATGCTATCCACATTAGACCTTTCATATTGCAGCCTCATTGGAGAGATATCAAGCTCGATAGCTGGGCTCAAAGAGCTCGTTTTTCTGGATTTGTCCCATAACAACCTTACTGGATTGAAGAAAAGAGAGTGAATGCTGTTCAAAGCTTGCTTTCTCATTGTCATTCACGTACATAAATAATGGTACAAAGATGAGTTTCAATAGAATAAGTAACTAGGAGATAAACTAGGGAAACTAGAAGATAATTACATAAGTGACTACTTATCTACTTAATAGTAATGGTATTATCAGTTTCTTCACTCCCCCTCAAGTTGGCGCATGTAAGTTTATCATGCCCAACTTGCTCAATAACATTTCAAAAGCATTCTTGCCTAATGCCTTGGTAAACAAGTCAGCAATCTGTGTTTTGGTCCATATTTTCATCGGCTGTATTTCTTGCGATTGTACTCGTTCTCTAACAAAGTAACTGTTACCCACTCCGGGGTAGTCCAGTTATGGTGCCAAAACTGTTCATTTAGACTCTCAGGATTGGTAATGTTCTGTAGGCCATCAGAACACTACCCTTAGTGTGCATACCCAAGTGGCCCTCTTGGGCACTATGTAAATACTTGCATATTGGTCCAACCATCACACACATATTCACATTGCGTGCACACCATGGCAGCAAAGAAGGAAAACACTAGCACAAGTCTTAGTTTTGGCTTCCACACATTAGGCAATCTTGTTAAGTTCTAGTGGCCAGCTATTGCACCTGTAACTTCCACTAATAAACTGTATCATTCTAGCCACATAGCCCCATGTTTTCTTTGCTCCATTATCAAGTAGAGACTTAGAGAAAACCAAGAAATTTTGTTTTACATCAATAGCCCACCTATGGACCAAGTTATGGATTTTTGAAGTTGGTTACGAAATTCTGACCAAATGAACAGTAACTCATCCAACTTTGCAACATCATATCTTTGGCTACAGGGCTCTGAATCTAGAAATTCAAAATCCCAGTTAACCCTCTAGATGTCCTATAGGTGTGGTCAAAATTTCATACCGATATTCATTCTACATAGGGAGATATTAAACTTTATGTCCAGAGTCAAAATTCTGGCAACTTTTGGACCATTTTGCCCATACAAAATTTCATAGCTATGTAAACACTTCATTGACAAGGGGAAATCCCTCCAAGGCTATCCCATATATTTCCATTACACATAGGAAATAAATTCCCTTGCATTTAACAGCTTTATGTGGCCAAAACAGAATTTACAAGTAAGCAGCCCATTATTCACACTTAGGCAGCTTTGCGCCACATCACTTACATAGCCAAAACATTACTCAAATGTTCACATAAATGTCTCATTTTGCATACACTACATGTACATGCATACATGCACTACAATATGTTCTTAACTCAGCTAAATACGCACCCTAAGTTACAGGAGTGCCTGAAATGCAATGGACTCCATAAATAGGATGCTGGACAGCTGCTGCACAACACAGTAAGTACCACCATTAAAATTACCAAATGTGCTCCTAAAATCACCAAAATTTCCAGATCATAACTAGACACATGGAAGTTCATGTACCTGAAATTTCAGATCAAAACTCAAACCACAAAGGTTAGTTTGAAGGTGATCATTCTGCTGGACCTGAAATGACAGAATTGAGGGGAGTAAGTTTCATTGAGAAACTTAGTAAGGGTAGCACTTGGTTTCTTAAGGTAATGTGATCCTCATTAAAACCTGCATCCAAAGACACTAAAACAAAAAAACCACAATGCATATATACAAGATATAGCAACCAAATGCAGCAGCCATTCACAACAAACAAACACATGAAATGCAGCAACAACAATAACCATAGGTTAGTCCGTAAAACATGCAATAAACTTAAATAAATCACTATGGCAGCCCTCCTCAAGCTAATGCTTGGCCTTAGGAGAATTTTAACAGTAGTTAGTACTAACTTTGGGCTCTAGAAACCCTTCTTTCTTACTGCCATCTTTAGCATGGTAACACTAAGGCCGAAACCTTGCCATGCTTCTTTTCCATTAACCCATACTTGGTTCCTAGAGCTTTTTGCTCTCTTCCAAGCATGGTCTTAGCTTCATGGATGTTTGGAAATACAGTAAACAATCCAGGAAACTGTAGAAAACTCTTATTTCGCTGCCATCTTTGTACACTTGACAGTAGGTCACAAAACCTTCAATAAGTGCACTCCCCTCACTAAGCTTGGTTCATCAAGCTCATGGCTCTCTTCCAAGCTTAGCCCTTGCTCCATGGTTGCTTGAAAATTACAGAAAACAGTCCATGAGAGCAAGAGAACCCTTACCTTGAGTGTATGCTGAAATTGGAGCTTGATCCTAGGTGCACCCAAGTTTTAGCACCACATAGCTTCCAGTTGCCCTTTCTTGCTTTCTTTTGCCTTCAATTTTAATCTTGGAGGTATGGTGGCTATGGAAGAAGTGTGGGGGTGGAGAAGCTACGTTTTTTCTGCTGGAAGAAACCAAATGTGGGAGATAAAGACAAAGACAACCACTTATAAAGACTTTAGTGCACAAAACACACTTAATAGCCTTAGTTAAGCTTTATGTCATTTTCCTTGCTACAAGACCATGGTTTCTTAGTCTTCATTTCTTGGCCCACATTTGACTCTCTTGCCATGCTTTGGCCAGCCATCCCTTGAGTGGGATAAGTGATTTGGCCACTTGAATGGCCTTAAATGAGCTTAAGGGCACAAAAGACACTTAACAAGCTTAACCTTGCTTTATGTCATTTTCCTTCCCATTAATTATGGTCTCTTTGTCTTAAACTCATTGGTACACATGTGCCCACCAATGTTGACTAATTATCAAGCCTTGGCTGCCTCCCCCATAGTGGGAAAACTCCAAATTGCTCCATTTGACTTAAGTAAAAAACGTACACATCATAAGGCTTACACTAGGACACTTAGGTCCTTTATGCCTTTTTGTGTTTTCTTTGTCTTTAGTTGTCTTCCATGAGCAATTTGGTCCTCCAATAGCACTTTCATACCATTCATATTCCTCTCATAACTCTCCAAATCTTTTTCTTGAGAGTTTTACAATTGAGTACCCGAGTTTCCAAAATCTTACAAAAAAGTCCATAGGTTGCTTGACAAACAAGCAATCCTTAAGACTTTTCTTGGGGACCAAGTTGCCAACTTGGAACACTTTTGAGGAGATGTTGATTATGCCTTTTACCCCTCACACTTCAATCACTATGGTGATAATTACACAATATAATGGTTTTTAGCCATTATGACATACTTGTAATTCTCCCATTTTATGAGGTGGTAACAATCCTCCCCCCCTTAAAAATTTTGGTCCTCCAAAATAGCCTTTAGCTTCGGTTATTCTTCAGGATACCTTTCCATAAAGTCTTTTTCAGTTTCCCAGGTTGCTTCTCTTTCAGAGTGGTGTGACTACTGAACGTTAACCATAGGAATAAGTTTGTTTCTTAACCTTCTGGTATCCTTGGCTAAGATAGATATAGGTTTCTCTTCATATGTCAAGTTGGGTTCCAATTGTATGTCTTCCACTACAATAGCATGCTTTGTGTCCAATAGACACTTCTTAAGCACACTGATGTGAAAAACATTATGAACACTTGACATGCTTGGCAATAGAGCTAACCTGTATGCTACCTTGCCAACTCTGTCCAAGATCTCATAAGGACCTATGTATCTTGCAGCTAACTTGGTCTTTTAGGCACATAGATTCGGTCCTTGAGGTACAGTAATCCTTGCTTGTAGGCATAGGATTAATACAAGGAACCTTTTTCCTCTCCAGAAATCCTTTTCACACTTCTCAGTCCACTCAAATCTTTGACCCTTCTTGGTCAGATGAGTAAGAACTGAGGCAATCATGGAAAAGTCTGATATACATCTCCTGTAGTATCCAGCTAATCCTAGGAAACTTCTGATTTTCTTCAGAGTCCCTGGTCTTTCCCACTCTTGCACTGCCTTGACCTTTTCAGGGTCTACCTTAAGGCCTTGTGCATCTATGATGTGTCCTAGGAAAGACACTTCCCTTATCCAGAATTCACATTTGGATAACTTGGCATAAAGCTGATGCTGCAACAGAGTCTTTAAGACAATCTTTAGATGATGTTCATGTTCATTTTCATCCTTGGAATACACTAGGATGTCATCAATGAACACAACCACAAATTTGTCCAGATGTGGTCTGAACACCCTGTTCATCAAGTCCATGAAAGCAGCTGGGGCATTAGTCAAACCAAATGGCATGACTACGTACTCATAATGCCCATATCTGGTCCTGAATGCAGTATTAGGAATGTCCTCTTCTTTTACTCTTAACTGGAAGTATCCAGAACTCAAATCCATATTGGAGAAGATTTTAGCTCCTTTGAGTTGATCAAACAGATCCTCAATCTTAGGGAGTGGATACTTGTTCTTGATAGTCACTGCATTAAGCTTCTTGTAGTCAATGCATAGTCTCAAAGATCCATCTTTCTTTTTCACAAAGAGAACAGGAGCTTCCTATGGTGAAACACTTGGCCTTATGAACTCTTTTCCAAGAAGTTCATCAAGTTGTTTCTTGAGCTCATTCATCTCTGTGATTGACATTCCATAAGGGGGTATGGATATTGGACTAGCTCCTGATTGTAACTTGATCTCAAACTCAATCTCCCTTTGTGGAGGAATACCTGGCAAGTCTTTAGGAAAGACTTGTGGAACGTCTCACACTATAGGTATTCTATCCACTTCTTCTTCATAGTGCAATTGATTCAATGCATAACAGTAATCATGCTCAGAAATCACAGGTATCTCATCTAGTACCTCTAGCTCCATGTCATGCATTTCATACACTAATTCCTTAGAATTCACTAATGCATGCACTTCACCATCAGGCAATGTGATTTCCATCTTAGCACAATCAATTCTTATACTATGCATAGCAAGCCAATTCATACCCAGCACTAAATCATATTTAGGAATATCCAACACTAGCAGATTAGTCATAACCTTAGTCTTTCCTACTACTAGCTCATAATCCTTAGCTAGGTCATTAGTGAAAGACATTGACTACCTGCTGTTTTCACTAAGGATATCCTAGTCATGATTTTCATAGGCAATTTCATGGCTTCAATAAATTTCCTAGCCACTATAGACACAGATGCACTAGTATCAAACGGAACACTAATAGACATACCATTAAGGTAAATGTAACCTTTTAGTGCTCCTCCCTGCTCTGATGTCTCTGGCCTCTGCACTTGGAAGACTCTACCAGCTCTTTGCACTGGAGGCTGAGGCACTGGAGGAACCGGCCTCTGCTGTCCCTCCCTAGGTGCTCCCCCTCTAGGTCCTGCCCCAATAGGCTTGATTGGACCTTGGTCTTTTGGCCTCCTTTGAGCCTGTGAGCAGTCTTTGATCCAATGATCCATGGATCCACATCTTAGACACGCTTGGGTGTCAAAATAGCAAGGTTTCTTTCCATGAAACTTCTTGCATTTAGGGCACCTTAGGCCAAGGAACTTCCCCTTAACCTTGCCCTTACCACCAAGATGGGAACTCTTGGCAATTCCCTTGTCATGTGGTGGCTCCTTTTGATTGCCTCCTGCTTGACTACTTTCCCCTGGTCAACTGGGAAAGTACTTAGTCTCATACTCTTCTTGCTTTACTAATAGAGCTTGCTGCACTGCTTCATAATATGTAACTGCTCCAAAAGGTCTAACAACCTTTCTAATGTTTGACTTTAGGCCTCTGACAAATCTTTTGGCCTTCAACTCCTTCAATCCATGACACTGAGGAGCATACCTCACCAACTGATTGAATTTGTGCTCATACTCTAGGACACTAAGGTCGTCCTGCCTTAGAGCATCAAATTCAGCTTGCTTCATATCCTTGATGGCATCACTGATGTACTGTTCCTGGAACAGCTGTGTGAACTCTGGCCAGCTCATCTCAATATCTCTTCCTGGCCTTCTGCCATTCTAGAAAGCATACCTATCTCTGGTATTTCTCCACCACATCTCTGCACTGCCTACCAGATTGTAGGTAGCTAGTGACACTCTCTTGGTGGAGCTGAGTGGCATCCTCTCAAACATTTTTTCAATGAAGATTAACCACTCCAACAATCTGACCTCATCTAGGCCTTATAGATCCTCTGATCTATGTCTCCTAGATATTTGAGAGTCCTCTTTATGGTGATGCTCACCATGATCTCTCTGCCTTCTCCTAGATCTTCTCTCATGGCCTTCCTCAATCTCATTCCTAGTGGAGGAATGGTCAGAGACAGAGGGATTGGTCTTGGATAGCTGACCAATCTCAGACCTTAGTCTTCTTCCTCTTCAACAGTTTCATCATTTGTGTCTTTTAAGCTTCCAGAAGGAACATATTCAAATGTGTTCCTAGTATCCTCTTCTGGTTGTTGTTGTGCATCCCGAACTGGTTCTGCTAGAGCTACTTAAACTCCTTCCTGTTGTGCTTGAATAAGCCTTACTAAGTTCTCATTGATTAGAGCTAAGTTTCTCTGAAGCTCTAACCAAACCTGAGGCACTTCAGGGTTTGGTACCCTCTGTTGCCCTTGATTCCCTCTATTCTGTCCTTTTTTTTTTTTTTTGCCCAGAATCAGTAGGAGGCCTTTGGGGTGGTTCCCCTCTCCTTGTGGCAACCATGTTTACTTCTTGCATTGATGATTCACCATAGAGCACATATAAAGATCATAGGTATTTTAATGGTACTTGACACTAGCAGCTGACCAAACTGAGTTCATGTATGTAGATGCATGCAATGCAACTATATGCTATGTACATGTGTAAACCATGCTCTGATACCAACTTCTGTTACCCACTCCGGGGTAGTCCAGTTATGGTGCCAAAACTGTTCATTTAGACTCTCAGGATTGGTAATGTTCTGTAGGCCATCAGAACACTACCCTTAGTGTGCATACCCAAGTGGCCCTCTTGGGCACTATGTAAATACTTGCATATTGGTCCAACCATCACACACATATTCACATTGCGTGCACACCATGGCAGCAAAGAAGGAAAACACTAGCACAAGTCTTAGTTTTGGCTTCCACACATTAGGCAATCTTGTTAAGTTCTAGTGGCCAGCTATTGCACCTGTAACTTCCACTAATAAACTGTATCATTCTAGCCACATAGCCCCATGTTTTCTTTGCTCCATTATCAAGTAGAGACTTAGAGAAAACCAAGAAATTTTGTTTTACATCAATAGCCCACCTATGGACCAAGTTATGGATTTTTGAAGTTGGTTACGAAATTCTGACCAAATGAACAGTAACTCATCCAACTTTGCAACATCATATCTTTGGCTACAGGGCTCTGAATCTAGAAATTCAAAATCCCAGTTAACCCTCTAGATGTCCTATAGGTGTGGTCAAAATTTCATACCGATATTCATTCTACATAGGGAGATATTAAACTTTATGTCCAGAGTCAAAATTCTGGCAACTTTTGGACCATTTTGCCCATACAAAATTTCATAGCTATGTAAACACTTCATTGACAAGGGGAAATCCCTCCAAGGCTATCCCATATATTTCCATTACACATAGGAAATAAATTCCCTTGCATTTAACAGCTTTATGTGGCCAAAACAGAATTTACAAGTAAGCAGCCCATTATTCACACTTAGGCAGCTTTGCGCCACATCACTTACATAGCCAAAACATTACTCAAATGTTCACATAAATGTCTCATTTTGCATACACTACATGTACATGCATACATGCACTACAATATGTTCTTAACTCAGCTAAATACGCACCCTAAGTTACAGGAGTGCCTGAAATGCAATGGACTCCATAAATAGGATGCTGGACAGCTGCTGCACAACACAGTAAGTACCACCATTAAAATTACCAAATGTGCTCCTAAAATCACCAAAATTTCCAGATCATAACTAGACACATGGAAGTTCATGTACCTGAAATTTCAGATCAAAACTCAAACCACAAAGGTTAGTTTGAAGGTGATCATTCTGCTGGACCTGAAATGACAGAATTGAGGGGAGTAAGTTTCATTGAGAAACTTAGTAAGGGTAGCACTTGGTTTCTTAAGGTAATGTGATCCTCATTAAAACCTGCATCCAAAGACACTAAAACAAAAAAACCACAATGCATATATACAAGATATAGCAACCAAATGCAGCAGCCATTCACAACAAACAAACACATGAAATGCAGCAACAACAATAACCATAGGTTAGTCCGTAAAACATGCAATAAACTTAAATAAATCACTATGGCAGCCCTCCTCAAGCTAATGCTTGGCCTTAGGAGAATTTTAACAGTAGTTAGTACTAACTTTGGGCTCTAGAAACCCTTCTTTCTTACTGCCATCTTTAGCATGGTAACACTAAGGCCGAAACCTTGCCATGCTTCTTTTCCATTAACCCATACTTGGTTCCTAGAGCTTTTTGCTCTCTTCCAAGCATGGTCTTAGCTTCATGGATGTTTGGAAATACAGTAAACAATCCAGGAAACTGTAGAAAACTCTTATTTCGCTACCATCTTTGTACACTTGACAGTAGGTCACAAAACCTTCAATAAGTGCACTCCCCTCACTAAGCTTGGTTCATCAAGCTCATGGCTCTCTTCCAAGCTTAGCCCTTGCTCCATGGTTGCTTGAAAATTACAGAAAACAGTCCATGAGAGCAAGAGAACCCTTACCTTGAGTGTATGCTGAAATTGGAGCTTGATCCTAGGTGCACCCAAGTTTTAGCACCACATAGCTTCCAGTTGCCCTTTCTTGCTTTCTTTTGCCTTCAATTTTAATCTTGGAGGTATGGTGGCTATGGAAGAAGTGTGGGGGTGGAGAAGCTACGTTTTTTCTGCTGGAAGAAACCAAATGTGGGAGATAAAGACAAAGACAACCACTTATAAAGACTTTAGTGCACAAAACACACTTAATAGCCTTAGTTAAGCTTTATGTCATTTTCCTTGCTACAAGACCATGGTTTCTTAGTCTTCATTTCTTGGCCCACATTTGACTCTCTTGCCATGCTTTGGCCAGCCATCCCTTGAGTGGGATAAGTGATTTGGCCACTTGAATGGCCTTAAATGAGCTTAAGGGCACAAAAGACACTTAACAAGCTTAACCTTGCTTTATGTCATTTTCCTTCCCATTAATTATGGTCTCTTTGTCTTAAACTCATTGGTACACATGTGCCCACCAATGTTGACTAATTATCAAGCCTTGGCTGCCTCCCCCATAGTGGGAAAACTCCAAATTGCTCCATTTGACTTAAGTAAAAAACGTACACATCATAAGGCTTACACTAGGACACTTAGGTCCTTTATGCCTTTTTGTGTTTTCTTTGTCTTTAGTTGTCTTCCATGAGCAATTTGGTCCTCCAATAGCACTTTCATACCATTCATATTCCTCTCATAACTCTCCAAATCTTTTTCTTGAGAGTTTTACAATTGAGTACCCGAGTTTCCAAAATCTTACAAAAAAGTCCATAGGTTGCTTGACAAACAAGCAATCCTTAAGACTTTTCTTGGGGACCAAGTTGCCAACTTGGAACACTTTTGAGGAGATGTTGATTATGCCTTTTACCCCTCACACTTCAATCACTATGGTGATAATTACACAATATAATGGTTTTTAGCCATTATGACATACTTGTAATTCTCCCATTTTATGAGGTGGTAACAGTAACAATCCATTTCCACATGTTTCGTCCTTTCATGAAACACTGGATTCATTGTTATGTGTAAAGCTGCTTGGTTGTCACAAAATAATGTGGTTGGCCCTTCCTGTGACGCATGTAGCTCCTTCATTAACCATCGCAGCCATAATATCTCACTAACTGTTGTGGCCATCGCCCTGTATTCTGCCTCGGCTGATGATTTTGCTACAACAGTTTGCTTCTTAGTTTTCCATGAAATTGGTGATCCACCTAGCGTAATGAGGTACCCCGTGCAAGATCTTCGCGTTGCCTGACAACCTCCCCAGTCGGCATCGCTATACGCTTCAAGTTTTAAATCACCATAGGCCTTTAACAGGATACCTTGTCCAGGAGCTGACTTTAGGTACCTTAGGACTCTTTCTGCGGCGTCCATGTGCGCTCGCCGTGGTGCTGCTACGAATTGACTCAGGACATTCACCGCAAATACTATGTCTGGTCTCGTAACTGTCAGGTACAGTAGTCGCCCAATTAACCTCCGGTACCTTGCTGCATCGACAAGTTCTCCACCGTCATCAGGTTTGAACTTGCAGTTTTGTTCCATAGGAAATGCACTGGGACGGCAAGCTTCCATCCGAGCTTCCTTCAGGATGTCCAACGCATATTTGCGTTGGCTAAGGACAATGCCCTGCTCCGACCGTGCTACTTCTATACCCAGAAAGTATTTCAAGTCTCCCAAGTCCTTTATGCTGAATTTCTCATTCAAGTGCTTCCTCACTTCTTCCATTTTCTTGCTATCATTCCCTGCCAAGATCACGTCGTCCACATATATTAATGCGACAGCGAAGTTCTCACCTCTTTTGTGTATAAGCAAGGAGTGGTCTGCTCTTGATTGTTGGAAGCCTAGCTCAGTCAGCGCCTCCGTGAATTTTCGGTACCAGTTCCTCGACGCTTGTCTGAGCCCATATAACGATTTTCTCAAACGACATACTCTCGTCTCTTCCCTCCTTGCAAACCCTTGGGGAACCCGCATGTAAACTTCTTCCTCTAAATCGCCGTGAAGGAAGGCGTTGTTTACGTCAAGTTGGTGGACTTTCCAGTTTCTCTTAGCTGCTACCGCCAATAAGGTTCGAACAGTGACGAGTTTCGCGACTGGTGCATACGTTTCATGGAAATCAATGCCCTCAATCTGTGTGAATCCCTTGGCAACGAGGCGCGCTTTGTAGCGTTCTACCTCACCGTTTGGCTTGAACTTGATTTTGTAAACCCATTTAGAGTCCACTGCATTCTTTCCTGGTGGCAAACGTTCAAGAGTCCACGTTTCATTTTTCTCCAGTGCTTCTATCTCCTTTCGCATGGCTTCTCTCCATCGTTCATCCTTTACTGCCTGAGAAAACGTCTTTGGCTCATCGTCTATAGTGATGGCCGACAAAAAAGCTTTATGTGAACGTGAAAACTTATCATAACCAACAAAGTGTGAGAGAGGATATACCACTGAGTTACCTGTCGGAGGGGTAGACTGTTGCGACTGCTTGATGGAGGGTGGCAAGTCAACTTCATATCCCTCAAGGCGCTTCGAAGGCTGTTTGATTCGCTGACTGCGCCTTGTCTCGATCTCTGCCCCATTGTCATATGCTGAGGTGTCTTCTTCTGTGTTCGCCTCAAGGATTGCTTCCCTTTGGGGAGCTTCGTGCCCTTCAACTTCTTGTGGGCACCTTTCACATTCTTGATCTTGATCATAGGACACTTTCATCTCTTGCCTTATTTCCTCCTGGTTTACTGCGTCGTCTTCCTGCTTCTTATAAGGGAACTTGTTCTCCAAGAACACAACATCTCTTGATACGTGAACTTCTCCACTTTTTAAGTCATAGAGCTTATATCCCTTTTGTCCGCTGGGATACCCAATGAAGACATAGGGTCTCCCCTTTTCGCTAAATTTGTCCTCTCTCCTTTTCTCGTGAGCATACGCAAGACATCCAAGGGTTCTCAAATGAGTGTAGTTCGGTTTCCTTCCCAGTAAAATTTCATGGGGTGTTTTGTTGTCGATCGCCGTGGATGGTAGTCTGTTTATTATGTAGACTGCCGTGAGCACGCATTCTCCCCAGAAATCTATTGGCAGACTAGCATGAAACCTCAGTACGCGTGCAATCTCCAATATATGTCTATGTTTCCGCTCAACTATGCCATTCTGTTGAGGAGTATAGACGCATGTGGTTTGTAAGATTATGCCTTGCTCATCGTATAGCCTTTGCATGAAATGTGATCGAAACTCCATGCCATTGTCTACTCTTATTTGCTTCACTCTTCTTTCGAATTGTGTCTCAACCATTTTTAAGAACACAGGCAAATAATGACTTACTTCGGATTTGTGCTTCATTAGATAAACCCAAACTCCTCGACTGAAATCATCAACTATGGTGAGAAAATAGTGTGCCCCTGATAGAGACGCTGCCTTATAGCCTCCCCATATGTCGCAATGTATTAAATCGAAACATGCAGCACTTTTTATTTCGCTTTTAGGAAAGGACAGTCTAGTCTGCTTGGCCCGAATACAAGAATCACAATGCTTGAGTTTACTACCTCTAACTTGTTTAAAGTTTGACTCCATGATCTTGAGTTTCCTTTCTGATGCGTGACCCAGCCTTTGATGCCATACCTCCATGTCGTCTGTCTTGGTTACTGTCATTGCCACACCTCCATCTTGCACTGGCTCAAGGAGATATAGCCCATCGCATTGCCTACCCACTCCAATCAGGTTCCTCGTAGGTAAGTCCTGCATCACACAAAGGTCGGCTACAAAAGTTAATGCACAGTTTAGCTCTTTTGTTAATTTGCTAACTGAAAGAAGGTTGCACTTGAAATCAGGAATATTCAAGACATGATCAACTTTTATTCCATTTGGCAAGTATAGTTTTCCTGTTCCCTTGACTGGTACGCTTTCTCCAGTTGGTATTCTCACCGGTCTCTGTTCCTTTTCTTCTTGTTTTGCTTGGAGTGCTTCACCATTGCAAGTAATATGCTCAGTTGCACCGGAATCAATTACCCATGGTTTTGTGAAATTTATCTTACCAGCCATGTTGACTACTGGTGCTGTGTGTCCTTCTGCCTTTGGCGTCTCACCCTCTTGGCCAAGGCACTGCAGTAGGCGATTGTATTGGGCCTGCGTCAGACCTGGTATGGGGCTGCTGCTCATGTCGACTTGAGCGGCCTTTGGACCATCCCTCTTATTAGTCCATCCTCCAGTTTTCTTGTCGCGCTTTCCCTTGTTCCATCCTGGCGGGTAGCCTATTATTTCGAAGCATTCTTCCTCCAAGTGTCCCAACTTATGGCAGTGGTCACACCTTGGCTTGTCCTTTCTCTCGGCCTTCTGGTCTTTCACCACTTTAGCATCACGGCTCCCCTGTGCTTGGAAGGCTGCTGCTTCTGTCGCTGGTTTGAATGCCGCAGAGACTTGCCTTTGCTGCTCATCCTGTGCGACCAAGTGGTAAGCGCTGCCAAGGCCAAGGATGGGCTTTGTGCTGAGAATTTGTGTCTTGACAGTGCTGAATGTGTCGTCCAAGCCCATGAGGAAGTCATACAACTGCTCCTTGCCTCTCATCTCTGTCAGCTGCTTCTGGACATCGCATGTACAACCCTCGCAGGTGCACTTTGGCCAAGGCGAAATGGACTGTGCTTCATCCCACAAGCCTTTTAACTTTGTGTAGTAGGCCGAAACTGAAAGTTTCTCTTGCCTTAGGAGGGCTATGGCACGCCTTAGCTCATAGGCTCTTGGCGCATTCCCTTTTCCAAATCTTTCTTCAAGATCTTGCCAGATCTCTTGGGCAGTCTTTGCATACCGCACGCTGCTTCGAACTTCCTTATCCATTGAACTCTTCAACCACCCTTTGACCATGGCGTCGCAACGCATCCAGTGGCTTAGGTCTGGCGAGTTTAATGGTGGCCTTGGGATTGTCCCGTCAATGAAGCCCGCCTTGTTCTTGGCGAATAGGGCATTGCTCATGTCATTCACCCATTCCCCGTAATTTCCATCGTTGAGGAGTTCACTGACGTAGATTTGCCCAGGGCTGTCCGAGGCGTGTATGTAGTATGGCGACATGGCATCTATGTTTCTCCATTGGCTGTTGGTGGCTACCGCTCCATCCTGGACGTCGTTACTTGTCATTCTTTGGTTGAAGCTTAAGCCACGCTTTTATTTGTGATTTAGGAAAGCCAGGTTCGGCTCTGATACCATGAAGAAAAGAGAGTGAATGCTGTTCAAAGCTTGCTTTCTCATTGTCATTCATGTACATAAATAATGGTACAAAGATGAGTTTCAATAGAATAAGTAACTAGGAGATAAACTAGGGAAACTAGAAGATAATTACATAAGTGACTACTTATCTACTTAATAGTAATGGTATTATCAGTTTCTTCATGGATCAATTCCATGGGTAATTTTTCAGCTTCCAATGCTGCAAGGTGTTGATTTGTCATCCAATGAGCTGAATGGTACTGTTCCGTCCTCTCTATTCAGTCTCCCCTCCCTTCGGAGTATACAGCTTTCTAAAAATCAACTCTCTGGCAAATTGGATTTTTCAAATTTTTCTTCTTCTCCACTGGAAATGCTTGATTTGAGCAGCAACCAGTTGGGGGGCATAATACCAACGTCTGTCTTTGAACTCCAAGGCCTTGAGTTCCTCTCACTTTCTTACAACAACCTCAGTGGGAATTTCAATCTCAGTTTGGCTCAACAGCTCAAGAACCTTTCAGTCTTGGATCTCTCCTACAACAGATTGTCTGTTAATGTAGAAGGTGTTCCTGAATCAAGCTTCCCCTTGTTGAGCGCATTACTGTTGGCTTCATGCAAGTTGACTGCTATTCCTGAGTTCCTGAGAGGCCTGTCAGGATTAATGGAGTTGGACCTTTCAAACAACCAAATTAATGGTCAAATACCCAACTGGCTTTGGCGTCTCGAAAGCCTTCAAAACCTAAATCTTTCTCGTAACCATTTGATAAGCATAGAAGAACCTAAGCCGCCATGTCTGTGGTTGAACATTTTTGATGTTCACAACAATCTTCTACAAGGTCAGATACCGCGTATTGCAGAATCCCCGACATATCTGGATTTTTCAGAGAACAATTTCAGCTCTACAATACCAGATCGCATAGGTGATATTCTAAGTTCCACTTATTATTTCTCGGTCTCTGGCAATAAGTTGAGTGGAAGTATACCATCATCAATCTGCAACGCTACACTTCTTGTTGTTCTCGACTTGTCAAATAATTCTTTGAGTGGTGATATTCCCAGGTGCCTTACTAAAATGGCAGAGTACCTTGTGGTGCTTAATCTAAGGAAAAACAACTTTGGTGGTATTATCCCAGATACATTTCCAGAAAGTTGCAAGTTGCAAACTCTTGATCTGAACGGAAATTCACTTCGAGGTAAGGCGCCAAGGTCTTTGGCCAACTGCGCTGACGTAGAGGTCGTGAATCTTGGGAACAATTTGATTAATGATACCTTTCCTTGCCACCTGAAAGCCATATCATGGTTACGGGTTCTTGTACTCAGATCAAACCAATTTTTTGGGCCCATTGGTTGTGAGGATCGCAAGGGTGGCTGGCCACGGCTTCAAATTCTTGACATTGCTTCCAACAACTTCAGTGGAAACCTACCAGAAGATGAGTTGAGAAACTGGAAGGCAATGATGTCCAATGAAAACGAGCAATCGCATCTCAAGCACCGATTTCCAAGGCTAGAGCTCAGCGGATTGTATTATCAGGATTCAATTACAATAGTCAGCAAGGGCTTGGAAATGGAGCTGGTGAAGATCCTAACAATTTTTACAGCCATTGATTTGTCTTCCAACAATCTTGAAGGCCAGATACCAGATGTTGTGGGAAAATTCAATGCACTGCACATTCTCAACTTGTCACACAATGCACTATCAGGTCCAATTCCTCAGTCTTTAGGAAAGATGAGCCAGGTTGAGTCATTAGATCTCTCCGGCAACAAACTGACTGGCAAGATTCCGGATAGCCTGGCGGACCTGAATTTTCTTTCTTTCCTCAACCTCTCGAATAATTTCCTCCAAGGAAGCATCCCAACAGGCACTCAGCTTCAATCTTTTTCGGAACACTCATTCGAGAACAACAAAGGACTGTGCGGCCCCCCTCTGAACACAAGATGTCCAGAAACCAGTATAGAGGACCGCCTTGCAGATACTGCAACTGCGAGCGGGTTCGAGTGGAACATTTTAAGTATTGAGATCGGCTTCATCGTCGGCCTGATGATTTTGCTCGTGCCGTTCTATTTCTGCAGGAGATGGAGGATTTGGTACAGCAAGCTGCTGGATCGCGTTGTTTACTGGCTTTGCCCACGCCTGGAGCAGAGAAACTAAAATTATTCAAGGAGAGCCAATCGCTGACTTCTGATCCGATTCTTGCATCTCCGGAAACCGAGAACAGCCTTTATTTAGATAGATGGATGTATACAAGTTTAAATTGATGTGCAATTTGCTAAGATCAAAACTGGCACTGGGAACAATTCTGATATCGTTTACAGGCAAAGTGGTTTTAAGATTGAACTGGAGTGCACTCGGAACTCCTTTTTTTAGTGGCAAACTTTTGGAAGTACATGTGGGTTTCAGGATTAGTAAATGTAATTTTTAGTGAACTTTTTAAAATTATTTGTAATGTCATTTTTCAGGTCCTATAATATGATTTTGAAGATAATGAGGAAAATGAAATTTAGGTTAACATTTCTTATGTAAGTTCTTATTAAAAACTATTGCTTTTGTTTATTATTTGATACCCAATGTAAAAAAAAAAATTAATTAAGAAAAAGGAGTGCTTATCTCTTTTGGAAAAGAAAATAAAAACATAACAATAAAATTGTAATAAATTGCATAAAAAATCTCAAACATTTAGGTTCAATTGCAAATCCATCCCTAATCTCTCAGTTGTTGCTTAACAATCCCAAATTTTTCCTTGATTTGTTCATGATGCCATGGTAAATTAAGTTGGTACATAAATATGATTTACAAGAAGAAAAAATTAATAATTTATATAATCAATTAACTATTAAAAAATTATAAAATGGTTTGAATTTATTAGAAAATAGTTTCAAACAGTTTAAATTTATTAAATTTTATATAAGTATCTAATATAAACTTTTTAAATTCTAATTTAAAATATTTAGTAACTATGTCTCTTTAATTAAAATTATGCCATAATTTTTTTGTAGTTAATGAGCTATGTAAATTATTCCTTCCGTCCCAAAGAGATGAACGTATTTCTTTTCTAACCGTCTCAAATTAGATGAAGTGTTTTCTTTTCAAAAAAAAATTTTAATATCTAATTTACCTTATTTAAACTCTCACTACACAAGACCCAAAATAAAATTTTTTTGTTTTTTTTTAATCTTCATTAAAATTATTACTACACAAAACCTCAAAAGGAATCTTCTCTTTCTTTAATCATTATTTAAACTATCACTACATATAACACAAGAAGATTTTTTTATTTTTTGTTTCAAGGGAAAAAAATAAAAAAAAAATCATGAACTACAAAAACCTTATTCTTCATACCAAGAGAAATTCTTCATCTTTTATGGGATAGAAAAAGTATTAATTCCTCTATGTAAATTAGTTTTTTTTACCAACTTATTCTACTCTGGGCCAAGGACGAATTTGCAATGTAGGGAAAAGATTTGGGACAACTAAGCAGCAACTGGGAGGTTAGAATGGATTTACAATCTGGATTAAAATTTGCAATTGTTTGTGCAACTTACCCCAATCAAAGGCTTTAAATTTTGAACTTATTTGTTATTTTTCTAATCAAGAGCTACCATGATGGTCATCAGTTCCCAAGAATTATTGTTTAGGTAAAGGAAAATGTACAAATTTTCCATTAATGTTTGCTTAAGGGAGTAATTTTGCCACTAATGTTTGCTCAAGGAAGCATTCTCAACACTGTTGTTTGTGTGTGTGTGTGTGTGTGTGTGTGTGTGTGTGTGTGTGTGTGTGTTTGTGTGTGTGTGAACTTGCTATTAATGTTTAGGCATCAGACCAAATTTACCACCAGAGTTGTAAAACAATAGTGAAATAGCCACCAAATGTCTAACAGTGGGAATATGCAGTCTAAAATAAGGATATTTTGTGCCATATCAACAACATGTTAGTGTCACTTCAATGCCACACAAATGAGAAAACTCTTAAACTAGCCCCTAAAAATTTGGTCATTAGCCCCTCGATACCCAACATTGTGATTATGCTATTTTGACCTTATTCTCCAACACGTGAATCTGAATTATGTCCTCCGGTCCTCAGTTGCTCATCACTAACCTCACCTCCCTCCCTATGCACTTACTCTAATTTTGAGGAAGAAATTGAAATGGTAAAGAGATTGGAAAAAATGATAGCTTTAGAAACTTATGTGCAAGAGTTTCGGTTAAAGAAAACTTGGAACTAAAACTTGCATTTTTCTCATTTAGAACTAAAACTTGCATTTTTCTCATTTATTCACATTTTTCACATAAGCAATTTTAACCGTCAATGGTAAAATTGCTCCCAATAACAATAAGTAATGTAAGTGGCAAAGTTACATATGAAAAACAGTAGCAAAATCATTCCCTGGAGCAAACATTAGTGGCATTTCCCTCTTTTCCTTTTAGGTAAATAGCATCATTGTTCTTAAACCTTTAACTGCTATTGCAAATTAGTCATCAACCTTCATTTTGTTGCAAATTGATCTTAAATTTTTATAATTCATTGTATATTGGCCTTAACCTTAGGTCGATACAAAAGCTCGATTTACAGAAAGAAAAAGTGAATAGTTTAAATTATCCATTAACTACAAAAAAATTATGACATGGTTTGAATTTATTGGAAAACATCTACTAAATAGTTTGAACTCGTCAACTCTTCCTAACACAAAAATGACCAAGTGTGATACTCAAAACCTTTAAAGATATGTTGGCTTACAACTAATGAGAAGGTTAGAGGCCCTAGAGGTGTGTGCCTAGACAAGTTTACATTGAAAAGCAGAGGCCTACTAGTAATACCATTTATGGATTGTCTTTTTTGTTCATTTATGGTAATTGTTGTATTCATTATGCCTATTCTAATAAAACTTCATGCTTCTTGATTTGCATTTTTCTGCTTATATGCCCTGGTTTTCATTCATTTCATCTATTCAACTTAGGTGTAAGGATTTTTTTGGGTAAACTTCAATGGTTATTCCTAAACTATATCCAATGTTGCTTAATTGTCCACAAAATATCAAGCGTTACTTAATCATCCCTAAACTATATTTAGTGTTGCTTAATCATTTTACCATTCATCACAGTCATTAAGAATTGATGAAAAAATGATATGGCTACTGATGTGGCATAGAAAAAAAACATGGCTGCTAAAATATTTTTTATTTTCCATTCATCTTTAACTGTTTGATGGACGACAGGATGAGATAGTAAAAATTAAATAGTTTGAAGACAATTAATGTAACACTTGATAGTTTTGAGATGATTCAGCAATATAAGATATAGTTTTGAGATGATATGTGGAGTTTACCTTTTTTTTTTCATTCTTCACTCTTGATGTTTCACTAGATTTATGATCAGCTTCATCTACTATTTTATAGGGTATGATTTTTCTTTTGCGTTTGTTGTGATCTGAGTCTTTGATGTGTTATGTTTCTATAGCTTTATTCTCAACTCATGCAATTTTTGGAAGATTTTTTTATGTATGTCTGATGTTGTGCTCCTACATGGTGGTTTGTTAGTCAAGTGTTTGAACCCATTACTAATTGAATATGGTAGTTGGTCTAGTGCAGTGAATGCATAGTTAAAGTACTTTCATTTTGTGAATATTGTTTAAGGGTCTTCTGTTCCATGTTTTGTTTTCTATAGTCTGTCTTGTGTTAGGTCAGAGTTATGCCTTCTTAATTTGTAGTTTTATCATCAGCATTCTAACTACACATTTCTAAGAACTATAACTTTAAACATACCAGCCCCTTAGCCTAACTACTGATACATAGAAATAATTCTTTTTTTGTTTTACTTCTGGGTTCTTTTTCTAGGATCTAATTTAGATCCCAGATTCTCTTTTATTTGAGTGGTACAACGTGGGCAGGCTAAAATTTAGGGTAAACTCCACTTATCATCTTAAAACTATATCCTATGTCACTTAATTGTCCTGAAACTATTAGGTGTTGTATCAATTGTCCTCAGACTATTTAATTGTTGTTGTTTTATTCTGCTGTCCATCATACCATTAAATATGAATGAAAAAGTGATATCATATCAGTAACTATGTCATTTTTTCATACCAAATCAATATATATTCATGTCATTTTTTCATTCATCTTTAACAACTGTGATGGATGACAGGACGATTAAGTAACACTAAATATAGTTTTTAGATAAATAAGTAACACTTGATAGTTTATGGATGATTAAGCAACATTGAATATAGTTTAGGGAAGACCGGTAGAATTTACCCTAAAATTTAAGTACAATTATGGAATTGTTAATCGTAAATGATGAGCTGGTGATGTTCAGAATCAAGAAATGCTAGGCAATTGGTAGTAGATTAAATTTCCTCCACGTGAGAAATTTTCACCTGATTTCATATTTTGTTAACTAGAGTCATTTAGATGCTTGTGAAAACTCTCTTTTTTATTATGCGTTAAAATAATTTATCTTTCTCACCGAGATAACACAATCCATTACTGCTATTTCGTAGGTGGCTTATTTCTTCAACCAAAAAGGACATGTTGATCAAATAAAGGTGAAGACATCCTCTATTATTATTGTTATTACCCCTCTGTTCTAAAATTTTTGCTCCATTTTATTTTATATAATTAATTTAAAATTTTTTATTTTTAATATTTTAATATATAAATAAAAAATCTTTATATATGAATAATAAATTAAAACATATAGTTTCTAAATACATATTATTTATTTTTTTTAATAAATAATAATATGAATAAATTTAAATCAAAATACAATAAAAAGTTAAAATGAGCAAAAATTTTAATACGAGGAAATACTATTTGCAACTCTTGAATTTTGCATTGAATGAGTGTGGGCTATTTGCCTTCAAAAGTGCCAGTATCAGATGGTCTATTAAAAAGCCTACTTTTTAAACTGTTTGCATAAACACTAAAGGGTTTGATAGAAATCAAGAGCTGGCTTTGTTTATATATGAGAGGTTAATCACAATTTGCAACATTTACCATAATTTTTGGAAGCAAAAATGGGCAATCATGTTCTTTTTTTTTTTCCTTCATTTTTTTGAAACTAAAACATCAATTAGGTATTATTTTTTGAAATATTTTCATGATGTTCAATTTTCAAGGCATATTTACAAGTTGAATGGCCAGTATGTCTTCACTTTATGAGGTTGTCAATGTAAATTAAGTTGATTGCTTATAAAATGGTTTCTTCACTGAGGTAAAGGTCAATATTTACAATCACAAAAGTAAGTTTGTCCTTTCTAATGCTGCTACACAAGGGTATTACTGCTACTTCCCCCCTTGCAACACAAGGATATTGCTACTACCGATGACTCCTTCAAATTTATATTGTACCACATTGGTATGCATTTGTTTTACGATTTTTAGTTCAGTTGGCAAAGCAAGTTGTCTTAATCACCGTGTGTGACTTATTTGAAAGATATTTCCAAGTATTCTGTGAGACTGTGACCAATTAATAAAGCCCCATTACTATTTATTTATTTTATTAATGCGCTTCATACTTCTGAATGCAAGGGGTTTTGGACTCTCTTAAATTTTTGTGGTCCTTGCTATCTCTATTTCTATGATATTTTAATGAGAGAAAGAAAAATAATTTAGGGGCTAGACTCTTCATGAATACGTTTATTTACAAGGATATTTTTTTGTCATTTTCTTCCACATTGTTTGACAATAAATATCAGTACTCCAAGTTTTTTGCACATCATCTTAAGTTTGTGCTTTGTTCAATAGGACCATGAGACTGTAATAAATGCCACCTACTCTGGTTCTAGGTTCCTTGAAAATGTGGTTGGTGGCAATGAAGTTTGCATAGTTTTGGAATCTACAAATTTTTATGCTGAGCAAGGTTATCAGATATACATGTTCTAATCGAGTCTTTTCCATAATAGTCAGATTTTAGATTATGTATATCTAATGTATTGCATCCATGTTGTATAATGGAGAAAGAGTATGTAATACGCCCCTATCATGCATAATAACTTGATAATTTTAATTTCTTCTTATAGTTTTTTTATCTCAATTTATTTGAAGGTGCATTTGATGTTGTGTAACTGTGCTATTCTACACGATGAAAATGTATTGGCGAATTTGAAATTAAAATATACCCGTTTTAGTAAATTTGAACAAAGTTAAATTGTTGGTCCAATTTATGCTGCTTTCATCGATAAGTTCATAATTTACTTATTCCGAGATTGGATTTTCTTTAAAAAATTGTTATGGATCAAGTTGGGAATATAATATGGTGTCATTGATGAACGGTGAGCTTGGTACAACTAGTAGTGGTTCTTCCTCTATTTCTATTCTCCATAAATTAATGTTTCTTGGAGTTAATAGTGACTTTTCGTGACATGATATTGGACAATGTGATAATTTTTTCATACAACTTAAAGCAATATGTGAAATAAAGACGGTGGAAAAGGTAAATTGGGGAACTTATTAATGACAATGATTGAATTGCACTAACATTAGTAGCACGACAGGACCAACTTAGTAATGATAGTGACATAATTGCACCGATTTAATAACGTTGGTGACATAATTAGTCAAATAGAATTTAAGTGGCATAATGGAACCCAAGGGGGCAGACATTAGTGGTTCTTTTAGGGTTTTTGCCATAGGCCTGGCTATTCATGAATGGGAGAAGTCCAAAGCAAAATAGGAGTATTTGTCTTCAATAATGCAATATAATTGAAGAGTAAATATTCTACTGAAATTTGGAAAATAATTTTATATTTCATGCAAAAATTAACTCCCATATGTCATTTCCGCCAAAAATTAAAAACAAACTAAAATAAAAGTATGACAAAATATTACTTGCCACGTCACGATTTAGGTTGGACTTAGAGAAGGAATGAATCTTAAGAGATCTATTCAAGGTTGAGGTCCTAACTCCTAAGTTGGAGCTAAGAAGGTTAAGAGCGTGAGTATACTATAACATCAAACACAGTTTTGAAAAATTTTTAAGACTTTATTTATTAAGAATCATCATTTAGATTGTTGGGAAAGTTACAAAAATCCCATTTATATTTGACCTAACCTACACTTGTTCCCCTCTATTTTAGAAAACATACACTTTGCCCCCTAAATGGTCAAATTAGTTAAATTCATTGCCATGCAAGTGAACCAAATGTCATGATTGCCCAATAAGATTTTCAAATTATGCAAATCAACTACAACATTCATTTTATACTACCTCAATCGATTTTCTCTAAATATATAATATATTTCTACTAAATTATATTCTTGAATAATTTCTATCTTTATAAATTTACTAATAATTTCTAGATCTATAATATATTTCTATATTTATAAACCAATAGTCTATGCTTGTGATTAACATTAATATTTACTTGTTTAACATTTTATTCATTTTTCAATTAATTCAAATAGAGAAGTATCATATTTTAGGACAAATATATTTTTTTTATCTAATCTCATTTTATTTTGAAAAATAATTTTCACCACATGAAAGAAATATACAGATTCTACAATTTTTTAGCAACACATAATATAAATAATATATTAATTGAAGCACATCATTAATTGCGTAACATTATATCTTTATTATGTGCATTTTTTAGATGAATGGTAATTAATGTTTTGTAACTTTTTATCCTACCCAATGAAAAAATTTATAAGTTATACTTATTTTTTACAAAAAAAAAAATAAAAGTAGAAAATTTATAAAATATATTACTTCAAAAAATGTGAAATTTAGTTTTGCATTCAATAAATGTATTATGCATTTATTATTTTTTTAATTACCATTTAGCTATGTATTTAATAAGTTTGAGGCTTTTGTTCCCTAGAGAAGACCTCAAACAGGTCCCTAGTTCAATTCATAAACTGGATCATTAAGAAGCCATCAACAACCTTCTGACTATAGGATTGAAATGTTGGGTTAAAATTTATAGTGGATACAATTGGTGGAGTAAGGGGAAAAAAAGAGCCGAAATTAAAATTGACACATTTTCAGGAAAAAAGACTATAAATTTTCAAGAGAAGAAAAAAAAAATAAATATCCGCCATGAATTTCCACACAATATTCCAATTCTATGCTAAAAAATCGCATAATGGCTTCCCTGATGAATGTTAGACCAAACCACAAGGGGGGGTTTCTATAATTTTCCCTTATTTCTAGTGACTAAATTGAAACTTTTCAAAATTTAGTGAATTTTTGAAAAGTTTATCAAAGTTTAGGGATTATCTTGTTTCAAAAATCTGGAAAACCGTCCAACTCTTTCCTTTTTACACTTTGGCGCCGAACTCCTAAAAGCTTCCAGTTAGGCTATCACTTCCAAGCTCCACAACCCAACTGGCCGAAACCTCGCCGGACCGCCACGATCCAGTAGCCGGGAATTGACCTCGCCGACTCAAAAGAATAGCACCACCGTCGGCCTCTGCTCCTGGCCCTTGTCCCAATGGCACTCACCGATTTTGCTATTTCTCCCATTTTCATGTTCTTTTCCCATTGTTTTTCTTTCTCACTCTAATTTCTCTATGTAGAACAGCCACCCAAATGGAAAAATAGAACCTTGATCCAGCTTCAATGGCCTTACAAGAGCACGATGGTGACCTAAATGGTTCCACTCGCTGCCTCGACATCCGGATCCCCTCCAATCGCAGCTCCCTCTGTAACCAACAAGCTCTCTCTTTCTCTTTCCTGCTATGTCACTCTTTCTTGCTAGATTGACCAACTCTGGATGCCGGTACTGGTGTTGATGGCTGGCGTCAACTCTGGATCCCGTCCAGTCTCACTCTCGCTCCGTCTTCCTCAGTTCCTCTGCTCTGCTCTGTTACGACAAACACAATTGTTTCGAGGGAAATTATCAAAAACCCCATAAGGTTTACTCAGACCTATAGTTTTTACCCATTTTTCAAATATGTACACTTGTCTCCCTTAACATTTAACTTTGTTAATGATTGTTATTAAAGAAAAGAAAAAATGTTCTACTTTAACAGTCTTACTTCCTTCTTGAAAACTCCCCATTGACGGACAAGAGACAATTTCAGGTTTATAATGCTCATGTGAGGTGCACGAAGCCCAAAAATGGAGCAACGAAGCCCAAAAGAGCTACTCCATTTTTGCATGTTCAAGGGGTGAGTTGGGCTGATTCCATGTTCAGGGGGCAGTCAGATCACATCAACCGAGTCCAAGGGCCAAACCTGTCTTTATGCCTATAAGGAAAACCTAATCCGAAATAAAGAAAGAAACAAAAAATTTCCAAAACGACATAAATTTCAGACACTTGGATACACTTTAAAAAATTATTATTTTGACCTATAAGATGTAGTTATAGAAGGAAAAGTTATCATGACTCCTGTAGAGTGTTGGATTCCCTTCAAAACAATATATTATAACAGTAATTCTAATAACAATGCAAAAGATATGGTCTCTAGAAGTTGTGGGTAATGCAGAACATATTTTTGAGTTTTCTTCTTTAGTTTGGCCCAATTAGGCTAGTCTAAGGATTCATCCACAAGACACTCCATGTCAAGTTAGCCGTACTCCTTGTTAATCACCAATTACCCTTGTTTTTTCCAATGTCTGATCTTGTAAATGTAGTGACAGTGATTATCATAGTGAAGGATGCTTGACCTAGGGAATTGTTGATCTTATTGATGTTTGTATTTTGTGATGTTGCAGAGTTGCACCATGAGCCCTACATCCATCGTTCATTGCTCACCATCTTTTCATTTTGCATCACTTGATCGCCTCACAAGTACTTCAATTTTGTAATTTGCTTTCAATAAACAAAAGCATGCATAGATTATTTGACTTTGGGTCACTTGATTTTGGGGAATATTGAACTAATTTACATGCCTTGGGTTCATTTGATTTGGGAATTGAGAGTTAGAGTTCATAAGAGGATCGGTGAAAAAGATAGAATAGGGAAGACAAACCCTTTATTCCTCAATTGTGAATCAATAAAAAAAATAATGAAATAAATGTCAAATTTACTACTAATATTTTGGGTTGTGAGCGAATATGCCACTACAATTATTTTTTTTACCCAATTTCCCACTAATGTTTTAAAATGGGCCAAAATATGCCATTGAGGTTTCAACTTAAGAGTGGATATGCCACTGACCATTAAAAAACTAACAAAAAGTGTTAAAAATAAAAAATTTTAAAATTTTAGGCCGATAATGCAAGTTTTAACAAAATTTATAAACTTTTTGTAATTAGACTCTCTCTCTCTCTCTCTCTTGAATGCCAGTGAGAAGATGAAACAGCAAAGGCAGAGGGAAAGCGGTAACGAGGCTGGGTGCTGGTGATGGAGGCAGTGACAGGGTTGAAGCGTTGATGACAAAGATTGAACCCTCTTTTGGTAAAAGTCTCAAAGGTCCTAATATTTTTTTAAAAGATGCATAATAATCTTAAGATTTTAAAATATGCTATTTTTACCATTTTCTGTTATTTTCTAACCGTTAGTAGCATATTCGGCCCATTTTAAAATATTAGCGGGAGATTGGTCCCAAAAAAACTATAGTGGCATATTCAGTCTCTATTCAAAATATTAATGGTAAATTTGATATTTCTGCAAAAAATAATAGTCCTAAGAAACCAAGGGTTGATGCACATTTGTCTAAAGTTTTGATTCTGAAGGTCAATCCGAGCAATTGGGCGCATCTTATTAACGGCCAACTGCCAAGCAACAACGGAGGTAACATTTCAAGAAAATATGCATATATTTTTTTGAAACATGAAGGGGGCAAGAGTAAATAATTCAAAACCTCGGGAGCAAATATAATTTGCCTACAAGGCCATCTTAGAAAAGTTTGCCGAAAGAAATACATGTTGTCAACAAGGTCAAAGACCAAATTGACACGCTGGTATGACAGAACAAAACAAGGGAATAAATCTGGGGACACATCTCAATTTTCAAGCTGGTAACAAAATGTCAATCGGTTTCGCATAATGATCGAATGAGCCCATCATAGATAGACCTACTTCTAGAATCATACGACGACTTTGATGCATGCAAAGGGGATTTAATTATGCTGAAACGTGTTTATGTCCTCCTCCTTGTGGACCGATTCGTTGCAAGGTTGAAAAAGACCACCTCAATTGTGGAAAATGTATTCACGCTAACCTCAATTGCATTCAGGTCACGCACACCAAAAGGGCAAAAGGGTTCATCTATTTTGAGTCTTTAAAACATTTGAATTTTGGATAGAATTGGGAAAAGGTGAAAACATTTGTGTGATATTTCTATTTCTACTCTTTTTTATATATAAATAAAAAAAATAGTAAAAATGAATATATCATTTGAGATGACATAAAATAGTAGATATTAGAAAAAATGTGGGATCAAATGAGATACTAAAAATCAAATTAGGATGACACAAGATTGGTCCCAAATACTAGGAAAGAAAGTCAACTAAGCGCCAATATTCCTCAAACCATACCATATTTTGCATTATCACCCTTGAATAATTAAATATTGCACCATTGGTCCCAAAACTATGAGTAACGTGATTAGGGGTGTATTTTGAAAGATTATTGATAAGAAATCGTTAATAATTATTTGCGCAATTTGTATAGTAATTGAAACCCTGCACTTTGACAAATTTGAAAATTTAAAAATTTTTCTTTTTTTTTTTTTCAAAAAAAAAAAGAAATCTTATTCTTTTTTTTTTCTTTTTCAAGTTGATAAGGAAAAAATTCACAAAAATTAATGAATCTCTAAGAGTTTGATTTAAATAATTACTAGGAAAATAAATTATTTACTTTTAAATGATATTAATTCTAAATAAACAAAAAAAGAATGACTAAATGAATTTTTAGTCATCGATTCATCTCTCACAATGGAAATCTAAATAATACTTCTTTCGTTCTACCAATATTTTTTCATTATCTTTTTTCAGTTGTCCCAAATTTTTGCAATATTTGTATATTTAGTAACTTACTTTACCATATAACTATTTAAACTATCATTTTAATATTTAATTTTTTTAATTTACATGCAAAAAACTAAGGATGAAAATGAAAATAACACATTTTTTTTCTACTTTCTTAATCTTTGCGTCAAATCAAATCCAAATAGAGCAAAATTAGTGGAACAAAAGAGATGATTTTTAAGCCCTGTCAAAATAACATTGTTGATTAGCATTAAAATTTTAAAAAATATCAAACATATTTTTTTAATTTTTAACTTTAATAATTAATTTTATGTTATTAAATTATTTAAAACTCTAATAGTCCGTCCAAAAAGTTTTTTTTCCTTAAACGTCCTTTATTTTGATCCACATAATACATGTCGATGGACCCTGCGTAAAGGTCAACTAACTTGGCAACTTCTCATGCACTTGATTTTTCGTACAAGCAAATATCTGGAAAATTGTACTCCATAAGAAAAAAGGAAATAATAAGAACAGTCTTGCAACACGTAATGATTATGTCCTATCGCAAATCATCAAGGATATATTGCAAACATTTTCCTGAGGTTTGGCATAACTTACAAATATTCCACAAAATTTTGAAAACCTACATTTGATCCCAAATTGTAAGCGCCCCCACTTTGTCCGTTATGCACTTAAGCTTGTGGGTCAGACGTTCTGATTAACCATGAACGTTTAAGAATCGAGCGAATAAACCCCAAAGATTCATCTCAGGCACCTCCAATCCAACTTTTGCCTAAATGCATAAACAAAAAGTAGTTTATGATAACTCGCATATTTATGTTTGTAATTAATATTAGTGTTTATTTTTAATAACTTAGTATTTTCAGTTAGCTAAAACATATAAATATATTTTTTATGGAGAAATATATTTTAATTAATTTTTTTTTAATTTTAAAAGCTAATTCTCACCATATAAATGAAAGTAAGGAATCAAGCCAAATGGTAATTAATTTTGTATAAATCTTTACAACCTATGAATCTAAAAATTAATAAAAAAATAGTTTTCACATAAAATATGTTAAAAGTTGGGGATTCTTAAAAAAATAGTGTGCAATTTGAATAAATAAAAATAAAAATTTAATACATTATTAATAATCATTTTTTGTACACATAAGTATCACATGCACAGTTATAGTACAGAGGTGTTCCATGAATTGCTGCTGCTCTGTGGGCTTCTTAATGGGTACATGCCTGTACCCAAGCCTACATTCTTTAAGGTCTTTAGCTGCTAAACTGCTTCATTTCAATAAATACCTCCATTTATTTGTGATAATTCAAACCTCTAGTATTGGGGTTAACGTGTATACGACATTTACCAACTAAGTTAAGCTCTTGGTGCATAACTGATAATCTCAACTACCTAAAATATTGAGTCAAATACTTCATCAAAAAAAAAAAAAAAAGAAAAAGAAAAAGGGAATAAGCACCCAAAAAGAGAAAATTTACAATAACTCTATATACTTTGATAACAACTTTTTGAAATTATAATATAAACTATATGGTGGTCATCTCCCAATAATTTTAATATCTCTAATATCTCTTTTCATAGTTACTAAAAAATTTAAATTATCAAATTTTTTTCTATGAATGTGATTTATTCCTTATAAATGCAAATCAGTATGTTTTAAATGTTAATTAATTATAAAAAATATTAAAAAATTTAAATTATTGAAATATAATTATTAAATAATTTAAGTTAAAATTTTATAAATTATTGTGAGATAATAAAAGAAGTAAAGGATAAAGTGTAAGTTTTTTAAATGAAAAGGACAAAATGTATAGTAGGTCAAACTCCAGGTCTTCTGTAATTTTCAGAATAAAAAAAAGGGAAAGAAAAGTGGAATAATTAAGAAAGTTCTCTACCCATACTTCACGGTTTTTCAGCCATCGGCCTTTAGCCGCCGCCTCCTCCTCCTTCATCATCCTCCACCCATCACTATCATCGTCTTTCCTCTGCTCCTGTCTCCAAACCTTCTCTCTCCCTCTCTCTGTCTGTCTGTCTGTCATGTCTTCCTCCCATCAAAGTTGAACCGTAGTAGTTTTTGAACTCGGTTGAAGTCAAGGAACTTGTCAACAGATTCGTAATCGATTCGAGCCTAAACGGTGGCGGTTAGCGACGGAGTATGAAGGAACAATTGAAGAATGAAGATGATTATAGTTGGCTTAACGATTTGATGCGCATAAAGATGATTCAGGACAAAGATGATAACTAGTGGTTGGCAGAATCGGTTTTCTAACTTTTCTTTCTGAAAATCTGTTTGAACTGTCGGTTGCTTGTGTGATTTTTCTTCAAAGATTTATTTGGTTCGTCCGTGGATTTCCCAGTCATTGACAAATAGTAAAGGAGATTCGATTGAAAGGAAAATTGAACCTGAGAATGTTTTTTACCATCGCACGGCAGGACTCTATTTTGATTTGATGAAAGCGAGAGAGCTTTTGGTGAATTTCCCAGGGTCTGAGGTGGAAGGGAGACAGTGGTATGATTTGCCGGTCATGGGCGAGCGCTAGTTTGTTAATGTGAAAGTTTAGGGGTCAAAGGTTCAAGGCAAAAAAGACCAGTGTCAAAGCTGGGTTTTGTCTTTTCTTTTCTTTTCTTTTTGGTTTTTTTGGGCTCAACGGACGCTACAGACACAGAACTTATTGATTTGGATGATTGGATTATCTACCACGTCAAAATGTTTTTCTTTCTGGGAAAATTAACAAAAACTCTCCGAGGTTTGGTCTAACATACAGTTTTGTCCCCTATTTTTCACAAATCTACACTTGTCCCATCAAAAGTTAATGATTCAACAAATCACAGTTACAAAGAATAGAGAAAATACTTAATTTTGTCCTCTTAACTTTCTTTCTTATAAACTTTGCCCCCAACTTATTTCAATGATTAATAAGAGCCCTAAAACTCTTGCTGGAACTCCAGGTCGACGAAGGATAGAACTGACCCATCAAAGTCAAAATCCTGCGAAACCGAAATCGGGGATTGGATTGAATGATACGATGAAGACTCTTGCTGGAGCTCCAGGTCAACGAAGGATAGAACTGACCCATTAGAGTCAAAATCTAGTGAAACCAAAATCGGCGGTTGGATTGAACGATGAAGACCGTTGCTCCGCTCTCTCTTCCTTTTCTTCTTATTTTCCCGCTGCTCCGCTTTCTCTTCCCTTTCTCCTTCTTCCCCAACAATCGCGGCAGTCCAACGGTGAATCGATGAGCAGCCGACTGGAATTGAACGGCAATGATCTGTTTGCGTCGAGTTTGTTTGCGGGTCTGTTAGCGATTTCATACTGCCGCCTGAAACCCATACCATAGATTTTCACCATCATCCTCGTACCCATACTCCCTAACCCTCTCCTTTGATTGAACAATTCCTCTCAGACGTCTCGGCTTTCTCCCATAAAAGCTTCATCCTTTCTTTCTAATCCATGGACCCAGGAGACAAGGAAGTGAGATTTGACGGAGAAGTGAATGGCTTTAAATCGTCTGAAGATGAAAGATCTCTGCCTCCTCCAGTGATGGAACTAGTCCTGTGTAATTTCTCTCTCTTCCCCATGTCTACTTGCTCAGAAAGATATAAACTTTTTAATGGCTTGGAATTAAGTAGACAGACACAAGAATGACGAGACCCAGTTTTGGTTTAAGTCCTGGAATTACTGGGAGAAGTAGGTAAAGTTGTAGTCTCTGTATGAATCTTGAGGTATTTAAGCTTGTTTTGGCTGATGCGCCCTTTCTCTATCTTCTTGATGACATCGAGAGCTACTACGGCCGGTGAGGAATCAAATTCATCAGTCCGATTCGGCTAGATTCCGATTGGGGGAGTTGCTGATGGGTCTACTTTTCTGCTGGTTCACGTCTCGCTTGACTTCTCGACTTATCTCGGCGCTGCCCAGCCATCGACGATACTCAGGTCACCTCCTTGAGCGGCGGATCTGAAAAGAAAATTCATCAATTACTGTTGCCTAAGCTCTTGGACTTAGTCAAGTTGTCCAGTCTCAGACCAAAATCAACCAAAATTCGGGATTTGAGTTTGGTTTAGGAAGGGGATTGGTTTAGTTTTTGCTTTAAAAGCTGGGGTAAATCGTTAAGTGTAGAAGTTGGGTGACAAAGTTTTTATGGAAGAAGGTCATAGGGGCTAAGTCAGGTGTTTTTCCTTTTCTGTGATAACGGTCATTAACGGAGTTAATTTTCGAGGAGGCAAGTGTAGGTTTCTGGAAAATGGGAGACAAAACTGTAAGTTGGATAAAACCTCAGGGGATTTATGGTAATTTTTTCTCCTTTCTTTTTCCATTTGTAGCTCTGTTGTGGGTCACAAATCGCCAGTGTGGAAAAGGCTGGTGAACTGCTGCGATAACCGCTGTCGCTTTCTCGTTCTCTAGACTGCTTTCTGTTCTGGGTCTCGCTTATTATAATCGAGCACTCGCACTAGTTAGAACCCAAATGCCAAATTCACTGCCCTTCTCCCTATTCTTGTATATCATTGCCTTCGACGATATATGGGTTTCATTCTTTCCAAATCTCCAGCTTTTCTCTGTTTCACTTCCACCACCTCATTTTCATCCTAAGAAACAGATCAAAACGGCTACTTTTGTGCTTCAAGAACTTCTTTTTACCCAGGTGATCATCTCCTATCTGAAGTCACAAAATTATTGACCTGCCATATTTTTGTTTATTTTTTCTTTGTCCAGCTGGATGTGTCGGCAAGTTGTTTTGAGTTTGATTGCTGCTGCTTGGGGAGCGTTATTTATATTCTGCATGCTACAGGGTTGAAGGGAACATGTGAGTTTGTGGTGTAGCCGTTTAGGCAGAGAATCTTGAACTGGGCATTTGTGTTTGAGATGAGTTTTAGGTGTTTTGGTATGTTTGATTCGTGCATGGGGAAGAGTGGTCGTGGCCATAATCAGACTCAGGGACAAGGTAAGGATTTTGATGGTGTTGTTAATTTGCTTGTTCAGATCGTTTTCTTCCATTCTGCTGCGTGTTTCTGCAAAATCTTCAAAATAGACTTTCTAATTGTATATACTCGAATTATAAATGACCGTGAGCTGCCTGGATTGGGTACAGCTCAGGCCGCAAAGCTTTTGTAATTATGCCCTGATCTTCATTTAGTAAGGTTGCTTCCTTTCAACGAAGCATATTCACTCGGCCTCTGCCGGCCTGGCTGAAATTGTTTATATTTAGTCAATGAATTTCGGTTTGAAATGTTGCATTTTTGAAATGTAATGCCTGCCTGTAGGCAATTGCAACTCAGGCTTCATTTGGCCACAACTTCCATGATTTAGAGTTTTGGATAATTTATTAACTGTAGATATATCTTTCCAATCGTTAAAGCTAAAAGCTACTGCTAGATAGCCTTTTCTAACCTTTGGATAATTTATTTACGGTAGATATACCTTTCCAAGCCAAAAGCTAAAAGCTTGATGTTGTTGCAATGAGACCTGTAGCTGAGGAAACAGAAAATGATGGCATTTCATGTTACTTCCTTCACATGAGTCCCAAAAGTCATCTTGAGCCATTGGCTGTTGCATCCTCTATCGATGTGTTACTTCGCTTTTACTTTTTAATCCTTGAATTTGTTCCTGTGACAAAATTGTGCAAAACATTCTAATTTGCTTCTGCATGGTTGTCTGGTGCATGGATAGAGATTGCCGACAACAATGTCCGACTCTTTTCTTATAATTCATTGAGATCAGCAACTTCAGATTTTCATCCTTCAAACAGAATTGGAGGAGGTGGTTTTGGAGTTGTCTACAGGGTAAGGAATCTTGTGATTTATTGTTTCCCTAATCTTTAAAGTGGACATTGTACTCCATTTTACCAAAGCAGCACTTTATGTGTTTTGTCATACAGATGATTACGTTTATGTTTTGATGTGTATATCTCAAATGCAAGAGTATCTGTTGCAGCATTTGCTAAATTTTGCACAGTTAGGTGTATGCAGGTGTATCTGCATTCTTGAGCTGTGTTGTGTGTGTCAGAGACGGAGAGAGATCTATGTTTGACTTCAGTGCATGCATTGTCTGCTTCACTGAAGACAAAAGTTTGACATCCATGTGGTTCGACTTATGTGCTTGCAGGGAGTTTTGAGGGATGGCACTCGTGTAGCTATCAAGGCCCTTTCTGCTGAGTCTAAACAAGGATCACAAGAGTTCCTGACGGAGATTAATATGATATCTAATATAAGACATCCAAATCTCGTTGAACTCATTGGCTGCTGTGTAGAAGGCAATCATAGGTTATTGGTTTATGAGTATATGGAGAACAACAGTCTTGCCAGTGTTTTGCTGGGTAACTAGAACTTATACTCCCATGTTCTTTATATTGGTTAATCAAGTAGGAATTTTGGGAACACCACCATGTAAGTTCCCCTTTGCCATTGTCTTTCTCCATACCTTTTTCATCTCCCTCTCTCCCTCTCGTCTGAAACCTTGGTTGCGGATGGTAAACTTGGCTTAGAGGTATACTGGCTAGTGATTTAGACTGACACAAAGAAGATAAGCACACGAATCTTGGTCCTACACAAGGTTATGGTGAAATTGTGGCAAGTTTTGGACTTGTGAGCACAAACCACTTCAAAGTTATAATAATATGTTGCTTAGATGCAGAAATTTATTCTTGTAAATGAGGCTAACATTTTGTTGTCATTTAAGTACACACTGCCTAAGGCCTTAAGTGAAGCTCACTTGTCTCCTTTATGTGCATGGATGTCTAATCACAATGCAGCTATCCACTTTCTTTATTTTGCTTGTAAAGCTTGTGGGGAAGGGAATAAACTTGGGGATTTTGTCCAAACAAATTCTACGAACTTAATGCATTTTTATAATATGAAAGGGGCTACAATTTGCTTCCAAGTATTTAAGGAGACACTAACATTTAACAGTAACTGTTTCAGGTTCAAAAGCTAGATATGTTAGTCTGGATTGGCCTAAAAGAGCTGCCATCTGCTTGGGTGTAGCTTCTGGGCTAGCATTTCTTCATAATGAAGCAGAACCTAACATTGTCCACCGAGATATTAAAGCTAGCAACATACTTCTTGATGGTAATTTTTGTCCTAAAATAGGAGATTTTGGGCTGGCTAAGCTTTTCCCAGACAATGTCACTCATGTCAGCACTCGAGTAGCTGGGACGTTGTAAGCACAATCTTGAATTTTTGTTTTTCAAAGCTGAGCTGAATAGCCATTAGTCTGTTCAGAAATTTATGTGATACCTTCTCTTTAGCTGACTTTTCAGAATACCTTCTCTTTAGCTGACTTTTCAGAATTTTATACTTCAAAGCTTGCATATTTATCATCTACAAACTTGTGATCTCGCTGTCTAAAGGCATCAGGGCAAACAGTGACATTTAAATATGAGCCGCATTTAACATCTTTGTGTCATGAAGGTAGGAAATGATTGCCATACTGGTTAGCTAGACTAGTTAAATGTGCATGTTTCTAGGCTGTTTTCTGCATGGAAAGTCTGCAAAAATGTGCTGGTTTTTTCTTTTGCACATAGCACTTATTTCTTTGTTAGCTCATTCCACCTTTAAAGATAATCTCTGTTTCTGCAGGGGATATTTGGCTCCCGAGTATGCCCTTCTAAGGCAGCTTACAAAAAAAGTAGATGTATACAGCTTTGGGGTTCTCGTACTTGAAATTATTAGTGGCAGAAGTAGTAGCAAATCGGCATTTGGGATGGATCTGTTGCTTCTGGTTGAATGGGTATTTTTGTGTTCTCTTCGCTTTCCCTTTTATTGACTCTCTTGCTAGTGCCTGAGACTGGGGCAAGTACACTGTAGACCTAAATGCATATAAAGTGGCTTGCATTAATATCAATTTTGCTGCTAATATCTCTCCTTGTCAGTATCATTTCCTTTACCATGCTTTCTCTCTTTTATATGACTGAACTGTAGTTGCATTAGCCATAAGGGCTGAAAGCTTAGCTCCATTACAGGTATCGGTGAAAATTTGAACCTATATATGGTGAAGATGCTTAAACAATGATGAGTTGTTGATTTTACAAGAACATACAAAGAGTCATCAAATACTGATGGATTTTGGATGCTGTTTCAGACATGGAAACTGAAAGAAGAAGAGCGGCTTCTTGATATTGTTGATCCGAACATACGTAACTACCCAGAAGACGAAGTAACACGCTTCATCAAGGTTGCGCTTTTCTGCACCCAAGCATCTGCACACCAGAGACCCACTATGAAGCAAGTTGTGGAAATGCTTTCAAAAAATGTGCACCTGAATGAAAAGATACTATCCGAACCAGGGGTGTACAAGGGGAGAGCGCGAGACACTCAGCACTTGGGTGGCAGTAGCACAGAAGAGACATCATCTTCTCTCAGAAACAAGGGTAAACGATCTATCGACCTCCCTGTGACCTCATCTCACGTAATCAGTGATGGTAGTTCATCACAGATTCTTCCCAGGTGATCCATTGACTGCTCCTTACCATTTTTATTTGATCTGATTCTTAGTAGGTGTAAAGCTGTAAGTTATCATAATGTTTCTGGTGGACTCATGCAGCAGAAAGTTTTCTTTGCTTACCCTTGGATGTAAATCAGAAGTAAAAATAAATGTGTGTGTCCAGATACTACTCAATGTACTCATCAATTTATTCTGTAATTACCTTGTACAGTATAATTATGATAAAAAAATGGAAATGTTTGGATCTCCCAAAAGATTGCAGAATAGCAGTTCCTTTTTGGTTTGGTTGCATGCTTGGATTGGAACAACCTTGCAACTTCATACATAAAGTTTCAACCTTGATGGTGATGACAAATTTGAGCATATAAATACCAGATCGTTACAGTATCAAATCTTTTTCTTTTTTTCTTTTTTGGTGAGAGTAATCGTACGATATCTCTGTTTCATTGTATTCATTTAAACATCCTCGTGATACAAGATTAAATACGTAGAAAACCCTATTTGCACATCGGTTCATTTAATAAAAGTTGTTATCACATGTTGTAATGCCCGGAAAATCCAAACTGATTAGGTCCCGGGGTAAGTGGATTGGGAGCCAAAGAATTTTCCTAATTTGGGAATTTAGCTGAATTAATGTGAGGGGACATTAAATTAAGTGTTAAGGATTCATGAAATTAAGCTTGGATTAGGCCAAGAAAAATAATGGTGAAAATGGTGGATTTCAAAGATAAAGGACTCAATTGAACAAAGGAATTGTTGTAAGTTGGGCTCAATTGCCCAAATTCAAAAGATTGGAGGACTAAGTGGGGAATTGACCCATTTTCATGGCCTTGGATGCCATGGCTAGCCATGTCCATTCAAAATAATATATTTTATGCCACCTCCACCTCCACCCACACCTCCACTCACCTTTGTCCCCCACCTTCACCACTTCATCATTTAACTTCACCAACTCTTCCAATTTGTCCCCCCACTTTGTCTCCCACTTCCCATTTGAATTATTACTCCACTAAGGCATTATTCCCACCCATTTTGGACACCCATAACCGTACATACACTCCCCCATTCAACAAAATACATTTCTTCACTCATCTCACCTCATTCAAGCCATTTCACTCTCTTTCTTCAATCTCTCTCTACAAACTCTCTCTCCCTTCTCTCTAGTTTTGGCCAACACTTGTTCTTCTCTCCAAGAACATTTCTAACTCTTCTCCTTCCTCCAAAAATTCTGCCATCACTAGAAATCACCCTTCCATAAATTAAAACCAAGTGTTCTTGGTGGAATTCATGCTCTAAACACCCAAAGAGCAAGAATCAAGTAAAAGATTCAAAGAAAACCAAGGAGAGAAATTCGGCCATCTTCATTTCTTAGAGGTTTTGAACTCTTCTCAAGGAGTTCTTTATGTATATGAGCTTCTAAGCTCATTGGGAGGAAGAATCAAGAAAAAAATTTGAAGAACATCAAGCACACAAAATTCGGTCTCACCTCCTAATTGAGGTTTCATAAGTATGAACCAAGTGTTCTTGGTATTTTGATTTCTTTAAGTTAATTACCAAGTATTCTTGGTATTTTTATGGATTCTAATAAATCTGGACATTTTGGTTCTTATGCTAGAAAATCATTTCTAGAGCCGGCAAGCAAGGAAAACGAAGGAAAACAAGCTCCTAAGAGCTTTTCGGTGTTGGTAAGGATTCCTATACTCTTTGAGTATTTGGGCCCCTAGGTGATGGTCAAAGAACCATATGATCCTAGGTGTGCTAAGAGGGCATAAGTTAAATTATTGCTTCGGCAATTCTGTATCGCTCATGAGCTAAGTTAAGTAAGCAAGCATTATGGGCTAGGATTTAAGTAGGCCACCTTAAATTCCTATGCTAAGTGAGATCTCCGAAAATGAAAAGTATGTGAAATTAATGAAATAAAACTTGAGGGATGCTTGCTGCCCTTCTGTAAATCAAGGTGTTAAGTGGCGTGTGTTTGTGTGCTTCTATGAATTTGTTGTGCATGCTAACCCCCGATTTCGATTATTATTGTATATACATGTATCTTTGTGTTTTCTTTGTCTTTATGTTTTCTTTGCAGGATTTTTGGAATATTTATTGCCATTACATTCTTGGCATATGTTAGGCCATAAAGGCCATATGTTAGGCTTTGGAAGCCATACGGAATCCTTATTGAGTTTTAAAACTCACCCGCCCTACTCTACTTTTGTAGGTAAAAGTGTGCTCGAAAGATTGAGCTAAAAGTCTTGAGTACTCTTTTTGTGGTATAAAGGTTGGGTATGTGTATGGTATTGCTCAATTATACTAAGTATTCTAAGTATTTTAAGTTGCTTGAAAATCAAGCTAATAAGCGTGGACTTTGTGTGCAGGACTACGAGTCTAGAGTTTGTGGGAACAACGTCTTAAGGTGGATAATTAGTGTTCCTTGGCACTATGATTTATGGCTTGATTTTAAGCATGTAATTTGTTGGTCTAAGTTTAGTGACCAAATTATGGACTTAGTTAAAATTCGGCCAAACTTGATTTTGGGCTTGTAAGATGGACTATGGACACTTTGGGTGCTTTTATTGCTTGGTGGACTTACCAAGGCCCATGCATGTTTTATGGAAGTATGATTTTCATGAAAATCGGAAGCATGTATAAATTGGGCTTAAATGCATGTTTTGGGCTTAAATAAGAAATTAGAAAATTTGAATATATTCTTGGTTAATTTTGGGCCATATGCATGTTAAGTATGGAAAAGGCCCATAAGCCCATGTTTATGTTGAAAGCATGCTATGTTTGGTTTTGTATGCGCACTCAAAGAAAAACATGCAAATAAACTTGGAGAAGCATGAAATTGGATGCATGTGTAAAGATTGGCTAATAAGGAATTCAAGTGCACGTACGTGAATTAATATATGCCTAAGCATTAGTTGCATCTAAAGGCATTAAGTGATTATGTGCACTAGTGAACACCAAAACACATAAGCATGCAAAGCATATGCATGAAAATAAGTTTTCAAACTTAAGTTGGTGTTTTGGATGCCATGCATACTCTTGGCTAAAGCTTGGTAAATACCATGAAAATGAACACATGAAATCCACATAGGTGCTAGTTTGTTTCCAAGAGCACTTAAACTTAAACCTTTAATAAGAACATAACAAGCTAGTACTAGTAAGTATCCTGGGGTTCGTGCCCATAAGTCTTAGTGAGTAATAAAAGTCCCTTCGGTTTAATTAAACTTCCGCTGCATGTTTTAGATAATTGGGCCCGGATGGGCCAGGGGCAGTTTAGGGCACGACAGCTTGGTATCAGAGCAAGTTTGCTCTGAAGGACCAAAGTTTTGGTCTATGATTCTTAGTATAGACTTGTTCCCACATAGGTTAAGTCCACTAATGAATATTTATGAATATTGAGCAATTGTGTGCCTTGCTTGTTGTTAATTGTAGGATGAGAACCAGAAATATGAACCGAGGCCGAAATGGAAATGAAAATTCCCATCAAGGGAATGAAAATGCTGGCTTTGTGCCAGAGGCCCAAGTCAGGCCTTATGAGCCCATCAGGGCTAATGTTACTGGGCCTAGCATTAATGCCCAAGAAAGAAGAGAAGCAAGAATGGAAGCAATGATGGAAGCTATGCAGGCCAATATGGCCCAATTAGCAGCTAGCATGCAGATCCTGGCAAGGGGTCAAGCCCAAGTCCCAGAGCCTGCTGGGCAGCAAAGAGAGCCACCAATGAGAAGGAGGCCAGGAAAAGAACCTGTACTTGATGATCAAGCTAGCGAGAATGGCGATGATGAGGATGAAGAAAGAAGAAACCCACGAGCAAGAAGAATAAGATCTGAGATCCAACAAGAATTAAGAGAAGAAGAGGAAGAAAGTCCAGATGCAGAAGAGCTGGACATGGAGGATATTGATGGACCTACCCAACTCACTGCCACCACCAGGGCAGTGAGGGCGCAAAGAGGGAGGCCCAATATTGATATTGCTGGGGGCCTAAGAGAAGGCCAATTGGAGGGGTTCCTTGCCCTAAAACCTCCAGTATTTAAAGGAAGCTGTAACCCAGATGAAGCAGAATTCTGGAAAAACCAGATCGAAAAGATCTTTGAGAGAATGGAGGTTTCCGCTTCTCAGAAGGTCTTACTGGCAACCTTCAAACTAGAAGGAAATGCTGAGTTATGGTGGAGAGCAGTCCATAGGACATATGCTAGCAAAAATGCTAGGCGGCCTGCTCAAAGGAGAAGAGCAATGAGATGGCCCGAATTCGAACAAGTGTTTCATCAACAATACATCGGTGAAGCACAGAAAGACCAAAAGCAGGTTGAGTTTGACCTGCTTGAGCAGAAAGAGCTCTCCGTACTAGAATATGAACAGAGGTTCAGTAACCTCATAAGATATGCACCACAGTACGATGATCGAGAGGATATAAAGGCCAAGAGGTTCCTTCGAGGACTTAGGCTAGAGCTGAGGCAAATACTCAGAGCAGTAGGAGCCAACAAATACCACGACATTGTACAGAAGGCTATGGCCCTAGAGCAAGAGTTCAGGGGACAATTCATGATTGGCTCCGGAAGTACCAGTAGACTACAAAAGCCCTCTAAAAAGAGAGGAAAAGATAGCTTGGCATATGAGCCAAGAATGGATAAGAGAATGAAGGCCACAGCCCCCTACGGGCCACAATGTGAAACGTGTGGTAAGTTCCATGGCCAAAAGCCATGCTACAGGCTCACTTCCGGATGCCTAAAATGCGGCGCCCAGGATCACTGGGTAAAAGACTGCCCTGCCAAGGGAGAAGATCAGAGGACCCCGGGAGGGTTCAATAACAGATGGGCACATAGACAATTGCCCATAAAGAGGCCCAATATACCTCCACCACCGAGGAGGGACCAGGGCCCTAGCATGCCCCAGGGCAGGAATAAACAAGCTCAAGCTGCTGGAAGAGTATTCCAGATTGAGAGTTCGAGAAAAGCACGAGAGGACCCAGAGGACAACAGAGCTGGGGACGATGAAGAAGAAATGGACCAGGCCGGGCTGGTCAGGCAAACTCTTGCAGGTACCATTATTATTAATGGTTATGAGGTATCAGTTTTATTTGATACTGGTGCATCTTTATCTATAGTATCCTCTAAGCTAGTTAAAGATATGAACCTAGAAGTATGCAATACGGATAAAATGTACCTGGTTAAAACTGCCGGGAACGAGGTCTTGATAACATACCATATGGTAAAAGATTGCATGCTTAGGCTAGGTGAGCTAGAGCTTAGAGCCGACCTAATAATCTTGGATACTAATGGATATGATATCATACTAGGTATGAACTGGCTTAGTACCAACCGGGTAGTCATAGACTGCCATGCCAGGCAACTTTATCTGCCTGGACACAAACCTCAATCTTTGAAAAAATCTTCTAGGTTAGTCCTAGAACATCTTTTGAAAGTGGTGGAACACACACCCCTAATAATAAAAGGTGAATACCTAGGGTTAAATGGAACTGAAGTTGAAATAGAGCTGGGTAAAATACCCATAGCAAGAGAATTCCCTGAAGTGTTCCCCACTGATCTCCCAGGACTCTCTCCTGCAAGAGAGGTTGAGTTTGAGATCAAATTGGTGCCAGGAGCCGCACCAGCATCTATTGCTCCTTACAGGATGGCTATTCCTGAAATGGTGGAACTAAAGAAGCAACTGGATGAGTTGCTTGAGAAGGGTTTCATAAGGCCAAGTACATCTCCTTGGGGAGCACCTGTACTTTTTGTGAAGAAGAAAGATGGAACCCTTAGGTTGTGCATCGATTACAGGAAGCTCAATGCACTAACCATTAAGAATAAGTACCCCCTCCCAAGGATCGAGGATCTATTTGATCAGTTAAAGGGAGCTAAGGTCTTTTCCAAAATAGACCTCAGATCTGGATACTTCCAGCTGAGAGTCAGAGAAGAAGATGTCCCAAAGACAGCTTTCAGAACCAGATATGGTCACTTTGAGTACACAGTGATGCCATTTGGGCTCACAAATGCGCCAGCCTTTTTCATGGACCTCATGCAAAGAGTGTTCAAGGCTTATTTGGACCACTTTGTTGTGGTATTTATCGATGACATATTAGTGTACTCAAAGGATGAAGAAGCCCATAAGGAGCACCTGAAAAGGGTGCTAAGCCTGTTAAAGGAACATGAGTTATATGGCAAACTAAGTAAGTGCCAATTCTGGGCTAAGGAAATTGGGTTTCTCGGACATGTGATCAATGAGCATGGATTAGCTGTTGATCCCGAGAAAATCAAAGCTGTCTTGGAATGGAAGCAACCTCAGACTGTGAGGGACATAAGAAGCTTCCTAGGACTTGCTGGCTACTACAGGAGATTCGTGCCCAAGTTTTCTGTACTAGCAGCTCCGCTTACTCAATTGACAAGAAAGGACCAAAAGTTTGAGTGGAGTGAGCAATGTGAGGCTAGCTTCCAAGAACTTAAGGAAAGATTGACTACAGCCCCAATACTGGTTCTACCAGACCCTACTAAGGAGTATATAGTTTATACTGATGCTTCTCGGGTTGGGCTGGGCTGTGTCTTAATGCAAGGGAAGCAAGCAATAGCCTATGGGTCAAGACAATTAAGGCCTCATGAGAAGAATTATCCAGTTCATGATCTGGAGTTAGCGGCAGTGATCTTTGCTCTGAAGCAGTGGAGGCACTACCTACTTGGAGGCAGATTCCAAGTCTTCACAGGCCACAAGAGTCTAAGGTACTTGTTTACACAAAAGGACCTGAACATGAGGCAAAGAAGATGGCTTGAGTACCTAAAAGATTTTGAGTGCGTCATCGAGTATACGGCCGGGAAGGCCAATGTGGTAGCTGATGCTCTCAGTAGGAAGTACACGGGAATACTCAAAGCCACTGGAGAGCCTACTAAGGCAGAGGTACTCAGTTTATCTGAATTGGCCCAGGAATGGAAACACTGGGAGATAGACCAAGTAAAGGTCCTAACTATTAGGTCTGAATGGAAAGACCTAATTCAGGAAGCTCAGCTTCAAGATGAGGAGATTCCCAGGATCTCTGGGCAAAAACGAGGGAAATTGTATCAAGGATTTTCCTTTAAGGCTGGAATATTATATTTCCAGAATAGGATTTATGTGCCAAATAGGAATGGAATTAGGCAACAAATCCTAGAAGAAGCCCACTCCAGCTTGATGAGTATGCATCCTGGAGCTCAGAAAATGTATAAGAATTTGATATCCCATTTCTGGTGGCCATATATGAAGCAGGAGATTGGTGCTTCTATGGCTAAGTGTATGACTTGTCAGCAAGTCAAAGTGGAACACCAGAGACCTGGTGGAAAATTACAGAGCTTACCTATACCAGAAAGGAAATGGGGATCCATATCCATGGACTTTGTAGTGGGTTTGCCACTGACCCGAAGAAAGAGTAATACAATCTGGGTCATAGTGGACAGATTGACTAAGGCAGCCCACTTTTTGCCCATAAACCTTACAGACTCCTTGGAGAAGTTAGCCCAACAATATGTTAAGGAGATAGTAAGGCTACATGGTGTACCAGACGACATTGTCTCAGATCGAGACCCAAGATTTGTTTCCAGATTCTGGAAGTCCTTGCACCATGCCATGGGCACTAAGTTAAAATTCAGTTCCGCATACCATCCTCAAACGGACGGACAGACTGAAAGAACCATTCAAACCTTGGAAGATATGTTGAGGTGTTGTATTATTGACTTCCAAGGAGAATGGGATAAACACTTGCCTTTAGTGGAGTTTTCGTACAATAATAGTCATCACTCAGTGATTGGCATGGCACCTTATGAGGCACTATATGGAAGGAGATGCATAACTCCACACTGCTGGCATGAGCCAGGTGATAAGTTGGAAATTGGCCCAGAACTCATAAGAGAGACTACTGGGAAAGTTAAGCTAATCCAGGAAAGGATTAAGGCTGCCAACAATAGGCAAGAATCATATGCCAACCCCAAGAAAAGAAGAGACCTGGAGTTCCAGGCAGGAGACCAAGTGTGGTTGAAAGTATCTCCCATGAAGGGAGTAATGAGGTTTGGTAAGCGGGGAAAATTAGCCCCGAGGTATGTAGGACCATACCTAATACTCGCAAGAGTAGGAAATGTAGCCTACAAGTTAGAACTACCACCTGAGCTGGGACATGTACATGACACATTTCATGTAAGCTTGTTGAAGAAGTGTGTCTCCGACCCTAAACAAGTGGTACATGTCACTAGTGTGCCCATTACCCAAGATCTTACATATGAGGAAGAACCAATTCGGGTATTGGCAAGGGACACTAGAAAGCTCAGGAGTAAGTGGATATCGATGGTAAAAGTCCAATGGACTAACCATTCTGAGGAGGAGGCAACATGGGAGGTTGAAACTGAAATGCTTAAGAACTATCCGGATACCTTTCCTAAGCTCCTAGGAAATTTGGAGGACCAAATTTCTTAAGGAGAGGAGTGTTGTAATGCCCGGAAAATCCAAACTGATTAGGTCCTGGGGTAAGTGGATTGGGAGCCAAAGAATTTTCCTAATTTGGGAATTTAGCTGAATTAATGTGAGGGGACATTAAATTAAGTGTTAAGGATTCATGAAATTAAGCTTGGCTTAGGCCAAGAAAAATAATGGTGAAAATGGTGGATTTCAAAGATAAAGGACTCAATTGAACAAAGGAATTGTTGTAAGTTGGGCTCAATTGCCCAAATTCAAAAGATTGGAGGACTAAGTGGGGAATTGACCCATTTTCATGGCCTTGGATGCCATGGCTAGCCATGTCCATTCAAAATAATATATTTTATGCCACCTCCACCTCCACCCACACCTCCACTCACCTTTGTCCCCCACCTTCACCACTTCATCATTTAACTTCACCAACTCTTCCAATTTGTCCCCCCACTTTGTCTCCCACTTCCCATTTGAATTATTACTCCACTAAGGCATTATTCCCACCCATTTTGGACACCCATAACCGTACATACACTCCCCCATTCAACAAAATACATTTCTTCACTCATCTCACCTCATTCAAGCCATTTCACTCTCTTTCTTCAATCTCTCTCTACAAACTCTCTCTCCCTTCTCTCTAGTTTTGGCCAACACTTGTTCTTCTCTCCAAGAACATTTCTAACTCTTCTCCTTCCTCCAAAAATTCTGCCATCACTAGAAATCACCCTTCCATAAATTAAAACCAAGTGTTCTTGGTGGAATTCATGCTCTAAACACCCAAAGAGCAAGAATCAAGTAAAAGATTCAAAGAAAACCAAGGAGAGAAATTCGGCCATCTTCATTTCTTAGAGGTTTTGAACTCTTCTCAAGGAGTTCTTTATGTATATGAGCTTCTAAGCTCATTGGGAGGAAGAATCAAGAAAAAAATTTGAAGAACATCAAGCACACAAAATTCGGTCTCACCTCCTAATTGAGGTTTCATAAGTATGAACCAAGTGTTCTTGGTATTTTGATTTCTTTAAGTTAATTACCAAGTATTCTTGGTATTTTTATGGATTCTAATAAATCTGGACATTTTGGTTCTTATGCTAGAAAATCATTTCTAGAGCCGGCAAGCAAGGAAAACGAAGGAAAACAAGCTCCTAAGAGCTTTTCGGTGTTGGTAAGGATTCCTATACTCTTTGAGTATTTGGGCCCCTAGGTGATGGTCAAAGAACCATATGATCCTAGGTGTGCTAAGAGGGCATAAGTTAAATTATTGCTTCGGCAATTCTGTATCGCTCATGAGCTAAGTTAAGTAAGCAAGCATTATGGGCTAGGATTTAAGTAGGCCACCTTAAATTCCTATGCTAAGTGAGATCTCCGAAAATGAAAAGTATGTGAAATTAATGAAATAAAACTTGAGGGATGCTTGCTGCCCTTCTGTAAATCAAGGTGTTAAGTGGCGTGTGTTTGTGTGCTTCTATGAATTTGTTGTGCATGCTAACCCCCGATTTCGATTATTATTGTATATACATGTATCTTTGTGTTTTCTTTGTCTTTATGTTTTCTTTGCAGGATTTTTGGAATATTTATTGCCATTACATTCTTGGCATATGTTAGGCCATAAAGGCCATATGTTAGGCTTTGGAAGCCATACGGAATCCTTATTGAGTTTTAAAACTCACCCGCCCTACTCTACTTTTGTAGGTAAAAGTGTGCTCGAAAGATTGAGCTAAAAGTCTTGAGTACTCTTTTTGTGGTATAAAGGTTGGGTATGTGTATGGTATTGCTCAATTATACTAAGTATTCTAAGTATTTTAAGTTGCTTGAAAATCAAGCTAATAAGCGTGGACTTTGTGTGCAGGACTACGAGTCTAGAGTTTGTGGGAACAACGTCTTAAGGTGGATAATTAGTGTTCCTTGGCACTATGATTTATGGCTTGATTTTAAGCATGTAATTTGTTGGTCTAAGTTTAGTGACCAAATTATGGACTTAGTTAAAATTCGGCCAAACTTGATTTTGGGCTTGTAAGATGGACTATGGACACTTTGGGTGCTTTTATTGCTTGGTGGACTTACCAAGGCCCATGCATGTTTTATGGAAGTATGATTTTCATGAAAATCGGAAGCATGTATAAATTGGGCTTAAATGCATGTTTTGGGCTTAAATAAGAAATTAGAAAATTTGAATATATTCTTGGTTAATTTTGGGCCATATGCATGTTAAGTATGGAAAAGGCCCATAAGCCCATGTTTATGTTGAAAGCATGCTATGTTTGGTTTTGTATGCGCACTCAAAGAAAAACATGCAAATAAACTTGGAGAAGCATGAAATTGGATGCATGTGTAAAGATTGGCTAATAAGGAATTCAAGTGCACGTACGTGAATTAATATATGCCTAAGCATTAGTTGCATCTAAAGGCATTAAGTGATTATGTGCACTAGTGAACACCAAAACACATAAGCATGCAAAGCATATGCATGAAAATAAGTTTTCAAACTTAAGTTGGTGTTTTGGATGCCATGCATACTCTTGGCTAAAGCTTGGTAAATACCATGAAAATGAACACATGAAATCCACATAGGTGCTAGTTTGTTTCCAAGAGCACTTAAACTTAAACCTTTAATAAGAACATAACAAGCTAGTACTAGTAAGTATCCTGGGGTTCGTGCCCATAAGTCTTAGTGAGTAATAAAAGTCCCTTCGGTTTAATTAAACTTCCGCTGCATGTTTTAGATAATTGGGCCCGGATGGGCCAGGGGCAGTTTAGGGCACGACACATGTACTAAATTAAGTGAATGTCCAAGATGTCTCCTCTCTACTGAACGAAACTGTAAGAAGTCACATTGTAAAGAGCAGAGCTCCGGAGGCTAGAAAGGAGACAATTTAGAGCAATTTAATTCAAAATAATTTATTTTTATTTTTATATTATTTTTATCTTAACCCAATTACATTTGAAAATTAATATTATGTAGATATAATAATCTATCTAAAAGTAAATTTTTAAGATTTTATTAAGTTTTTATGAATTTTTTTTTCAATGCCTAAATCTAAAAAAATTCATAAAACTTTAGTATGATTATAAAAATTGTATTTTCAATGGATTATTATACCTAAATAATATTGACTTTTAAATAAAATTAATTTTGAGTAAAAAATTAAAAATAAAAATAAATAATTTTGAATTAAGTTGAAATGAATCAATTCTAACAGTTTCGGGTAAATAGTAGCTAGCTATTTGCAGGCGCGAAACTAAGTTATAAAAGAAATAAACAAAAGTAAAGGGTAAATACTCTCTTTTTAACATCTGAAGACTCCTCCAACCTGAACACATGTTATCCTTATACCAAAATTTGTTTCCCTCTTTAGAGATCAAGCTTTCTTCTCTCTATCTTGACTTTAAATCTTGTATATCACTGAAATAACATCTTCTAGCTAGAAAGATTTATTTTTCAAAATTCTTTTCTCAGTTTGAAAACACTACAACACAATTAATTGCTTTTAACGAAGAATGCACAACTTATACTTTTTAAGATTTCCAGCAAAATATTGCAAAAAAAAAAAAAAAAGGTTATAGAGTTTCAACAAAAAATTTCCTAATCAATTGCTTTGTGTTGGGCAAGTGTGAAGGGAGCCGCGTATAACTTGTACTTACTTTTGATTATTAACAAAAAAAAAACAGTGTGAAGGGAGGATTGGGAGAAGTGTAAAATTACGAATAATGTTTGCTAGATGGAGCAATTTTTTTTGCTAATAATTTTGTTTTTTTGTATAAGTTTGCAATACTATCAACTATTGGGAGTAATTTTGTCATTAACCATTAAAATTACTTATATAGCAATTTTTGAAAAACATGAAAAATGTAGGTTTCAATACCAAGTTTATTTTTTGTTCTAGAACCGTAGCTGCTAAGTTTCTGAATTAATCATTTTCACCGTTTTTATTCACCATTTTGCTTTTTTCCCTCAAAATCAGGGAAGGTTTTGTTAGTTCCATGAGATTTTTGGTGTTAGGAATTAATTGGTGAAATGGTTTCTTGATTGAAAAAACCCTAGAGGCTTATGGACTTAAGTTGTTTAAGAACGAATAGTTGAGAAAGATGAAGAAGATGGTGACAGTGGCAGTAGTGAGAATGGGGTGGAAGGCGAGGTTGGCGATGAGCGACCAAAACATAGAGGACATGAACCGGACTCTTATGGGGGAGGCCTTGGCCTAGTCAAAGTTGTACCCATTGAAGAAGATTGTCAAAATAGTTGATTTGCAAAGTTAGGTATCTACGGACTAAGGAATGAATTTTTAAGCGCTAGTGTAAGAGCTTTCTTAGTTTACAAGTTGTTGATTAAAAACTAGCAACGTGACACTGATGTGTTAGTGATGTAACAACATAGGAAATTCTCACTTCGGACATAATATTTCTACCGTAAGACAACTGTTAAATGCTCAATGACTATTTCGCTCTTGTTTTATGATTTTAGTGACAAATTTGCTCGCATACCTTATCATTTGTAGCAAATTTACATTAGGAAAAAGCCTTTTGATCCCTTGAGCAAAATGTTAATGATAAATGTGCCCTTTTCTAAAAAAAATTATTACTAATATATTGTGAAATAGGAAATCCTTGAACTCCTACGAAGTTGATAAGAACCCTAGCGTTATGAATTACGAAGGACAGATAACCAAAAGCTGTAACTAACAAATGTCAGGTACAAGAGAAGACAACCAACAAAATGGATGTGTCTTCCCCACCACATCGCTATCTGTCATGCCAATAAGTGTTGGCCAGATTGGAGACAAATTACACAAGCTCGTAGGGTTGGGCATTACCATGCTCTAGCCTCTAGAAAAGTTTCTTCTTCGGCTGTATTTGGTTTTAGCGCCGGCTTCAACCGATAAGGTCAATGCCCAAGTTCAGTGTGTGAGAAGTGAGACACTACTCTTGATTTTACCTTTTTGAACTTCATTATTACTGTTCACACAAATTCCTCTGCGTCTTCAACTCTTCATTGTGATAAACTAAAAATATACATGGTATTTTGTAGCAAACAAACAGAACTCTACTTTGAAATATTAAAAAACTCTATCAAACAAGAAAAATAGATATATTAAAAAACGCATATTGTCCTTCAATTTATGTTCCTTTATATTTTGGAGCTTAGTATCTCACAACCATAGTATTAAAACCATGGTATACTGCTTATTGTTAGTATGCAGTATGTTATACATCAGTTTTCACAGTATATCAGGATATTGCATGGTATATCGCAACATACTATGCTTACTATAGGTATTTCACTTATTATTAATTTTTAAAATGTTAACTGGTATCGTAATATATCGTGATATACCGCATACCATGAGTTATAATTTTTTTAAAAAAATTCACAATAATGTACCACATACATGTATATTTATTAATATTTATTTTGTTTTACATATTTCAATTTTTGGTGTTTTTGTATAAAAAGTATCACCTTTTATAGATTTTTTTTTTTTTAAATAAGAAAGAACTTTATTAGAAGAAACAAGAATGGTTACAGCCGAATGTCCAAGCGCAAAGGAGTACAATTCAAAAGAACACGCACACACTTACACATGAACAACAAGTAAAATCCAAATCCAAGACTGATACAACAACAGTAAAAGACATAGCAACCAAGAACAGCAAAATCAGAACTAGATAATGAATGGAGAGGCACGATCCAATCCCTCATTTGCAAGCTTATCCGCATCACCATTCTTGTCTCTCAATATATGTGAAATAGTACAATTCAAACTTGACATGAGATTATTGATTTCCAGCAAAATATGATTCAATCTCCAAAGCCTGGACCCAAAGTTTAACACCCAATTTACTACATTACTGGAATCATTTTCAATCCAAACTTTAGCATTCCTTAGATGTTCTTTACTATGAATCATTTGAAGGGCCACCACAATTGTTAAAACTTCAACATTATTTGAGTCAACAATCCCAATAGGTTTAGGAAAAAGAGCAAGGCCAGTACCAAGGTGATCATGCAATAAACCACCCACCTAGCTTCCCACTAGCTGAACCATTAACATTAAACTTTAGCCCCCCTGCTTCCAAATTACACCAGCCTAAAACGGGACAGCTCTTGGTTTTCAGAGCAGTGACCGAAGTGTTCTTAATATTGAGAAGAAAATCCAAATTTAAGGAGCAACCTGGGAAAGTAGCTTTAACTCGGAATCTAACTCTTAATTATATTATGTGATATAATTATAATTTATAAGGTGCAATATAACTAGTGATAATGGTGCTGAATACCTTGCTGACAACTAACAATTCCATATCTCACTTTTTGACAAGTAGAGAAGCACTCCAAATATTGAGCAACCAATACAAACACATGTACGAGGCCAAGCCTAGTTTGCCCGCCAAATTTACATATCAATATTGTATAATTTGTTACTCCTTTTAAATATAGAAAGACTGTGATACTATAATAATCTGTAATTGTCATGAATATACGTTGGATTATGATCTATATAATCATAATGTTTGATTTTAAGTGACATAAAGCATCTTAAAAGTGGGAGTGAGGAAGAGAGTAAAAGAGGGAGAACGTTATTTTTTAACGTTTAAATAAGGAAAATTAAAGTGTTATTAAAATTAGAGTAAGGACAATAGTTAAGAGCAGGCACAAGAATAGAAACAATGATCCAAAATAAAATTATCATATAAGCTATGATTGATTTATAGAGGGTCACACATTTTGAAATATAAAATATAAAAAATGGTTTAAATCCTATAATTACTATTGCACTTTGGTATTTTTGGCTGCCAAAAATTCTTCTTATTCCTAACTACCCATCAATTTTTTGTATTGTGCCTATTATAGTAAATTAAAATTTTTATGAAACTTTGGATGAAACTTCACAATAGTAAGTAATAACACCTCTTTTACTCTAATAAACATTACGATGATGACAGAAAGACCCTAACCATCACCGTTTTCGGTCGCTGGCGACCAACTGGGCTAACAAACTAGGAAAGGAAAATGTCCACTATATATTGAAGGGATGAGGAGCTTAAAACTTACAAAAACCTGCTCATTTAGTTTCATGTTCTGTTGAACATGAAATCATCTATAAGTCCATTATGGTGGCTGGAGAGATACAGGTCATTGGTGATAAATGGGAATTGTAGAGAAAAGGCAGCCCCTCAAAATTCTTATGGATTTAAAGATCAAATTGGTTAATTGGTGGCTGAATTTGAAGATGGATTTAAAAATCTTAGTGTAAGGTTCCAAGTTGACGTAACCAAATTGATTGCTGTTTAAGATAAATTGATTGAAGTGGAAAGCATGGCAAGAGTCATCACACCTGAGCAGTTAGAACTCTCCTTGAATAATAACTAAAAGCAGCACTTTAAGTCCATAGAGACTTTGAACTACCTAGAATTGTGACCAACAACCACCATGTCTTTATGCTATATTCCAAATTCTCCAAAGGTTTATATTGGTCAGAAAGACCTAATTTCCATTTCCCTACAGGTTGGGATTTAAAAGCCCTATGATCCAGTGGCTGATGTTAGTTGTTTATTCAACGAATCGATAATCAGGTCTTTTGACCCGAATTGACCTATTTGGATCCATAACTAGTTCTCTAATGTTTGTAACATAGAGGCCACCATCATGATAAAGTTGAGCTAGAAGAGAGTCATTTTCTTTCTTGAAGTAAAAGTGTAATTAGTACCATAGTAAAGGAATTCTGCATGTTGTTACGTCAACTTGTTCTTCGGGAAGTCAATTGTGTGGACAAAGAACAATGAAAATTTTAATAACTTTTGTTTTTTTTTTCCGTAAAGCATTGTCCTTTTGTAATTTTGTTTTTCTATCCATTGACAATTTTACAAAACCATAATATTTTATTTGTAAAAAAAAGTTTATGTTAGGTGGATTTTTTTTCAGTGAAATTTATATTAGGTATTTTCTCACATTCATGGAAAATTGTAAAAGAGTTATACCTTAACATAATTGCATAGATAATTGTAATATTATTTCATATTCTTTACAACATTTACTATTTTGATTTTTCTAAATCTTTGCTACATTTTCATTTTTAATACTCCATCCGTTTCAAAAAGATTGGTTTTTTTACCTTTTTTTAACTAAAGTTTGACTTAAATATATTTATATTAATTTGTATTGTAAAAAATTTTTAAAAAATATATTTATAAACTAGAGTCTTTAATGTATTATTTTCATATAAAAAGTTTATATTTGTATAAAAATTTTTGAAAGAAAGAACATTATGAATTAATTGTTGTAAATGGTAAAGAAGATAATATTTGTGAGACGGAGGTAGTATCATTTAATATTCATTTTCCCCACTTTTCGTCATTTACGTGCAACAAGTGAATAATAGAAATAAAACAACACATGTATTTTTTTTTTAATTTTTGGTTCAAATAAAAATATTTGAGATGAAGGTAATATGTTAAACCAATTAGATGGATTTTAGTTGGAGTGACTTCCAAAAATTAGTTGAGTTGAGTTTTATTTTCGCCACTAATCTATACTTGCTTTATTGCACTATGTCTCTCAACTACAAAACATTGCACAATTGAGCATAACTATAGTTAAAATTATAATCTACATCTTTTATTAACTTGGCTAATGAGTACATATATAGCCTTCTGTTCAGCAAGGTTGAAGAAAAACTGTTCATAAAAAAAAATTGAGGACTAAACTGTAACAGCAAACACAGATCAAGATATTTTTTAGAATACACCCATTTTTTGAAAGGAGAGGCATGGGGCTCTGGACACATCTGCAACCGAAAAGGTAGAAGTGTCGCAGCTTCATAAAAAAATGGCTAGGCCTTCATTTTAGGTAAAATTAGTCCAACTGTCCGTAATAGGCTCAAATCACCATAACTATTCATTTACAGTTTTTTGAACTCATATTTAGTTGGAATGACAACGTGCTACTGCTGTGCATTATCATCTGTTGTGTGGTCTTCAATGTGGTATAAGAGATTAGTATAAATAAATTTTATATTAAACATTCATTTTCTTGCACATACAAATTCAAGTATTTCTATCAATTAGGTTCTTGATAAGGCAATATGTAAATGGTGCCCTTAAGCTCATATTCATTACTTCAACCCCAATTACTATATTACTATATATGAGACTCTCAGCCTCTATACCATTAATAAAGAGATATTAAGAACCATGCCCACTACTCATATATGCATATACCGTGAACTGAAGCTGATGAACAACATTATAATCAAAAGCCAAGTGTGATGGCCTCGAGCGAGTACATTAAAGGTATTATAGTAGACCATAATTACAGTAGCTAACAATTGTCGCAATTAATTACCTCTGCTTCCCCTCGTTGTAACTCATATTCCTTTTCCTCTTGGCTTTATTAATTTTTGTTCTCTTCTTCACTGGTTTTTTTCCAGCCATCATCATTGCTCATGAATAGCAAAATTGACATCATAACACAAATCACAGAAGCAAAAACTCAGTAGTAGACAAAGAAAGAAATTGAGCAAGTGGAAAGAAACTTATCAAGAAATAAAAGGATGATATATGATCAAAATACACCAATGCTTATTAAACACCACCTTGATAAGCCATATGGATTGAAAATCATATAAAAAAGGAACAACAATACATGGTTCACATTTCATAATTTTTCTAGGCTATAAATACTTTCTTGGTAATTGTGTTATCTCATATAGTATCCAAAAAATCATGATGCATCTTTCAGAAAACTAATAATTACACATTTTAAACCACCACATTTTCTACCTATTAATCAAAATATAAAAAAAAAAAGTGCAACCTAAAATGAATTAAAAGGAAAATGGGCCAAAAAAAGAAGAGCAACCCACAAATTTCACGAAAATAGCCAATTGTCTGCATATTTCTAACTCAAGCCCTTTGTCTCACTAGCAACCACAAACTACATGAAGAGTAGCAAAAAAAACATAGAAACGCCCAATAAAAGAAAGTTAAGGCTTATGAAAAAGAAAAAGGAAAAAAACCAACAATCACATTATGATTGTAAAAATTGTTCATTTGCTGAAGAAAATCAAACTCCTAAACATTTTCAAAAACTTTGGTCAAAATCCTCTAACTAAATAGGAAAAACCGAGTAATTTTCTTCATCATGCTAGATTTATATTATAATTTCTGAAATAACTATGTCCTATATAACCCATTGAATCGATAGTAAACCAACACCCTAGAAAGCACTTATAAAGCCACTCCGTGAAACAAAGGAAAGCAAACATCGAACTATTGTTCATAATAAAAAACATATAAATCTTAACCAGTTTCTTCATTTTGTTAGTATAGAGTAGAAACACATAGGGGAAAATGAATAGTAAATAGTGACAATCAAATAACAATACCAAATTGGGTAAATTTCATTTATGGTCCCTAACATTTTGGAAATGTCCTAAACAGGTCCCTAACCTTTATTTTGTCCTATTAAAGTCCCTAATCATCTTATTTTGTCCTCATCATGGTCCTTCCATTAATTTCACAATTAAATGTGACAAAATTTCCATAGAAAATGACGCTACTGGTCCTACATTATTTCAAACCCTAGCATCCAACTCCCAAGCTTCACCTTTTGACGATAAGTTTCAAGGCTCCCAAAAAATGCTGCATATTGAGTCATCTGCTTTAATGTCACCAACGGCCTAGCTGCCAAGGTTGGTTTCCAGCTCAGGTAGTGTTTTTTTCATTGTTTCTTTTTCTTTTTAATGGTTTCTAGTTTTGTTTGTTACAAGAATTATGCACTGGCATCGATTGATGATAAAATTGAATGTATTTAGGCATTCTATCACCGCCTTCAACCTCCACCGTCACACGTCACCTTGGTTTGGCATTCCCAGGTGACCTTGACCACTGGTGACGCCATTTGGAGGGAAGAGCCCTTCGTGACTGGCTCCTACCCTTTCTCTGTTTAAATTCGCCGCTGCCCATCACCATTTGTAACCTCCGTGACCTTACGACCTCTGCGACTCTGTGACCTTCGCAACTCCACAATTTCCTTAACCTCCATGACCTCGCCTGTCCATAACCCCTGTGACTCTTGACGAATCGATCTCCCTTCTTCATTTTGGATCAATGATCACAATAGATATTGTCAATTTGGGATTGATTTAGGCTCCAATGGTGGTGATTTGGATTCTAATGGTTCTAAATATCTGCAGGTTATAAATCTCGAGACGGGCATAAAAGTCATGGCTAGACGTTTCAAATGGTAATGCGCAAGGGGTGATAGGACGATTTACGGAGGGGTGATGCATGATGGTAGAGGAAAATGGTGGCCAGCGGCAAGCAACATGCAATAATAGAGGTAGATGGTGGCTGCCGGGTATGGTGATTGGTGAGGGAGGGAAAAAGATGGAGATAATAAGAATAAGAGAATGTAGGATGAATATTGTCATTTTCCCCCGTAATTCTGTCACATTTAACTGTGAAATTAATGGAAGGACCACGATTGGGACAAAAATATGATGATTAGGGACTTTAATAGGAGAAAATGAAGAGTAGGGAACCGTTTAGGACATTTCCAAAAGGGTAGAGACCATAAATGAAATTTACCCAAACCAAATTTAGAGCATCAATATTAACAACCAAAGGATGTAAAAGGGAGGGAAAAAGAATCATCACGAATTCCAAATGACTTACTCAACCATAGAGCATTCATTCATGCCACTTTAAGTGACTCGAGTGCATCAAGGAGAGGTTTCAAGCAGGAAAGCTTGGGGATAGTGAGAGCAATGGATCTTAGAGAAAGGGATTTAAGTGCCGAATTAGTGGCAGACCATGAAGGCTTTTGGCTTATTTGGTTCTTTTCTAACTAGGGGTGAAAGGTTTCAATCCTAACCCGAAACCCGACCCAAAACCCGATGTATAGGGTTGGGTCAGTGAAGAGAAAAACATATATTTGGGTCAACCCGAACCCGACCCTATATGAGATGCAAAAGTCGGGTTGGTTCAGGTTAAACCCGAAACCAACCCGATTGACCCGATTATTAACCTTTGTCCCAAAATTCTCTAATACCTATACTCAGCCCAGCCTAATACCATTTCCTAACTTTCATGGGCCCATTTTTTAAAGCCTAACCCCAAACATTCCCTAAGCCTCACCCTAAACTTAAACTAACTGATCTGATCTTTCCCTCCCTCACTCCCTTCACTGCCTGCTGCTGCTGCTCTCAACCTTCGCTTCTATGCCTTTGTTTGTCTGCTCGTTTAGCCTTCTCTGCTTTATGCCTTCCCTCCATCGAGTAACTCGCTAGCTCTGCCCCTCTATCCTCATGCTCAGTTGCAGCAGCTCCGCCCTTCCCTCCATCTTCCTCCTCCTTCGCACTCTCCTTCACTCGTAACTCCGCCATCAGCCTACCGTGTCAACCTCTGGTTCATCCGCCCGGTAGATCGTCGTTCACTGCCATTCATTCATACGATAATGTCATTGTCGCCTTCCATCCTCCCCTCTTCTTCCTCCAACTAAATTTCTTAACTCCCTAAGCCCAAGTGAGGCACACAGTGGCATTGTAGATCGTTAGTAATGGGTTGAGAAAGCCTATTTGGTGATGAATTAAGGTAGGGGACGGAGGCGATGTAGGCCGGAGGTGACAAAATCGAGGTAGCGATGGAGGTTAAATGAGACAAATCGAGGCACTGAAAGCAACGAGGGCCGGAGGTGATGGATCAAAGTGGGGTATTGGGTTTATGCGGGTTAACCCGACCCTAACCCTATATTTTTGGTTAGGGTCGGTTCGGGTTGATTCAATAAATAGGATCGGGTCAAGTTGCATTTTTCGAATGTAGAAATTATTTGAAAATTTCAGGTTCCGACCCTAAACCCGAAATTTACACCCCTACTTCTAACTAGCAGCAACGAATCATAGTGGAGTTTGAAGTTTAAACGGACAAGTAGTGGGGTTGGCTGAAAAAGACAATTCCCATTTGGAGTGAGAATATGGTAGTGGCTGATCGATTGCGAGTTGGAATAGAGGAGATTAAATTGGGAGAAGGGATCGAAGTTTAACCTAAATATAAGACTGCCACATTGTCTACAAAGAAGAAGAGCAAGAGGCAAGACTAACCTTTAAGCGACGAAGGAACGAAGGAGACACCCACCGCATCATCAATTTCAACACTCTGTAAAAAACAGCGTTGTTTCTTCCTTGACTAGGCCACATTTCCATGCCTAGACCAAACTACTGTTCATTTATGGCCTGAAAATGTGGTACTATAGATCTATAGTGGATCTCACTTTGTGTTTTAGTGTGTATATATATAATATTAAGATAAAATGTATATTTAAACCTCAATTTTATAATGCAAAATGTAGAAAGCACTTAGAATGGATTAAAACCTTGCTATATAGTTTCATACAAAATGATGCGAAATGATGCCTCCCATGAATGAATAAATAAATAAATCTGCAAAAACAAAAGAACCAAAACTCAAACATAAACCCTAAACTTCGCAAGATTCATCCTTAGATTTGCACCTTCACCATTGTTGCTTAATCGACAACTTCAGTCACCCGGCCTTTGTCAATCATTTCGGAGAAGGTAGATTGGTGTTGCCTTCTTCATTCACTAACTGACAGTCTGCTCCTTCACCTTCTGCACACCCCCTTTTTCCTTGCCCAATCTCTTGCAAAATAATAGCACCAAATCCACCCAATCTTTTCCCACCCACTCCTCACCTGCCGAATCATGTTTATTCTATGGAGAACTGAGCAAATGGATCTCAAATTAGCACCAAAACAACAGCTATTTCTTGCAAAATAATAGCACCAAACATAAGCATATTCAAGCCCCATACATTTGGGTTACCATTTTGAAAGCAGCTGTGTACAAAATGCCACCTTGCGGGTTTGATTTGTTTTCCGATTCATCCCTATGCATTTTGGCCATCAATTAACCTCCCTAGTGGGTCTAATTTGTTTTATACTCCCTCCATCCCAAAATTTTTGTTCCATTTGGCTTTTTATTTATTGTATTTTGACTTGAATTTTTTCATATTATTGTTTGTTAGAAAAAATTTAAAAATATGTACATATTTAAAAACTACATGTCTTGATTTATCATTTATATATACATATTTTTTTATTTATATATTAAAATGTTAAAAATAAAAAATTCTAGATTAATTGCTAAAAAAAAATTAAGTCTAGATTAATTGCTAAAAAAAAATTAAGCAAAAATTTTGGAACGGGATGAGTAGTTAACAAGAATCCAACATACATTCGATTGACAACCCTTCATATCAACCAAGGAAAATGGTCGAGGAATGAAAACATCTGTAGATTAAGCATCAACCAAGATACTAAATCCTTAGAATCTAACCTCAAGAGAAGGACCCAGAGAGATCAAAGGAGCGCACTGTTGCTAAAGATTGTTTAGAAACCAAATGGATTCAAAACAACATTGCGAATCGAATAAGGCGATAAAGTGAAAGCAGATTCGACCAAAGGAAGAAGGGAGGGGCTGAGGGTGAATCGAAGCAAATGGCAACCATCAATGGTAAACGGCGGGGAAAACACTAGAAATGGATAACTGCTAAAGAAGTTGGTGATTGGATTTTGAAATCTAATGGATTTTTGGTACTCACTGAAAGACCACATCCCCTGGCCATTGAATGGCCCCTTGGCACCATGCTCGTTCACTAAAGAAGCCGATGATTAGAGTTTGAAATCCCTAGGACTCGAAAAGGATATTTGGAAAGAAAAAACTATAAAAGAGGGTTTGGAGAGAATGATCTTGGTAATGAAAGAGGGAACTCCTGTCCTGCCAGCAAGCATGCAGGTTGAGGAAAATCATAAGCATATAATTATACATCTGATCCATATCTACTTTTACCTTGTATTTTCCATCCTATGAATTGTGATTGGTGTTCTGGTGTGAAAGCTCAACATAGAGCATGAAAAAACACCTACTTCAAAAGATAATCAACTGGTGTTGCAATTGGACACTTTTGTACATCTTTGTGTGTATATTGACTAGTTGAGGGAGCAGATAAAATTTTTTTTAAATTAGCAAGGGTGAGAAATCAAAAAAGATTAGGCCTTGGCTAACAGTTCATTTTCGAATGCCAGATCTACCTAATGGCAAGCTATCAAATGTAGTTGGTGCACATACTCGGACCAATTACATCATCAGTTGTTCTGTCTTTTATTTCATGTAAAGTTAGACATTGCCGGTTTATCCCAAATTTTTTCTATCTTTTTTTCTTTCACGAATAAAAATCATGAGAAATTTATTGATGTTATAAAAAATTAAGTGTTGTATTGGAATTCATGAACAACCCAAATTATCATCTAAATAAATTATTTATTGAAAAAAAAAATAAAACATCATGCCTTGCGTACGGCATACTATATCCATGTGTACCACATTGAAAATTTTTTCTAAGATAAAAAAAAACCCTAAGATGGGCCTCAACTTTTTGACCTTATAGCAATTAGCCTATTAAATTTTTTTAGCTCACACTTGCTAAATTTTGGGAAAACTATAAAACCCCTGTGGTTTGGCTTAACGTAAATTTTATCCCTTCTAACTTTAAAAATCTACAATTTACCTCCTACTTCCCTTACATTGTTTGACAAAAACTTCTTAAACCTTAATTTAAACTATTTGGTAACTATATTTTAATAATAGAAAAATTACCAAACCCCCCTCTGAGATATAGCCAAACCTATTCTCTTTTCCTCACTATTTTAAATACCTACACTTACCCCCTTGAGAATTAACTCCATTTTTCACCGTTACCATAGAAAATGGAAAATATCTAATTTTTCCTTCTTAGACTTCATTCACAGAAACTTTACCCCTTAATTCAAGAAAAACAAAACCTATAATCAAAAAATTAAATCTATGAAATCAAAAGAACTAGAACTCAAACATAAACCCTAAACTTTGAAAGATTCATCTTGAGATTTGCACCAAATCCGCCCAGTCTTTTCCCCACCCACTCCTCATTTGCCAAATCATGTTTATTTTGTGGAGAACTGAGTAAATGGATCTCAAATTTGCTCCAAAACAACAGCCATTTCTTGCAAATTAATAGCACTAAATAGAAGCACATTCAAGCCCCATACCTTTGGGCCACCATTTTGAAAGTTGTTGTGTATGAATGCGACCCTGTAGGTTTGATTCATTTTCTGATTCATCCTTATACCTCTTGGCCGTCAATTGGTTCGTCCAATTTGTTTTTTTGGTTAATGGGGAATCCAACATGCATTCGATTGACAACCTTCTTGGTTATGAAAGAAGGAACTCCTATCTTGCTAGCAAGCATGCATGCTGAGGAAAAGCGCAATGCATATAAATATACGGCTGATCCTTATATACTTTTATCTTGTGGTTTTCGTCTTGTGAATTGTTATTTGTGTTTTGGTGTGAGAGCTTAGCATAAAGCATGAAGAAACACCCAGTTCAAAAGATAATCAACCGGTGCTGCTGCAGGGCATACCTTTGTACATCTCTGTGCGCATATTGGCTAGTTAAGGGAATAGATAAAACTTTTTTAAATTAGTAAGGGTGGAAAACCAAAAAAGATATGGCCTTAGCTAGTGGGTTTATTACAGAATACCAAATCTACCTAATGATGAACAATCAAATGTAGTTGGTGCACATACTCGAACCAGTTACATCATCAGCAGTTCTCTCTTTTATTTCGTGTAAAGCTAGACATTGTAGGTTTATCCTACATTTTTTGTATCTTTATTTCTTTCATGAAAAAAATCATAAGAAATCTATTGATGTTATAAAAAAATTAAGGGTTGTATTGGAATTCATGAAGAACTCAAACATCATCTAAATAACTTATTTACTGTAAAAAAAAATAGTAAAACATCATATCCTACATACGGTATACTATATCTATATGTCTCATACTGGGAATTTTTTCTAAGACAGCAAAACCCCAAAGGTCCTCCACCTTTTGATCTTATAATAATCAGCCTATTAATTTTTTTTAGTTCACACCTGCACACAAAATTTTAGGAAAACTATATAACCCATACGATTTGGCTTAACCTACATTTTGCCTCTCCTATTTTCAAACATCTACATTTTACCTCCTATTTACTTTACCCTGTCCAACAACAACATCTTAGACTTTAATTTAAACTATCTAGTAATTATGTTTCAATAATTTCAAATTTTTTGATATTTTTTATAGTTAATTAGTATTTAAAAAATACTGATTTACATTTACAAAAAGAAAACTGTATTTACAAAGAAAAAAATTTGATAATTTAAAACGTCTATTACTTGTAAAAAAAATGTTAAAGAAACTAAAATTACTGAAAGATGACTACCGTACGATTTAAATTAGGCTTTCAAAAATTGTTGTTGAACAATGTAAAAGAAGCAAGAATAAATTGTAGATTTTTAAAAATAATGGGAAAAATGTAGACTAGACTAAACTACAAGGGGTTATTCTAATTTCACTTAAACTTTCTAACTTGTGACAAAGAGGACTCAAAAGTAATAAATTGAATATTTAAAACCTTAGAAAAAGTGACACAATCATGCATGATTTTGAAAGTTTAGTGGACAATATGACAATGAAAATATGTTTGATGGGTATATGGTAAAAACTTGACACCTTGATGGCCATTTCAAGTTTAATCTTCTTATCAGCTAATGCATATGTACCTACAAGTTTAGATCTGTTTTAGTCCATAATATTGGAAGTTCTGTAATTTGGTCCTAGACTTTCCTTAAGAACATTCCATGCTCAACCCCTTTTTGACCAAGGGGAAGTACATTATACGCCTTAAAGCTTTTAATATTTTGCTAAATCAGTCCAAAACTTCTTGATTTGCCAAATAAGTCCTAAAACTTATAACCGTTAACTCCGTTAATCCTAAAAGCTCCACATCTTGCCAAATCAGTCGTAAAACTTTTGTTTCTGAAAAAAAAAAGCTCATGTGGCACTTAATGTGGTGTTATGGTTACAGAAGTATGAGATCAGTTGGTCAAATCAGATTTGTAACTATTGGAATAATTTTTGGTCATTATCTCTAGGGGAAACTTACAATTACCTCATTGAGGTGCCCTAACCTTTAGTTTGCCCTCTCTATTTTTGGAAACCTACACTTTGCCCTTGTATTTTTTACACTGTCTGATAATAGCTTCTGAAACTGTATTTAAATTATATGATAGTCATCTTTCAGTAATTTCAATATCTCTAACATTTTTTTTATAGTTAATAGATATTTTAAATTGTCATTTTTCTTTTTTCTAAATATATTTTTCTCCTTGTAAATATATATCAGTATTTTTTAAAAGTCAGTTAGCTGTGTAAAAAATATCACAAATCTTGAAATTATTGGAATATTATTATCATTTAGTTTAAATGATGATTTAAAAAGTTGTTGTCAAACACTATAAAGCAAATAGGGGGTAAAGTGTAGGTTTTTGAAAATAGAAGGGCAAAGTGCAGGTTAGACTATGGGTGTAAATGAGCCAGGCTTTTAAAGGGTAGCTCGAGCTCGAACTCGAACTGAGCCTTATTGAGCCGGGCTTATCGAGCTCAAGTCTCATTTTAAGCTCGGAAAATTATGGGGCTGAGCTCGAGCCCGCTGCTACCCGGCCCTAAAAGAAATCAAGCTTAAGAGGTCCTAAAACCCAATATGCCTAACTAGTAAATACTACCCATCGGTCCTAGCCCAAACCCATGTGGTACTGTCAGCCTGCCACTAGGCCCACTATGTGAATCAGCTCCTTCCCCAATGCCCAGTCCCCACTCCCAGGCTTAGTCTGTTCGCGATTCATGAAAGGTGAAAACGGATATGGCGAACTCAAAGTGTCGAAACCTCTGTGCTCTGTCCCTCTCCCTCCTGTAAATTCTTGACGAGTGACGACCCAAGCGGCCAAGCCAATATCATCGCATGGAATTCGCTCGATGAAGACGCTGCTTCGATCTTCGTCTTCCGTTGATTGACGGAGCTCGAATCGGACAGAGTAGCTTCTAATCCTCTTTGCCTCTGCCGCTTCGCTGCAGCTCCTGGGTTCTTCATCGGCGCCGTCGCATCTTTGTGGAAAGAGGAACATTCTGTGGAAAGCAGCACACTGATCATTTTCAACGTTCCAATCAGCAATAACAGGTCGGATTTCTTTTCCATCTCCTTTAATTCGATCATCAACTTTGTTTTGTTTGTCTTGTTTTATTTAAAACCCAGCGGAAGAGGTCATCTTTGCAATTAGATGTTGGTAGATTGTATGCCATTTTTTGTTCCTCTACAGGAAAAAATAAAGTCCTTGTTAAGTTCTCAAATTTGTTTTACGCAATTTAGATATTTGACGTTGTTTAGGTGGTTTGTTTTATGCAGAAATAGACGCGGTTCATTTCTTCATTTACTCGGCGACGATCATTTTATTTTCCCGGTTTGCATTGCATTTATTGGAAGACTTATTTGTTTGAGCTCAAATTGTGTAGTGGTTGTTACGAGTAAGGACTGAATTGGAAAATGGAGCTTTAGTTCATAACAAAGCATGGTATCTGCAATCATATTTTTCCTTAATCATATTAAATCATCCTTCTTTTTCATGTTTTTTTTTATGTGTGTGTGGATGATACACTAATTTTATGTGGGTTAATGCTTATATATTATCATTATTGTCAGCCTGCACTTAAAATTGGCAATACATTTTTAACTTGTCTGTCTATGGCTTACAAGTGAGATGTTTTTATGATTATTTACCAATAATATTCATGGTCCCATGCATGGATTATTAATATCTTTAGTTCTTAGTATTTTTCAGTGCATATAATTGATACAGTACAACAAAGGAAAAGTTATTTTCAATTCAAATAACTTCAATCAATTAGCTTCCATTTTCATGTTTTCTAAACAACATGAACTAATATATTTCTTTTTGATGAAAAATGTTCTTCAGTAGAAGTCTCAAAGAAGAAAAAGAAAAAAAGTAAAAGCAAGTAAGGATCTATTTGAATCATTTTTGAACAAATGTGAAGCAGGTTTCCTAAAGTGTTTTGTTTTTCTTAGAAAAAAAAAAAAAGAGCAACCAAAGCAGACCGATCCACCATATGTACCTGTTGTTGAGCTTGTCTATTCTGGCGAGTTCGCTGAGGGTGAAATTCAACAGTATAAAGACGAGTGAGTTCATGCCATATTTTTCTTTAAAACAGATTTTTCCCATGTTAAGCCTTTGTTTCACATGTGATGAATACTTGGGAGGCAAATGAGTAAGGGAGGTTTCTGACAGCAGATCATTTTTTTCTTTTTCTTATTTTTAAAATGTCATAAGAATTCAGCATGCTTTCTTGTGGGCATCGACAATGGGTATGTTAAACATGTCTGGTTATTTGCTGGGTAGTTCTTTGGCTGCTGCTTAAGTTCTCCTATTAATTCTTTGTACTCCATCCATCCGATAAAGAGAATGATTGTTGACTTAAGGTTGACTTGTTCAATTTGTAACTAAATGATGTATATATATATATATTTTAAAGGGATGCATAAATATATTAATTTATATGCATATGATATATAAAAAGTAAAAGCAAGTAAGGATCTATTTGAATCTTCTGTTGTTTGAGCTTCATTGAGGCTGCAAAACTTGATATGAATTTGGTTTTTATGTTGTTTGAGCATGTTGGTACTTTGTTATAAATTTGGTTTTTATGTTGTGACTACCCTTTTCATTATTATGCTTGTACTTTGTTATAAAATTTGATGTTGGAGTTGGTGCTACTTGTGTATAGATTGTTGATCATGATTGTAGGTTATAAGGGTCTTGAATGACATGTAAAATGTCATACATAAGTTCTGTACAGGGCTAGAAATTTGAGCCTAACGAGCTTAAGGGCCGAGCTCGGGCCCAATTCGAGTCGAGCTCGAGCTCGGGTAGTATCATTAAGCTAAGGGGCCAAGCTCGAGCCTTAAGGGTTCGGGCCCGGCTTGGCTCATTTACACCCCTACTGATGATTCAATTTATAACTCCACTTGAAAATATGCTTGAGGTCTTCTATGGAGAACAAAAGTCTTGAACTTATTGAATACACAACCAAATGATAACTAAAAATAAATAAATATGTAATACATTTATTGAATGCACAACTAAATTTTACATTTATTAAAGTATTATATTTTAAATTTTTTTTATTTTTAAATTTTTTGTAAAAAAATAAGTATAATTTATTAATTTTCTCATTGGATAGGCTAGAAAGCTAGAAAACATTAATTACCATTTGGCTAAAAAATGTACTTAATTAATGATATAATGATACATAATTAATAATGTGCTTAATTAATAAATTATTTACATTTTGCAATGACAAAATATTGTAGAATATGCAAATTTTTTTCATATGGTGAAAAATAATTTTTAAAATAAAATGAGATTAGCTAAAATATATTTATAAAAAAATGATACTTCTCTATTTGAACTAATTGAAAAATGTGAATAAAATGTTAAACAAGTAAATATTAATATTAATCACAAGCATTAACTATTGGTTTATAAATATGAAAATCCATTAGAGATATAGAAATTATTAGTAAATTTACAAAGATATAAATTATTTAGAAATATAAAATTTATTAGAAATATATTATATATTTAGAGAAAATGGATTCGATGTATTATGAAATAAATATTGTTGGTGATTTGCACAATTTACAGATCTTATTGTGTAATCATGGCATTTGTCCCACTTGCATAGTAATGAACTGGAATGATGTGTCTACTCCAGAGACAAAGTGTAGGTTTCTAAAATAAAGGAGTAAGTGTAGATTAGGTTAAACATAGTGGGATTTTTGCAACTTTCCCCTAGATTGTTTGCAAAAAATGCATAAAAGAATAGCAACCTATGAATAACTCTCTTGTTCTTTTCATGCCCTCGTAAAAATGTCTGGCTTTGGCAATTCCCACAGGGCAGAGGCAGACTAAGAAAGGAAAGGAAGAGAATATTAGCAAACCCGACAACAGTAAGGTTAGGGTGTTCAACCTATTTCGTCATAAAATTGCAAGGGGGTTTATGTACTTATATCCAATTCGTTTTAATTTAAATTAATTTCCTTTAAAATGATGTATTTTTATTTTTATATTTTTTTACTCAAAATTAATTTTAATTAAAAGTCCATATTATGTAGTTGAAATAATCTATTGAAGATATAATTTTTGTAATCTTACTAAATTTTTACAAACTTTTTTTAATTTAAGGAATTAAAAAAGAAAAATTTATAAATATTTAACAATGTCATAAAAATTTACTTTTAAATAGATTATTGTATCTATATAATATTAAATTTCAAATAAAATTAGCTAAAAAAATATAAAAATAAAAATAAGTTAGTTCACTTAAATTCAAATGAATTATATAGAGCATCCATTTCTGACTTTTTAAATCTTTAATTAGAAGGAAAAGCAACTCTGGATATGGAAATCTAACCAATCAAGAGCTCCTCCCATTTCCAACATTTCCATCGGTTCACATCAGTCTATTAAATGCTGTAGCATTTGTCTTTTTTTAAGAGGGAAAAAGAAAGAGGATGTTGAGTTGCTTTGCATAAAATCATCATTAGTAGAATATTATAAATAGATATTTAAAAAGCCCCTTGTTTGGCATCTTTATGTCTGACGTAATAAAACTGTGAATTTTTTTTAAATTTTTTTTTTTTAAATTTCCTTGCATGCTATTTGTTGGAGAGTTGGCTCAATTGTTAAAATGTTGATTGTGGTTCAAAGAAAATTGTTAATATTTGTCAATAGTGGTTTTTGGGGAAAAGAAAGTGAATATAATGGTTTTTCGGGAGAAAAGGAAAAAAGGAGTTCCCTTCATTTTCTCCTTTGATTAGGATTATTCCTACCGGCACTAAATTTGAAGGAAAAAACTAGTCCATGTCTCAACATATAAATTTGAATATAATTGAGATCAAAGATGATCGCCGCTTGTCAAAGGTCAATGATTCCCAACTTTTTAGATATAATTTCACTACATTCTCTTGGGATATAATAGAAACCACGTTAGCAGAAAATTATAAACAATCCTTCTCTTCATTATTGTTCACCAAATAAACTTTGGGTCCAAAACATTACATTAATAATAGTATTATTATCATTCTCTTTAAAAAAATAATAGTATTATGATTAGATATTTGCTAGTGGTAGTATTAGTTCCAAAGTAATAACATTAATTAGTGTTTATTTTCACAGTTTTCTTTCCATCAAATCATATCAGAGTCAGTAACTTCCCAAGTCGTAGCTTTGGTTTTTAACAGGAGGAGAAGGGTTCAAGATCAGCACAATTAGAAGTAGCAGAACAACGACAATCAGCCAAGAGACCACGTCCAAGACAGAAAATAGGCCCAGAAAGGCAAAAAATAAGGTACTTTACGTCTTATCGCGCGTCTTATCTAAGTATTTTTTGTTAATTTCAGAGTTATATCCGAAGGAAAATGCTGATGTAATATAAAAACTATAAAAATAGTAAATCATCAAATAACACTTGTGGTCCCTTAATTTTTTCTATCAATAATTTTAAACCCTAAACTTTTCCTATAGACTTACTCCACAACCTCTCCAACTCCCTCATATCCGCCATCCCATTTGTTGCCCAAAGCAGGAACTTCTATCAGCTAAGTTAAGTTCATTATTGATTTTTGCCCCACTCTTCAAGGTCTCTCTTTCTTCATCGTCCCACTCTTTTTAATTCTCGCGCTCTCTCCTATTCTCCTTCAATCGTATGAGAATCGTGCAAGAAATTGATGTCATATTCTTGTTCTCTCTTTGATTCTCCAGTTCTTTCTCTGATTCTCCCACTTTTCTCCAATTTTTCCTCTTTCTTCGATTCCTAAATCTCAAATCGCGCAAGCATGGGTTTTTTATGCCGATGTCAATACCCAATCTAAGAAATTGAATAGATGTATGGGGCGCGAGGAGCAGCAGAAAGTGAGGAGTGAGGTGCGACGGCTAATCAGGAGTGAGGAGCTACGACGAGCAAGTAGCGAGGAGCGAGCATCAGCAGCCGTGAGTGACAAGCGATGGGTGAGCACCAGCAGTAACGAGCAAGTAACGAGGAACGAGCACCGACGACAAACAAGGAGCAAGCAACGGCAACTAGTGAGGTGCCGCGGTGATGAAGCAGAGGAACTAGAGACTGATGGTTAGATTTAGAACGTTAGAGTTTAAAATTGTTGATAGAAAAAATGAAAGGACCAAAAGTATTATTTTATGATTTATTTTAATTCTTTTATGCCACATCAGTTTTTTTTTCAAATATTACTCTAAAATTAACAAAAAATACTTAGATAGGACACACAATAAAAGATAAAATACATCGCTTGGACAATTTAAAAGTAAGGTACCCAATCAAGACAAAAAAAAAAAAGCTATGGTACCATCAGTGGATTTTACCCTATTAAAAACTATTACTTTTTTTATTATTATTTATACCAAATGTAAAAAAATTTAATTAAGAAAAAGGAGTGCTTGTCTCTTTTGGTAAAGAAAAATAAAAAAAAAACAATCAAAAGGGAGTAAATTGCATAAAAAATCTCAAACATTTAAGTTCAATTGCAAATCCTTCCCTAATCTCTCAGTTGTTGCTTAATAGTCCCAAATTTTTCCCTTTATTCATTCATGATATGTGTTAATATTATTACCTTTATTATATTTTATATTTTTTTAACTCCTCTAATAAATTTTCCCATATATATATAAGTGCATATTAAAGATGAAATCTAAACTAATAGACATGTTCTTTGTTCCATTCTTTTATTTTGATTCAATATTGTGATTTTTCATGGTGTGGTTGGCTACTACTAAATTTTTTTTCTTATCATTTATTTTATTTTATTTTTCATTTTAAATTTATAAATATATTTTATATTAGATGATGTTATTCTTATTTTCATCACTCAATTACGTTTATTTGGCTAAAATACAAGACACTCAATTGGAGCTTTTCTATGTTAACTTCAAATTATAATTTTCCTTCATTTCCTTCATTATTTTTTATTTAAATTTTTTTAAAAATTAATAATTAAAGAAATAAGCTAGCACTAGATTAAAGTTTAATTAATATAGGCTAACACTATATAAGGAAGAAGGTCAAACATAAAATGTAATAAAAAAATTAAGGTCAGGTTAAATTTTTTAAGTTAAGTCATTTCCTTTTGTGAATAGGTCAATTTTTAAATTTCTATTTGTTAATTATAATGATCTATATTAGATTAACTTTACTATAAATATTATTAGTTTACAGCTTAATTATTAATACTTAATGCCTAGCTAGGTATTTATACTTTTAACCATAGAGTTGAAAATTGATTTCCCCTTTAGTTTTTCATGCACATATTAATTCTTACCCTAATAAAATTTTTCAAATAGAAATTGTTTAATAGTTTGGTTTCACCTAATATATGATTGTTATCATACTATGATTTTGATGAAAAGTTTCAATCAAGCTTGAGCTAAGGGTATTCAAACTTGACTTGGCTTGACTAGAACCTTAGCCTATGTAACTTATAATTGGTTTTTTAAACAGTCATCTTGAAAAGTAATGAACATTTTTCTTTGCAAAAAAAATAGTATTTTCATTAGACTACAAATTTTTTAATATAAAGTATGTATTTATTTTAGTAGAAATTTTTTTTTAAGTGTTTGGTGGTGGGCTAGGACGATCATGGGTAATGGGTTTTCCTTGGTAGATAAAGATGTGAAGAGGGAGGCTTAGGGAGGATATTACTAAATCCAAACCCTATCAACATGTAAGTGAGTTCTTATTTGACTCCCCATAGGTAGGCAGGTAACACACACTTACTCATTTGGTGTGTGTGTGTGTGTGTGTGTGCGCGCGCTTTATTTATGTTTTGAAAAAATATGTATGTCTATACAGAATTAATAAATAAAAATTTATAAAATAAAATAACATAGAAAAATTTGCACTAGATTGTGACTTTATTTTGAGATAAATGTCAAATTTTTTGAAATAACTATACTAATTTATAAAGGGTATGATACAGTAGAATTACTTAAACCAGTAACCACCTCAAAGCTTTACAAGTAGGATCAGGTTAAGTTGCCCTGGTTCAGAAATTGTAGGGGCAATAGAGTAATTTTTTCATCCTTATTGTTAAGAGCTAAGCTCAGCCAGTTATACTTAATCTTATATTTAAGTTATCCTATGTCAAAACTTACCACTTGAACATTTTGATGCAGCTATGTTCATTTTCTTAATAAGTTGTTGTAAAGTATGAGAAATAACTTGTTGGTTTTTTAAAACCTGGAGGGTATAGAAGAAAAAATTGGCAATTTGGGGAAATGAGAGTTGGGTCCATATCCCTTGGCAGTAACTATACTAGAGGGCCGAGACTATGTTCTTGGAACTAATATTTAAAATATTCATACTCATCTTTTTATTTTTCTTGCATTTACGATAAAATTAGTTAAACTTGTAACCTCTCCAAAGCTTTGAGGGTAAGATTGAGTTCGAGTGGCCTGGTTCGGGTAAGGTAGGGGCAATGGCTTTATTCATCATCCCTACTAGTACAGGCAAGCTAGGCCAATTGTGCTTAATTTTATATTTGATTCTGCTTATACCAAAACCTACAATTTGAACACCGTGGTGTAGTTGCATTTATTCTTTTTATAAGCTGTTGTAAAGCATGTGAAGTAACTTCCTTATTTCTCAAAACCTATAAGAATACAAGATAAGATTGATAGTTTGAGGAGTGCAGCCTGGTTAATGTCTCTTGGCAATGTTAGGAAGCTGGGGGTATGCTTTTGGAACTAATATTTAATTAAGATGCTTAGACTTGTTTTCCCATACATGTTTTAGGAGCCTGACACACTATAATAAATATTTTTTTCTTGCCTATATATTTTTCTTACTGTTCATTCCAAATTTTTTTGAATAGTGTATAAAGATAAAATTTTATATCAACTCATGCTAACGTCTAAAATATACTGAAGGATTTATTACCTATTAAATATTTTTTTTAATGTTTTACATAATTATGTTAACCTAGACGTTATATAATTTCCTATCTAATTTATGTTCTATTACTATTATGAACTAAATAAAAATATGCAATATTATTAGAATATTGTGTTCATCTTGAATATGATTTCTTACTAATTTACCTGAAAACACATGATTATTAATTTTACGATCATATATTTTTATTTAAACTATTGCATATACTATCAAGATGCATATTACTACAACTTTATTTCTAAAGTGTTCGCGTATTAATTGTAAAATGTTCGTGTTAGTGAATAAAATTTTTACCTATTTTTTTATTTAAAATTGTCATTACATTATTTATTATTTCTAACTTTTTTTATTCTTATGACAATAGAGAGGATTTAAATTATTTTTTTTTCATATTCATACACTTCACGTTTTAAATTAAACCATATTTTCTTCACAATGCCAAATATTAAAGCTAACTTGAATTTATGAATGAAGAATCATGCTGTGGGAGAGCTTCCCTTAAATGAGGCCTGATCGTACTGGACTTTAAAATAATTGGAATCCAATGTTGCTACCGGATATGAGAAGTATTGGACCAAAATAAATCAATGGGGCTGTCATGTAAGATAAATTAAGATTTTACTGGTGTTTTCTCAAACACTCCACAGAGATCGTAACTAACTCAATTTCCGCTGTTTTTTTTTTTTCCTTCTTTCTTTCTTTCTTTCTTTGGCTACAAAGAGCTACCTTTAGCACTTTCTTCAGGCTCACACTCACACGCTTGTTGACTAGAATTAGCAATTCCACGAACGTGTAGGATTAACACAGAGTAAAGACCACGAGTCCAAGAAATCCAAACTCCAGGGCTACGTTGTTTATGGTCAATGAAATGTATATAGCGTTGTGGAAGGAAAAGCATTTCGTGGAAATTCGTAACTAACCAATAACTCTTCTTTTAGTTCTTACGTTCAACACTTTTCCAGGTTCACATCAGTCCAAGTTTTTTTTTTTTTTGTAGCAGTTGCTTTTAATAAAACAAAGGAAATAAACTTTATTGACTACATGAGATGAGAGGTAATATTTGGACAGCCAGTCAAGGTCAAGCGCCCATTTCCTCGAACCACAGAGGACTAAAACGCACCTGAAATTTTGGTAGTTGGATATTCCATACTTCTTACAGGCCAAATGGAAATTCCTTTTCGCCAATTCCATTTTGCAAGTTTTTAATTAATCTCTCGTGAACAATCAAGATGCAGCTCTTTTCATGGCTTTTAATCCCTATTCTTTCCCATGTGGTTGTTGTATCGGTTTCTGGTCAGTGCCAACCTGATGAGCAAGCACTGCTGCTCCAGTTGAAGAATAGCCTTGAGTATGACACAAGCTACTCTACCAAACTGGTTACCTGGAATAACATCACCGACTGTTGTTCTTGGCAGGGAGTGAACTGCACTTACGGCCAGGTTACCAGTCTGGACTTGAGCTCCGAATGGATTTATGATGGTATAAACGGTTCAAGCAATTTGTTCCGTCTTCAGTACCTGCAGAGACTGAATCTGGCATTCAACAGATTAAACTTAGCTGCGATCCCACCAGAGTTGGGGAAGCTTACCAACTTGACTTATTTGAATTTAAGTTATGCTGGATTCGCAGGGCAGATTCCAGGCGCTATTTCAAGCCTCAGAAGGTTAGTTATCCTTGATCTTTCCGGCCCACTGGTGCTGGAAAGCCCGAATTTAAGGATGTTTGTGCAGAACTTCACAGAGCTCACAGAACTGTATCTAGATGGTGTTACAATCTCAACGCAGGGAAAGGAATGGTGTCAGGCCTTGTCATCTTCACTTCCAAATTTGAGGGTCTTGAGTTTATCTGATTCCGACATTTCCGGCCCTATTGATATATCTTTGCTGAAGCTTTCAGGCCTTTCAGAGATTTACCTGGGTGACAACAATTTGTCAACTACAATTCCAGAATTTTTTGGTAACTTCTCAAATTTGACATCCTTGAGTCTTGCCCATTCAAGCCTGTTCGGAGAAATTCCATGGGTAATTTTTCAGCTTCCAATGCTGCAATATGTTGATTTGTCATACAATGAGCTTCTTCAAGGTTCGAAGCCCAAATTTCCCCCGAATGCATCTCTTCGGACCCTCATTCTCAGTCACACAAATGTCTCAGGAAGAATACCAGATTCCATTGGTAATCTCAAAATGCTATACAGATTAAAGCTTTCAAATTGCAGCCTCATTGGAGAGATATCAAGCTCGATAGCTGGGCTCAAAGAGCTCGTTTATCTGGATTTGTCCTATAACAACCTTACTGGAGCAATTCCGTCTTTTAGCGAGTCCACAAATTTGGAACAATTGATTCTTGGTGGCAACAACTTAGCAGGCCAGCTGGAGTCCACAAAGTGGGAAAGTCTGCAAAGACTTGAGAATCTTCATCTAGGATACAATCAGCTGAATGGTACTGTTCCGTCATCTCTATTCAGTCTCCCCTCCCTTCGGAGTATACAGCTTTCTAACAATCAACTCTCTGGCAAATTGGATTTTTCAAATTTTTCTTCTTCTGCACTGCAAATGCTTGATTTGAGCAGCAACCAGTTGGGGGGCATAATACCAACGTCTGTCTTTGAACTCCAAGGCCTTGATTTCCTCTCACTTTCTTACAACAACCTCAGTGGGAATTTCAATCTCAGTTTGGCTCAACAGCTCAAGAACCTTTTAAGCTTGGATCTCTCCTACAACAGATTGTCTGTTATTGTAGAAGGTCTTCCTGAATCAAGCTTCCCCTTGTTGAGCACATTACGGTTGGCTTCATGCAAGTTGACTGCTATTCCTGAGTTCTTGAGAGGCCACTCAGGATTAATGTCGTTGGACCTTTCAAACAACCAAATTAATGGTCAAATACCCAACTGGCTTTGGCGTCTCGAAAGCCTTCGAGACCTAAATCTTTCTCGTAACCATTTGGTAAGCATAGAAGAACCTAAGCCGCCTGGTCTGAGGTTGAACATTTTTGATGTTCACAACAATCTTCTGCAAGGTCAGATACCGCGTATCGCAGAATCCCCGACATATCTGGATTTTTCAGAGAACAATTTCAGCTCTACAATACCAGATCACATAGGTGATGTTCTAAGTTCCACTTATTATTTCTCGGTCTCTGGCAATAAGTTGAGTGGAAGTATACCATCATCAATCTGCAACGCTACACTTCTTGTTGTTCTCGACTTGTCAAATAATTCTTTGAGTGGTGATATTCCCAGGTGCCTTACTAAAATGGCAGAGTACCTTGTGGTGCTTAATCTAAGGAAAAACAACTTTGGTGGTATTATCCCAGATACATTTCCAGAAAGTTGCAAGTTGCAAACTCTTGATCTGAACGGAAATTCACTTCGAGGTAAGGCGCCAAGGTCTTTGGCCAACTGCGCTGACGTAGAGGTCGTGAATCTTGGGAACAATTTGATTAATGATACCTTTCCTTGCCACCTGAAAGCCATATCATGGTTACGGGTTCTTGTACTCAGATCAAACCAATTTTTTGGGCCCATTGGTTGTGAGGATCGCAAGGGTGGCTGGCCACGGCTTCAAATTCTTGACATTGCTTCCAACAACTTCAGTGGAAACCTACCAGAAGATGAGTTGAGAAACTGGAAGGCAATGATGTCCAATGAAAACGAGCAATCGCATCTCAAGCACCGATTTCCAAGGCTAGAGCTCAGCGGGTTGTATTATCAGGATTCAATTACAATAGTCAGCAAGGGCTTGGAAATGGAGCTGGTGAAGATCCTAACAATTTTTACAGCCATTGATTTGTCTTCCAACAATCTTGAAGGCCAGATACCAGATGTTGTGGGAAAATTCAATGCACTGCACATTCTCAACTTGTCACACAATGCACTATCAGGTCCAATTCCTCAGTCTTTAGGAAAGATGAGCCAGGTTGAGTCATTAGATCTCTCCGGCAACAAACTGACTGGCAAGATTCCGGATAGCCTGGCGGACCTGAATTTTCTTTCTTCCCTCAACCTCTCGAATAATTTCCTCGAAGGAATCATCCCAACAGGCACTCAGCTTCAATCTTTTTCGGAACACTCATTCGAGAACAACAAAGGACTGTGCGGCCCCCCTCTGAACACAAGATGTCCAGAAACCAGTACAGAGGACCGCCTTGCAGATACTGCGACTGCGAGCGGGTTCGAGTGGAACATTTTAAGTATTGAGATCGGCTTCATCGTCGGCCTGATGATTTTGGTCGTGCCGCTCTATTTCTGCAGGAGATGGAGGATTTGGTACAGCAAGCTGTTGGATCGCGTTGTTTACAGGCTTTGCCCACGCCGGGTCAGAGAATCCAAAATCGTTCAAGGAGAGCCAATCGCTGACTTCTGATCCGATTCTTGCATCTCCAGAAACCTAGAACAGCCTTTATTAGATAGATGGATGTATACAATAATGTCAGTGTTGTTTCAAATTGATGCGCAATTTGCTAAGATCAGAACTGGGACCGGGAACAATTCTGATATCTTTTACCGGCTAAAGTGGCATTATATCTCTTTTAAGATTGAACTTGAGTGCACTCAGAACTCCCTTTTTTTTCAGTAGTTCTTTTATTGTGCACATATGTCTAATTAGACATACTAACTCATCTCTTAATCCTCTATATATAAGGCATAAATCATCAAAAAAATTGACAAAAATACCCTTAGTTAAAATATTCTTTTCTACAAAAAATCCTAGCTTGCTACTGCTATCTTCTCTAGTGCTGGCGCTGCTACCGAACTGTCATACATCATGATATCACCATATATGTCATATGTCATGTTCAAAAAAATGAAAAGTGTCTGAATGAATACCGAAAAGTGTCTAAAGAATTATTTAGAAGTGTCTAACCAATACACAGACAATTTACTCTCTTAAAAAATAACTAATTAAAACAATAAAAAAATGTCTGAATGAAGGTGTAAAAGTGTCTAAAAAAATATTTATAAGTGTCTAAAGAAATAATTAGAAGTGTCTGACCAATACGCAGACAATTTACTCTCTTAAAAAATAACTAATTGAAATAAAGCAAAATGTCTTAATAAAATTGTTAAAGTGTCTTAATAAAATTGTAAAAGTGTCTTAATAAAAGTCTAAAAGTGTAAATGAATGTGTAAACCCAAAAATTGTAAAAATAAAATAGAATGTGTGGTTTGCACCGTCGATTTGCGCACAAACCCAAGTGACTTGATCGGAGATCGGAGATGCGTGACTGAGTGATGGAGTCTGGACGCTATCGAGATCGGTGACGTGCCGGAGATCGAAGATGGTGATGGAGATCGGTGATGCGATAGAGATCGGAGATTGGTGGTGTGACGGAGTTCGGTGGAGCGATGGAGAACACAAATGGCGATGGAGCAACAGAGATAGGTGACGCTACGAATATCGGTAAGGCAATCAACTGACGGAGATCGGTGACGTTTCAGATCGGAGGTGCGTGACGGAGATCGAAGTTTGGAGCGGCGATTGGTGAGCAGTGGCGATGGCGATGAAAGGAGAGCGATGGAGATCGTATGAAACTGAGCAACGATTGGCGATTAGTGGTGGCGGAGATGAGAGGAGGGCGATGGAGATCGAAGTTCGGAGCAGCGATCGGCAATGAGAGGAGGGTGACGGAGATCATGGGAACCCGAGCGACAATCGGCGATCAACGGCGGCGGACATGAGAGGAGAGCGACGGAGATAGAAATCAATAGCGGCGATCGGCGATGAGAGCGGCGGCGGTGGCGGCGATGGGAGGAGGTAGAGAGAGAAACAGAACGACGGCTTGAAAGAGAGAGAGAGATAAAACGGTTTGAGGAAAAAAAAATTAAGGTAAGGGGTAAAAATGTAAAATCAATACTATGTCTAATTAGACATATGTCCATGATATCCATTGTATTTTTTCAGTGGCAAACTTTTGCAAGTATATGTGGGTTTCACGATTGGTAAATGTAATTTTTAGTGAACTTTTTTAAAGTATTTATAATGTCCTTTTTCAGGTCCTATAATATGATTTTGAAGATAATAAGGAAAATGAAATTCAGGTTAACATTTGTTATGTTAGTTCTTATTAAAAAGGGGGTAAAATCTATTGGGGTACCATAACTCTTTTTTTTTTCGTCCTAATTGGGTAATTTATCTTCAAGTTGTCCTAATAAGATACTTTACGTCTTATCGCGTGTCTTATCTAAATATTTTTTATTAATTTCAGAGTTATATCCGAAGAAAAATGCTGATGTAGTATAAAAACTATAAAAATAGTAAATCATCAAATAACACTTGTGGTCTCTTAATTTTTTCTATCAACAATTTTAAACCCTAAACTTTTCCTATAGACTCACTCCACAGCCTCCCCAACTCCCTCATATCTGCCATCCCATCTGTTGCCCAACCTGCTCTTTGCCCAGAGTAGGAACTTTTATCGGCCAAGTTGAGTTCATTATTGATTCTTGCCCCACTCTTCTCGGTCTTTCCTTCTTCATCGTCCCACTCTTTTTAATTCTCGCGCTCTCTCCTATTCTCCTTCAATCGTATGAGAATCGTGCGAGAATTTGATGTCATATTCTTGCTCTCTCTTTGATTCTCCAGTTCTTTCTCTGATTCTCCCACTCTTCTCCAATTTTTCCTCTTTCTTCGATTCCCAAATCTCACATTGCGAAAGCATGGGTTTTCGATGCCGACATCAATGCCCAATCTGAGAAACTGAATAGATGTATGGGGCGCGAGGAGTAGCAGAAAGTGATGAGTGAGGTGCGATGGCTAGTCAGGAGCGAGGAGCTACGACGAGCAAGTAGCGAGGAGCGAGCACCGGCAGCCGTGAGTGACAAGTGATGGGTGAGCACCAGCAGTAACGAGCAAGTAACGAGGAACGAGCACCGACGGGAAATGAGCAGCAAGCAACGGCAACTAATGAGGTGCGGTGGTGATGAAGCAAAGGAACTAGAGACTGATGGTTAGATTTAGAACGTTAGAGTTTAGAATTGTTGATAGAAAAAATTAAAGGACCAAAAGTATTATTTTATGATTTATTTTAAATTTTTTTATGCCACGTCAGTTTTTTTTTTCAAATATTACTCTAAAATTAATGAAAAATACTTAGATAGGACACGCAATAAGAGATAAAATACATCACTTGGACAACTTAAACATAAGTTACCCATTCAAGTAAAAAAAAAAGCTATGGTACCATCGGTGGATTTTACCCTATTAAAAACTATTATTTTTTTATTATTATTTATACAAAATGTAAAAAATTTTAATTAAGAAAAAGGAGTGCTTATCTCTTTTGGTAAAGAAAAATAAAAACAAAACAATCAAAAGGGATTAAATTTCATAAAAAAATCTCAAACATTTAAGTTCAATTGAAATCCTTCCCTAATCTCTCAGTTGTTGCTTAATAGTCCCGAATTTTTCCCTTTATTCGTTCATGATATGTGTTAATATTATTACCTTTATTATATTTTATATTTTTTTAATTCCTCTAATAAATTTACCCATATATATAAGTACATATTAAAGATGAAATCTAAACTAATAAACAATAATTGACATGTTCTTTGTTCCATTCTTTTATTTCCATTCAATATTTTGATTTTTTATGGTGTGGTTGGTTACTACTAAAATTTTTTTCTTATCATTTATTTTATTTTATTTTTCATTTTAAATTTATAAATATATTTTACATTAGATGATGTTATTCTTATTTTCATCACTCAATTACGTTTATTTACCTAAAATACAAGACACTCAATTGGAGCTTTTCTATGTTAACTTCAAATTATAATTTTCCTTCATTTCCTTCATTATTTTTTATTTAAATTTTTTTAAAAATTAATAATTAAAGAAATAAGCTAGCACTAGATTAAAGTTTAATTAATATAGGCTAACACTATATAAGGAAGAAGGTCAAACATAAAATGTAATAAAAAAATTAAGGCCAGGTTAAATTTTTTAAGTTAAGTCATTTCCTTTGGTGAATAGGTCAATTTTTTTAATTTCTATTTATTAATTATAATGATCTATATTAGATTAACTTTACTATAAATATTATTAGTTTACAACTTAATTATTAATACTTAACACCTAGCTAGGTATTTATACTTTTAACCATAGAGTTGAAAATCGATTTCCCCTTTATTTTTTCATGCACATATTAATTCTTACCCTAATAAAATTTTTCAAATAGAAATTGTTTAATAGTTTGGTTTCACCTAATATATTATTGTTATCATACTATGATTTTGATGAAAAGTTTCAATCAAGCTTGAGCTAAGGGTGTTCAAACTTGACTTAGCTTGACTAGAACCCTAGCCTATGTAACTGATGATTGGTTTTTTCAACAGTCATCTTGAAAAGTAATGAACATTTTTCTTTGTAAAAAAATAGTATTTTCATTAGACTACAAATCTTTTAATATAAAGTATGTATTTATTTTAGTAGAAAGTTTTTTTTAAGTGTTTGGTGGTGGGCTAGGACGATCATGGGTAATGGGTCTTCCTTGGTAGGTAAAGATATGAGGAGGGGGGCTTAGGGAGGATATTGCTAAATCCAAACCCTATCAACATGTAAGTGAGTTCTTACTTGACTCCCCATAGTTAGGCGGGTAACACACACTTACTTATTTGGTGTGTGTGTGTGTGTGCGCGCGCGCTTTATTTATGTTTTGAAAAAATATGTATGTCCATACAGAATTAATAAATAAAAATTTATAAAAACAATTTTGATATCGTTTACAGGCAAAGTGGTTTTAAGATTGAACTTGAGTGCACTCGGAACTCCTTTTTTTAGTGGCAAACTTTTGGAAGTACATGTGGGTTTCAGGATTAGTAAATGTAAATTTTAGTGAACTTTTTAAAATTATTTGTAATGTCATTTTTCAGGTCCTATAATATGATTCTGAAGATAATAAGGAAAATGAAATTTAGGTTAACATTTCTTATGTAAGTTCTTATTAAAAACTATTGCTTTTGTTTATTATTTGATACCCAATGTAAAAAAAAATTTAATTAAGAAAAAGGAGCGCTTTTCTCTTTTGGAAAAGAAAAATAAAAACATAACAATAAAAATGTAATAAATTGCATAAAAAAATCTCAAAGATTTAGGTTCAATTGCAAATCCATCCCTAATCTCTCAGTTGTTGCTTAACATTCCCAAATTTTTCCTTGATTTGTTCATGATGCCATGGTAAATTAAGTTGGTACATAAATATGATTTACGAGGAGAAAAAATTAATAATTTATATAGTCAATTAACTATTAACAAGTTATAAAATGGTTTGAATATATTAGAAAGTAGTTTCAAAAAATTTAAATTTATTAACTTTTATATAAGTATCTAATATAAACTTTTTAAATTCTAATTTAAAATGTTTAGTAATTGTGTCTCTTTAATTAAAAGTATGACATAATTTTTTTGTAGTTAATGGGCTATGTAAATTATTCCTTCCGTCCCAAAGAGATGAACATATTCCTTTTCTAACCGTCTTAAATTAGATGAAGTGTTTTCTTTTCAAAACAAAATTTTAATATCTAATTTGCCTTATTTAAACTCTCACTACACAAGACCCAAAATAAAATTTTTTTATTTTTTTTAATCTTCATTAAAACTCTTACTACACAAAACCTCAAAAGGAATCTTCTCTTTCTTTAATCATTATTTAAACTATCACTACATATAACGCAAGAAGATTTTTTTAGTTTTTGTTTCAAGGGAAAAAATGAAAAAAAAAATCATGAACTACAAAAATCTTATTCTTTATACCCAGAGAAATTCTTCGTCTTTTATGGGATATAAAAAGTATTAATTCCTCTACGTAAATTAGTTTTTTTTACCAACTTATTCTAGTCTGGGCCAGGGACGAATTTGCAATGTAGGGAAAAGATTTGGAACAACTAAGCAGCAACTGGGAGGTTAGAATGGATTTGCAATCTGGATTAAAATTTGCAATTGTTTGTGCAACTTGCCCCCCAATCAAAGGCCTTGAATTTTGAACTTATTTGTTCTTTTTCTAATCAAGAGCTACCATGATGGTCATCAATTCCCAAGAATTATTGTTTGGGTAAAGGAAAATGTTCGAATTTTCCATTAATGTTTGCTTAAGGGAGTAATTTTGCCACTAATATTTTCTCAAGGAAGCAATTTCAACACTGTTGTGTGTGTGTGTGTGTGTGTGTGTGTGTGAACTTGCTATTAATGTTTAGGCATCAGACCAAATTTACCACCAGAGTTGTAAAACAATAGTGAAATAGCCGCCAAATGTCTAACAGTGGAAATATGCAATCTAAAATAAGGATATTTTGTGCCACAACAACAACATGTCAATGTCAATTCAATGCCACACAAATGAGAAAAATCTTAAACTAGCCCCTAAAATTTTGGTCCTTAGCCCCTCGATACCCAACACGTGAATCTAAATTATGTCCTCCGGTCCTCAGTTGTTCATCACTAACCTCACCACCCTCCCTATGCACTCACTCTAATTTTGAGGAAGAAATTGAAGTGGTAACAAGATTGGTAAAAATGATAGCTTTAGAAACTTATGTGCAAGAGTTTCAGTTAAAGAAAATTTGGAACTAAAACTTGCATTTTTCTCATTTATTCACATTTTTTACATAAGCAATTTTAACCGTCAATGGTAAAATTGCTCCCAATAACAATAAGTAATGTAAGTGGCAAAGTTACACATGAAAAACAGTAGCAAAATCATTCCCTGGAGCAAACATTAGTGGCATTTCCCTATTCTCCTTTTAGGTAAATAACATCATTGTTCCTAAACCTTTAACTGCTGTTGCAAATTAGTCATCAACCTTTATTTTGTTGCAAATTGATCTTAAATTTTTATAATTCATTGTATATTGGCCTTAACCTTAGGTCGATACCAAAGCTCGATTTACAGAGAGGAAAAGTGAATAGTTTAAATTATCCATTAACTACAAAAAAATTATGACATGGTTTGAATTTATTGGAAAACATCTACTAAATAGCTTACAACTAATGAGAAGGTTAGAGGCCTCAGAGGTGTGTGCCTAGACAAGTTTACATTGAAGAGCATAGGCCTACTAGTAGTACCATTTATGGATTGTCTTTTTTGTTCATCTATGGTAATTGTTGTATTCATTATGCCTATTCTAATAAAACTCCATGCTTCTTGATTTGCATTTTTTTGCTTATATGCCCTGGTTTTCATTCATTTCATCTATTCAACTTAGGTGTAAGGATTTTTTTGGGTAAACTTCAATGGTTATTCCTAAACTATATCCAATGTTTCTTAATTGTTCACAAAATATCAAGTGTTACTTAATCATCCCTAAACTATATTTAGTGTTGATTAATCATTTTGCCATTCATCACAGTCATTAAGAATGGATAAAAAGAAATGATATGGCTACTGATGTGACATAGAAAAAAACATGGCTGCTAAAATATTTTTTCTTTTCCATTCATCTTTAACTGTTTGATGGATGACAGGATGAAATAGTAACAATTAAATAGTTTGAAAACAATTAATGTAACACTTGATAGTTTTGAAATGATTAAGCAATATAAGATATAGTTTTGAGATGATATGTGGAGTTTACCTTTTTTTTTTCATTCTTCACTCTTGATGTTTCACTAGATTTATGATCAGCTTCATCTACTATTTTGTAGGGTATGATTTTTCTTTTGTGTTCGTTGTGATCTGAGTTTTTGATGTGTTATGTTTCTATAGCTTTATTCTCAACTCATGCAATTTTTGGAGGATTTTTTATGTATGTTTGATGTTGTATTCCTACATGGTGGTTTGTTAGTCACATGTTTGAGCCCATTACTAATTGAATATGGTAGTTGGTTTAGTGAAGTGAATGCATAGTTAAAGTACTTTCATTTTGTGAATATTGTTTAAGGGTCTTCTGTTCCTTGTTTTGTTTTCTATAGTCTGTCTTGTGTTAGGTCAAAGTTATGCCTTCTTAATTTGTAGTTTTATCATCAGCATTCTAACTACACATTTCTAAGAACTATAACTTTAAACATACTATCCCCTTAGCCCAACTACTGATACATAGAAATAATTCTTTTTTTGTTTTACTTCTGGGTTCTTTTTCTAGGATCTAATTTAGAACCCAGATTCTCTCTTATTTGAGTGGTAAAACGTGGGCAGGCTAAAATTTAGGGTAAACTCCACTTGTCATCTTAAAACTATATCCTATGTCACTTAATCGTCCTGAAACTATTAGGTGTTGTATCAATTGTCCTCAGACTATTTAATTATTGTTGTTTTATTTTGTTGTCCATCATACCATTAAATATGGATGGAAAAATGATATCATATCAGTGACTACATCATTTTTTCATACCACATCAATATTCATGTCATTTTTTCATCCATCTTTAATGATTGTGATGGATGACAAGATGATTAAGTAACATTAAATATAGTTTTAGACAAATAAGTAACACTTGATAGTTTATGAATGATTAAGTAACATTGAATATAGTTTAGGGACGACTAGTAGAATTTACCCTAACATTTAAGTACAATTATGGAATTGTTAATCGTAAATGATGAGCTGGTGATGTTCAGAATCAAGAAATGTTAGGCAATTGGTAGTAGATTAAATTTCCTCCACGTGAGAAATTTTCACCTGATTTCATATTTTCTTCCACATTGTTTGACAATAAATATCAGTACTCCAAGTTTTTTGCACATCATCCTAAGTTTGTGCTTTGATGTTCGGTATGTTCAATAGGACCATAAGACTGTAATAAATGCCATCTACTCTGGTTCTAGGTTCCTTGAAAATGTGGTTGGTGGCAATGAAGTTTGCATAGTTTTGGAATCTAAAAGTTTTTATGCTGAGCAAGGTTATCAGACATACATGTTTTAATCGAGTCTTTTCCATAATAGTTAGATTTTAGATCATGTTTATATGATGTATTGCGTCCATGTTATATAAGGGAAAAAGAGTATGTAATACGCCCCTATCATGCATAATAACTTGATAATTTTAATTTTTTCTTGTAGTTTTTTTACCTCAATTTATTTGAAGGTGCATTTGATGTTGTGTAACTGTACTATTCTGCACGATGAAAATGTATTGGCGAATTTGAAATTAAAATATACCTGTTTTAGTAAATTTGAACTAAGTTAAATTATTGGTCCAATTTATGTTGCTTTCATCGATAAGTTCATAATTTACTTATTCCGAGATTGGATTTTCTTTAAAAAATTGTTATGGATCGAGTTGGGAATATAATATTGTGTCATTGATGAACGGTGAGCTTGGTACAACTAGTAATGGCTCTTCCTCTATTTCTATTCTCCATAAATTAATGTTTCTTGGAGTTAATAGTGACTTTTCGTGACATGATATTGGACAATGTGATAATTTTTTCATACAACTTAAAGCAATATGTGAAATAAAGACGGTGGAAAGGTAAATTGGGGAACTTATTAATGACAATGATTGAATTGCACTAACATTAGTAGCATGACAGGACCAACTTAGTAATGATAGTGACATAATTGCACCGATTTAATAACGTTGGTGACATAATTAGTCAAATAGAATTTAAGTGGCATAATGGAACCCAAAGGGCCAAACATTAGTGGTTCTTTTAGGGTTTTTGCCATAGGCCTGGCTATTCATGAATGGGAGAAGTCCAAAACAAAATAGGAGTATTTGTCTTCAATAATGCAATATAATTGAAGAGTAAATATTCTACTGAAATTTGGAAAATAATTTTATATTTCGTGCAAAAATTAACTCCCATATGTCATTTCCACCACAAATTAAAAACAAACTAAACTAAAAGTATGATAAAATATTACTTGCCACGTCGCGATTTAGGTTGAACTTAGAGAAGGAATGAATCTTAAGTGATATATTCAAGGTTGCGGTCTTAACTCCTAAGTTGGAGCTAAGAAGATTAAGAGCGTGAGTAAACTATATCATCAAACACAGTTTTGAAAAAATTTTAAGACTTTATTTATTAAGAATCATCATTTAGATTGTTGGGAATGTTACAAAAATCCCATTTATATTTGACCTAACCTACACTTGTCCCCTTCTATTTTAGAAAACATACACTTTGCCCCCTAAATAGTCAAATTAGTTAAATTCATTGCCATGCAAGTGAACCAAATGTCATGATTGCCCAATAAGACTTTCAAATTATGCAAATCAACTACAACATTCATTTTATGCTACTTCAATCGATTTTCTCTAAATAAATAGTAATATATTTCTACTAAATTATATTCTTGAATAATTTCTATCTTTATAAATTTACTAATAATTTCTAGACCTATAATATATTTCTATATTTATAAACCAATAGTCTATGCTTGTGATTAACATTAATATTTACTTTTTTAACATTTTATTCATTTTTCAATTAGTTCAAATAGAGAAGTGTCATATTTTAGGACAAACATATTTTTTTTATCTAATCTCATTTTATTTTGAAAAATAATTTTTACCACATGAAAGAAATATACAGATTCTACAATTTTTTAGCAACACATAATATAAATAATATATTAATTGAAGCACATCATTAATTGCGTAACATTATATCTTTATTATGTGCATTTTTTAAATGAATGGTAATTAATGTTTTGTAACTTTTTACCCTACCCAATGAAAAAATTTATAAGTTATACTTATTTTTTACAAAAAAAAATTAAAAGTAGAAAATTTATAAAATATATTACTTCAAAAAATGTGAAATTTAGTTGTGCATTCAATAAATGTATTATGCATTTATTATTTTTTTAATTATCATTTAGCTGTGTATTTAATAAGTTTGAGGTTTTTGTTCCCTAGAGAAGACCTCAAACAGGTCCCTAGTTCAAGTCATAAATTGGATCATTAAGAAGCCATCAACAGCCTTCTGAGTATAGGATTGAAATGTTGGGTTAAAATTTATAGTGGATACAATTGGTGGAGCAAGGGGGAAAAGAGAGCCGAAATTAAAATTGACATATTTTCAAGAAAAAAGACTATAAATTTTCAAGAGAAGAAAAATAAATAAATAAATATCCGCCATGAATTTCCACACAATATTCCAATTCTATGCTCAAAAATCACATGATGGCTTCCCTGATGAATGTTAGACCAAACCATAAGGGGGGTTTCTGTAATTTTCCCTTATTTCTAGTGACTAAAGTGAAACGTTTCAAACTTTAGTGAATTGTTGAAAAGTTTATCAAAGTTTAGGGATTATCTTGTTTCAAAAATCTGGAAAACCGTCCAACTCTTTCCTTTTTACACTATGGCGCCGAACTCCTAAAAGCTTCCAGTTAGGCTATCGCTTCCAAGCTCCACAACCCAACTGGCCGAAACCTCGCCGGACCGCCACGATCCAGTAGCCGGGAATTGACCTCGCCGAATCAAACGAATAGCACCACCGTCGGCCTCTGCTCCTGGCCCTTGTCCCAATGGCACTCACCGATTTTGCTATTTCTCCCATTTTCATGTTCTTTTCCCATTGTTTTTCTTTCTCACTCTACTTTCTCTCTGTAGAACAGTCACCCAAATGGAAAAATAGAACCTTGATCCAGCTTCAAAGGCCTTACAAGAGCACGATGGTGACCTAAATGGTTCCACTCGCTGCCTCGACATCCGGATCCGCTCCAATCGCAGCTCCCTCTGTAACCAACAAGCTCTCTCTTTCTCTTTCCTGCTATGTCAATCTTTCTTGCTAGATTGACCAACTCTGGATGCCGGTACTGGTGTTGATGGCTGGCGTCAACTCTGGATCCCCTCCAGTCTCACTCTCGCTCCGTCTTCCTCAGTTCCTCTGCTCTGCTCTGTTACGACAAACACAATTGTTTCGAGGGAAATGATCAAAAACCCCCTGAGGTTTACTCAGACCTATAGTTTTTACCCCTTTTTCAAATATGTACACTTGCTTCCCTTAACATTTAACTTTGTTAATGATTGTTATTAAAGAAAAGAAAAAATGTTCTACTTTAACAGTCTTACTTCCTTCTTGAAAACTCCCCATTGACGGACAAGAGACAATTTCAGGTTTATAATGCTCATGTGAGGTGCACGAAGCCCAAAAAGGGAGCAACGAAGCCCAAAAGAGCTACTCCATTTTTGCATGTTCAAGGGGTGAGTTGGGCTGATTCCATGTTCAGGGGGCAGTCTGATCACATCAACCGAGTCCAAGGGCCAAACCTGTCTTTATGCGTATAAGGAAAACCTAATCCGAAATAAAGAAAGAAACAAAAAATTTCCAAAACGACATAAATTTCAGACACTTAGATACACTTTAAGACATTATTATTTTGACCTATGAGATGTAGTTATAGAAGGAAAAGTTATCATGACTCATGTAGCGTGTTGGATTCCCTTCGAAACAATATATTATAACAGTAATTCTAATAACAATGCAAAAGATATGGTCTCTAGAAGTTGTGGGTAATGCAGAACATATTTTTGAGTTTTCTTCTTTAGTTTGGCCCAATTAGCCTAGTCTAAGGATTCATCCATGAGACACTCCATGTCAAGTTAGCTCGTCTTTTGGTTTACCATAGCTTCTACTTCTTATCAATCACCAATTACCCTTTGTTTTTTCCAATGTCTGATCTTGTGAATGTAGTGACAGTGATTATCATAGTGAAGGATGCTTGACCTAGGGAATTGTTGATCTTATTGATGTTTGTAGTTTGTGATGTTACAGAGTTGCACCATGCGCCCTACATCCATCGTTCATTGCTTGCCATCTTTTCATCTTACATCACTTGATCACCTCACAATTACTTCAATTTTGTCTTGCTTTCAATAAACAAAAGCATGCATAGATTATTTGACTTTGGGTCACTTGATTTTGGGGAATATTGAACTAATTTACATGCCTTGGGTTCATTTGATTTGGGAATGGAGAGTTAGGGTTCATAAGAGGATCAGTGAAAAAGATAGAATAGGGAAGACGAACCCTTTATTCCTCAATTGTGAATCAATAAAAAAATTAATGAAAGAAATGTCAAATTTACTACTAATGTTTTGGGTTGTGAGCGAATATGCCACTATAGTTATTTTTTGGCCTAATTTCCCACTAATGTTTTAAAATGGGTCAAAATATGCCATTGAGGTTTCAAATTAAGAGTGGATATGTTACTGACCATTAAAAAGCTAACAAAAAGTGTTAAAAATAATAAATTTTAAAATTTTAGGTTGATAATGCAAGTTTTAACAAATTTCATAAACTTTTTGTAATTAGACTCTCTCTCTCTCTCGAATACCAATGAGAAGATGAAACAGCAAAGGCAGAGGGAAAGCGGTGACGAGGCTGGGTGCTAGTGATGGAGGCAGTGACAGGGTTGAAGTGTTGATGACAAAGATTAAACCCTCTTTTGGTAAAGTCTCAAAGGTCCTAATATTTTTTTAAAAGATGCATAATAATCTTAAGATTTTAAAATATGTTATTTTTACCATTTTCTATTATTTTCTAACTGTTAGTAGCATATTCGGCCTATTTTAAAATATTAGTGGGAGATTGATCCCAAAAAAACTATAGTGGCATATTCACTCTCTATTCAAAATATTAATGGTAAATTTGATATTTCTACAAAAAATAATAGTCCTAAGAAACCAAGGGTTGATGCACATTTGTCTAAAGTTTTGATTCTGAAGGTCAATCCGAGCAATTGGGAGCATCTTATTAACGGCCAACTGCCAAGCAACAACAGAGGTAACATTTCAAGAAAATATGCATATATTTTTTGAAACATGAAGGGGGCAAGAGTAAATAATTCAAAACCTCGGGAGCAAATATAATTTGCCTACAAGGCCATCTTAGAAAAATTTGCCAAAAGAAATAGATGTTGTCAACAAGGTCAAAGACCAAATTGACACGCTGGTAGGACAGAACAAAACAAGGGAATAAATCTGGGGACACATCTCAATTTTCAAGCTGGTAACAAAATGTCAATTGGTTTCGCATAATGATCGAATGAGCCCATCATAGATAGACCTACTTCTAGAATCATACGACAACTTTGATGCATGCAAAGGGGATTTAATTATGCTGAAACGTGTTTAGGTCCTCCTCCTTGTGGACCGATTCGTTGCAAGGTTGAAAAAGACCACCTCAATTGTGGAAAATGTATTCACGCTAACCTCAATTGCATTCGGGTCACGCACACCAAAAGAGCAAAAGGGTTCATCTATTTTGAGTCTTTAAAAAATTTGGATTTTGGATAGAATTGGGAAAAGGTGAAAACATTTGTGTGATATTTCTATTTCTACTCTTTTTTTTTTATATAAATAAAAAAATAGTAAAAATGAATATATCAAAATGTGGGATCAAAAGAGATACTAAAAATCAAATTAGGATGACACAAGATTGGTCCCAAATACTAGGAAAGAAAGTCAACTAAGCACCAATATTCCTCAAACCATGCCATATGTTGCATTATCACCCTTGAATAATTAAATATTGCACCATTGGTCCCAAAACTATGAGTAACGTGATTAGGGGTGTATTTTGAAAGATTGTTGATAAGAAATTGTTAATAATTATTTGCGCAATTTGTATAGTGATTGAAACCCTGCACTTTGAAAAATTTGAAAATTTAAAAATTTTTCTTTTTTTTTTCAAAAAAAAAAAAGAAATCTTATTCTTTTTTTTTTCTTTTTCAAGTTGATAAGGAAAAAATTCACAAAAATTAATGAATCTCTAAGAGTTTGATTTAAATAATTACTAGGAAAATAAATTATTTACTTTTAAATGATATTAATTCTAAATAAACAAAAAAAGAATGACTAAATGAATTTTTAGTAATCGATTCATCTCTCCCAATGGAAATCTAAATAATAATTTTTTCGTTCTACCAATATTTTTTCATTGTCTTTTTTCAGTTGTCCCAAATTTTTATAATATTTCTATATTTAGTAACTTACTTTACCATAAAACTATTTAAACTATCATTTTAATATTTATTTTTTTCTTAATTTTTTTAATTTACAAGCAAAATACCAAGGATGAAAATGAAAATAACACTTTTTTTCCACTTTCTTAATCTTCCCATCAAATCAAATCCAAATGGAGCAAAATTACTAGAACAAAGGAGATATGATTTTTTAGCCCCGTCAAAATAACATTGTTGATTAGCATTAAAGATTAAAAAATTATCAAACATAATTTTTTAACTTTTAATTTTATAATTAATTTTATATTATTAAATTATTTAAAACTCTAACAGTCCGTCCAAAAAGTTTTTTTTCCCTAAACGCCCTTTATTTGATCCACATAATGCATGTCGATGGACCCTGCGCAAAGGTCAACCATGTTGGCAACTTCTCATGCACTTGATTTTTTGTACAAGCAAATATCTGGAAAATTGTACTCCATAAGAAAAAAGGAAATAATAAGAACACTCTTGTAACACGTATGATTATGTCATCAAGGATATATTGCAAACATTTCCCTGAGGTTTGAAACAACTTACAAATATTCCACACAATTTTGAAAACCTACATTTGACGCCAAATTGTAAGCGTCCCCCGACTTTGTCCGTTATGCACTTAAGCTGTGGGTGAGACGTTCTGATTAACCTTGAACGTTTAAGAATCGAGCGAATAAACCCCAAAGATTCATCTCAGGCACCTCCAATCCAACTTTTGCCCAAATGCATAAACAAAAAGTAGTTTATGATAACTCGCATATTTATGTTTGTAATTAACATTAATGTTTATTTTTAATAACTTAGTATTTTCAGTTAGCTAAAACATATAGGTATATTTTTTACGGAGAAATATATTTTAATTAATTTTTTTAATTTTAAAAGCTAATTCTCACCATATAAATGAAAGTAAGGAATCAAGCCAAATGGTAATTAATTTTCGATAAATTTTTACAACCTATGAATCTAAAAATTAATAAAAAAAATAGTTTTCACATAAAATATGTTAAAAGTTGGGGATTCTTAAAAAAATAGTGTGCAATTTGAATAAATAAAAAATAAAATTTTAATACATTATTAATAATCATTTTTTGTACACATAAGTATCACATGCACAGTTATAGTACAGAGTTGTTCCATGAATTTCGGCTGCTCTGTGGGCTTCTTAATGGGTATATGCCCAAGCCTACATTCTTTAAGGTCTCTAGCTGCTAAATTGCTTCATTTCAATAAATACCTCCATTTATTTGTGATAATTCAAACCTCTAGTATTGGGGTTAACCTGTATACGATATTTACCAACTAAGTTAAGCTCATGGTGCATAACTGATAATCTCAACTACCTAAAATATTGAGTCAAATACTTCATCCGAAAGAAAAAAAAAAGGAAAAAGGGAATAAGCACCCAAAAAAAAAAAATTTACAATAACTCTATATACTTTGATAACAACTTTTTGAAATTATAATATAAACTATATGGTGGTCATCTCCTTATAATTTCAATATCTTTAATATCTCTTTTTATAGTTAATAAAAATTTTAAATTATCAATTTTTCTTTTTTGTGAATGTGATTTCTTCCTTATAAATGTAAATTAGTATGTTTTAAATGTTAATTAACTATAAAAAAATATTAAAAATTTTAAATTATTGAAACATAGTTACTAGACAATTTAAGTTAGAATTTTAAAAATTATTGTGAGAAAGTAAAAGAAGTAAAGGGTAAAATGTAAGTTTTGTAAATGAAGATGACAAAGTGTATATTAGGTCAAACTCTGGGGTCTTCTGTAATTTTCAGAATAAAAAAAAAAAACGGAAAGAAAAGTGGAATAATTAAGAAAGTTCTCTACCCCAGACTTCACGGTCTTTCAGCCATCGGCCTTTAGCCGCCGCCTCCTCCTCCGTAGCCATCTTCCACCCACCACTATCATCGTCTTTCCTCTGCTCCTGTCTCCAAACCTTCTCTCTCTCCCTCTCTCCCTCTCTCTGTCCTGTCTTCCTCCCAACAAAGTTGAACCGTAGTAGTTATTGAACTCGGTTGAAATCAAGGAACTTGTCAACAGATTCGTAATCGATTCGAGCCTAAACGGTGGTGGTTAGCGATGGAGTATGAAGGAGCAATTGAAGAATGAAGATGATTATAGTTGGCTTAACGATTTGATGCGCATAAAGATGATTCAGGACAAGGATGATAACTAGTGGTTGGCAGAATCGGTTTTCTAACTTTTCGTTCTGAAAATCTGTTTGAAGTGTCTGTTGCTTGTGTGATTTTTCTTCAAAGATTTGGTTCGTCCATGGATTTCCAAGTCATGGACAAATGGTAAAGGATATTCGATTGAAAGGAAAATTGAACCTGAGAATCTTTTTTACCATCGCACGGCAGGACTCTATTTTGATTTGATGAAAGCGAGAGAGCTTTTGGTGAATTTCCTAGAGTTTGAGGTGAAAGGGAGACAGTGGTATGATTTGCCGGTGATGGACGAGCGCTAGTTTGTTAATGTGAAAGTTTAGGGGTCAAAGGTTCAAGGCAAAAAAGACCAGTGTCAAAGCTGGGTTTTGCCTTTTCCTTTCTTTTCTTTTTGTTTTTTTTGGGCTCAACGGACGCTACAGACACAGAACTTATTGATTTGAATGATTGGATCATCTACCACGTCAAAATTAACAAAAACTCTCCGAGGTTTGGTCTAACATACAGTTTTGTCCCCTATTTTTCACAAATCGACACTTGTCCCATCAAAAGTTAATGATTCAACAAATCACAGTTACAAAGAATAGAGAAAATACTTAATTTTGTCCTCTTAACTTTCTTTCTTATAAACTTTGCCCCCAACTTATTTCAGTGATTAATAAGAGCCCAAAAACTCTTGCTGGAACTCCAGGTCGACGAAGGATAGAACTGACCCATCAAAGTCAAAATCCTGCGAAACCGAAATCGGGGATTGGATTGAATGATACGATGAAGACTCTTGCTGGAGCTCCAGGTCAACGAAGGATAGAACTGACCCATTAGATTCAAAATCTAGTGAAACCAAAATCGGCGGTTGGATTGAGCGATGAAGACCGTTGCTCCGCTCTCTCTTCCTTTTCTTCTTCTTTTCCCGCTGCTCCGCTTTCTCTTCCCTTTCTCCTTCTTCCCCAACAATCGCGGCAGTCCAACGGTGAATCGATGAGCAGCCGACTGGAATCGAACGGCAATGATCTGTTTGCGTCGAGTTTGTTTGCGGGTCTGTTCGCGATTTCATACTGCCGCCTGAAACCCATACCATAGATTTTCACCATCATCCTCGTACCCATACTCCCTAACCCTCTCCTTTGATTGAACAATTCCTTTCAGACGTCTCGGCTTTCTCCCATAAAAGCTTCATCCTTTCTTTCTAATCCATGGACCCAGGAGACAAGGAAGTGAGATTTGACGGAGAAGTGAATGGCTTTAAATCGTCTGAAGATGAAAGGTCTCTGCCTCCTCCAGTGATGGAACTAGTCCTGGGTAATTTCTCTCTCTCTTCCCCATGTCTCCTTGCTCAGAAAGATATAAACTTTTTAATGGCTTGGAATTAAGTAGACAGACACAAGAATGACGAGACCCAGTTTTGGTTTAAGTCTTGGAATTACTGGGAGAAGTAGGTAAAGTTGTAGTCTCTGTATGACTCTTGAGGTATTTAAGCTTGTTTTGGCTGATGCGCCCTTTCTCTATCTTCTTGATGACATCGAGAGCGACTACGGCCGGTGAGGAATCAAATTCATCAGTCAGATTCGGCTAGATTCCGATTGGGGGAGTTGTTGATGGGTCTACTTTTCTGTTGGTTCACGTCTCGCTTGACTTCTCGACTTATCTCGGCGCTGGCCAGCCATCGACGATACTCAGGTCAGCTCCTTGAGCGGCGGATCTGAAAAGAAAATTCATCAATTACTGTTGCCTAAGCTCTTGGACTTAGTCAAGTTGTCCAGTCTCAGACCAAAATCAACCAAAATTCGGGATTTGAGTTTGGTTTAGGAAGGGGATTGGTTTAGTTTTTGCTTTAAAAGCTGGAGTAAATCGTTAAGTGTAGAAGTTGGGTGACAAAGTTTTTATGGAAGAAGGTCATAGGGGCTAAGTCAGGTGTTTTTCCTTTTCTGTGATAACGGTCATTAACGAAGTTAATTTTCGAGGAGGCAAGTGTAGGTTTCTGGAAAATGGGGGACAAAACTGTAAGTTGGATAAAACCTTAGGGGATTTATGGTAATTTTTCCTTTCTTTTTCCATTTGTAGCTCTGTTGTGGGTCACAAATCGCCAGTGTGGAAAAGGCTGGTGAACTGCTGCGATAACCGCTGTCGCTTTCTCGTTCTCTAGACTCCTTTCTGTTCTGGTTCTCGCTTATTATAATCGAGCACTCGCACTAGTTAGAACCCAAATGCCAAATTCACTGCCCTTCTCCCTATTCTTGTATACCATTGCCTTCGACGATATATGGGTTTCATTCTTTCCAGATCTCCAGCTTTTCTCTGTTTCACTTCCACCACCTCATTTTCATCCTAAGAAACAGGTCAAAACGGCTACTTTTGTGCTTCAAGAACTTCTTTTTACCCAGGTGATCATCTCCTATCTGAAGTCACAAAATTATTGACCTGCCATATTTTTGTTTATTTTTTCTTTGTCCAGCTGGATGTGTCGGCAAGTTGTTTTGAGTTTGATTGCTGCTGCTTGAGGAGCGTTATTTATATTCTGCATGCTACGGGGTTGAAAGGAACATGTGAGTTTGTGGTGTAGCCGTTTAGGCAGAGAATCTTGAACTGGGCATTTGTGTTTGAGATGAGTTTTAGGTGTTTTGGTATGTTTGATTCGTGCATGGGGAAGAGTGGTCGTGGCCATAATCAGACTCAGGGACAAGGTAAGGATTTTGATGGTGTTGTTAATTTGCTTGTTCAGAGCGTTTTCTTCTATTCTGCTGCGTGTTTCTGCAAAATCTTCAAAATAGACTTTCTAATTGTATATACTCGAATTATAAATGACCGTGAGCTGCCTGGATTAGGTACAGCTCAGGCCGCAAAGCTTTTGTAATTATGCCCTGATCTTCATTTAGTAAGGTTGCTTCCTTTCAATGAAGCATATTAACTCGGCCTCTGCCGGCCTGGCTGAAATTGTTTATATTTAGTCAATGAATTTCGGTTTGAAATGTTGCATTTTTTAAATGTAATGCCTGCCTGTAGGCAATTGCAACTCAGGCTTCATTTGGCTACAACTTCCATGATTTAGAGTTTTGGATAATTTATTAACTGTAGATATATCTTTCCAATCGTTAAAGCTAAAAGCTACTGCTAGATAGCCTTTTCTAACCTTTGGATAATTTATTTACGGTAGATATACCTTTCCAATCATTAAAGCTAAAATCTTTTGTTAGATAGCATTTTTGTAACCTTACTTGCTAATGGCTTGATGTTGTTGCAATGAGACCTGTAGCTGGGGAAACAGAAAATGATGGCTTTTGATGTTACTTCCTTCACATAAGTCCCAAAAGCCATTGGCTGTTGCATCCTCTATCGATGTGTTACTTCGCTTTTACTTTTTAATCCTTGAATTTGTTCCTGTGACAAAATTCTGCAAAACATTCTAATTTGCTTCTGCATGGTTGTCTGGTGCATGGATAGAGATTGCCAACAACAATGTCCGACTCTTTTCTGATAATTCATTGAGATCAGCAACTTCAGATTTTCATCCTTCAAACAGAATTGGAGGAGGTGGTTTTGGAGTTGTATACAGGGTAAGGAAACTTGTGATTTATTGTTTCACTAATCTTTAAAGTGGACATTGTACTCCATTTTACCAAAGCAGCACTTTATGTGTTTTGTCATACAGATGATTACGTTTATGTTTTGATGTGTATATCTCAAATGCAAGAGTATCTGTTGCAGCATTTGCTAAATTTTGCACAGTTAGGTGTATGCAGGTGTATCTGCATCCTTGAGCTGTGTTGTGTGTGTCAGAGACGGAGAGAGATCTATGTTTGACTTCAGAGCATGCATTGTCTGCTTCACTGAAGACAAAAGTTTGACATCCATGTGGTTCGACTTATGTGCTTGCAGGGAGTTTTGAGGGATGGCACTCGTGTAGCTATCAAGGCCCTTTCTGCTGAGTCTAAACAAGGATCACAAGAGTTCCTGACGGAGATTAATATGATATCTAATATAAGACATCCAAATCTCGTTGAACTCATTGGCTGCTGTGTAGAAGGCAATCATAGGTTATTGGTTTATGAGTATATGGAGAACAACAGTCTTGCCAGTGTTTTGCTGGGTAACTAGAACTTATACTCCCATGTTCTTTATATTGGTTAATCAAGTAGGAGCTTTGGGAACACCACCATATAAGTTCCCCTTTCCCATTGTCTTTCTCCATACCTTTTTCATCTCCCTCTCTCCCTCTCGTCTGAAACCTTGGTTGCGGATGGTAAACTTGGCTTAGAGGTATACTGGCTAGTGATTTAGACTGACACAAAGAAGATAAGCACACGAATCTTGGTCCTACACAAGGTTATGGTGAAATTGTGGCAAGTTTTGGACTTGTGAGCACAAACCACTTCAAAGTTATAATCATATGTTGCTTAGATGCAGAAATTTATTCTTGTAAATGAGGCTAACATTTTGTTGTCATTTAATTACACACTGCCTAAGGCCTTAAGTGAAGCTCACTTGTCTCCTTTATATGCATGGATGTCTAACCACAATGCAGCTATCCACTTTCTTTATTTTGCTTGTAAAGCTTGTGGGGAAGGGAATAAACTTGAAAATTTTGTCCAAACAAATTCTACGAACTTAATGCATTTTTATAATACAATTTGCTTCCAAGTATTTAAGGAGACACTAACATTTAACAGTAACTGTTTCAGGTTCAAAAGCTAGATATGTTAGTCTGGATTGGCCTAAAAGAGCTGCCATCTGCTTGGGTGTAGCTTCTGGGCTAGCATTTCTTCATAATGAAGCAGAACCTAACATTGTCCACTGAGATATTAAAGCTAGCAACATACTTCTTGATGGTAATTTTTGTCCTAAAATAGGAGATTTTGGGCTGGCTAAGCTTTTCCCAGACAATGTCACTCATGTCAGCACTCGAGTAGCTGGGACGTTGTAAGTACAATCTTGAATTTTTGTTTTTCAAAGCTGAGCTGAATAGCCATTAGTCTGTTCAGAAATTTATGTGATACCTTCTCTTTAGCTGACTTTTCAGAATACCTTCTCTTTAGCTGACTTTTCAGAATTTTATACTTCAAAGCTTGCATATTTATCATCTACAAACTTGTGATCTCGCTGTCTAAAGGCATCAGGGCAAACAGTGACATTTAAATATGAGCCGCATTTAACATCTTTGTGTCATGAAGGTAGGAAATGATTGCCATACTGGTTAGCTAGACTAGTTAAATGTGCATGTTTCTAGGCTGTTTTCTGCATGGAAAGTCTGCAAAAAGGTGCTGGTTTTTTCTTTTGCACATAGCACTTATTTCTTTGTTAGCTCATTCCACCTTTAAAGATAATCTCTGTTTCTGCAGGGGATATTTGGCTCCCGAGTATGCCCTTCTAAGGCAGCTTACAAAAAAAGTAGATGTATACAGCTTTGGGGTTCTCGTACTTGAAATTATTAGTGGCAGAAGTAGTAGCAAGTCGGCATTTGGGATGGATCTGTTGCTTCTGGTTGAATGGGTATTTTTGTGTTCTCTTCGCTTTCCCTTTTATTGACTCTCTTGCTTAGTGCCTGAGACTGGGGCAAGTACACTGTAGACCTGAATGCATATAAAGTGGCTTGCATTAATATCAATTTTGCTGCTAATATCTCTCCTTGTCAGTATCATTTCCTTTACCATGCTTTCTCTCTTTTATATGACTGAACTGTAGTTGCATTAGCCATAAGGGCTGAAAGCTTAGCTCCATTACAGGTATCGGTGAAAATTTGAACCTATATATGGTGAAGATGCTTAAACAATGATGAGTTGTTGATTTTACAAGAACATACAAAGAGTCATCAAATACTGATGGATTTTGGATGCTGTTTCAGACATGGAAACTGAAAGAAGAAGAGCGGCTTCTTGATATTGTTGATCCGAACATGTGTAACTACCCAGAAGACGAAGTAACACGCTTCATCAAGGTTGCGCTTTTCTGCACCCAAGCATCTGCACACCAGAGACCCACTATGAAGCAAGTTGTGGAAATGCTTTCAAAAAATGTGCACCTCAATGAAAAGATACTATCCGAACCAGGGGTGTACAAGGGGAGAGCGCGAGACACTCAGCACTTGGGTGGCAGTAGCACAGAAGAGACATCATCTTCTCTCAGAAACAAGGGCAAACGATCTATCGACCTCCCTGTGACCTCATCTCACGTAATCAGTGATGGTAGTTCATCACAGATTCTTCCCAGGTGATCCATTGACTGCTCCTTACCATTTTTATTTGATCTGATTCTTAGTAGGTGTAAAGCTGTAAGTTATCATAATGTTTCTGGTGGACTCATGCAGCAGAAAGTTTTCTTTGCTTACCCTTGGATGTAAATCAGAAGTAAAAATAAATGTGTGTGTCCAGATACTACTCAATGTACTCATCAATTTATTCTGTAATTACCTTGTACAGTATAATTATGATAAAAAAATGGAAATGTTTGGATCTCCCAAAAGATTGCAGAATAGCAGTTCCTTTTTGGTTTGGTTGCATGCTTGGATTGGAACAACCTTGCAACTTCATACATAAAGTTTCAACCTTGATGGTGATGACAAATTTGAGCATATAAATCCCAGATCGTTACAGTATCAAATCTTTTTCTTTTTTTTTCTTTTTGGGTGAAAGTAACCGTACGATATATCTGTTTCATTGGATTCATTTAAACATCCTCGTGACACAAGATTAAATACGTAGAAGACCCTATTGGCACATCGGTTCATTAAGGGAATGTACTAAATTAAGTGAATGTCTATGATGTCTGCTCTCTTTTGAACGAAACCGTAAGAAGTCACATGGTAAAGAGCAGAGCTCCGGAGGCTAGAAAAGAGTCAATTTAGAGCAACTTAATTTAAAATAATTTATTTTTATTTTATATATATATTTTGCCTCAACTCAATTACATTTGAAAATAAATATTATGTAGATATAATAATCTATTTAAAAGTAAATTTTCAAGATTTTATTAAATTTTTATGAATTTTTCTTTTTTAATGCTTAAATCTAAAAAAATTCATCAAAATTTAGTATGATTATAAAAATTGTATTTTCAATGGATTATTACACCTAAATAATATTAAATTTTAAATAAAATTAATTTTAAGTAAAAAAATAAAAATGAAAATAAATCATCTTGAATTAAATTTAAATGAATCGGTTCTAACAGTTTCGGGCAAATAGTCCCTGGCTATTTGCAGGCGCGCAACTAAGTTATAAAAGAAATAAAAAAAAAAGTAAAGGATAAATACTCTCTTCCTAACATCCGAAAACCCCTCCAACCTGAACACATGTTATCCTTATACCAAAATTTGTTTCCCTCTTTAGAGATCAAGCTTTCTTCTCCCTATCTTGACTTTAAATCTTGTATATCACTAAAATAACATCTTCTAGCTAGAAAGATTTATTTTTCAAAATTCTTTTCTCAGTTTGAAAACACTACAACACAATTAATTGCTTTTAACGAAGAAGGCACAACTTATACTTTTTAAGATTTCCAGCAAAATATTGCAAAAAAAAAAAAAATGGTTATAGAGTTTCAACAAAAAATTTCCTAATCAATTGATTTGTGTTGGGCAAATGTGAAGGGAGCCGCGTGTAACTTGTACTTACTTTTTATTATTAACAAAAAAAAACAGTGTGAAGGGAGGATAGGGAGAAGTGTAAAATTGTCAATAATGTTTGCTGGAGCAATTTTTTCGCTAATAATTTTGTTTTTTTGTATAAGTTTGCAATACTATCACTTATTGGGAGTAATTTTGTCATTAACCCTTAAAATTACTTATATAGCAAATTTTGAAAAATGGGAAAAATGTAGGTTTCAATACCAAGTTTTTTTTGTGTTATGGAACCGTAGCTGCTAAGTTTCTAAATTAATCATTTTCACCATTTTTCTTTACCATTTTGCTTTTTTTTCTCAAAATTAGGGAGGGTTTCGTTAGTTTCCTGGGATTTTTGGTGTTAGGAATTAATCGGTGAAATGGTTTATTGATTGAAAAAACCCTAGAGGCTTATGGACTTAAGTTGTTTAAGAACGAAAAGTTGAGAAAGATGAAGAAGATGGTGACAGTGGCAATAGTGAGAATGGGGTGGAAGGCGAGGTTGGCGATGAGCGACCAAAACATAGAGGACATGAACCGAATTCATATGCGGGAGGCCTTGCCCTAGTCAAGGTTGTACCCATTGAAGAAGATTGTCAAAATAGTTGATTTGCAAAGTTAGGTATCTATGGACTAAGGAAAGAATTTTTAAGGGCTAGTGTAAGAGCTTTCTTAGTTTACTAGTTGTTGATTAAAAATTGGCAATGTGGCACTGATGTGTTAGTGATGTAACAACATGGGAAATTCTCACTTCGGACATAATATTTCTACTGTAAGACAACTGTTAAATGCTCAATGACTATTTCGCTCTTGTTTTACAATTTCAGTGACAAATTTGCTCGCATACCTTATCGTTTGTAGCAAATTTACATTAGGAAAAAGCCTTTTGATCCCTTGAGCAAAATGTTAATGATAAATGTGCCATTTTCTAAAAAAAATTACTACTAATATATTGTGAAATTGGAAAACCTTGGACTCCTACGAAGTTGATAAGAACCTCATCGTTATGAATTATGAAGGACAGATAACCAAAAGCTGTAACTAACAACTGTTAGGCACAAGAGAAGACAACCAACAAAATGGATGTTGCTCCCCTACCACATCGCTATTGATCATGCCAACAAGTGTTGGCCAGATTGGAGACAAATTACACAAGCTCGTAGGCCGGGCATTACCATGCTCTAGCTTCTAGAAGAGTTTCTTCTTCAACTGTATTTGGTTTCATTGCTGGCTTCAACCGATAAGGTCAATGCCCAAGTTCAGTGTGTGAGAAGTGAGACACTACTCTTGATTTTACATTTTTGAACTTCATTATTACCGTACACACAAATTTCCCTACGTCTTCAACTCTTCATTGTGATAAACTAAAGATATACATGGTATTTTGTGGCGAACAAATAGAACTCTACTTTGAAATATTAAAAAACTCTATCAAACAAGAAAAATAGATATATTAAAAAATGCATATTGTCCTTCAATTTATGTTCCTTTATATTTTGGAGCTTAGTATCTCACAACCATAGTATTAAAACCATGGTATACCACTTATTGTTGGTATGTAGTATGTTATATCTCAGTTTTCACAGTATATCAGGATATTGCACGATATATCGCTACATATTATGCTTACTGTAGGTATTTCACTTACTATTAATTTTTTAAAATGTTAACTAGTACCGTAATATACCATGATATACTGTAGACCATGAGTTATAATTTTTTAAAAAAAATTCACAATAATGTACCACATACATATATATTTATTAATATTTATTTTGTTTTACATATTTCAATTTTTGGTGTTTTCGTATAAAAAATATCACCTTTTATAGATTTTTTTTAAATAAGAAAGAACTTCATTAGAAGAAACAAGAATTGTTACAGTAGAATGTCCAAGCGCAAAGGAATACAATTCAAAAGAACACGCACACACTTACACATGAACAACAAGTAGAATCCAAATCCAAGACCAATACAACAACAGTAAAAGACATAGCAACCAAGAATAGCAAAATCAGAACTAGATAATGAATGGAGAGGCACGATCCAATCCCTCTTTTGCAAGCTTATCCGCATCACCATTCCTGTCTCTCAATATATGTGAAATAGTACAATTCAAACTTGACATGAGATTATCGATTTCCAGCAAAATATGATTCAATTTCCAAGGCCTGGACCTAGAGTTTAACACCCAATTTACCGCATTACTGTAATCATTTTCAATCCAAACTTCAGCATTCCTCAGATGTTCTTTACTATGAATCATTCGAAGGGCCACCACAATTGCTAAAACTTTAGCATTATTTGAGTCAACAATCCCAACAGGTTTAGGAAAAATAGTAAGGCCAGTGCTGAGGTGATCATGCAATAAACCACCCACCTAGCTTCCCACTAGCTGAACCATTAACATTAAACTTTAGCTCCCCTGCTTCCAAATTACACCAGCCTAAAACGGGACAACTCTTGCTCTCCAGGGTAGTGACCGAAGTGTTCTTGATATTGAGAAGAAAATCCAAATTTAAGGAGTACCCTGGGAAAGTAGCTTTAACTCATAATCTAACTTTTAATTATATTATGCGATATGATTATAATTTATAGGGTGTAATATACCTAGTGGTAATAGTGTTGAATACCTTGCTCATAACTAACAATTTTATATCTAACTTTTTAACAAGTAGAGAAGCACTCCAAATATTGAGCAACCAATACAAACACATGTATGGGGCCAAGCCTAGTTTGCCGGCCAAATTTAGATTTTAATATTGTATAATTTGTTACTCCTTTTGAATATAGAAAGACCATGATACTATAATAATCTGTAATTGTCATGAATATACGTTGGATTATGATCTATATAATCATGATTTTTGATTTTAAGTGACAAAAAACATCTTAAAAGTAGGAGTGAGGGAGAGAGTAAAAGAGGGAGAACGTTATTTTTTAACGTATAAATAAGTAAAATTAAAGTGTTATTAAAATTAGAGTAGGAATAATAGTTAAGAGCAGGCACAAGAGTAAAAACGATGATCCAAAATAAAATTATCATATAATCTATGATTGATTTATAGAGGATCATACATTTTGAAATATAAAATATCAAAAATGGTTTAAATCCTATAATTACTATTGCACTTTGGTATTTCTGGCTGCCAAAAATTCTTCTTAGTTCCTAACTACCCATCAATTTTTTGTATTGTGCCTATTATGTCATTAAGTGAGCAAATCAAAATTTTTATGAAACTTTGGATGAAACTTCATAATAGTAAGTAATAACACTTCTTTACTTTAATAAACGTTACGATGATGATAAAAAGACCCCAACCATCACCGTCTTAAGTCATTAGCGATCGACTGAGCTAACAAACTAGGAGAGGAAAATGTTCACTATATATTGAGGGGATGAGGAGCTTAAAACTTACCAAAACCTTCTCATTTAGTTTCATGTTTTGTTGAACCTGAAATCATCTATAAGTCCATTATGGTAACTAGAAAGATTCAGTCATTGGTGATCAATGGGAATTGTAGAAAAAAGGCAACCCTTCAAAATTCTTATGGATTTAAAGATCAAATTGGTTAATTGGTGGCTGAATTTAAAGATGGATGTAGAAATCTTGGTTCAGGGTTCCAAGTAGACGTAACCAAATTGATTGTTGTTTGAGAGAAATTGATTGAAGTAGAAAGCATGGCAAGAGTCATCACAACTGAGCAGCTAGAACTCTCCTTGAATAACTGTTAAAAGCAGCACTTGAAGTCCATAGAGACTTTGAACTACCCAGAATTGTGACCAACGACCACCATGTCTTTATGCTATATTCCAAATGCTCCAAAGGTCTATATTGGCCGAAAAGACCTAATTTCCATTTCCCTGGAGGTTGGGATTTAAAAGCCCTATGATCCAGCGGCTGATGTTAATTGTTTCTACAGTGAATCAATAACCAGGTTTCTTGACCTTAATTGACCTAGTTGGATCCATAACTAGTTCTCTAATGTTTGTAATGTAAGAGGGCACCATCATCATAAAGTTGGGCTAGAAGAAAGTCATTTTCTTTCTTGAAGTGAAAATGTAATTAGTACCACAGTAAGGGAATTTCGCATGTTGTTACGTCAACTCGTTCTTTGGGAAGTCAATTGTGAAGACAAAGAACAATGAAAATTTTAATAACTTTTGTTTTTTTTTCACGCAAATCATTTTCCTTTTGTAATTTTGTTTTTCTATCCATTGACAATTTTACAAAACCACAATATTTTATTTGTAAATAAAATTTTATGTTAGGTGGATTTTTTTTTAGTGAAATTTATATTAGGTATTTTCTCACATTCATGGAAAATTGTAAAAGAGTTATACCTTAACATAATTGTATAGATAATTGTAATATTGTTTCATATTCTTTACAACATTTATTATTTTGATTTGTCTAAATCTTTGCTACATTTTCATTTTTAATACTCCATCCGTATCACAAAGATTGGTCTTTTTACCTTTTTTAACTAAAGTTTGACTTAAATATATTTATATTAATTTGTATTGTAAATTTTTTTTTAGAAATATATTTATAAACTAGAGTCTTTAATGTATTATTTTCATATAAAAAGTTTATATTTGTATAAGAAATTTTGAAAGAAAGAAAATTATGAATTAATTGTTGTGAATGGTAAAGAAGATAAGATTTGTGAGACAGAGGTAGTATCATTTTAATATCCATTTTCCCCACTTTTCTTCATTTATGTGCAACAAGTGAATAATAGAATAAAACAACATATGTATCTTTTTTCTTAATTTTTGGTTCAAATAAAAATGTTTGAGATGAAGGTAATATGTTAAACCAATTAGATGGATTTTAGTTGGAGTGACTTCCAAGAATTAGTTGAGTTGAGTTTTATTTTCGCCACTAATCTATACTTGCTTTATTGCACTATGTCTCTCAACTACAAAACATTGCACAATTGAGCATAACTATAGTTAAAATTACAATCTACATCTTTTATTAGCTTGGCTAATGAGTACATATATAGCCTTGTGTTTAGCAAGGTTGAAGAAAAATTGTTCATAAAAAAATTTGAGGACTAAGTTGTAACACCAAACACAGATCAAGATATTTTTTAGAATAAACCCATTTTTTGGGAAAGACGGGCATGGGGCTCTGGACACATCTGCAACTGAAAAAGCAAAAGTGTCGCAGCTTCATAAAAAAGTGGCTAGGCCATCATTTTAGGCAAAATTAGTCCAACTGTCCGTTATAGGCTTAAATCACCATAACTATTCATTTACAGTTTTTTGAACTCATATTTAGTTGGAACAACAACACGCTACTGCTGTGCATTATCGTCTGTTGTGTGGTCTTTAGTGTGGTATAAGAGATTAGTATAAATAAATTTTATATTAAACATTCATTTTCTTGCACATACAGATCCAAGTATTTTTATCAATTAGGTTCTTAGTAAGGCAATATGTAAATAGTGCCCTTAAGCTCATATTCATTACTTCAAACCCAAATACTATATTACTATATATGAGACTCTCAGCCTCCATACCATTAATAAAGAAATATTAAGAGCCATGCACACTACTCACATTTGCATATACTGTGAACTGAAGCTGATGAACAACATTATAATCAAAAGCCAAGTGTGATGGCCTCGAACGAGTACATTGAAGGTATTATAGTAGACCATGATTATAGTAGCTAACAATTGTCGTAATTAATTACCTCTGCTTCCCCTCATTGTAACTCATATTCCTTTTCCTTTTGGCTTTATTAATTTTTTTTCTTTTCTTCATTAGTTTTTTCCAACCATCATCATTGCTCATGAATAGCAAAATTGACATTATAACACAAATCACATAAACAAAAACTCAGTAGTGGACAAAGAAAGAAATTGAGCAAGTGGAAAAAAACTTATCAAGAAACAAAAGGATGATATATGATCAAAATACACCAATGCTTACTAAACACCACCTTGATAGGCCATATGGATTGAAAATCATATAAAAAGGGAACTACAATACATGGTTCACATTTCATAATTTTTCTAGGCTATAAATACTTTCTTGGTAATTGTGTTATCTCATATAGTATACAAAAAATCATGATGCACCTTTCAGAAAACTAATAATTACACATTTTAAACCACCACATTTTCTACCTATTAATCAAAATATAAAAACAAAAGTGCAACCTAAAATGAATAAAAAGGAAAATGGGGCAAAAAAAGAAAAACAACCCACAAATTTCACAAAAATAGCCAATTATCTGCATATTCCTAACTCAAGCCCTTTGTCTCACTAGCAACCATAAACTACATGAAGAGTAGCAAAAAAAACATAGAAACACCCAATAAAAGAAAGTTAAGGCTTATGAGAAAAAAAAAGGAAAAAAACAAAAAATCCCATTATGATTGTAAAAATTGTTCATTTGCTAAAGAAAAATCAAACTCTTAAAGATTTTCAAAAACTTTGGTCAAAATCCTCTAACTAAATAGGAAAAACCGAGTAATTTTCTTCATCATGCTAGATTTATCTTATAGATTTCTGAAATAACTATGTCCTATATAACCCATTGAATTGATAGTAAACCAACACCCCAGAAAGCACTTATAAGCCAAAGCCACTTCGTGAAACAAAGGAAGGCAAACATTGAACTGTTGTTCATAATAAAAAGCACATAAATCTTAACCAGTTTCTTCATTTTGTTAGTATAGAGTAGAAACACATAGAGGAAAATGAATAGTAAATAATGACAATCAAATAACAATAAACCAAATTGGATAAATTTCATTTATGGTCCTTAACATTTTGGAAATGTCCTAAACAGACCCTAAACCTTTATTTTGTCCTATTAAAGTCCCTAATCATCCTATTTTGTCCTCCTCGTGGTCCTTTCATTAATTTCACAATTAAATGTGACAAAATTTTCATAGAAAATGACACTATTGGTCCTACATTGTTGCAAACCCTAGCATCCAACTCCCAAGCTTTACCTTTTGACGATAAGTTTCAAGGCTCTAAAAAAATGCTAATGTTTGAGTCATCTACTTCAATGTCATTAACGGCCTAGTTGCCAAGGCTAGTTTCCAGCTCAGGTAGTGTTCTTTTCATCATTTATTTTTCATTTTAATGGTTTCTGGTTTTGTTTGTTACAAGAATTATGCATTGGCATCTATTGATGGTAAAATTGAATGTATTTATGCATTCTATCACCGCCTTCAACCTCCACCGTCACACGCCGCCTTGGTTTGGCATTCCCATGTGACCTTGACCACTGGCGATGCCATTTGGAGGGAAGAACCCTTCGTGACTGGCTCCTGCCCTTTCTTCGTTTAAACTTGCTGCTGCCTATCACCATTTGTAACCTCCGCGACCTTATGACCTCTGCGACTCTGTGAGCTCTGTGACCTTCACAACTCCACCATTTTTATAACCTCCATGACCTCGCCTTTCCACAACCCCATGACTTTCACTGAATCGATCTCCTTTCTTCATTGTGGATCAATGATCATAATAGATATTACCAATTTGGGCTTGATTTATGCTCCAATGGTGGTGATTTGGGCTCTAATGGTTCTAAATATCCACTGGTTATAAATCTCGAAACGGGTATGAAAGTCGTGGCTAGACGTTTCAAATGGTAATGCGCAAGAAGTGATAGGATGATTTGCGGAGGAATAACGCACGATGGTGGAGGAAAATGGTGGTTAGTGGCAAGCAACACGCAACAGTGGAGATAGATGGTGGCTGCCAGGTATGGTGATTGGTGAGGGAGGGAAAGAGAAGGAGATAATAAGAATAAGAAAATGTAGGATGAATGTTGTCATTTTCTCCCGTAATTCTATCACATTTAACTGTGAAATTAATGGAAGGACTACAATTAAGACAAAAATAGGATGGTTACGGACTTTAATAGGAGAAAATGAAGATTAGGGACCCGTTTAGGACATTTCCAAAAGGTTAAGGACCATAAATGAATTTTACCCAAACCAAATTTAGAGCATCAATATTAACAACCAAAGGATGTAAAAGGGAGGGAAAAAGAATCATCACGAATTCCAAATGACTTACTCAACCATAGAGCATTCATTTATGCCACTTTAAGTGGTTAGGTGCATCAAGGAGAGGTTTTAGGCGGGAAAGCTTGGGGACAGAGAGAGCAATGGACCTTAGAGAAAGGGATTTGAGTGTCGAATTGGTGGCAGACCATGGAGGCTTTTGGCTTATTTGGTTCTCTTTTAACTAGCAGTAACGAATCATAGTGGAGTTTGAAGTTTGAACGAACAAGTGGTGGGGTTAGTTGAAAAAGACGGTTCCTATTTGGAGTGAAAAGATGGTAGTGGCTGATCGGTTGCGAGTTGGAATAGAGGAGATTAAATTGGGATAGGGGATCAAAGTTCAACCCAAATATAAGACTGCCACATTGTCTACAAAGAAAAAGAGCAAGAGGCGGGCCTAACCTTCGAGCGACAAAGGAATGAATGAGACACCCACCGCATCATCAATTTCAACACTTTGTAAAAAATAAGGTAGTTTCTTCCTAGACCAGGCCACATTTCCGTGCCTAGACCAAACTACTGTTCATTTATGGCCCGAAAATGTGGTACTGTAGATCTATAGTGGATCTTACTTGTGTTTTAGTGTGTATATATATAATATTAAGACAAAATGTGTATTTAAACCTCAATTTTATAATGTAAATGTAGAAAGCACTTAGAGTGGATTAAAACCTTGCTATATAGTTTTATACAAAATGATGTGAAGTGATGCCTCCCATGAATAAATAAATAAATAAATAAAGGCCTAAAGCCATTATTGGCTTGAACTCATACAACCAAGATACTTTGTCCTTTGATCTTCAATGTGGTCTGACTTGCCCCTCAACTTCATAAAGTGGGGCAGTCAAGCCTATTGACTGTATGTGATGGCCATAAATGGTTAGAAAGCCTTACATTATTCAACTTCTGGTTATTTAAAGAAGCAACCAAGTAAAGCAGAAATGATGGGCTCTCATCTCTTCCAAAAATGGCTTCGATAGCCACAAAGTTCAACTTCAATTTCCATCGCGGCCAAAACCTTCCAAACCTGGTAGTTCTATAAGAACCTTCAATTCCTCTCCAAAATAATCCCTAAATTCCTCTCCAATGCCTCATTTTCTTCGTCCTTCCTTCTTGAACCTAATTCCTCTTCAAAACAAATCTAGCTCCTTTTTCTACAAGATGTGGTTCACAGCGATTTCATTAAACACTTAGAAAATGCTGCCAAGTTGGTCATACACACGGGCCAAAGCCATCGTGTTCTTTCTTTGGACTTTCAAATTTTTATAAAGGACCTACCTTGGATATCTATGCTATTCTTAATGGGTCTGTACAAACTCACAAATTGGAAAATAAAATTGGAGCACGAAGAAATAAAGATGAAGAAAAACAATTTGTTAAGTAGGTGGCAAATCAAAGAAGATACCAAGGCTTAGGAGAAGATGGTAGAGGAGTACAGTAAATTGCATAGAGAAATATGTAAAAAGCATTTGGAATTGAATTTGCCATATGCAAAAAAAAAAAAAAATGATGTTGGGGTGGCTTAAGCCATTAAAGGAGTCAATTGCTAGGGAGCAAAATATGTAGAATAACAAACGAAATTCACTAAAGGTTGCCTATGTGCCACAAATTAGTCTGTTGCCTCTGGATAATATGGCTGTTATTGTTATGCACAAGATGATGGGCCTGGTGATGGCATGTAAAAAAGATGGCTTTGGGTAGGTTCTGCAGGAGTATATTATTTAGCATAAATTAATTTGAAAATGAGCAGTAAAACTTGTTGCAATCACGATACATTACAATTATAACATTAGAAAAAAAATGTACTATTGGTTTTTGTGTGCCTAAAGGAGAGTGAGCTTAAGAAAACCATTTTTGGAAGAAATAAGAGTTCATTCTCTTTGCTCTGCTTGGTCACCTCTATAAATTAACCAGAGGTTGAATGGTGTTATGATTTTTAACCATGTGTGATCGTCTGTGGTCAAAGGGCATGATTGCCTCATTTTATAAAGTTGAGGGGTTGAGTTAGTCGAGTTGAAGTTTAAGGGACAAAATGTCCTGGTTGTTTGAGCTTGAAGTGGCTTTAGGCCATAAATAAATAAATAAATACATGAAAGTGTATAAAAGGATCATAAATTTTGGTATAAAAACTGATATTCAAACAAAAAATTTCTTTTTATCCTTAAGCTTTCATATTAACTACTACAAATGCTATATATAGCTGCTTCTAATAACTATCAAGAAAAAAAGGCAAAATACTTGGAAACTTTTAATGTATAGGCAAACCTACATTTGTGTTCTTTCTGTTTCAAATCCTACATGTACCCCATCAAAATTAACTTTGTTATTCATTGTCACCACAGAAAAGGGAAAATACTTAACTTTGCCCTCCTAGTCTTCATTCCCAGAATCTTTACCCTTCAACTTAAGAAAAACAGAACTCATAAATAAAAAATGAAGTCTATGAGATTAAAAGAACTAGATCTAAAACATAAACATTAAACTTCGTATGATTCATCTTGAGATTTGCACTTTCTTGTTGTTGCTTCAATCGACAACTCTGGTCAGTGAAGCTAAACTCAGTCATCGTCAATCGTTGCAATAAAAGGAGATTGGTGTTGTCTTCTTCATTCACAGGCTGACAATCTCCACCTCTACCTGCTACAATGTCCTTTCTTTCCTCATGCAGTCTCTTGTAAAATAATAGCACCAAATCCACCTAGTCTTTCTCCCGCCCATCCTCACTTGCCGAATCATATTTATTTTGTGAAGGATCAAGCAAATTGATCTCAAATTAGCACTAAAACAACAGATGTTTCTTGCAAAATAATAGCAACAAATAAAAGTAGATTCTAACCCCATACCTTTGGGGCACCATTTTGAAAATGGCTATGTATGAATGCCACTCTGCAGCTCTAATTAATTTTTCAATTCACCCCATGCCCATCTGAAAACGGATTGACCTCTTGGCCATTGATTAACCTCCCTGGCGGGTCTGATTTGTTTTCTGGTTAACAGGAATCCAACACACATTCAATTAACAACCCTCTATATCAGGAAAGGAAAATGGTTGAGGAATAAAATCATCTATAGATTAAGTATCAACGAAGATGCTAGATCCTTATAAGCTAACCTTGAGAGTAGGATTCGGAGAGATCGAAAGAAGGCATTGTTGCTGAAGATTGTTTAGAAATGAAATAGATTAAAAAAAATGTTCCAAATTAGAAGAGGTGACAATGTGAAGAATGATCAAGCCAGAGGATGACTTGAACTCAAAATAACCTAAGCCCGAATTGACCTGAACCCAAAATGACCTGAGCCAAAACTGACCTGAATTTGAAATGACCAAAACTCTAGATTGACCTAACTTGAACCTAAAATATTTTTATGATTAAACTCAACAATACTCGATTTTAACCCAAATCAACATAAAATATATGATCGACAAAGATTTATAAAAGTTATGATTTTTATATATTGATCATTTATATAAACTATATATCAATTATGACCACATAATTTAAAAAAATAAAAATACTTTGTAAATATATTTTGTTCAAGGATCTTACGGAATTTGAAGAATAAATTAACAAAATAACTTGTTTGGTTTGTTTAGGGTCTTCTAGAATTTATTGGTTTAGGGTTCTGCTGGTTTTACTAGTTTAGAAGTCTCAATTGTATTCTAATTAGTAACAAGAAGTAATATTTGTTATCAATTATTTGCCTACAATTTTGAGTACAGTTAATATAGTCAAATATTTTATTTAAATCTTTTTATTTATCTCCAATATATACTTATTAACTCTAAAACCCTAACCCCAATTCTAACCTTAACCATAAACTCTCAGTTCTCCTACAAGTAAACCATATACCTAAATCTAAACCCTAAATCGTAAACCTAAACCCTAACCTTAACCCTTACTTTTACCATAAACATTAAATCTAAACTTAAACATAAGACCCTAACTCTAAACTTTAAAACCTAACCTAAACCATAAATCATATAAAAAAAATCAAATTCTTTAATTTAAATTTTAACAAAAATTCAAACAGAAAATTGAATTGACTTAATTATTTCGAACTATACATCAGTAATCTAAGTAAACTTGTTGATTAACCCGAAAGTTACTTGAGACTGAAATTGACCCAATCTATATTGAACCCCGAACCTAAATATACTTGACCTAACCCAAACTCGAAATTAACCCAAACCCAAAAGAACTTGATATGAATCCAACCTGGGCCCGATTTCATGTTAACCTAATTAAACTTGAACCTGAATGGTTTGACTCAAACATAACTCGATCTACCTAATTGTCATTTCTTAGACATGTACAACACTACTATACGGTATTTATAGGATACCACTACACAGTGTAACTTACAAGCAGTTCATTTAGATTTAACATGAATATGTTAACATGTTATCCCCTCGTGGTTAGTAGGATGTTGTGGGTCCATGTTGTTTTTGACTAAATTGCACCTGTATGTAAGTCACAATTACTTTTTGTTTACAATCACAGAAGATGTTAAAGCTCCTTCCTGTATATTGTTAACAAACAAGTAATGTCATATCTTTTCAGGAACTATAACCCTTATCCCCTATTCCCAGATCTGTGAATATGAGGAGCTGTGTTGATCTCTTTAAGAGTCGGTAACAGGAAGCTCGATTTTCATGGCTTTGGTGGTAGAAATTGAGATTGACACAACTTTATGTCCAGTGACTACCAGTCTACTCTCCTTAATTAGAGCATGTGCGTGTCGAACGAGGATGGGAAGACGATGGGCTCAAACCAAATGATCTAATGCACTAGCAATGGCTATCAATCCCGTGTAACAACGGCTCGGCTGAGCTTCGGACGACTACAATAGAGGTGTAAGAGAAGGCAAAGATGCTAAGTAGTAAAAGGGGGAACTACTGGAGGAAGGGCAACATATGGCTAATAAAGTGATGGCAATCTTAAGATTACAACCAACTTTAGAGGTATAAAATAATGGGACCACACTCCCCTTATTGAAAAATAGCCAAAACACATTAACCAATGGGCGTTAAACTCAACCAAAGTGGGCATTAGTATCTATTGTAATTCGACACCATTTAATGTTGTGTTACAATTGCACAATGTTTAACTTAGGGTACTACTGCACAATATCTACAATTAGTGTCTACCCCACGTTAGACATTGATCTACAATTAAACACATTTTGCAATTAATGGACATCGTGCAGGTGGACCTAAGAAATCTCCGTCACGAAACGGCTCCGGAGTTCAGGCCATGACGATCGAACGGTTCAAAAGCTGCCCCAACTAACGTGATCAGCTGCAATGCTTAGGCGGAAGGCCCAAAGAGATTTGGGCCGTGCAAGTGGTATTTTGGTAAATGCATGCAACGCCAATCCCATTTCCGCTGCCAAATCCCCTATAAATACCTAGCAACCTCTCTTGTTTCAAATTAAAATCGTTCATACCTCATAAGAGGGAGGGAGAGGGGGCTCGTGAGGTGAGAGAGAGAGAGAGAGGGAGGTTGGGAGAGAGGGAGAGTCTAGAGAGAGAGAGTGTGTGTTTTTAAGAAAATTAAGGGAAATAGGGAGGGGGAAAAAGAACAAGAAACACAGAGAAGAGAAGCCTCTCTCCAATTTGCCCAATTCCCCTTAAATCTTTCTGGCATTTCTCTTCCATCAATTTCCGGATAAATATTTCTTCGTCGACGCCAAATTGGAGCCTATCTGATGAGCCGTTTAGGGTTTAAATCGGTGGTCTATCATGGGGACGCGTGTCTGGGAGAGCTGGACACTGTCCCGGTGAAAGACCAGAGCTTCCAGTTCCCCAACAACGAAATTCGAATCCACCACATTTCGCCCAACAGCGAACGATGCCCTCCTCTCTCTATTCTCCAGACTATTTCTTCCTTTTCCGTCCGCTGTAAGCTCGAATCATCCTCCCCTGTCGAGCAGCACCACTTGATCAATCTTCACGCCTCTTGCTTCCACGAAGTCAAGGTGTTCCTAGTGTTCTCTAGTTCATGTTTGATCAATGTTAATGAAATATTGCTTCATCTGATGGGTTTTGAGTTGTTTTTTGTTTTCTGGGAACCAGACGGCAGTTGTTTTGCTTGGAGAGGAGGAGATTCATTTGGTGGCAATGCCGAGTAAGCAGAAGAAGTTCCCGTGCTTCTGGTGCTATTCGGTTCCCACTGGCTTGTATAATTCCTGCCTCGGGATGTTGAATTTGCGGTGTCTGGCGATTGTGTTCGATCTTGATGAGACACTTATTGTCGCAAACACGATGAGGTCGTTCGAGGATAGGATTGAGGCCCTGAGAGCCTGGATTGCTCGCGAGACTGATCCCATGAGGATTTCGGGGATGTCTGCGGAACTGAAGAGGTATATGGAAGATCGTATGCTCTTGAAGCAGTACACAGAGACTGATTCTGTTGTGGATAACGGGAAGGTGTATAAGGTCCAAATGGAAGAAGTTCCTCCGCTGTCTGATGCCCACGAGAGACGTGTTCGCCCTGTTGTTAGGTTGCCGGAGAGGAATCTTGTTCTCACTCGCATCAATCCTGAGGTTAGGAGTTCCCGATTGTTTTTTTTTTTTTTTTTTATGTTAGATGTATTATTGATGTTATGTTTGAAGTTAAGGCATTCGTGAATAGAAGATGATTGATGTAAATAGGGCGGATCTCGTGAGGATTTTGATCTTGTTGGGCTACTGAATTGAAACATTGTTCCCAGTGTGCAGAAAGAATCTTCTTTACCCGATTGTGTGAGGCATTTATTTATGTTTAGAATATAAATTATTTGCTGATTAAAACAAGTGGAATTTGTTAGATAACTGCTTCACTTTTCTGAAAAAAGAAGTAAAACTATGGTCTGCACATGCTGTATCAGCAGATATCAGGGCAGGCAGTGCAAGTCGTAACTCTTAAATCATTCCATTTTAGTTGGGGTAAGCGGTAGTTTGTGTGGGACCCCAGCAGTAAATTACAGGCAGTGAGATACTTGCCATTGCGTTAGCTGTGCTATTGTTGGCTGTGATGTGTTGTTTGTCCGAGAGTCAGCCTGTCTGGTCAGCTTTCCCTTTGAACACAACACGGTCCACACAAAATGTTGCTATTTTATCTCTTAAGCTTGTACACGTTTAAGCTTAGGTTCACCTGCTATTTTGGAAGTGTGGTAATTCTTTATTAAATTATTATTATTATTATTATTGTAATTATTCCGCTGAGAACTGTGGTTGCTACTTAATATACATAACTGTGACATTTGATTCCTCTGTCGTATTATCCTCCTAGTCAGTGAGTCTGTTCCATCTTATGTGTTTTTTTGTTTCTTTTCAATAATGAAGATTCGTGATACGAGTGTTCTTGTGAGACTACGTCCTGCATGGGAGGATTTGAGAAGTTACTTAACTGCTAAAGGACGGAAGCGCTTTGAAGTTTATGTTTGTACAATGGCTGAAAGAGATTATGCCTTAGAAATGTGGCGGCTTCTTGATCCAGAGGCTCACTTAATTAGCTCAAAGCAACTGTTGGATCGTGTTGTTTGTGTCAAATCAGGCAAGTAGAATCTTATCTATTTTTACCTTTGTTTTCATTCATGTATGGACTTGGTGCAAACATATGCTGGGTATGCGAGCACTGAAAGCTATTCATATTTGTTCTGTTCAATCTATGTTCAGGCTTTCTGTCAACTCATATGGTAAAGATAAAATTTGAAATGATATGATGTTATGTGCTCATCAATTGCTTTTACTCACCATATTAATGTTTTTTCTCTGTACTTTCATGTTTGTCTTATTTTCCTTGATCTCACAGGTTCTAGGAAATCTTTGCTAAATGTCTTCAGAGATGGCATTTGCCACCCGAAGATGGCAATGGTGATTGATGATCGAGCAAAGGTCTGGGAGGATAAAGATCAACCACGGGTTCATGTAGTTCCAGCATTCACACCTTATTACGCTCCCCAAGCGGAGGTATGAAGTTAGCTTTTGGGTGCTTAAATGTTTAAGCTATACTATCATTCTCTCTGTTGAAACTAAACAGTGCTGTTCCCTTCATCAGACAGCAAATGCTGTTCCAGTCCTTTGTGTGGCAAGAAATGTTGCATGCAATGTGAGGGGATGTTTTTTCAAGTAAGATGTATCAAATTTATGTGGAAATTATTCACTTATGTATCCACACTATACACTTTTTACTCATTGCTCTCTTTCTGCAACATGGCATTTGTTAACTAGAGAATTTGATGAGAATCTCTTGCGAAGTATATCTGAAGTTTTCTATGAAGACGAGGTGGTGAATTTGCCTCTTGCTCCTGATGTGAGCAACTACTTAATGTCAGAGGTAACTGGATTTTTATGGTTGAAAATTGTGATAAGTTGAATGAATGTGCATGTCTTGTTATATTAAGTTGCTTGCTAGCTAATTGTAGGATGCTGGCTCTGCTCCAAGTGGAAATGCCAATGCTCCCATTTCTGAGGGGATGAATTTAATTGAAGTAGAAAGGAGACTGAATCCAGTAGTAAGTTCTTAGCAATAATAGTGTGTAAATATTAATTTTATGCTTATGACAGTTGAATTTTTCAAAATAACATTCAGGTGGTATTGCGTCACAAAGTGGACTTTTTTAAATGACATAGGGAATTTTATTATTACATGCAAGGTTAATATTTTCTCTTCCCTGAAAATGCATTCTCATTAAAATGGCATTTAGGATGAGAAGCAGGCAGCGGAGTCATTTACCCCTTCAGTGAGATCTGAACTACCTCAGCCACCTCTTGCAGTTAACCCCAGCCTTATTTCATCATCCTCCACAATGCTTTTGGGTGCTCAGAGTATAACTCCTATGCTCTTTTTTAGTACTATTTAGTACTATTCTTGAAATTATGATCTGTGGTGGGATGAATTTTTTTCTTCAACCAATATATATCGCTTTTCTTAGGGCCTAGTTTACTTGGAATTCCTAGACGTGATGGAAGCTCATTTGATGCCGATCAAGACTTGAAGAGAAGAACACTGGGCTTGAAGCATGGTTTAGATCCCCGATCAGGTCAACCCCCCCTTCTTTCTAGGTTGCCTTCAAAAATACCTATCTCATCAGTTCACCCACAAGGAGGATGGCTGGTGGAAGAAGATATAAACAAGGCATCTCTAATTAATCGATCATCGGGAGCTGCTCAAGATTCTACAGCTACAAAATCTGATAAACCACGATCTTATCAGAATCCATTTTCACCAAGTACGCCTGGTCCTATGTCTTCCACTGTTCCTTCAAATGCGCTCCAAGCTAAGGTTGAAGAGGTAAGCTTCTTTCTTTGCATTGGCAACACAGGAAATTTTAATAAAATAAAATAGAATTGCAAAGAACTCGAAATATTAAGAAAAAAAAATGTAGACACTCATTCTAATGCACATAACAACACCAAAATCTCATCAAGGAGCAACGTGGTTATATAGGATGAAAGAGAAAGAGAGGATGTTTTCTCATTTTCCGCTCTATCTTTATGAGGGGCCCAATTTTTTGAGCTCATATATATTATGCTATTACTTGATCACTTTTACTTGTTTCCAGGCTCATGTAGAACAGGACATGCGAAAATTGAATCATCCATCTGCTAGTCAGACTTCAGGTATGGCTTTCTTACATAGTTTTTTTTTCTTTTTTAAAAAAAAAACACGATTTTTTGGTTTTTAGTCAAGCTCTAGTACAAAGTTTTGAAGTTATTACCTGAGTTCTAAGGTTCAGCTGCCCTCCCCCTGACCTCTGATATGCACTGAAATTGCATAGTTCATTAGTTGAGGTAGCCAAAACCAAACTTTGGTATCTTTTGTGAACCTTGGCCTCATTTGACAAAGACTAGAAATGATAAGACGAAAATTGTAATATGTGGATGTTGAATTTGGTTATGAAGGTCACTGAGAATTTTGTGCATAGGCTATACACGATGCTTTGCTTAGTTATATGGTACAAGTGCTTAGTTGCTATGATGCATCACTGGGACTAGGAATTTCCAGTTCCCATACAAGTTACCAAGCAACATTGTCTTTTGGGTCAATGAAATGTGTACATGGGGAGGAAATTGATCTTCATGAATAATGTAGAGAGCATATAGGTTTCTATGCTGCTTTATAAGTAACAGTCGGCCACATGGTTATGGTGGAAATATCCAGGGTTGTGTTGGAACTGAAAGTTTTGAGTCTAGGACCAGAAAATGTGCAACCTTGTAGAACCCTGTTTTGGTAGGAGCTATTAGGATGTTTTTACAAGACCTAGATTGTTAATGGCTGCTTGTGAAAATATGAGATTGTTCTATTAACTGATCCAATCTTAGGTTTGTTTTATTGACTTGTTGAGTTCTATTGCAGTGGTTGGTGTATCTCAGAATCATGTCTCTTCTAATAGCAGAGAAAATCAAAATGATGGTGGAAAGTTGAATCAGCTACCTTCTCATTTGTCAATAATTGTCTTGCAAGAAATTGGACGTAGATGTGGGTCAAAAGTAAGGATAGGGTTGTATTAAAAGTTGTCTATACTTGAGGATTTTGCCTGGTTTCTCTTGTTCTTATGGGGACTGTAAATCCTGAGTTGCAGATTGAGTTCAGGTCAGTTGTAAGCACAAGTAAGGATTTGCACTTTTCTGTTGAGGTAAGTAGCATCAGCTTAGTACACTTTCTTTAAGTTCTGAGAGATGTTCTTTTTAAGATTGTTGTTTTTTGCCAACTGTAAAAGTGAAATACTTGTATTTGAGTTCTTGCTCAAATTTTCACTGTTTTTGTTTTTTTTCCTTGAGACCAATAAAATCTTTGCTAGGTAGAACATGAAACTACCATTCTGCTAGCTGCTTGATTTGATTTCTTTAGAGAAATACTTCTCTCAATGTTTCCGCACAATATTAGTCTGAATATTTTGCTTTCAAACTTTTAAAGCAAACATACCTGCCCCTGCCCCAACCCCCCCCACAAATATTCTGAAATTGTAGTGATTCCGTAAATTCTTTTTCCCTTAATTATAGCCAAGATTGCTGATAACATTCCAATACTTATGTGCTTGCTACTTGTGCATGAGATAGTTTTAGCTGAGAAAACTGCAATTACGGTGACCAGTAGCGACTTCAGTAAACAAGTTTATCAGTGAGATTTTTTTAATTTTTAATTTTTTTAAGAAGTAGTAATCATAGATATACTACCAATTTGGCTTTCAATGGGGCAAGCTTCTCTTGGAGGCATAGATTCCCTTGCAATTTAATGGTAATAATTATAGGTTCATATTACATTTCTTCCCTTTACGAAGACAAATAGTTGAGAAGAATTAATCTGTGGTGAAAAGTTGTTGTTGCTCTGTTGCTTATTCATCTATTGTCTTCTGAACCTGAAATAGACTTTCAGATTGTAATTGTAAAACTGTTGACTTTGAATAGTGTTTGTCCAGGTCCTGTTCACAGGAGAGAAGATTGGAACTGGAATGGGCAAGACCAGGAAGGATGCTCAACAACAAGCTGCTGAGCATGCCCTTCATAGCTTAGCAGGTCAATGAATTCCCTTCGCTCTTTTAGCTTGAATGACTATGTTACACTACCCAGGTAGGCATGACATGAAACTCAAATGCAAGTGTCACAAGTATTAGAGCTTGTGGGAAGTCGATACAATCTCCCTGTTATTTGAACTTAAGGACTGATTAAAGATATTATGGATGCTAAGAGATAAGATATGAGTGATTTGCACATCTTCTTTGGTACATATCATATGATTGATTGTTCATTTATAAATGCATATTATTCTGCTGTTGTCTAAATTTCAACTATATTTAGGGCCACCTAGGTCACTAACTGTTTTTAAATGGTATTGCAGAAAAATATATTGCCTATCTTACACCGTGTTTGGGGAATGTGGACAAAGATCTTGACAGACTATCTCTGAAAAATGAAAACGGATTCCTGTGGGATATTGGACTTCCTGGATCAAATGAAGTGCTTAGAGAAGAGTTTCCAAAAGAAGGTGCTACTGAGGTGGGGACTCCTTATAATTTTTAAGTAATTGAATTGCTTTTCTTTTCCCCTTCAAAAACATAGGTGATGCTTGGATAACGGGTATCTGGGCAAAAATTCCAGCTAAAGAGGTAGTGGTTGTTTGAAGTGCAACCACTCCTCTTTAGATTTTGCATGGCACCAAGCTGTGAGAGCTAAATCACTGAAAGGGGAGTGAGCTGGTATCATTGCCTGCTACTGCCGTATTTAGAAGCTCCTTTTCTTCCTATCTCAGAGGTAAGGACTTGGTGTTCAGTCCCTATTTCTACCCATTATCCAAGTACTCCCATGGCAGTCATCTGGTTATTTTCACTAAATACTTTTCACCAAAGTGTATTTATTGTGAAGAGAACTTTTCAGAAGTGAAATCCTCTTTTATTTGGTCCGTGCGGTATTTGGATACATGAAGCATCTACATGATTTAGTTTGTTGCAATTCTAGACTCATAGGAAGTTGTTCATCATGTTTCATACAACTGCTGCTAGAAGAGTTCTGATTACCAGGCATTTTTGGGGCCAAAGCCTTGAAAGATTGAACTTCCTAATTTTTTGAATTAGATGTAATGCTTTTCATAACTCTGAATTATTTGATTTTGATAGTAATTTGGAAAATTTTGATTTTATATGGGTCTCTTATTCTGGAATAGCATAGTTCCTTACCATGTCTGTAAATGATGCTCAGGTGACTGGAGATGAAAATGGTAGCAGCTCCAGTTTGGTACATCAAAAGCGTGTCAATCTGCCAAGGTGATTCGCTCTGTCTCTGATATTTCTTCCCTTTTACTATTTTATTTGTATATAGTATTTTTTATTGTTAAGAGGATGGAACCTACACACTTTATTTCTTAGAAGAGCTTAACAGCACATGCATTGTAATGTCCAGGGGTACTGGCAAAACCAGACAGATAATCAGGTGTTTTTACAAGCTATAGTAAAAAAAATAAAATTGAAAAAGAAAAAAACTAAGTCTTCCATGGATTTCCTCCTAGCTTTGTTTGCACCAAATGGTTGATCTGCTGAACTACTTCATCTGGCCTTACTGAGGATTTGGTTCCAAAAATTCTCTGTTGTTCCTTTCCCTCCAAATGCAGTAAATTGCAGCAGGTAGATAACACCTGCCACTCAATTTCCTGCCTTTTCCCTGAATGTTGCAGTTACATCGGTTCCTTATCTGTTGGAACCTGTTCGCTGCAATGTTGTTCTTCAAGTCCATATGAATTTGAATCTGATCTCATATCTCTTTTGTATATCTGCATTTGAAAAATATATGGTTAACACTTTCTGACCGGAAGTGACAGAAACAGCAGTCTTCATCCTCTGTGATCAGCTTCAATTTGCCTAGGTGACTCTGCTCTGTTGCTGACATCTCATCCCTTTTATTTTGCTGTCAGTATATGGGTATATTTCTTCAAATGGTTCTAGAGGCCTATATTACTTTGCAAGACTACTGGACCTGCTCTGTCACTTTTTCTTATTTCTCTCTTTCTAAGACCATCCATTGGCACACTAGAATAGGTTGAGAGATTTGGCCTATTTGATGAAGTACTGTTTAGTCGTAGGCGGAAGTGGGAGTTTAACAATAGCTTCTGGCTTATGCGATGAGAGAAGTTTTCTTCACATTTGACAATATCTTAATTCTTTATTGCTGACATTAATCACAAGATCCATTTCCTTTGGACTTTGGTTCATGTAATTACAAGCATAAAGCTCTGGGTTAAGCTAAGAATTGGCTCCTTAATTACAAATGTCATGAGCAAGTAGTCTTGATATTGTGCATTTCACTCCACTTCCATATCATTCATTTTTTTGGGGAAGCATGTTTCTTCCTTTCTGTCTGTCTTCCCTATTATACTGCATTCCCTTTGTCCAAAAAAAAAAAAAAAAAGCCACTGGTTTTATTTTCCCAAGGTTCAAAAGTATTGTGTCATCTCCAAGTCTCTTGCTGGCAAATTTGCGTCTCTTCGCCCTCATGCCAGCAAAGTTGTGGCCCTGTGGGTTGTTGATTTTCCAGTTTTTCATTTTTGCATTTTCTTTGCCAGTAAATTAGCAATAAAAGGCGGCAAGTGCTGCTTTTCAGAGGTTGAGTCTCCACGTTGGATTGAGTCAGCAATATACATTTCAGATATTAATGAGAGCCTTGTATGATTGAGGCTAGAGTTTCATATCTTTGTCAATTAGGAGTCATTGAATCACATTTCCTAGTTTTGAAACTACCAGCTTCTCTTGTTTATACTTCTAGCAGTTACATGTGAAGTACACAACTAATTTGGCCTTGGAATTGGCAGAATAGTTTGAGTCATTTCTGGATGTTTGCAGATCCCCGTCATCTAATTCAAGCAAGAGAGCAAAGGATGAAGTTCTCCAGAGTTCAAAAGCTTTCTCATCGTCACGGCATCGGAAGGAGGGGCAGCACGTTGTATGAGTTAGCCAGCTCTTTGTCTGGACCCAGTGCTGGGACAGAGGTGATTTTTGGCCGTAGAGGCAGTGGGCTAATTTTGAGATGGACAGTTCTCTGTTTAATATCTTGGCGAGAAATATGAGTCCTGTTTTTTGGTCGCTATGCCTGATAATTCTTGCTATGTTCCTGGTCGAGTATCCATGGGATGTCGAATCTGTCACTTTGTCAGCAGCTGTTAATGATATGAAAGCTTTGAGGATGTCAAATTTCCTTGCAATTATTTGAAGTGGTATTCTCAAGTTCAGCTGCTTACTACAGTGACACTTGAATTTTGGTATCTCCGATGAAGTTTGCTTTCGTTGGCCCTCGCCATAGAAAGGTTAATGGCTTGATTTGGGATATTGATGTAATTTTGGTAGGGCTGTAGGAGAGATCACCTCACTGAGTGCCTGAGAACTGGTAACGTGCTGGGGGCTGTGTTGGTTCGTTGTAAACAGGGTGCCCCAGATACCAGAAATTGTAAAAGAAGCTCCTGTATCCTGATTCAGTTAATCATATTAGTTCAGCAACCAATCTTTATCCTGTCAACAGATATTTCTCCATCTCAAATTCTTTACATTTTTTTTAATTTTTTTTATTGAAGTTTGACTTAAATTTATTTATTTTAGTATTTTCTAAAAAAATAAAAAAGTTTATATCTAGAAAGTACAAGTCTACAAGACTTATGGTTTTTAAATGTAGAGGTTTTTTTAATATTTTTTAGTAAATATTAATATTTATATAAATAAATTTAAGTAAAATTTAAGTCAAAAAATTAAAACGAAGGTAGTATAATTTATGACTTATATGGTTCGAAGCTCGGTTGTTTAGTTGCCTTCAATTCAATCATCTTTACGTGTGTGAATGGAAGACTATTCTAATTGGATAGTTTTTGAATTTTGAAGTACACATTTAGGTCTTGCCATTGTGTTTAAAGAAGGGAAAAGTATCAAATAATGCACCATAGTTAGAGACCTGAATTGAATTAGATTGCCTTTACCTTTAGGGTGGTTTCAATATCATCATGTGCCAAATTGGTCACTGTGCCCTTAATGGTGCTGAGTTATAAATTGAACACTAACTATACATATTGAGGCGTTAAAATTGGTCATTTTCCTTATTCTTCCTTCCATTGATGCCCTTCTCCTCCTACTCGAATGTCGTTTATGCTCTTTCTAGCTTTTTCCTCTAGGCCACACTAGCCTCCTCATCATTGGCTACCTAACACGACCCGAAACCTGACATATAGGGTCAGGTTAGGGTCGGGTCAATGAAGAGAAAAATGTGTATTCGGGTTAATTTGAGTTAAACCCGAAACCAACCTGATTGACCTGAAATGTTAAGCCATTCTCAAAATTCCCTAATACCTATACCCAGCTCAACCCAATCTCATTCCCTAATTTGCTTGGGCCCATTCCCTAAGCCCAACCCTAAACATTCCTTAAGCTTAACCCTAAAGCCTAAACTAAGTGACCCCCCACCCCCTGCTGGCCCTCGTTGGCTGCTAGTTGGCGGCTGCTATTGCTCTCGCCCTTTGGCCTTCGCCCCTCACTTTATGCCTCTGTTTGTCTACTCTGCTTCGCTCCTCCGTCCTCCTACTGGGCTGCAACAACTTTGTCCCTTCCCCTTTTGCACTCTCACCATCGTTCGCACTCTCCCTCACCCATAGATCATTGTTCATCTATCGTTGACCTCCTCATCAACCTTTGATTCATCCGCCGTCAACTTTCTCATCAGCCTCTAATTCATTCACTGGTAGATCATCGTTCATCCGCAATCAACCTCCTCGTCACTCATCAGCTTGTGAATCATCGTTCAGCTGCGACGGGGTGTCAGGTTTATGTCAGGTAAACCTGACCCTAACCATATATTTTTTGGTTAGGGTCGGTTCAGGTTGAGCCAATAAATTGAGTCGGGTCTGGTTACATTTTTCGAATGGAGAAATTACTTGAAAATATTGGGTTCCTACTCGAACCCAACCCTAAACTCGAAATTTGCAACCATAATCCTAACCACAAATTTATAGGGACTGTCCTAGAAAACAATTTGCCTCAAATGTTGCGATCTAATGTGTTTTAGTCTTGTTAAGCAAAACATGCAAATGTAAGTAGATTTACGACGAGCTCAGTTTTCTTAATTGGCACAAGATGCGAATGTCCATCATCCTCAATGCTCAATGGCTAGGCATGTACTAGGAGATTGCTTGTCTCTCAGTTGTTCCACCTTTGCACATTTTTGTCGCCACTTCCGTTTAGTCCTTGCAACTTGACAGTTCCTAAAAGTTTGCATTTTTCCTTTTTGACACACTCTCCTCTAGCTAGGCTTTATATGTCGCCTTGATAGTGGGCGATGAGGTTAAATCGGCCAATAGTGAAATTCTGGAAATGCTAGTGAACTAGGTGTTGGAGGCAATGAGCTCAGAGAAAATACATTGAAGATTAGGGCTATAGGCAGTGCCAACAATGGACATGGTGGATCCAAAATTTGGATAGCGGTGGCCAGTGGACATGGTGGATCCATAGTTTGCAAAGGCAGGGGAGTTTTGCATTTTACATATTTGACATGTTGTTTTGTCCATTATTTTCCATGCTATCACATTCAAATAGAATACTCTACTATTTGACGGAATATTTTCACCATTAGTTACATTGGTGGTTATTTTGGTCTTGATTCAAAACTTTGGTGTTCAACTTTAAGGATGTCAATGGGTTGGATTCGGGTTGGATGAGGGTATTCCCACATCCTACTTGTGACTTTGAACACTCCACCTGCATCATCCCCATTACTCATCGGGTGGACAATTTTTACATCCATATCCTATCATTTTTAGACGGGTTAGGTCGAGTAAAGTCCATCCACCCACATCCACCCATTATACCTCAACAACCATAATTTTATTGAGTCATGTCATGTCTAATATTACATGTTACTATTAAAAACATTCATTATACCTTATTTATTAAAGCAGTCCATGATTGTTTTTAATTTCATATAATTTATTCATTATACTTTTATTTTCATCACATAACTAATACTAATATGTTATACACACACCTACACACATATATATAGGTCGGATGTGGGGCGGGTTAACCCTAAACCCGTATCCTACCCAAACCCATTAGTGGATGGAAAAATAAAAACCATATCCGACCCAAACTCAATCATTTTCTAAAAAATTTGACTCATCAGATCGGATGTAACTGGATGCCCATAAAATTAGATAGCCATTAACATTTCTATTCAATTTAGCACTAAATTATGACTTTGGTGAAAGAATTAGAACAACCTTGAACTATAGTTAAGGTTGTAAATAAACAGAACGTTCAGTGAACCGTTCATGAATTGTTCAATAGGAGTTCCTTTATGTTCGTTTAGTTAGTTAAACGAACGAACATGAACAAATTTTTCTGTTTGATTAGTTAAATGAACAAACACAAGCAATGTCCCATTTGTTCATTTACGTTTACAAACCATTCAGTTATTGTTCATTTATTTATTTGTTTATTTACATATTAGTTGTACATTTATTATTATATATATTTTATATATCATATATTTTTATTAGTATTCACATACTCCACACACACATGATTATGCCCCAATTTCTCCTAAATTAGTCTATTGTCTTTGTTTTCCCAAACACAATGAGTCATTTCCCTCATAATGTAAACCTGCTGCAGCACCATGCCGAGCACCATAGCCCTAACCCATAGTCTCTCTCACCATCGCCTATTGCTATGCCAATCATTACTAGACTTGTTTCAATTCAGATTGGTGATAGCCAACTTTAATTTTTTGTGTTTGTTTATTAATAAATGAACGAACACGAACAAAGAAGTTGCATTCATTTATTATTTGTGCTTGTTAAAAGTTAAATAAATGAACATGAACATAGTTTGTTCTTATTTGTTCAGTTCGTTTACATCCTTAAGGATAATAGGTAATTTTGTCCAGGACCTTAATTATGAGGGGTTATTTTGTACTTTCTCTTTTAAGAACTGGAATTCCGTGTTTTTGTGTGTCAATACAGTAACAACTATTTGCTAGGGTAACAAAAGTGTTTGAAAAAATCTAAGTGATATAAACCTTCTACTTTGGAAATTTGGAAGACCCTCACGCACTTTTGTGCTTTTATTTTTATTTTTATAACATTTCTATTTACATTTTATAATATGACGCTTTTTTGCTTCGACTCTCACTTTTCCGCTCTTACTCCATGATGTTTTGAGTCACCTTTGCCAAAACACCGTTTCACATGCAATTATTTTGGCCATTTTTAGGATTATCGCTTATGAGGGGCAGTTGAAATTTCAATGCAGCAACTTCATTCGTAAGCAAATTTACTCATTCCATCCTAATTTTTTATGAACATTTACTTTTTGACTTGCAATTTTGAATTTTTGACATATTTTTATACTTTTTTTTCAAAAGGGTAAACATCACCTATCGTCCTAGAAGTATGTTCTATGTTGTACCTTCATCATAGAAGTACAAAATCTTGCATTATTCATTCTGGAAGTATGCAATTTTTGCACTATTTGTCATTCTGTCAACTTTTCTGTTGGAGCATGTCTTATGTTGCATCATTTAAGCCCATAAGTATGTCTTATATTGCATCATTCATCTTGGAAGTATATTTTACAGTGCACCATTCATTCAGCCAAGTCCGTTTTTTATTACTTTCTAATGATAAGACTTGATAGAACGAAGAATGATGTAACAACTGCATACTTCCGGAATGAATGTACAACATAGGACATACTTCTAGAATATTTTGTGATGTTTACCTTTTTCAAAACAAAATTTACTACATCACATGTAAAAATCAAGAAAGAATTTATTACTTTTTAGAAAATAATTAATCATTTTGAGATATTTTAACAAAAAATAACTCTATTAATGGTGAGCCCAACCAAACCTACCTAATTTATCCCTTAAGTTTGATGTAAATTTAATTCAGTCTCTAATTGACTTGAGTATCTATTCCAATTTATAAGACTCAGAACCGATAATCGATCTATGATTTCTAGCTAATTAGTCTTTGTAACACGATTTATAAGGTGATATCCAAGATCTTGGTTAATCAATTGAAATCTCTTCTTTGGTAATCTTGTGTTTAAAAACTAGAATGCATTCATCCCAGGGAAAAATATCCAAGATAACATTATGACTACTCAAGAATTTGTTGCAAGCTGTATATCATACCAATAAATCTAGTGGACAAAGAAGTTTCAAAGCTACATTAAAGTTAGATATGGAAAAGGCTCACGACAACTATACTAAAGCTTTATCCATCAAATTCTCTGAGCCATGAATTTCCCTGATCATTGGATTAATCTTATAATGCAATGCGTAACTATGGTCTATTATTCAATTCTAGTTAATGAAAACACCACTAATTGGTTTTTACCCGAGCATGGTTTTTTTTTTGGGTACCCATTATCGCCCTACCTTTTTTATTATATGTAATGAAGCATTCTCGAGCTACCTAATCTATCAATAAAGGATTAATTGCACCCAAGAATCAAAGCAAGCATTAATGGCCCTTGTATCAATCATTTTTTTTTTGCAATTGAATGTCTTATCTTCTTTTGGTTGGGCATGAATACTATTTTTCACTTAAAATCAGCCCTTTAGCTTTATCAAAAGACAACTAATCAAAAAGTCAAATTTCAAAAGTTAGAATGGACCTTCAGCAAGAATATTCATGTCAGGTTTGTTCAGTTATTCAAGAAAATTTTACCTTTTAATATGAATAAAGCAATTACTAAATACTTAGGGATTTCATTCGATTGTGACCTTCATAAGACGGGCTTGTATAGTTTTCTTTCTGAGTTCTAGGATTGAAAGCAAGCTTGCTTCTTGGAAATAGAAACTCCTCAATCTTGTGGGGAGATTGACTCTAATTTGGTCATTGTGGTATTCCCATCTAGTGTACATGATGCCATTATTTTATATTCAAGTAACTACTAGTGATAATCTAACCAAATCTTGTATAAAGATTATGGTGGAGAGGGTGGATCAGGAAAATGGGTTCATTTTCATAATCACTTCACTTTATCTCTACTAGAGGGCAAAGTGGTATTAAGATCCATGACTTATGGCTGTTCAACCAAGCTCTCCTAGCCTAGACTTTTTGGCACTTGATGTACAAGGACCCTAACTCCTAGGTCTTGTATGTTACAAGCTAGATATGACCATTCTACATCTCTATGAAGGGTAGGAGAGGGATTAAACCTATTACAATATGAAAAAGTCTTGTTTTTGGCTGACAACTTCTTGCTTTAAATTTTTGTTGGACCATTGGTGACGGTGCCTTAATTTATATATGGAGGAATTATTGGATCCCGGGGTTTTCCCTATTGATGCTCGACAAGTGTAGTGCTAATGTTGATTCTCATCCTAATGTTCGTAAGGTGGTGGACTTATTGTTCATGGATCTAAGGATTAGGATATACTTTAGTTGCATCTATATTTCCAAAAAAAGCTACTCAAACAATTATGTCTCAAGCTCATTGGAATCACCTTAGGAGAGAATAGCTTATTTGGGAGATTATTAGTGATAAGATATACTCTACGAACAAAGGTTGCCCATCTTTGCATCAATATATCAAGAGATTATGGGCTTCCAAACTTTCGACAAAATTCAAGACCTTCATATAGAAGTGCATCCATAATGCTCTGCCTACGAAAGTTGAGCTTTTGAAAAGAGGCCTTGTTAACACAACAATTTATCCAAGGTGCAATAGTGTGGGTGAAGACTTAAAACATTTGTTTCTTTCATACCCTAAATCCAATAATGTCTGGAACTTAATGAGTTTAAGCCCTTTGCAAGTTTCACATGAGGATATTTCAAGGTGGCTTGTTCTTGTGATGGTTGTTGATTCTACCAAACAAATAGGTCCTCCTAATTATTTGGTTGTTTTTTTTTGGTGTATTTGCCTAAGTATGTTATACTGTTCATCCTCTAACTATGAAAATGTTGCACTATTTATGTTGCTGTGAAATTTTCAGTTAAAATGGACAGAAAAAAATGTGAAAAATAAGTTTTAACCCTGAAAAAACTTTCCATTTGCCTTAGAAATCTCAAAAATTTTACATCTTACAATCAAACTACTTTCTCCTGCTTTCTTTCAACCATTTAACCCAAACTCATAGTTTTCCTTCAACCATTTTCTTCTTCTTCCTACCAAAACATAGAAATGAACCACTAGTTCAATGCTTAAAACACATACTTCGTCACAGTGACAACCATTTGTCTCATCAATGGCGCCTTGTTCATATCAGCCTTTCTCAGTGTTGCCAACTGCCTTTTCATCTGCTCCTTCCGCAACCTCTAATACCCTACCATGCCGTTTTAGCTCCGTGCCATCATCCACTATGCCACCTTTACAATTGTTCCCCAATAGAACCTAGAGGAGATTTCCATCTTCTTAGATGTCCTTCAGAAGCTCGTCCCTTGTAACTTGCATGTCTTTGGCCTTGGTCATAATTCTCTAATGTTGATTTCCTTCAATCGTAGTGGCGCCACCCTCTTCCTCGAGAAAGATCCCAATTAGGTCAACTCACTTCTTCACGACCTCAACCTCACCTTTCACGCCTAATTGTCTAATACCATACAAAGATTTCTCAAGCAGACGACCTTCTCTAGCATTATCAGTCTAAACTAGAGTGTTTGCCATCGAGAACGTTCCCTTGAGGAAATGACCAATGCAACCTAAAATTGGAGAACCTTCTGGACAAGATCTATGACAAAGAATGGGACATGATCATGATCGATGCGTTGAAAAGGTATTTCACGGAGGCGTCAAGGAAGATAAGGGCAACATTCTTAGCAACAGTGATGGCAAGGAACTGGAAATGATTAGGTGTAACTTATGTGTTCTTGCATGGCGAGGAGTTTTTGTGCCAGAAGCATTTGGTTAACGGCGTCGGAAGGCTCTGACATTTTGGGATTCTAGCATCTGGAAATGTAAACAACAATGGGACTAAAGAGAGGAGAAAGGAAAAAGAAAGGTGCTTCATAAACACAGTTTAGAGATAAAAGACTGCAACGCAGTTCGATTGGCATTGGAGAGCTATAGGATCATAGGTAAGTAATGGCTAAATGAAATACTAGCTACTTATAGATTCATTTATTTACAATGGAGAATGTAGTTTGACTGTGAGATGTAAAAGTTTTAAGGTTTTTAAGGCAAATGAAATTTTTTTTGAAGGTTTAAACTTGTTTTTCACATTTTTTTCATCCATTTTAACGAAAAATTTAACAACAAGACGAATAGTGCAACATTGTCATAACTAAAAGACGAATGGTATAACATTTTTTAGTTCCAGGATGAATCCGCAATATAGGCCTTAGTTCAAGGACAATAGGTGCCATTTACTCGATTTTGGCTTGAGCAGAAGGGATCGTTCAGGATATCAGGCTTGCAAAGGACCTTAAGTTGTAGATGTTGAAGATCACCCAACCGAAGCCTTCTCCTTGTGTTTGCCTTTTAGGGAGATTCCAAGGTACACTCCTAACCGACGCTTTTTTATGTTAATGGTGTGTGATAGTCTACTTCCAAACAATGGGCTATAATGCGGATGGCCAAACTTGGCCAAATTCCTCCCTGTCAAGACAACAATTTCACAAGGTTGGTTTTTGGGATGTTGCTTCTTTCCCCTAGCCGTCACAGTTGAAACAACTTTGGAGGCTATGATAACTGCAAGCACTTGGAATTTTACCAACCTCATTATTATGATTGACAATGCCAGAAGAGTAGCTCAAATTTTAGGATATTCTCCTCTACTTCTAGAATTGGTAGATGATATTCATTGCATCCAATCACTAGTAAGCTCCTTCAGCTGTTTTTCTCTTCTAGCGTTGAAGAGGAAAGTGGTCAATTGTGCTCATTTGCTAGCTATTCAAACCCTCATGACTCATTCCAATTTTAGCTTTTAATTTATTTTTTGATTATTAAAAAAAAAGCCTTTTAGCGAGAAGGAAAAAATAGGATATTTATTATTATAGCTTTGATTATAGTAATTAATATAAGAAATATTATTATTGTTAATAAAAAAGTCATTTACAATCAAATGCAATCAACCACTACTCTAATTTAGAAATATGCCAAACAACCTTTATGCTTTCTTAAACACGATATTTGCATAATACCTTTGAAATATTGTATTTCGACCACAATATTTCAACTGTATGCCAGTATCAACTTATCATGCTGCTGGCATGTATTGTTCAAAATCATATGAACTTTAGTTTGTAGATCTAATTTTTGCTAAATCTCAAGTAAGCTTCTAAGTTAATCATCATTATCATCGTATTGCTCTTTAACCTCAACGACATCAAGATGCGCAATGTTAATTAATACTATAAGTTCATGTATGAGCAAAACTAATAATAAGTATATTTTGATCAACTAAATCTAAAATCTATAGTTTTACCCGAACGCTAAAGAAAAGTGTTGTACCAGTTTATTAGTAATAAGGCAGAAGTAAGTTTCCTTTCTTTTTTTCTTTTTTATTCTTTTTACCGAAAAATGAGTCGTGCATTATGATAACAACTATGTAGTTTGTCACGTTTTCATATCAGTGATGAACCATACGGCAGCTAATAAAAAAATAATTATGTACTATCGCTTCCTAGTGGTATTAAATTATTAGAATTATTATATGGTGACTGTTCATTACCGTGACAAACACATCATCATTCATCCTATCAAAATGTATAATCTTTTATAATATGGTGTCTATTCATCCCAGTAACAAACGCGTCACCAATTATATGATCAAGATACTTGATATCACATGTTATGATTGATGACTGATAGAAAGTGTCAAATTTTTTTATTAGAAATACCTAAGATTTTGATTGGAAAAGCCAATTTGAGGCAATCACTATAAGAGTTTTAAGATTTAGCTAAAGCCGCGAATCTACTAAAAGGTTTTGGTGGAGGCCAATGGCCCGTTCAGTGCCTCCAAGAGAGCCTCAAGGCCTTATGTTTGGTGAGGACAGGGAGTGGGAGTATAGATAGCCTCCACAAAAAGTAACTATTGTTGACAACTCTCCCTCTACTAAAAGTTTTTACCTGTAGTAGTATCTAGTCCATTATTATTACATTAGGTCACGCTTCCACTTCATAAAAAAAATACTAATGCAAGTTAAAAACCATCAAGTTGATTACGAACAAATACGCTTGTGATCTAACAATAGTCTGAAAAAAATAATAACCAATTCAAAATTTCCTATGACGAGTTTCCGTCATAAATCTCCACGTGAACTTCCTAAAGATCTGCATTATGTGTCCTGCAATGTGCACGCAAAAATAGTCAAATTGAGTGGTAATTTTAAGCAGCAGCAAGAATATTTACCTATTTTTACCGACATTGCTAGGACAAATTAAACCTAACATTTTAAAAATGGCCGACAATAATTAAGTTAAACGTAGGACGCGGACAATAACATGAAAAGTGACTGAAAGTATATTTACCTATTTTTACCCGCATTGCTAGAACAAACTAAACCTAACATTTTAAAAAGCCTGAAAAGCATTTATAGCTTTTTTTGTAAGAAAATAACTATTACTTTTTTAGGCTAGAAAAAGGTAAAAACAGTTATAAGAAATTAATTACTACGTTATAAGTAAATTTCATTCAAGTGATAATACAACAGATACAAATTAAAATACTACAAGTACCAAAACTTTCAGTATTATCTATTAGAACCTGATTTGGTAGCTTACATGAAAAGTTTATATGATAAAAGAATTTAAGAGCTGATGAAATGACAAGATTAGTATGGAATGTGGTAGAAATTTCAGCGAGAAATTGGCACCAATCATCCCAAAACTATCACTCATGTTATACTTTTGTCCTCGAACTATAAAGTGTGGCGTGATTCATCATAAACTATTGATAATGTTGTACCTTTTGTATTTTGCTCCTACCATTGAATATTAACATAAGACTGAGTTGCAAGAAAATGAAAAATCATAACCGAACTAAACAACTTACAATAAATATAAAACTAAAACTTACAATAAATAAAATAGAGCACTGAAAAAATAAAAAAATGAAATTAGAAACAGAAATAAAAACAGAAAGTATAAATAATCACATAATATTTGCATATGTATTATTTTTGTTAACAATAAAAATAAAAGAGTAAATTCCTCTAGAAGCTCTTTAGCCTATTTTCATGTCAGAAAATAGTATCATACCTTAATTTGCCCTATTGAAAACTCTACATCATTTTCACGTCCTAATCGGGTTATTCCAATCAATTTCAGCATTAAATTTGGTGGAAATTGCTGATATAACATTAATTAATATTAAAATAAATATGAGATAATAATTTTAGTCCTCCTAAACATTAATAGCAAACCCAAACTTTAAAATTCTACCAAAAGCCACAAAAACATTAAGAACCAACCCAAATTACAAAACAATTAACTCCGAACAGGCAATGAATCTTAGTTTTGCAAACAATCTTGGTGTTACAAAATGATTAACTCAAGACAGTACAAAAACATCAAGAATCAACGCAAATTACAAAATCACATATTTATGAAAGTAAACAAAAGATCAAAACTTTGGGCAAGAAATTAGCCAAACAAAAGAAAAAACTAGTAAACAAACTGTTCAAGTGTTAGATCCTTTTGCCCCGACTGGGCTTCCCATGCTTAACCAGCTGCCCTCCGCTCGCCTTCTCCTCCACCTCAAATTTGTCGCCCTCCAGCTTGAATCCTCCCACCCTTCCGCTGACCCTCCTACTCTATTCTCCTCTCAACCTCTCCTCCACCTTGAATCCATCATTGTCTACCTCGAATCCTTCAACCCTTCTGCTCACCATTATTGATATTTAAAAAGTTTGGAAGGTTTAGAATTCTTGATCGGAAATATTTGATGACCAAAATTATTATTTTATATTTATTTTAAAGTTAATTAATATCATGTCAGCAATTTTTGTTGGATTTAACGCTAAAATTAAATGCAAGGACCCAATTGAGACGTGAAAATGAGGTAAGATATTTTGATAGGACAAATTTAAGGCTGGGTACCTTTTTAAGAAACAAAAATAAGTTAAGGAACCTCAGGAGAAATTTACCCAAAAATAAAATGAAAATAAAAAATAGAAAATAATAAAAATAAAAAAGATTATAAAAATTAATATAAAATTAAATAATAATATAAAAATAAACAAAAAAAATAAGAATAAAAATAAAAGCAATGCACAATTGAAGTATCCATAATGCCTCAAACAAACTAGATCAAGAGCTTGATGGGCTTCAAGTGCTGCAAGCTGACAAAAGATATGATCAGTTCATATCAAGATCGATCTTCAATTTTCATCAAATGTATAGTGTGATCTGGGATGGATTTAAATGTAGCTTCTGAGCTTTAGCATTTGCTTTCAAACATAATATTTATAAACCTGTTCTAATTTTAGGTGTATTATTTGAATAATCAAATAAGTAAGACTCTAACTAAAAGATGTAATATACTATTGAGAACGTCTAAATAGCTTGATTGCCTGACATCCCTTTTAAAAAATTCTATGTGGACTTATGGCTTATGACATAACTGTGTGATTTTCTAGCTATGTCACTTTAGAGTTTGTGGACTTATTTATCTCAGAACTCATTTTGTTATTTGGCCTAATGTTAACTTAAACTCTTAAACCTTATATGGCAGGATATTTAACCTATTGAAGCCTATATGCGCCCAACTTAGCCCTTAAACTTGACACATTAGTGGTGCAGTCTATGGTCTACCCCTCCTCTTATCAGCAAACGTCTCCTCTGCTCTTTCTCTTCTCCTGTGAAATCTGCAACACCTACCGACCACGCCGAGGAACGATGAACTGCTAAGAGTTGGGACTTCTCCAGGAACAACCCTCAATTCCATAATTGCTTTCTACTCAAACCCATAGCAATTAAATTTATTAAGCTCCAATGATTCAACAGATGCAAGTTTTCACCGCAGCCCTCGACCTCCTTGCCTGCAAATCAGACCAAAACCAAGCACCGGCTATCCTGATTTCTCTTCTGGGGTAAAAAGTGCGCATAGGATTTGATAGCGTCTGGTCCAAGCCACTCGGTTCCAATGGCTTTGATTCTGTGAAGCTGCTCCAGAAATCAAATCCAAACCTTGGATTAGCCTCCTTTGTCTCGTCCACAACATATTAACTCTAGCAATTAAATTTTCAGTTTTCATATACCAATTGTTTGTTTGCTGGTTGCTGATGGAATAGCAGACATAGTATCCCACTCCCACCTCAATCATCGTTGTCTCTTATGAGATATGATTTTGTTTCCTCTCCAACCTTCTGCAGATTGCCCAAGTAGGTCTTCCACTCAAATCGCTTCACCAGGACAACAAGAAGTTCCCCGGGAAATCCTAGAATCCATCTCCCGCTGGAATAGCCTGAACGTCGTTGTTTTGACGGGGCACAAAATCTCCAGCCACATTGCTGCGATTAACGCTAGTTTATAACTTGAGGTTTTGGGGTCGCATGTCCTAATTCTTAAAGCTCCAGGCCGCAGAGCTAAATCTTGCAACTGAGTTGTGATTTAAGTCGCATGGAAGGAGACCTGTAAGCATCATGCTTGCCGATCATGGCGCCACACCTCTGATCCTTGTAATGGTGCAACTTGTATCAGTCCTAAAATATTTTACCAGCAATAAAGCAAGTGTGGGAGGGTTGAGAATTGAGATTCATCTCGGCTAGCATGCGGTGAGTGGTCGGAAATTAAAGCGCTCCACACCGTACCTACGCTGGGCGGTGACAATTACTGATACTTACAAATACCGAGAAACAAAACATGACTCAAACCAGTCGCCTGTTCTATTCTATTACAGTCTACACCGTCCAATCTCCTCTAATCTTAATCATATTGACATCTATTATCGCTCACCAGTTTCCTTACAAGTCTGACCATAGTACTATATAATTTTATAGATGAACGGTACAATGTTTGGGAAACTGGACACAGACCCTGTCCAGACTGAAGAAAATATCAAACATCAAGGCTCTGAAAGTCTCAGTAAAATAATTGCCTGATAAAAAATGCAACATGAACCTGACGCAGATACACTCGTATCCATTCCAACTGCAGCTAAAGCATACACACAACATACATCCAGTTCCTCTCTACTCTACTGGACCATCCTGGTCCATCCAGTATCGTTTCCGGCTGGTAGTTCAATGTCAAACTAAAAGCAGAAAAATTTACTAGATGCTCGTGTCCATCAGTAGCTGAACCCAAACATCACCAATTTGACCTGCAAATCATGTAAACTCAGCAACAATATGCACAGCAGGGGGTTTTAAATGTAATGAAATCTGTCGGCGAACTTGAATTACAATTTCTATACATAGATCATTCGGATATGAACCTGGACTAAGGCATGTGCTTGTAACACGTGATTCTACTCGCCAAGTGAACCATAAAAACATATCCCACTAACATGGGTTACAAGCCAAAACAAACCTGAACAAAATTTCTGGAATCTCAAATTAGGTAGAGTAAAAAAAATAAAAACTTGCTGAAACAGAAATATTATATACACAAAAGAGGTCATGATATTAAGATAGGGACCTCTAATTTTCTCATTTTGCTGTCATCTTATTCCAGTTTTGGCCAGCTGAGCTAAAGAATACCTAAGTTGTTTAAAAGCTTCTGTAGCATTCTACGTCCCCATTGGATGTCGTTTTGCAAGGGATTACTTTGAAATGGCTCTGAATCCTCGAGATCTTCAATGGCTTCCAGCGGTTTGGAGTTTACTTGGCTATCAACCAACCTGTTGCTCTCACTAGATGATGTCTCAGCTGTTTTACCATGGAATGGATCATCACTAGCTTCTCTCTTTTCATCTGGACATAAACGACTCTCTAAAGGTTCTAGATCCTGCTTTTCTTCTGTTGCTTGATGAGACATGTGATCTACTTTGCCAACCAGCTGTTTGCTGTTGCTATTGTACATTTCTGCTAATTTTGCCTGAACTGGATATACAACGAGTTCTTGCTTCTCATCTAACTGAATATTAGTAAGCTTTAGATGAGTGAAAATAGAAAAGAAATAAGAGATTTGTTTAAGGATTGACAGTGGCAAAATCACACATTCAGCTCCCTATATGCTAAACTAAATATAATAAATGCTGAGGAATGAACATGACATTTGTCATCAGATTGTCAGATGATCGACACTTCCTTTAGCCATACAAGGCTAAATTGTATGTGACTCTGTAATTTGAAATCAATCACTTAAATTCCTTCCTATGACATGGAAATAGCATTTTTAACTTCTCCTCTGTCTCAGATATCTTGATAGGTACAGGAGAAGTTGATTGGTATCAAATCATATCACTTTTGTATTTAAACCTAGGTCTAGAATATTGAATCTTTATTTTGCATTAGACTTTTTCACATGAAACAAAATGGTCATAGGAGCATCTAAACTTTCTGTAACTTAAACATACTTCAAGTCATCAATTTAAAGATTATGACAATCCATATGCTATACTAGCTAAAAAGTTGTCAATAATGCATCATGTGAAAAGATGAAAGTTTCGGAAAACAAAGGGAAAGCTTCTTGTGCATTTAGCGCCAGAACATGATACAAGCTCAAGCTCAGTAGACCACATTATTCATGAACTGTTGGTTAAAACTGAAGACTTATTTTCTTTGGTGGGAGCAGCACAAGAAATGTTATGGAAACATAAAACATAAAGGACAAAGAAGCACACCCATTAAGCAATTACCTCTGGCAAATTCTGAGTTTTGGCTTCAGAAACTCTAGATGGGCCATCAATAGTAGTTGTCTTATAATCCTCCTGTGGAGTGGTAGATGAATCCAAGCCTGGCACGAGGACAGGATCTTCTTCACGCATGATTAGAACACTATCAGCCTCTTGGATGGTATGGTCTGCCGTTGTTAAAGCTCTGCCATCACTCTCAAGGATATTATCAGCTATCAACATAATCCGGTTTGACATATCAACAGACTCATCATTTGTGCTCCTGGTTCTCTGTTCACCAAGCACATAATTTTGATCTGCTAGTGAATCTTCAGCTGCAAAAACTATATTGTCCGCAATAATAGGTTTGGTGTTCTCTGGCGAAGGACTGTTCTCATTGGGACCCACACTGTAGGATTTAGCTTGCACTGGCATCTTCTCTTGGTGGAGACTATGATCAGTATCTGCTCCTTGATTCATGCCATATGCAGTTTCTATGTTTGCAGTTGTAGGTGTAAATTTCTCCGCAAGAACTTCCATCTCCTGATCATCTTTGAGTTCCTCATCCTGCTCAGGCAATGCTGTTTCTTCCATAACTTTCTGATAGCCAGCACTCTCCCAGTCTTCCAAAACAGTGATAGTATTCTCAGTTTCCCATGTTTGAAAGGTCCGATCCGGACCTGGTTGCCATAAAAGGCCACTGCTGATCCTTTTAAGGACAAACTTGAAATTAATTGATTTCCCAACAGGTATATCCTGATGATAAACAAGGACAAAAATACCATGACATTAAGCAGCCCCCAAGAAAATTTCACTTCCTTTTTTTTCTTCAGAAGTCAATACTTACCAATTCGACAGACCAAACATGTCCATCTGACCAGTTCAATGGCACAGCACTGTTTGGATCCCATAGGCCAATAATAGGATCATCTCCCACCATGAAAAAACGCTCACCGAAGGAGCACTCTTTCTGCAACAGGAATTTGACGTGCACAGTCTTCAATTGATCTGTGCACTACCATTTTCATTTCAGAAAAATTTGGAAAACTTAAAATGATGGATAAAGAACAGAAGCAGAACTTCAACTTACAGGCATTTGGAATCTGGGATTCTGCAGTATCCAGTTCCACCTACAGATAGGTATATGATCAACTCATCAATTCCGACCTTCCCTAGCTGTTTTTATCCTCTCAAATCTCAATCTAGTTAAAAACGTAGCTGTAAATACTGAACAGTCTAGAAGTTTGATTCTTTTTGTTTGTTATCAGCGAAATTTGATTCTTTTTAATATTAGAAAAACTGACCCCGTGTTGCAAAAGGCAGCTTGTTTGGAAACTAGATTCTTTTCTAGAGACAGACAGATTCACATGACAGTAGCTCCTTGCAAAGCTAAAATTTTAGGCACTCCCTTTGCTCATTTGGAAAACCAGAAACGTCAAGGAAAGAAAAGAAATGGAGATCTTTTTTTTTTAAGGAAAAACAAAATAAAATAGCATAACTTCGGCAAGCAAAACAACAAACACCACACCTCATTACCAGAAAGTAAAATACGAGAGATTAAAAAAATAAACGTAAAAAAACAATAGAAGAAGATCAAGAAACATGCCTGTGAGTCGGGAACAAGAGAAGCACAACGAACCGCAACAGAAGCTTTTTGTTGCACAGAAATCAGACACAAGTAACGAGCTTTAATAATCTTTTCCAGTGGAAAGAAGCAAATTCTGGGTTTATTGAGACAAAAATCTCGAAACCCAAAGGGATTTCCAGCAAAGTTCCTATTAATGACTGCGTTGGAGCATGATCTCGGCAGGGTCTTCATCACTTGACTCGCTTCGACTCGGTCTGTTCTATCCTGTATCGGGGTTCCTTTCTAATCCACGCCGTTTTTGTTTTCATCTGACGCTTTATATCTGCTTCTGGTGGTTATCGTGGGAGGGATGGGCGTTTTGCCACGCGCCACCGGCAGTATATATATCGACATGAAATCCTTATAGTTTATTTATCTCAAAATGAGCAACTTCGTCATTGACGTGTAGGTGGAGACTAATTTTATCACTAAAATATTTTTTAAAAATTTTTATCATTAGTATTTTTTAAATGCATATATTTACAATTAACCTTTTGAAATATGAGGATGTTTATCACTATGACAATCAATAATGTGAATATTACATTATCACAAAGAAAGTTCTATCAGAGTGGGGGTAAGTTGGATATTGCGCTAACCATGTCAATCAATATGTGACATATTTACTAGTAATATTTTTGAAACGGTCATATTTGTCATTAATGTTTTTGAAATGGGCATATTTGTCATCAAGTTTTGACACCAATGACGGTGACAACATCCAGGAAGGACGAACGAAGTAGGAGGCTGTCCAATGACGATAGATTACACACAAGACACGACAAGCAACAATTTCCTGTCAATTAAGATTGGCAAGCAACAATTACCCAGTAATTATCACCTTTAAAGTTGAGTAAATCCATAAGTTTGGGTTGCCGTGGTTGGAATTGAGATTGTAGCAATTCTATGAGCAAGTGGAAGGGAAATCGTATCGGTGCACTTCTTTGGTCTTTCATTTTCAGAGGGTTGAAGAAGGCAAGTGGGAGATAGTAGCTTTAGTGGTGGAGATAAAAGATTAAGGTGAAAAATAGAAAAAAAATACAACTTAAATGACTATACAATAATTTTATTTTTTTTATCATTTTCACCTGTACTTCCACGTTCCACGCTGACAAAATACTGTCACATCATCACTTTATCAGCATATCTTGACATATTACTAACGGTAGTGACAAATATGTCCATTTTGAAAATGTTTTTGATAAATTTCTCCAAAAAAATACTTTAGTGACAAAATTACTCTCTGTCATATACTTTAATGGTTAAATCGCTTCTTTTTCCATTTATTTATTGACGTCTGAGTACCCAAGTTCTAGAAACTACTTAATCTTCTGCTTCTTATCTTATTTGTGGAAATAAATAAAACAACAAGACTAAATTGCACATGCAGTCACCTAACTATACCTCAGGTTATCATTGGGTCGTTATATCATGAAAAGCTTCAACCAATTAAGAGAATAGGTTACATTGTAATTTTAGCACCATAAACACTGAAAAAAAAAATTCTACCAAATTTAGAAAAAGAAACCCAAATCAATACATGTATATGTTTCAAATAGTACGTTTCAAAATACTATGGACAATATGGAAGCCAAGAATTAGTTGATGCCTATCTAATGACATTCACTTCTGTCCCTGACTGTGGAGTTTGGTTCCAAAAAGTTATGAGGGATAGGCAAAGAAATTGATAAGGAAGAAAGACCAATAATCTCACTAAGAATGCTGCCATTGTATTATCTAATAAGTTTAGCACAAGCAAATTTTGACAATTCCAAGGGTTGGGATATGGTGACCTTAGAGTTGTTTTCCTCCAAAAAGAGCCTAGTTAATATATTTTTTTTGGTAATCAGAAATATAAGAAAGGACTAAGAAATAATATAGGAAGCAGGTTGGTGGGCAAAAATGACTTTTCGCTTGGGAACAACCAAGATCAAACAATGCTACATGGATTTAAGAACAATCTTGATCTAGTGAATAACCTGGTGAAACCTCACAAGAATTGATGGTTTGCCTAATATTGCCTATAGGCCTACGAACGATTAGTTAGTATAGTTACTGTTTTTATATCCTAATTCACTATCAAAGAAATCACTCCAAAAATAGCTAAAGTTTAACTTCCAATGCCGATTCACACTGAAGAATTAGCATTCCTCATTGGTGTCTAGGAGAGGCGTTGATACCCAGCCACACCTAAGCAGCTACACCTTGACCTGATGAACAACATCGGGCCCCATTAGTCACAAAATTTCTGAGCACCAAGATTCAAACTGCTCTTGATGCTGATCGTAAGATTGACATAAAGAAGATGAAGGATCATGAGGGAAGTAAAAGTATTTTTGTCAAAAGTCATCTGCAATCAATATGGTAAGGTTACCTAGTAAAGTTGGTATGGGCCTAGAGAACTTAATGGTATGCAAATACTGTCCTTCTAGTTTTTGAAGCTTCCCAGGAAAATCAGGAACATTACTACTCAGATAGTTGTACTTTAAGCCTAAGAGGAATAGAGTCACAAGGTTACCAATCCCAATAGGAATGTTTCCATGGATTAAATTCCTGCCTATGATAAATATTTCCAAACTTGAAAAATTGAATATGGAGCTCAGTAGTTCACCATTTAAACTATTGCCAACAAAACTTAAAGACTCTCAAAATAGTACAATTGACGAAGGAATGGAAAAAAGCTCATATCACAAGCTTCCCCATTTTCCATATTGTTTTCTTCGAAACTAAGTCTACTCAAATACTGCAAATTCCCTAAGTTTGGAGGAATTGTTCTAAAAATACCATTTATGGAAAAATATACTATGTAAAGCCCTAAAGCATTTGACAATAAAGAAGGGATAGGCCTAGTGTGGCTGTTTACACCTTCAGCAAACACTTAAAGGTTGTGAAGAGTTAAGCCAGCATTAAGAGGCAACTAACCTTGAAGCTGGTTCTGAGAAAAGAAAATGTATAAAGAATAGATATCGTTGATTGAACTAAGTCATCTACCAAGAGATTCCCATAGATATGTAGAACTTTTAAGCTAGATAGATGGCCTAGCTCTTCAGGTATGTTTCCTTGAAAGTTATTCTGCATGAACACAAGAGCATGAAAGTCAAACATGCTAGTTATCCAAGCTGGGAGATTTCCTGTTAGATTGTTAATCCTAAGTCCTAAGTATTGTAGCTTTGATAGTGAACTTTGTTGGTTAGGAATGTTCCCAAACATGTTTCAGCTCACATCCAGTACAATAAGTTATTCACAATGGCTTAAGTTGGCTGGAAGGCTCCCACCAAAGGAATTGCTTGACAGATTCAAGAGCTGCAAGTATGATAAACGACATATTTCTTAGGCTAGATAGAGCCAACCAATTCTAGGCTTTCTAGGTTCAAAAGGGTTACCCTTCCATTTGATGGATTGTATTGAACTCCAGTCCAATTGCCAAAATGTTGAAAAACATTCCATGAGGCCATAATATTATATGGATATTTAATGATCCTATTCTTGAAACCAAGTAAAAGGTCCCTACACTTTTGGCCTAATGGCTAAAGTACATGGGACATTGTGGGGAGGTTGAGGGTTCGACTTTGGCCTCTTCACTCCATCCCTAAAATGGCACATAAAGTTGGCATCCCTCTTCCCTTACCTAGAATACTAATACCCCTTCCTTTGTATTCTTTATAAAGCATGATTTTGATTACCAAAAACAAAAAATAAAGTAAAAGAGATTGAACAAACTCATATGAAGCAGCGGATTGTGAAAGATTAACAAGAGGGGGAAGATAAAGACCAACAAGTGAAACAAAAGCAGATAAGGAAGCTTTACTCTTTGGAAATACAAAGTTATAGTTTTTAGATATAATTTTTTTTAAGAAAAAATTCAAACTAATAATATGAATAACTTTTTTTTATAATGGGTATACATTGTACTAACTAAGAGCTATGCAGTATCTACAACTAATATGATGGCCTAAGGCTTTACATAGACCTAGAATAAAGGCTACTAGCTCTACGTTTTTCTCTTGTAAACATCTTTGTGATGTTATAAACAAAAGAAAACTCTTGTGAATAATAAGAGCCACACTTACAACTTGAATGAAGAACTCATAAAGACACAAAACCAACATAAAATTAGACAAATGACACCAAAATTAAATTGGATAAACTGGCCAACAAACAAATGATCAGCCAATTGCATAAAGTAAAACTCACTGATGTTGCCTCTTCATTCTGTGACTCTTTTACCTTATTTGATGGAGAAAAGAGAACTAGATTTAGTAAAAGTAAAGAGAAAATTTACTAATGAAGTCGATTATTTGAAGAAACAGTATATAAATTAAGGAGGGATGACCAAATAGGCCAATGTTTGAGGGACTATTTTAAAGAAAAGGGGAGGAGGAAGACTAGGGTTTTTTGCCTATTAATCTATAATATGAATAAATTTAAGTTAAATGGATAAAAAAAAAAAGGATAGGACAAGTATCATTTGGGCATAAGGATAAAATACTCCCTACAGACTACACTTTTCACTTATATTTTTTCATATTTACAAAACTGCCATCTTGCTTTAAACAACACATTTTTCTAGATGGAATAACTCTTCACAAAACAGCATTTTTATCTGAAGGGAAAAATATTTCTTAATCAATCAAACAATATTATTTAAGAAACTGCTACCACACCTTGAATATTAATTTTTTTTATTTAGAAAATAACACATTTGTTTGGAGGGAGCAATATGTTTTAATGAATCAAACAATATTATTTACAAAACTATCACTGCCTCTTAAATAGTACATTTGTTTATAGGAAACAATAACTTACAGAACAACACATTTCAACATTTCTTAATGAATCAAATAATATTATTTATGAATAATATTTTTTTCAGAAATTAACAATATTTTACACAATACTATGTTTGTAAAAAAAGAACAACACTTCTGACTAAAAGGAACAACATCATTTACGAACAACACATCTTATAAATGAACAGTATATTACAGAACAATACATTTGTTTGAATTACAAAACATTATTTACGAACAATATTTACATTATTTACGTACACTTCACTTTCACGTTATTTACAAAAATGTTATCTCGCTTGAACAATACATTTTATGAAAATAGAAAACACTTCTTCACAGTATATTATAGCACTTCTTACTGTTTGTTAATAATGTTTTGTTTAGTAAGAAATGTTGTTCTATTCATACAAATGTAATGTTCTATTCTACGGTGTTTGTTTAGTAAGATGTGCTATTTTATAATATGTTATAAATAATTTGACAGTAATAATGCATTTGCAATTTGAAAACATCAAGATACAAATTAGTGTTCAGCTTTTTATAATGTGATGTTCTTTCTACAAAAACGTGCTATTTGACATGGTGGTGTTTATTTCGTAAGATGTCAAGACACACTAACCATCTTGTGTGAATATTATTCATTTTTCTATTTGTGCTGTTTAAGATGCAGTTGTAGTTGTGTAAATACTACAAAAGTATAGGTATAACGCATATATTATATTCATAGTATAGTTACTTTTCATTTAGAAAGTAATTTTTTTTTAATGATTTGCTCTAACTTGGACAAAAAGGAAATATTAGTTAAAAAAAATAAAACAATATTGCTTGCTTACAGAAAATGCTATAGTTTTTTTTTATTTAAAGTATAGGATTTCACTTAATGTACAAGTTGAACAAATAACCTATACTTAAAAATTACCAAAATTCCCATGGGATTTGGGGTAACCTACAGTTATGTCCCCAATTTTTCAAACACTTACAGTTACCCCCTCAATATTTAATTCCATCAATGGCCGTTATTAAAGAAAAGAGAAAATGTTCGACTTTGCCCTCTCTACTTTCCATCTTTAAAACTTTGCCCCCTAGTTTCTAATGATTTAACACTTTTTTCTCTCTCTTTCTCTTTCCTCTCTCTCTACTCTCTTTATGCACTTTGCTCATGGCTGGCACAACTCCCACAATCCACTCCGGCACCAGAACTCGGCGCCGATTCCTCATTGCAACAGGCACCATCGCCACCGTCGCGGATTGAGATCCAGGTCCAATTGAGGTGAGGTTAAGCGGCTGTCGCTCGGAGGTGTCAATAGCCACGCGGAGGTGCAGCGGTCGTCGATCGGAGGTGTGACGATATCAGGAGCCACGCGGAGTTGCAGTGGCCGTTGATCGAACGCGATTCCTGGGCGCGATTCCGGCGTGACGAACGGAGGCAATTCCTAGGTGGAGGCAGGACGAGCCGAAGCGACTCCTAGGCATGATTCCCTGAAATTTGACACGAATCTGACACCAATCAACCAGCGAACACGAGGAGGCGCGAATCCACCTCCTCCCTCTTTCTTCTCGACGCCTCCATCCTGATCGATACGCGTGACATGCGTCGCGAACGTGAGATTTGTAGGTTCCACAGTGGGGGGCGACGAATCTGCTTCTCAATCGGACAGCGATGAAGGCGCTGCGCCTCGCCTCGCTATACCTTCAAGATGCTGGATATGGGCATGGACACGGAGACGGAGGTGAGGGTGAAGGAGACAGAGAACGAAGGCGAGGGGTCGTCGGACGCGAGTTCACGAAAGAAGAAATAGAGGGGCCGGAGAGCCGGAGGGGAGGGACGGACAGGAGCTGGAAGGGAGTGACGGAGAGGAAGAAGAAGAGCCGGAGGTGAAGAAGATGGGCCGTAGGGAGATGAGTCTGGAGGCTTAGGGTATGCTATTGATAATAAAATCAAGTAGAGGATTGCAATTAAAATCATTAGAAACTGGGGGGCAAAGTTTTAAAGAATCAAAAAAGAGAGGGCAAAGTTAAACATTTTCTCCTTTCTTTAATAATGGCCATTAACGGAGTTAAATGTTGATGGGGTAAGTTTAGGTTTCTGAAGAGTGGGGGACACAACTGTAACTTACCCCAAACCTCAGGAGGGGTTTTGGTAAGTTTCCTTACATATGTGTGTGTGTGTGTGTGTGTGTAAGGGCTAAAAGGAGGTTTTTATCTTTTACATTATATACAACATGAATATCTCGCTTATTTTCTTCATAGTTTATATATTTTTTAGTCGTTCGACCAATGACAAGGAAAAGATGTTAAACTAGAGCATTTTTCAATTTTATTCTAATTTTTTCATCATTACGTTATAGTATATGCATACTTATAAGTTTCATTATTTAATGTTAGGATTTAATAATTATATATATATATTCAAATCCTCTTTGTAAAAGTCCTGGATCCGCCAGTCCCAAGTATAATAAAATTCCTCAAAAAGGAGATTGGAAATCTAAATATCAAGATATTGGTGCTAACATTCATTCCATTTATATTGCCAAATTATATTTTAGGAAAAAAAAAAAAAGAGTTTTCATCATAGTGAGGGATGTCAACGGGTAGAGTTTGGATCGGGTATAGCTAATCTCAAACCCTCCCTTCAAGTAATCTGGTTCTGACAGTATCCGCCCTGCAGGTATGTGGGTACTACCCACCAACTCATTTTAAAGTATATGTTTGACTTTTTTATATTTCTTTTTTATATGTTTACATATATTTTTAAAAGAATGTGTATATTCACAATTAATTAATACTTGAATATAAGATAATTTATGTTAACTTATAATTTTATTTTTCAAATAAAATTATTTTTGAATATAAATATGCTAATTTAAGAGATGTGTGGATAGAGTCAAGTATGATAAATTAAACTCATACTCTCCCTATGGTTTTGCAAGTAGGGTAGGGTTCGAGTTTAAGTGGCCGAGTTCAGGGAGGATAGAGCTAGGTGGGATATTTTTTGACATCTCTAATCATAGTCAACCCTAACAAAAAGTCAACCATAACAAAAGATAATGAAGAGCAAGAAATACAACTAATATAGGCAAAACAGAAAGTTGGGTCTCAAATATCTGGCCTATTTATTTTTATGCGGACTAAAGGCCTAATTGTTTACTAGGCCAGTTTTAACTAATGGTGGCCATTGGGCTGGGTTTACCAGGCCCGACTTAGGTCAAACTTGGCCTGGCACGATCAATCTCGGGCCTGGCCCAAAACGGATTGGGCTCAGATGAAGGCAGGGCGTGTTTGGGCCTAGGGAAGGAGAGGAGTCCAAATTCGGTGAACTGGCCCACGACTCGCACAAACCAGGACCGGACTGGACTGGCCCACGGCCAGGTCAGGCCAAAACCGGGTCGACGTTCTAGTTACCATTGCTTGCACCAGATTTTTTTTTCAAAAAATGGCAAAATTACACCCTGACCCCCCCCCCCCCCCCCCCCCCAATGGCTTCAAACATTTTTTTTTACCCCCAGACTTTTTGATCATCAGTCAACAGCCAATAACGGCAAGTTTTTTAGGGCTTTTTGGGGAAAACAAATTTTTTCTTCTCCTATAAATAGGCAGCCTCCTTTCCACACTTCCTCACACCAATCTTCTATTCTCCAATCTTCTCCTACAATATTCTCTCATTCTCTCTACTATATCTTTCCAAGTTTATTAATCTTTGACTAATATTTTCGTAATTGCCTCTTAATTATCTCTCCATCTCTTCAATTATTTTCTTCTACTAATGGCTTCACGAGGAAAGAACTCCGGCAAGGCCAAAGGCGTTGCCTCCTCCTCATTCGGCACAGGAGTTGGTTCATTTTTCCGATGATATTTGTTTTGGAAAAATTGAGGCTCGCATTCACAAGAAATTCCCGACAATGATCCAAACATCGACATGGCGGCATACGACCTTGGCCTTGACGATCAACTCTCTGTTGATGATGTTGAGGAAATTCCACCGACCCAAATCGATGCCGAAGAGTCCCAACCGACGCTACAAAGCGAGCAACCTAAGTGGAGTCAAGTGAAGAGCGGGAATTTGAAGGCTTCTGTTTGGGCGCATTTCGATCAAGTTTGGGAAGACAAAACGAAGTATGCGAAGTGCAAACATTGCCACAACAATTTTGCACACAAATTGAACTCTGGGATGGGCACCCTCACAAGGCACTTAAGCAAAGTCCATGGAGACATCGACGGCATTTGCGGTGGATAAACACAACTAACAGGTGTTGGCAGCTCCGGTGGTCTAGGTATTTTTTGATTTAATCAAAAAACTGTTAGGCAAGGTTTAATTAATTGGATGATGATTACTGAAAAACCATTTAGACAAACTGAGAATGAACACTGAGAAAGATTTATCCAAGAAAATCTAAATTCTGTTTATAAAAAACGTCTAGGCAAATGGCTAGAAGAGAAAGCTTTAAACTGTATAAAGCTAGGATATGTGATTTACAAGCATATTTTTCTACTATTGATCATTGTCTGTCATTTATGTCTGATATGTGGACATTTACAATAGGACAAAATTATTATTGTATAACTGCTCATTGGATAGAATGATGAATGAGTCATTCAAAAACGGATAATTGCTTTCAAATGTATGGAATCTGATCACATGGGTTGAAATATTTTTAATTGCATTATTGAAATTTTGCATGAATTTTTTGTTGCCGATAAAGTTTTGTCTATTTCTTTTAACAATGCTTCAAACAATGATGCGGCGGTGAGAGAATTGATAAAAGAATTAAAACCACCGCTTGATGGAAAATTTTTTCATGTTCGTTGCTTATGTCACATTTTGAATTTATGTGTCCAAAATAGTTTACAACAACTACAAAACCAAATTGAGCCAATTCGGAATGCTTTACTTTTTTTAAAAATAAGGAACAAATAGACTTGTGAATTTAAAACGTTTTGTATTGAAAATGGGGTGAATTTTTCTTGGAAAATGTTTAAAATTGATTGTCTCACTTGATGGAACTCAACATTTGAAATGTTAAATGACGCTCAACCATGGGCAAATCTTTTGATTCGCTTTGTTAACTCAAAAGTTCAAGACGACTGGCTAACGGACGAGGTTTGGAAAAAATGTTTTAAGTTAGTTGAGTTGCTTAGATATTTTTATGAGGCAACAAACTTTTTCTCTGGAGTTTATTACCCAGGAGTGCACTAAGCAATGTTATATTTTGTAAACATCGTCTATGTTTTCTACCAATACAAGGACGATGAGTTTTTGAAATAAACTGTTGAAGCAATGCAAAAGAAATGGCTTGATTATTTTCAACAAATTCTACAAATTTATCTTATTGCATGTGCATTAGATCCAAATGTCAAAATCACGGGTTGTTTATAATTGTTAGAAGCATACTATCACATATATTTAGGTCAAACACAAGTTTCTGCACTTGCTATTTCTGCTGAAGCTGACCATAATTTGAGAAAGTTATACAAACTCTATTCTGTTAAGCATTCTGATGAGGTTAGGTCATCTAAGCCAACACCCACCCAACATTCCACCTTCTCATCATCATTATCAAGGTTATCCTTAAACAACCGAGACCCACAAACCCGGGATTGGCGGAATAAGATGATTACCTCTGCACTTCATTTGAAAACAATGAGGAAGACATCCTCGAGTGGTGGAAGAACAAAATAGGAAGATTCCCGATCTTATCCATACTGGCGTAAGAGATTTTGACAGTTCCGGTTTCAACCATCGCCTCCGAGGCTGCCTTCAGTGTAGAGAAACGAGTCATCTCGGAGAAACAAGCAAAGGCTCACACCTGAAGCTGTTGAGGTTTGCGTCTGTAACCGGGATTGGGCACTTGCTACTCTAAGGAAACAAAATATTAAAAGCTCCGATGATGAGGTCCCTTCTGATGATGACCAACAAGAGTAGATTCTAGGTTTTCATTAGAATTTAAACAATGTAATTGATCTGATTATGCTGTTAAGCACAGATATTAAGTTTTACCTTTTCATTTTTTTTCGATGGAACGTTTTGTCATTTTCAAGTGTAAGGCACGTTTCAAATTATGTAAGTGCCGTTTGGCTTTTTTATTAATAAAATTTACACCAGCGGTGGTGTTTCTTCTAAAAAAATATATATTTCATAAAATTACTACCAAACAACGATTGAAAACATATTAAAAGGGTGTTTTTTGAAAATCGGATTAACCTGGCCCAACTCGGACTAGCTCCGACCCAGCCCGGGCCTAATTCACTTAGATACGGGCCATGCCCAAGTCGGGGAAAACTGACCTAGGCCCGGCCGGGTCCGGGCCGGTTTGGCCCACCGGCCACCACTAGTTTCAACGGATCTTGTTCTCTCATCAACATAAAAGGTGAAACACTAAAACCCGAAAGGGCTGCAATTGCTATTTACGGAGTAAATTGTGTAAATGGTCCATAATATTTAGTTATTATTTCTTTTTAGTCCTTAACTTATTGAATATTCTATTTTGGTTCTAAACTTATTAAAATTGTTTCATTTTGGTCCATCACCAGATGAAATTCATTAACTCAGAATAATTATCTGACAGAAAATTTTAAAATTTTAATTTAAATATTCGATAAATGTTTTCCAGTAAATTTAAACAGTTTAATATTTTTTTACAATAAATAGACAATTTAAATTAATAGTTTTTCCTTTATGAATGAAATAAATTCAATTTACAAAGAGAAAAAAAAATGTGATTTGAATTTTTTATTAACTATAAAAAAATTATTATACAGATTGAATTTATTGTAAGACAGTTACCAGATAGTTTAAATTATAATATAAAAAGTTGTTATCATAAAAATACTTTGAGTTAACAAATTTTATTAAATTTGGATCAAAATGAAACATTTTCAATAGATTTAGGACTAAAATGAAACATTTTAATATGTTTAGAACTAAAATAGAACATTCAATAGTTTAGGGACGTAAAGGAAATAATAATTAAATGTTAGGGACCATTCATAAAATTTACTCACTGTCTGCCTGAACAAAACAGCCAACAGAGGAAGACAGAATAGACCATAAAAAAGAAAACCAAAAATAGGTGGAATCCATAAATTATGTATAGCAGGATGATTCTATGGTGCCCTAGTAGGCACCTGTTTTGTCACATGTGGCAACCCATTTGCAAACCATGTTTTAAGGGTAACATAATTCAAGTTGATTTTGTTTTATGGTGGAATCCAACCAATTTGAATTGGTTTCAGTTCCAAAATTTTTCTATCTAACCCGAGAACAAAGAACTAGCAGAACCAGTACTATGATTATGGGTTTTTTTTTGTTCTAATTCTCGGATTTTTCAGTTTATACTATATGCCTGTAATAACATTAAAATTCAATAAATTGCATCCATAATTAGTTTATAAAATATTCAACATTATATACAATTAAATCAACATTTAAATATATATACTTAGACACATTCAAAAGAGTTTAACATGATGTTACAAAAATGATTCAAAAGAGTTGCTTGTGGAGTATCTTTCATCTCAACCAGTTTATTTCTCTCCAGTAATTCTAACAAGGGCATGACATTCAATATGAAAAGCTGAGCCTTTAAGACCATCTTCTTCAGTATCAAAACCTAAAATATATTGATGTCATGTATTTCCAGTTTCACATGGCTCATAAATGCAAAAACATAATGATTGTGCCATAGGGAGTAGTCTAGAGTAGAGAGATCGAAAGCAAAATGAACTAAAAGTTATCGATCTAAGAAGCTGAGTGATTCAAGTGAATATGGAGAAATTTTATAAATGCTCCAACAACTTCTATGTTGTTTCAATTTGGGACATTAATTTAAGGGTTTAATATAAAAACACAAGATGACCATAATAATTCTTCAAAGAAATATATGTATTTATGGATATATTAGTAATATTATAATTTTTATTATATAATTATATATATACCCCGATTTTAGTTCCACATCGAGTTGGTTCCATATGCAACTAAAATCAACAAAAAAATCATTGGTTCTTATATATGTAAAACCAACCAGTGAACCATGATCCATTTTTACCTAACCCAACTCAAGCCAACCCAATGGGGTGGTTCGGGCTAAGTTTCAGGTTTACCCAGCCTATGTTCACCCCTACCATGTCTATCATAATTAAATATATAAAAATATTAGTTTTGTCACCAATTTTGTTGCGAATGTGTTTTTGTCCCTTAAATTATTGTTTAGGTGCAAATAGGCCACCAAGTGTGATGATTAATTTTGTTAGGTAGATAGCTCATGCTCCCTATGTTTCATAAAATTGAACCTTTTACTATTCCCAGTAATTAATTTATGATTTTATTTCTTACATAATTTATTATAAAATATGAATATTTTATATGAAAATGAAACTTTAAAAATTATAGTTTATAAATATATTTTTTAAGAATTTTTTTCCAAACATATTAGTATGAATATGTTCAAGTTAAACTTCATTCAAAAAAGTTAAAAGGGTCAATTAATGCGAAATGGAGTTCTCAGCCTTAGTTATCTTTCTTTGTTCATTCCTTCAAACCTTACATAAAGTTGTGTTGTTTCAAATCTAAAAAAACTATTTGAAATTTTTGTTATTTTAATTTTACTATTTTTATCTAAAATTAATGTAATTTGAAAGCCAACATTCCATCTACCTAATAATCATTTGGAAATAAAATTTTTAGAAAGTTCTTGCAAATTTTTTCCATATCCAACTTACAAAGGAAAACTTGATAAAAAAGAAATGTATAATTTTTTCAGACTTATTAAATTGTAGAACTTCAATTGCTATACAATTTAAATGAAAAATTAATAAAATTGATAATGCATTAAATAACTCATTATTTAATCTCCACTAAACAAAATAGGTATATGTACATATCTTTGTACGCACACTATATAGCTGCCTAGCTTACCACTAACTTTGTGCTTGAAAAATATCAAAACTATTATTAGGTTTTCTTTAAGGAGATAAAAAATTAATTTGGTTCATTTTTGTTCAAAACAGACAAAATGAAATGATAAGCTTCCACAATACCCAAAACATCCAATTAAAAATTTTTTAGAAATTATACTAGAAATATGTTTGGTTTCTTGACTTGTATTTTTGGGTCCATAAATATTGAGTACTATAAAAAAGTTTATTGTAGACAAGTAAAAAAAGTACCAGTAAGGCCAAAAAAACACTTACAAAAATTTTCCACCTCAGGAAAATGGAAAGAAAAATAATTATATTTTCACTCCGACTCTTTTCCCAATTTGTGGCCTAGTTGGCTCAAATAAACGTTTGAGGAGTTCAATCTTCAATGCCTACTTTTAACAAAATATGAGGTGAAACTGATACTTTACTTATTTAATATTATATATGTGTTTTTTGCTAATTACCTGCCACGTGTTCTTGGTTGGTACAAATGGGGTTCAAAGGGGCGGGTTGGGACCTACCTAGGTCAAATCCAGCACGGCACGGGACTGACTATAACACGGGTAAGGCTGGGGCAAGCATGGGCCTGAAAAATGAGGAGGTCTAAAGTGGGCTCGGCACGGCTCAGCTCGAAGGTGAGCCCAGCATGCAATGAGAATCGGCACGAGACCAGCACGGGGCAGGCCTAGGACCCGCCTAGCCTGACCAGTCCGGTCTGGTCCTAACGGCCAGAAATGCGCTCCAACGGCTCATTCTTCAAAAAATTGGTTTAATTACACTCTAGGCCCTTATAATGGCCTGCACTATTTTTTTACCCCAAAATTACTTTTTTACCCTCCTAAACAACTATATTCTAAGGGATTTTTAGTAAAAAAAAAAAAAAACTTTCTCCTATAAATAGAGATGCCATTTGCATCAGTTCTTCACACCAATCTCAAGTTCTCCTATTTTCCTTTAATACATTCGCTCAATTTTCTCAAGCTCTCAAGCTTAATTTCTTACTATTTTCTTAATATTTCCTTCATTACTTTCAAATTTCTTCATCTTCTTAATTAATTCTTGCACAAATGGCATTGAAAGGAAAGGGAAAGACCTAAAGCTCTTCATCTCGCACGACGGGGTTGAGGTCATTTTTTCATTGCATGTCCCGACCTGCAAGGCGTGGGGTACACATTCAACAAACTGATGACGATGAACAATTTGACATGACACAATACGAGTTAGGCAATGATGACCAACTTTCCGACGATGACATCGAGGAGGTGGATGTGACTCTGTCTAATAATGTTGGTGGAGGCTTAGAACCCACCACGATGAGCAACCAACCCGAATTTGAAAGTCAAGGTAAATCGGGGAGGCTCACTGTATGGGTTTAGGAGCATTTCGATCAAGTGTATGAGAACAATGTGCGATTTGTAAAATGCAAACATTGCAAGATGAAGTTCATTCACAAGAAGAACTCTAGCACAGGAACAATTAAACAGCACATGGAACATAAGTATTCGAACCTTTGCTCGGACACAGCTGTTAGTACTAGCAGTCAAACGCAACTTAGGAGTTCCATCGGTGCATTAGGTATTTTTTTATTTAATCAAGAAAATCATAGGGAAGACATGATAGAATAAATGATGTTAATTGAAAGACCATTCATACAAGTTGAAGATAGGCATATGAAAAAGTGGATCAAATCACAATTAAACTCAGCTTTTTAAAAGAACATCTAGGACTACTACCAGGAGAGAAGCATTTAAAATATATGAGGCCAGTAAATAGAACTTACAAGCATGTTTTTTTTCCTCTTGATCATTCTGTTTCATTTACTAGTGACATGTGGACTTCACCCTTAGAACAAGATTATTATTGTGTGACTGCATATTAGATCGATGATAGTTGGGTTGTGCAAAAGCTTATCATTGCATTTAAGTGGATGGAGGTCGATCATACCAGTTGGAACATATACCAAGTTATTTATGAAACTTCAAAAGAATTTTTTTTGTTATTACAAGGTTTTTAGCATAACATTTGATAATGCATCCAACAATGATGTTGTTGCTGAGACATTAAAGGAATCGTTGGAACTTGTAAGGGATGCTGCATTTTTTCACATACGATGTATTTGTCATATTTTAAACTTGGTTGTTCAAAAAGACCTTAATGTATTGAGCACCGAAATCACTCCTATTCGGTGGACAATCATTTATTTAAAGTCAAGGCCAAAGTTGCAAAAGAGTTTAAGGCTTATTGTCTAAAAAATGGCCTCCAATTTAGTTGGAAACGTTTTAAACTTGATTGTCCAACATCATGGAACTCAACTTATGAGATGTTGATGGATGCGATTTCATTTGCTGCACATGTGACATGTTTTATAAATGTGAAAAAGAAGAAAACAATTTTAAAACAAAAGATGTGGGACAAACTTTCAAATGTAGACACTATGCTACGATATTTTTATGATGCCACCATGTTTTGCTCCGGTGTTTAGTATCTCACTTCTCACAAGGTGTTACTGTATTTAGTTAATATTGCATGAATTTTTAAACAATACAATGACAATGAGTTTTAAAAGACACAATTAAGGCTATGAAAGACAAGTAGATTTCGTATTTCAGCGATATACCCCCATCTATTTACTTGCATCTGCACTCGACCCAACCATTAGAATCATAGGTGCACAACAGCTACTAGATGGCTATTATAGTTTATTAGCTATGGTGCATATATCTGTTCTTGTTATAACTGCTACTCTTGAGGAGCATATGCATAAGTTTATAAGATTTACACTGACCAACATAAAGGCAAGATAGGGAGCAGTACTTTTGATAGTGTCGGAGGTTCTTCATCATCGGCTTCAGTAGCATTCAATCCCGCCGAACAACTATTCAAACAGCCTCAGTCTGCATCCTCCGGTCTTAGTGAAGTTTACGTATATCTCAACTTGGTATGGGAGAATAGTGAGACCGACATTTTGGAATGATGGAAAGCGAGAAACAACAAATTTCCAATACTATACATCATTGCAAAGGAAGTTCTAGCTGTTCCTGTCTCAATTGTTGCTTCTGAATTAGCTTTCAGCACGGGAAAATGTGTTATTTCTAAGAAATTAGCAAGGTTGTCACTTGATGCGATTAAGGTGCGTATCTGCAACCATAATTGGGGTTTTGCCGCCTTACGGCTACAAGACCAAAAGAGCTATGACGATAAAAACATCGATGAGATGGACTCTTAGGTTTTTATAGTGTGTATCCGATCTGATTATACTGTTGAGCACAGATCATAAGTTTTTTTTAATTTCAATTTTCTAGAACATTTTTCCATCTTCTGTTGTAAGGCCTATTCCAACTTATATAAGTGCCGCTTGGCTTTGAAATTAATAAAATTGACACCGTCGAGTGGTGTTTTACTCTTAATAAAATTACTAATCCTAATTTTTAAGTGAAAATTTATTCCAAAAAAATTTCAAAAAAAAAAAAGGGCCTAAGACTGGCCAAGGACTAGGTTAAGACCGGACCAGGACCGGCACGCCAACAGCTGGGCCATGCTTGGTCCCTATGAACCTAGGCCCAAGACTAGCCGGTCCGGTCCCGGTCCCAGTCCCGGTCCGGGTCGGCCATCTTGCATCTTTGGTTGGTACTCACAAGGGCATTGTAGAACAGTCCAAGTAGAGAAAAATAATTATGTTCTCTGTAAGAGCATCTTCAATAGTTTTTTCTATACTTTCTGTAAAATGAGGAAGCAAAAACTAAAATATCTATAATTTGTTTGCTTCGACTCTAACAATTTTCCTATTTTGTATAATCTTGCCTTTATTATACAACAATTAAATATTACATATTTAAAGCAAATTTAAATTAATGACTAGTTTAATTATTATAATAATTAATAATTTTATATTTGAAATAAATTCAAAATATTCTATAATTTGTTCTTTCTTGTTTATGCATGAGTGAATACTGATTTGTTACTAGCTTTATTTCCAATTATAGTTGCTATCTCATGTTTGTTAGCAAAATCGATAAACACGAAAATAACTGATTACTAAACAAGAAAGAAGCAATAAAACGTGAAAAAGTTATTAATTTTTCACTTCCCAAAATTTTTAGTGTTTCTGTAAATATAAGAAATTGAATCTTTTTTCTAATCTCATTCTCTATTTTAATGAATAAGAAGTGAAAAAAATGTTAAATATTCCCCAAATTAAAGAAAATCTATAAAATGAAAATGCTATCGGAGATGCTCTAATATTTTCGTAGCCCGAGAATCAAATTCTTCATTTTTTACCAAAAATTAGAAATATGAGACAATTTGTTGGCGTAGGCGGCTGATTAATATATTGTAAACTCATATAACATGCATGGAGAATTTTTTAAAGGTGCGCCCAATGCGTTTCTCTATCTATTTTCACACGGAACTTTCTTTAAATATTTATGGAATAAAATCATAATTCACCCCCAAACTTTACTATCACAGACACTCAACCCTTTCAACTATGACTTGGGGTACCTTAGCCCCTAAACTTTGTAAATTGGGACACATAACCCTCTCCAATTGATGAAAATATTCTTTTGATTTCTCATAGGCTTAAATGATAATAACATTGAATAAGAAGGCCAAACTTGGTGTTTTGGCATGTTGCTATTTGACAGGTCGTCTTTTCTAATTTGTATCCTAAGGATGCTCCCAATTTTTCAAGGAACTCTTTGACCTCATTATTTAATGTTATTGTCATTTAAGTCCATTGGAAACAAAAAAGAATATTTCCATCAAATAGAAGGGGTTATGTGTCCAAGTTTACAAAATTCAAGAGCTGAGTTGTCCCGAGTCATAGCTAAAGGGGTTAAATGTCTAAGTCAGCAAAATTTTGGGGGGGGGGGTGAATTATGGATTTTAACATCAAATCTAAACTCAAATATAACATAATGATGAAATTTTTTTAGACTAAAATCTAAAAAATGCTTGAATCTAACATCTATTTTTGTGATCATTAGTCAAACAACTACAACATTAATTATAAAATTATATATGAATTGTGTAGAAGATGAGTGAGATGTACATGCTATATATAATGTAAAAAAGGTCCCTTTTATGGCTCTTAAACATACACATTTCTTTCCATTTGACTCATAGATTTTATCTTGTATGACTAGCTCATTAATTTTTTGTATGTTTAAACAGAAAAGAGAGTTAATAGAAAATGTTCAAGGTCTAGGTAAAAAATGTATGAAAAAGTTCATGGGCTAGTATAAATTTTTGCTATTAGTAAAATATTGTTAGTACAAAAAAAAAAAGACTGACCTTTTCTTTTTTTAAATCTTTACATGTGCAAATCTCTAAGTTTTACTCCTTCCGTCCCAAAAGTTTTGCTCCATTTGTTTTTGGTAATTAATTTATAATTTTTTATTTTTAACATTTTAATATATAAATATAAAATCTTTGTATATGAATGATAATTCAAGATATGTAGTTTCTAAATATATTTTTTTTTTGATTTTTTTAACAAATAATAATATAAATAAAATTGAGTCAAAATACAATAAAAAATCAAATGTATCAAAATTTATGGGATGAAGGGAGTATTATTTAATATTAAGTTTAATATTTCTACATGAATGTATACGGATCCCCTTGTAAAATTTTTAAATCCGCCACTATATAACTCTTACTATTTGCTTGTTTTGGCCCTTTAGGTTCGAGCCTTTGTATCTTTGCTTCTCGTGTAAATTCTGAACACGGAAACAAAAGAAGAAAAGGAAATATGAGCAGTAGTCTCCGGAGCATGGATCAAAATTCTTCAAGACGTGCAGTATCCGCTCCGCTCCAGCAAAACACTTCTTATAATTAATGTTCCTGCTGTCATGCTTTGAAATGTAAAATTATAATGATGCAATTATTTATCAAAACGTCCAAAAGTTAATTTCAAAGAGTATGGGCGGAATTAGGACTCAGGAGCTAGAAATTTTTTATCAGGGAAGACCCAATTGAAAATAAGATGTGAAAATTTGCAAATATAAATATATATTTACATATACAAAATTTGATTACTCTTATAATAATATAAATAAATAAATAATTTTGAGTTTTCATAACATCCATCTAGTTTTAATAACATTCATTTCATACTACAAAAATTTGAAAATTGTGCTTTTGTTTTATCAAAAGAAATTGTGCTTTTCTAAACTTATTTAAGTATATTTAAATATTTACTTTTTTGCTAAATATACATAAATTTAATTTTTGCATCGTCGTTAATATATGAATCATGTCCCCCAGGCGCCTGCTAATTCTGCCATTGCCTTAAGTTAGGTCAAACTTATACCATTCTTTCTAAGGGATTATATATTTACATCCCAATATTATCATTCATCCTATGACATAAGAAAAATAAAAAATAACAAAAAAGGATGTGGATGCATTCAAATGCGAGTCCTGTCAAAATCATGAAAATGTATAGGTCAGATGGTACATGCACATACACTTGATATATAAAAAAGATAAAAAATATATATAAATTATGTAAAAAATATGTACAATGAGATCCTGAAAATTATTTCTAATATATTTAATTGTATGTATGAGTTCAATTATTCAAATATTATATCAATACTTACTGGATTATTATCGTTACATATGAGTATGTTAGATCTGCACCTAAGTAAGAGCTCTCTGGACAAAATTCTAAAATTCTTAAAATGAAATCAAATTTTTTTTTCAAAACTCAAAAAAGGTTGATTACAAGTAGCACATAAGTGATATGTACGTTTGCGTTGAAACAAGTGTATATTGACTTTTACTCTTGTTTAATCTCTTTCTTAAAAAAAAAAAAATATTTGTAAATTGTGTTAGAGTGCACACCAAGTGGAAGAGAGCCTTCAGGCACCAACTAGTGGAGAGAATGCTTTATGCATTGTGTAGATGTGTTTCTTCTGAGGTGTCATTATAGAGTTAAATACTGCAGTATACCATGCAGTATATTATTTATCGTGGGTAAGTGATAAGCGGTATAAATGTTTTCACATTTTATTATTTTATCGTATAATATATTGTAGCATTTTGGAGTATTTCACATACCATTCACTTTTTGTGTACATTTTATCCGAAAATTGCTGTATACCTCAAATATCATGAGTCACATACTGTGGTATTTTTTTTTTGGCTGATGCAAGTGAGATACTTTTTTTTTTGTCATTTTACATCAAAATATCATAAATATATAAAATATTAAAATATAATTAATACACATGTCATTAAATAAATATTTACTTTTATTCTTTTGATAACATTTCTTAGTTAATATAAAATTTTAATGATTATTTTAAGCTACCTAGGAACTTAATATGGTTACTAAAAATGTATTGTTATCATTAAAGTATTAAAGAAACTCAATTGTTACTTTTTCTTTCTGAGTATTATTTATTTTGCCATATATATATAACATTTTTTTTATGTTTTTTGTATTAAAAAAATATCTTCTATCATATATATTTTATTTATATTTGACAAATTATGATGGGAAAAATTAGAATACATATAAAATATGCAAAAAAACTTATTGAATTTATGTCATCTTAAAATAATATTTTACCATTTTTTTTTGTGAAAATGTTAATGATATGTGGCGCGGTATATTACATACATTAAAAATGTGAGGTGCGGTATACCTAACAGTAACGATATTTAACACTTTAGACGTCACCAAGAAGCAAGTGTGTATAAATAGTGTGACAGTGTGCACCGTGTATAAGGTCACCTTCGAGCATCAAGTAGTAGAAAGGATGCTTTATACATCATGTAGATGTGCCTGCCCTCGAGCAAGCCCAAGCAAAGAAGGTCTGCACGTTGTGTGAAGTTGTGCATCAAGTAGAATGGTGCCTTCAGGTACCAATTAGTGGAGAAATGTTATTTCCATCATGTAGATGTGTTTCCTAATGCATCCCAAGAATAGAAAGAGGTGTGTGCATTATGTTAGGAATGTGCACTATCTAGAATTGTGCTTTTGGAACCAAGTGATAAAGGGCGTGCTTTTTGTGCACTGCATAGTAAGATACGTTGAACACCTAGGGGGGGGGGGGGGGGGGGGAATGTATGAAGGATAAAATATGAGGGTTATCAAAAGCTAGGAGAAAGCCATATGCCAATGATAAAGGGTTCTGGTAGAAGTCATTTATAATTCTTATTATTTTATAGATATTAGTAATTATTTCCCTTGTTGATAGTGATGGAGAGAATAAGGGTCTAGGGGGTGCCCGCACCTACCCCAAATTTCTTGCAAATTATGTATATCACCCATGTGTATATATAAAGATAAAGCTCAACAAATCTCATTATCTCTACTATGGCCCCTTTAATCTTTCAACATTTTCAAAATGAAGTGTGACCCCCTAACTTAAAATTATGACTTCACTCCTGCTCATGGATGTAGACGAATTGAAGAGCAAGACCACATTAATCAAGTGCCTCAATTTCTCTCTTTTATTTATTTTTTTGCATGTTTCCGTTGGCTTGGTGTAACATCTCTCATACGAAGAAAGCCGTCAAATAAGTGCAGATAATTGAGTGTGGATTTGAAACTTAAATCGAGAAACTTACAATAACCACCTTCAAGTTTAACCTAATTTACATTTTGTCCCTTTATTTTGAAAAATCTACACTTTGCCTTATGATTTTTTTACTTCGTTTTATTCTCTGTAAACGTATATTGTATAATAATAGCTTCTGAAACCGTAGTTTAAGCTGTACAATTGTCATTTTTCAGTAAATTAATTTTTCTAATATTTTTTTACAATTAATAGATATTTTTAAATTATCAAGTTTTATTCTCTGTAAACGTATTTTCATTTTTGTAAATGTAAATCAATATTTTTTAAATGTTTGTTAAATGTGAAAAAATATAATTTTTTTTTAAATTACTAGAATATAGTTACTAGATAGTTCAAATAAGGGTTTTAAAAGTTTTTGATGGGTAGTATAAAGGAAGTAAGAAGCAAAGTATTTGTTTTCCAAAATAGAGAAGATAAAATGTAAATTAGATCAAACTGTGAGAAAGGGGGAGTGGGTAATGTAATTTTCCCCAATAAAAATTTTAAATTTAAAGAACTAAACAATGATTTTGACTGAAATCTTTGAGTCTACTTCGTTCTCAACATCCCCCAAATCGCATGGAAACACAACCGATCGCATTGTGGGACCACAAGTAACTTGCTAGAATCCTTGTCCTATGCATCTTCTAATCCCAACTCTTTTTAGAAGATGTTCTTCGTAATGATCTGATTTCCCGAGATATGTCTTGCAAATATAATATTGCAGCTAGCATACCTATTTTCAGAAGGCAAAAGACGTGTACAAACTCAACTCCAACTTATGATTCAAGTGAACATCTAAACGTCCTGACACGGAGGACAATTTTGACTAAACTGGTAACAATAAAACACGGAGGACCGTGGCGTATCTCGTCACCGTGTCTTATCCAACGAGGCACGCTGGCGGCTTTCTCAAGTAAACCATGACCAAAAACTAGAAACATGCCTAGTTGTTGTGGAATGTTTCAAACCCCAGGGCCATTGGGGAAGGCGTTTTTTGAAGTTCAATCAAACAAAGACTTGAAGAAAAATGAAAACAATCTGTTCAACTTTTCTTGCATATAATACAAGCTGTTGTTAGCCTTCCTTCTGCTCGCTGGCCCTCCAAGCGAACAGTTTTTCATTCATCTGTATAGCTTGCTTTATTTTTCCTTCCTGTCTTGCTATGAAACCCAGACAAGCTAGTCATGAAATGCTTGATTCGCGCTCGAATTGGCGGGCCAAATTTTCTCTCTCATTCATCTTGTTTCCTGCTTTGATCTTGCTCATTTACGCAGATAGTATCATCCCCAATGACTTGAAGTCGTGGCAGTCTCCTGATCAACCAGTCTTTCAAGAGGTTGCGGGAAAGTTAAGGTCAACGTGGCTCCCGATTGTGGTGTTGAAGTCTGTTCAAGATGAGGAGGTTGATCACAGAGTTGTTAGTGAGAACCAGAGTTCTCTCATTCCTCCACTCCATGTCACTGAGGAGAAGAGGATTGCTTGGCTCCGAAGAAAGCTACCTGAGTTTGAGATTTTCAGGTCTGATAACTTGACAGAGAGATTTCATGGCCGAGTCCTGGAGTTCTTCAACCAAGGCTGTGAGGTTCAGTTCTTCATGACATGGATTTCCCCGGCGAAATCATTTGGCAAGAGAGAGATGATGGCGGTAGAGAGCGTGTTCAAGTCCCACCCTCAAGGGTGCCTCATGATTCTGTCAAGAACAATGGATTCGGCAGATGGGTATAGGATTTTAAAGCCTTTTCTTGACCTGAAACTCAAAGTTCTTGCAGTTGCCCCGGATTTGAAGTTTCTGTTAAAGAACACGCCGGCTGAATCATGGTTCATGATGATGACGAGAGGCAAGAGGGATCCTGGTGAGATTCCATTGGCTCAGAACCTCTCAAATTTGGTTAGGCTAGCAGTTCTCTACAAGTATGGAGGTGTGTATATGGACACAGATTTTATAGTCCTCAAAAGTTTTAAAGGGCTTCAGAATACAATTGGGGCGCAGAGCATGGATGTTCTGTCCAAGAATTGGACAAGACTGAACAATGCAGTTATGGTTTTCGATATCAATCACCCACTTCTGCTGAAGTTCATTGAAGAGTTTGCTTCAACTTTTGATGGGAACAAGTGGGGGCACAATGGTCCCTATCTTGTTTCCAGGGTAGTTGAGAGAGTTGAAGGAAGACCTGGCTATGAATTCACCATTCTGCCACCAATGGCATTTTATCCAGTCCATTGGACTAGAATTGAAAGGCTCTTCAAGATGCCTGGAAATCAGTTGGATTCGAGATGGGTCAAAGCAAAGCTGCTTCAGCTAAGTGGTGAGACTTACGGAATCCACCTTTGGAACAAGCAGAGCTGCAGACTAAGAGTTGAAGAGGGAAGTGTCATAGCAAGTTTGATGTCAGAACACTGTGTCATTTGCCAGAACATACGTAGCTCTTAGAAGGAAAAGCTTTCACCTTTGAAGATAATGACGCTTCTTCAACCAAACAAATTTAGAATTTTGTGAATCTGCAGTTGGGAATGTCAGGAGCCCCTTTTGTTAATTTTAATTTTCTGTACATTCCTCTTTCTGAAGGTGCCTTGATCCAAGTTAAAATTTTCTTAATTCTTATGGTTTAATTCCACCTTTTCCTTTTGGTTCATTTGCAAACAATATTGTGGGTTCGTACAGAGATTCAAATGCAACTAACTCTAATATATGGGGGAAAAAGAGAATCATCTAAAAGATTATACCACAAATCATAATCCTAAGCTTTCTCAACCTAAACCTGAATCTAAACAACCTCCTACGTCTCCAAAAACCAAATCCTGGCAACCTTCTGAAAGACTTTTTTCTATCCAATCTACGGTTTGTTTTACTATTCTGCTTACTGTTATTCAAGCTGAAGCCTTTCTTCTTGAAGCTACCATCAGAAGCAAAAGTACTTCTTCCACCATCAGTCTCAACATTCCTCAATGATCCCAAATGTTGGATGCCTTCCCACGGATCACACATCTCTTTATCTGTGTCACTTCCCCACAGAGGTATAGACTTCACTACAGGCGAGCCACTATAGTCCTCAAAATAGGTAGCCAAACTAGTATGGTCCATATCAAATAATCTCCCCAAGGAAGTGCTTCCACCTTTCATCAGTGTTACTAAGCTGCTGCTCTGGTGTGATGAAGATGATGAAGAAGAGGAACATGAAGCAGCTGAACAAGACAAGGAAGATGATGATGACCAGTGAAGAGATTTCTGATATTGTAAGATCTTTCTGATCTTTTCCTTTTGAACTTCTGGGTTGATGATAAACGGGTTTGTTTCTTCATCGTTTTCTTCTGTGATTTCTGATGTCCACATGCTCTATAAAGTTTGTAAACGTAAGAAAGAATGGCAAAAGAATTAGCTCTGTCGATAGCAGAGAAACTTGGACGCCTAAAAGACCTCTTAAAGAAATGCAAAGAAGCCGGCCTGGAGATATGGTTGGGGTGTCACCATTTGTTTTCATGCGAGTCTTAGAAAAGGACAATGTTGGACTACCCTACAAAATTCAAAGCAATGTGTCCTTGTAGATTAAGTATATAATTTAGAGCCAAGCAATCAAGTGAACTTCCTTAATTTACAATTTCCAATACGAAGTAGATATTCACAGAATGATTGAAGTTCTCAAATCGTTTGATGGATGTGTCTAATCTCACCAAATAAATAAAAAGGGGTACCCTTTATGTCATGTGGAATATCGTTTTCTTCTCATGCTCTATTCCCCTTAGTACATATTCATTTATTCTCTCGATGATTTGGGCAATAAATTTAATACTATCCCAATATTATTGAACAAGCAACTAAATTTAATGATTCATCAAATTAGTTTTTTTTTTTCAAGAAAATGAAGGGGAAAGGGGCCAACATAAGCAAATCCTTTCTCATTTCTCCCTTCTACAGAGGCTCGCTCAGTAAGGTCAGCAGCAATCCAAACAACGTTTATTCAATCTCAATATTACATTTGAATCTGCTCTATTCCTTGTTTCCCAGTTCCTGCAAACTAATGTAACGAACAGAAAACAGATATCTCAAAACAAAGAACATAACCACTTGTAAAGCCTCCGAGTTTCTATTTGCTAGTGAACTTGAGATGCTTTGTTTGTTTATCCTTTGGAGTAATGAAGAGGGAAAACACAGAAAACAAGTTTCGATTTTTACAGCAATTTGCCTTTTATTTGGGAAGTCAACTGCTATTAATGATATGGTACAAGAAAGATCATGACTTTGCATCGGAGTAGTTGAGAAGGGCATTCACAACTCCATATATTTTCCCTTATGAATTTATTAAATTAGTTCCATATCAAATTTTCTTCCCATCTTCCATCACATTTTTCCAGACCCAAAATCATGAAGAATCCTGGTTTGATCCATAGGTGCTTCTCTCTGTACTTCCTTCAGGGAATTCTTCTTTTTTGGTTGAGCATGCATTCCCAATCTGCAAAACCACCCAGTTCAGCAAATGAATCAGATCAGCAAACTCTGCTCGAGTTTAAAACTCTGATAGCTAGAGATCCATTCCGAATCATGGATTCATGGAATGAGTCTCACCATTTCTGCAACTGGAATGGCGTTGAATGTGAGCCTTCTAATGGTAGAGTGGTATCTTTGAATTTAGAGGGCCTAAAGTTAGCTGGCTCAATGCCTCCTTCCATTGGAACCTCACATTCCTGACAAGAATCAACCTGAAAAACAATAGCTTCAATGGGGAAATTCCACTGCAGATAGGTCGTTTGTCGCGTCTGCAGCATCTGAATCTGTCCTTCAAAAGATTTAAAGGAGTGCTTCCTAGTAATCTATCTCACTGCAAGGAACTAAGGGTGCTTAATGTTAACAGAAATCAGATCATTGGTCAGATTCCAGACCAGCTTAGCTCACTAGCAAAGCTGGAATTCTTAGGCCTTGGAGTAAATAATTTCACTGGAAAGATTCCAGCTTGGATAGGTAACTTTTCTTCTCTTCAGTATCTATACCTCTCAGGGAATAGTTTAACGGGTAGAATACCTGAAGGACTTGGTCATCTCTCAAGCTTTGAATTTATTGACGTCCACGGAAATTATTTTTCCGGTACCCTCCCTGCCTCACTTTTTAATATTTCTTCTCTGTTCTATATTTCTGTTGCTGATAACCAGTTGCATGGGCAACTACCACCAAATGTGGGCCTTACCCTTCCTAACCTTCAAATTTTTGCTGGAGGTGCTAACCAGTTTACAGGACCTATTCCTGTATCAATAACAAATGCCTCAGGACTTCAGATACTAGACTTTGCCCAGAACAGTCTTAATGGGACAATCCCCAGAAATATAGGATACTTGCAGGATTTGACCAGGCTCAATTTCGATACAAACTTGCTGGAAAATGGGAAAATAGGAGACCTGAGTTTTTTCAGTTCCTTGGCTAATTGTACTTATACAACAGTGCTCGGCCTCGGCAGAAATGCTTTCAGAGGGCAACTGCCAAGCTCCACTGGAAACCTTTCAAAGAATATGCAGATACTTACTTTAGGGGGAAATATTTTTCATGGAAGCATCCCTACTGGGTTTGGGAACCTTGTTAGCTTGTTCACCCTGGGCTTTGAAATTAACAGTTTAAGTGGCAAGATTCCTGATGATATAGGAAGGCTTCATGGACTACAGGTGCTTGATTTGAATGGAAATAGGTTCTCAGGGCCAATACCAACCTTTCTAGGTAACTTATCCACACTGGGTGAGCTTTCTATGGATGGAACAGTTTTGAAGGAACCATACCTCCAAGCCTTGGAAACTGCAAAAACTTGATTGCATTAAATTTGTCATATAATTATCTTACTGGTACCATACCTAGAGAGATGTTTGGTCTTTCTTCCCTATCAAGGTACTTGGCCATGTCCCACAATTCCTTGACTGGTTCTCTGCCATCCGAAGTGGATAACTTGTGGGATATCGAGGAGTTGGACTTTTCAGATAATAAGTTGTCTGGTGAGATTCCTGGTAGCCTTGGAAGTTGCAGTAGTTTAGAGCGCCTGTATCTGCAAGGTAATGCATTTGAGGGGTCAATTCCAACATCCCTAAAATCCTCAAGGGGTCTACAAGAACTAGATGTTTCTCACAATAACTTGTCTGGTAGGATTCCTGAGTTTCTAAGTGAGAACATCACTGTCAGGCTTCTCAATCTTTCTTGGAACAATTTTGAGGGTGAAGTACCAAGAGCAGGCATATTTGCAAATATAAGTGGCATTTCCATCTTCGGAAATGATAAACTCTGTGGTGGCATCCCAGCTCTGCATTTGCCTGCATGCTCTGGAATTAGGCCTCGAAAATCACTCTCTCACACCATCAAAATAGTGGTTTCTGCTACTTGTGCTGCCATATTTGTTCTTCTTCCTTCAATTTCTTTCCTTATATACAATGCAATATGGAGTAGGAAAAGCTCAAGGGAATCTTCTTCAGAAGACTGGCAATCCAACATGACTTATGCGGATCTCTTGAAGCTCACTAACAGCTTCTCTCCAGAAAACTTGATTCGGTCAGGGAGTTTTGGTTCTGTGTACAAAGGGAACCCTGTCAGTGATGGACCAAGTGTCGCGATTAAGGTTATAAACCTTCGACAGAAAGGAGCTTCAAAGACCTTCACCAATGAATGCAATGCTTTGAGGAGCATCAGGCATCATAATCTCCTCAAGATCATAACTGCTTGCTCAGCTGTTGATCTCCAAGGAAACGAGTTTAAAGCTCTTGTTTTCGAGTTTATGGTAAACGGCAACCTAGATAAGTGGATACAGCCGGGAGCTGATGAGCAGTATCCAGACAACAAGCTGAGCCTTATTCAGAGACTAAACATAGCCATAGATATTGCATCTGCATTGGATTATCTACACCACAATTGTCCAACATCAATTGTTCACTGTGATCTAAAACCAAACAATGTGTTGCTTGATGAAGATATGGTGGCACATGTTGCTGACTTTGGATTGGCAAGATTCCTTTCCGATCCATCTAATGATTCCTCTGGAAACCAAACCATATCAAGGCAATTAAAGGGTTCAATTGGCTATATACCTCCAGGTACTGTCAAAATGAATTAGCTTTCAATACATCATAGAATATCAGGCATCAGGTTCACGTACTGATTAAATTGTGCCGTCTTACTTGTTGTAGAGTATGGAATGAGGGAGCAACCTTCAACCAGTGGAGATGCTTACAGTTATGGGATACTGTTTCTGGAGATGTTTACAGGTAAAAAGCCTACTGATGACATGTTCAAAGATGACATGAGCATTCGGAAATTTGTGCAGATGGCCTTCCCTGAACATGTCATGGATGTTGCTGACCCAAGAATGCTCTTTGAGGAAGAAAAGATCGACAATGGTCATAGTGTGGAAACAGAAAATGATTGTGCCAAAGAGAAAGCAATGATCAGAAACCAGGATCCACAAATGAGGACTAAAAGTGCAGAGGAAGAATGCTTGGTCTCAGTGTTGGAAATTGGTCTCTTGTGCTCTGCTACTTCACCAGCACACAGAATTACTATGACTGTCGCGGTAAACAGGCTCCAGGCAATTAGACAAGGATTTCTTAAGTCGAAAAGCTCAAAGAGAAGAGGAATTCTGTAGAATTTTTTTGGCAATATCTATTTGTTCTATCTATGTTATCACCAATATCAATAAGACCTAGAGAGGAGATTCTGTGTTTAGATTTGTCCCCTCCAGAGAACTAGGCTAAGTATGCTCATTCTAATTCTATGTTTTCAGTGAAAATAGAAAGACTAAGCAGTACTACAGATTGGAACTAGAGTTTCTTATATTTCCTGCAATTCAATGCTCATAGGAAATTTCCTCGTTGCAAAGGCAAGAAGGCTGGTTCCAGACCTATGTGCTTTATTGTTTTTCACAATCAGCTTTCTGTTCCTCCAAAACAAAGTCGTGATTTTATGGATTTAAATTTTCTAAACCTGTTACAAACGAACGCCAGAATGATCACAAAGCCTGATAAAATACTAGCTTTCAATTCCAAATGATGGTTTGCTGAAAAACAAACTCAAAGAGTCAATGGAAAAGATTCTAATTTTACCCGAAATTTAGGATCAGAGGTAGGGGCCATAAGTAATTTCTATAGATTTGTATCCGTTAAGATGACAATGTTGAAATCTAGAAAATACAAGGGGAATATAATTTGGAAAATTATTTTTCTTCAATCTAGATATGAGGAAACACCTTCAATCTTGTGTATACAACAGTTTTTCAAAAATTTGATTTAAAACATTAGATCTTGGTAATTTTTTAACTAAATCTCATTTCCCTTCTACTGGAGTCTGGATTAATTGAATGGCACATTTGCAAGTAGAAGAAGTATCCTCCTAAGTCCGAACTGGTTCGGAGAACAGTGTCCTAAAATTTTACGTTCTAAAGGTCGCTTCTTTCTTGTCATAGATCCGACTCTACGAGATCACTGCCAATGCCTTTAACTGAATTAACTACCGGGAGGCTGGTTCTTCTTTCAATCTTAATCTTTCTAAATGAGTATTTAAAGGGTTCATAAACAGATGACACTCACCAGACCACGTTTTCATCATTTCAGGAGCACAAATCTCAACAGATGGACAAGGCAATAAAACCCCTCAAATTGCTCAGCACTTTATATATCTTTCATCCCTTTGCCAAGTCAAAGCTCAGAGCATGTCTTCTAAACGCAAATTATCTCTTCGCTACATTCTCAAGAAACTCAGAAGGATGACAAAGAAGTCTTCAACTTACAGGCTGATAAGCCGAACAACAAAGTCACCGATCTTCTCCTCCGTCTCTTTTGCTCTCATATTGTGTTTCATCTATGCAGATAGCCTCATGTCAACCATATCAGTCAAGATTGCAGAGTACAAAACCAGCAATGATTTGCTTCTCTCATCAAATAAGTCGACTGCAGCAGTGGACAATCAGCTGGGTTCTCTCCAGGTGCCTGCAACAACCGATGGAGGGGGCACCGCAATTCCAAACGATGATCCACTTGTTCCTCCTTATAAGGCTTCCATTGTGGAAAGAATCGAATGGTTCCGGCGGAAGTTGCCAGAACTAGATATTTTGAATTCAAATGGGATCAGCCAGAGGTTTCACAGCAGAGTGCTGGAGTTTTTCAACAACAATTGCACAGCTCAGTTGTATATGGTGTGGCTATCAGCAGCAAAGACGTTCGGGCCAAGAGAATTCTTGGCTGTCGATACCCTGTTCAGTACTACTCCTGGTTGCTGCCTGCTTATTTTATCGAACACTTTGGATTCTCCAGAAGGTTACAGAATCCTTAAACCAATTCTTGACCGTGGATTCAATGTTCTGGCTATTACACCAGATGTGCAATTTCTAGTCAAGAACACCCCTGTTGAAGTTTGGCTAAAAGACTTGAAGGGTGGAAATACAGACCCTGGTTCCATTCCTTTATCTAATAATCTCTCTAATCTGATTAGACTAGCTATCTTGTACAAGTATGGTGGAGCCTACCTGGATACTGACTTCATATTTCTGAAAGATATCTCTAGCTTGAGAAATGCAATTGGGGCTCAGAGCATCATCCCTTCAAACAACAGATGGACCAGACTGAATGGTGCTGTAATGATCTTTGACATCTACCATCCTATCCTGGTTGAATTCTTACAGGAATTTGCGACAACTTTTAACGGAAACAAGTGGGGACACAATGGCCCATATCTGGTTTCCAGAGTTATGGAGAGACTCAGAGAAAATATTGAACAGAACAAGAACATAACCATCCTACCACCAAAAGCTTTTTATCCAGTTGATTGGATGAAGATAGCTAAGCTCTTCAGGAAACCAGAGACAGATGATGAAAGGAGGTGGGCGGCAGATACCGCGTATGAGTTAGGAAGGAACAGCTATGCAGTTCACCTGTGGAACAAGAGGAGCAGACAGCTGAAAATAGAAGAGGGAAGTGTTATGGCAAAACTGATTGCAGATCACTGCACCATTTGCGAGAACACTTACGATCCATGACATACCTAGGCCTTAGAACATACGAATATAGTCTCTGGGAGGGGAAAATACATAGCAACAGGTTTGAATAAGCTCAGCTTTGAATGCAAGAATCTCTAGGCAAAATTTGTTCGGTTCCCTTCCTTTTTTCTGCTTTTTCCCAAAATGCAGATATGATTCCTACTTGATAACAAAATATGCACATGACGGGCAAACAATAAATTCCTTTTCCCATTAAGTTCTAATGCAATGCTATGGAAAGTAAATACAGAAGTTGTAAGAAAGAGATGTGGTTGAGCTCATCCATGGCAACAAATGGAACTTTGCAAAGGAATCTAGGATGAATGAGACAAGCATCAGGGCCACTCAAATTCTTCATTACCTTCCCAACACACTAGATTCTTCACCCTAGTCTTATCACCAGATACCAGAAACCTATCTACTCCATATATAATAAGAATTACAACAAGAAGAATTCAGCACAAAAATGTAGCCTAAAATAAGAATTAATCTGGACAAATTTTCTGCTTGGAGAAAACCATATCTGGAGCCATCAAGTTAAGGGTCAAATGTTCCTTCACATAATTCATACAAAATAACAGCAGTTAAAAAAAACCACAAACCATGACTTGTAAATTACAACACAGAGAAGAGGGCTGAAAGAAAATCAGAGAAATCAACCAGAGGCGAGAGCCTCATCGAGCTCAATATCCCTCCCACCGTCGTCGTCAAACTTATCCTTCCTGGGAGGAGCGGGAGGAGCCCACATCCGCGGCGGCCCCCTTCCCTTCTTCTTGTCACGAGGCCTTGCCTGAACAATCAGAAGTAAAGTTAATCCCAGAACTCCAGTTTCTTCCAAACACCCACAACCAGAAGGGAGACAAATTATTTAGTTCTTACATTGCCAAAGGAATGGTTGAAGCGCTTTCCTTTCGCCGTCTTCTTATCGCCTCTTCCGCAGTAAACTGAAAATGAAAACGAGAGGCTCATAGAAAAATAAACATGAGGACAAGCGGAAAGAAGAACGCCGTGTGAGATTAGTTTTTGGTACCGAAGGGAAGTGACGATGTAGAAGAAGCGGTCGACAAAGAACCAGAAACAGAAACAGAAGAAGACGAGCGTGGCAGTGGAGTTCCTAGGAATTGGGACTGAGAAGAGGAAAATTTGAGAGAATGGGAGGCTATGGTTGCAGCTCCCAGGATCAGAGACGCCATGTGGATACTCAATACTCTTACTCTGAAGAGGATAACGCAGGAGAAGATCCCGCTAGGAGTTCGGAATTATAATTAACGGATGTGAATTTGCAACCTTAATCATGTTGTTATTATACTTCATACATATACATATGTTTAATTAGGCATACTAATTTTTCTATATATAATCTATTTTCGTAAAAATAAATTAATAAAATTACTACTCATAAAAAATTTCTCTCTTCCTTCATTCAAAAATTATACCCTCAATCTTGTCATTACCGCCACCGCTAGCCACCACTAGATCTTTTGTTATTATTTACGTCTACATAAGTGTCAAAGATAAATATACAAATTATCTAAAGCAATTGAGAAAAATGTGTGAACAAATATGTATAAATATCTAAAATAATATACAGATTATTAATTTTTTTCAATAACATGTAAACTATTTATTCTTTGCCAAAATGATATGTAAGCTTGTAGAAGTATTTGAGTGATATGCAAATAATTTATTATATTAAAAAATAAAAGCATTTAAATCAATATGTAAAAGCATTTGAATGACTATATAAAAGTGTATAAATAAATATATTAAAGTATTTACAACAATATATAAAAATTCCTGAAGTCATATGCAAATAATTGATCGATAAAAAATGTGAGTGGTTGAAGAAAAAAATGAAAGTGCCTAGACAAATATGAAAAAAAAATGTCTAATTCAAATTGTAAAAGTGAGTACAATAATATGTCAAAAAATTTTCAGTTTCAAATTTAAAAGTGTCTAAATAAATAAATCAAAATGCCTAAATAAATATATAAAAATTTCATAATAAATATTTTTTGCCAGTTCATTAAAAAAAATGATTTGATCAACGAGAACCATTTTTGAACAAGGTGAAGTAAGCGACCAACAAGCGCGATTTGATCACCGGCAATTTGGAGATCGAAATCCAGAGCGGTGTATAAAGATTGGAGGTGGGCTATTCGATCAGCAGCGATTCAAAGATCAGAGTTTGGAATGGTGCATATGGAACACTTATTTGATTTGAGTCTGGACCGGCGATTGGAGTCTGGAGTGGTGATTCAAAGAACGAAGACCAAAGATCGAAGTTTGGAGTGTCGATTCGAAGGACGAAGATCAAAGACTGAAGTGGCGATTCGAATAATGAAAATTAAAGATTGGAGCAGCAATTCAAAGAATGAAGATCGAAGGTTAGTGCCTGAAGTGGCTATTCAATCTGTAATGAAAAATGGTAGCAATCGGCAATATCGGCGATGAAAGGGAGAGAGAGAAGCGACGACGATGAAATGAAGAGTGAAAGAGAGGAACAGTCAATCACCACCGGTGATGAGAGGGAGAGTGAAAAAGAGAAACGGTCTATCACCATCGACGATGAAAAAAAGATACAAGAGCGGTGGCGATGAGAGCAAGAGTCAAAGAAATAAATAGTTTGAGAAGAAAAAATTTGGGGGTCAAAATTATAAAATGACCACTATGTCTAATTAGACATATGTCAATTATATCCATTGTATTACCTATGAGTATTCTACTTTACCCTATTTGATAGGTAGATTTTTTTATTTTTATCAATTGTATGGGTTTAAGTCAGGTTTTGATAATTTTTGTTTTTGTACCCATCAAATATAGGTTTAGGGGTTTACCCTCCCCAAACCTAGTTTATACCCTACCTGTATATTATATATAGTATTTAAGTATCTAAGATATTACATATATTATATAGGCCTAAAGCCTTTTTTGGCTCCTAGACTTGATTGAATTGGACACCTAAGCCCCTAGACTTAAACTTGGTTAAACTCACCCCCTCTTAACTTGAGAAAATGGTACACTTTGCATTTTATACGACCATGTGATCTCACATGATGGATTTAATCTAACACCACTTCTTGTTCTGTTTGTAAAAAACTTTGTGCACGAGATTGCTGATGTTGTTTGGCACCAACAACCGCTAGTTAAGGGCAGAAGACTCATAAGGGAACACATTTTGAAGGAAGTTAGTAAGTAAGTGAGAGAAAAAAGGGGTAACGGACGACATATGGTAAATTCTGAGGCTTTTGAAGACTAATTCATCGAATACTGACAAGGAGAAAGGTTGGACTATCAAATGCCAATTTTTTCTCGGAATATCCTTATCTTTATGTACATAGGTATTTGTGTTAATGGGCATATATTTTATAGTAATATAATTAGGACTGGGATGTATTTTACAGCAATGGGTATAAATCAATTGGTGTTTGCGTTAATGGCTACATATTTGAGAGTATCACATTGGTTAAGATTGGAAAAGTATCGAATAATTGTTTGAGTTTTGGTGATGATGGGTCATGGTGTATACAATAAACACCTGCGATTTTGTTGCTTGTTTGGTGCCACTAATGATGGTTGTTGGTTGTTTGTAATTTCATATGGATGAAATAAATTTGAAAATTTATCATGGTGGTACAATGGTGAAGCATCCAATGGTTAAATATATTGGGCATAAGGTGTATGAAAAAATGATTGATAAAGACTTAGTCACATATTGGATATTTGAAGACATACTGAAGGAACTTGGTTACAATATAAGGGATGTAAGAAAAATATACTATATGGTCCCTGGAAAAATTCTTGATATAGGACTAAAAGAGCTATACAATGATGCAAGTACATTGGATATGGTAGGATGTGCTCTTTTGGGCAGGCATGTAAAGGTGTATTTGAAACATGTGTACAATGTTACTTGTGAGGGCAATAATGCCATGTTACATGAGTCGTAACTAGTTTCTTAAATAAGCCAGTGGTTGACTCCATTATTAAAGCATCGGAGTTGAAACAAGGAAGGCAATATAGGATCAGTTATAAGGAGGTAAGTCAGGATGAAGGAGGCTAAGTGTTCTATTCCAAGGGCAATCAAAGTGAAAGAGAACTTGATGGTTGTGATAGTGATTCAGATGATGATGGCTTTGATTTAAGGGAAGAATGTGATACAGCGCTGAATAATATTGAGTAGGCTATATTCAGTGATAAAGATGAAGAAGTTGATAAAGCCATTCGTGTAGTTAAAGAGTTCTACAATCCATTGACATTTGTAAGTCAAGCTGTTTCCCATGGAAATGAGTTAGGACAAGCAGCATTGTTGGGAGAGATAGAATTGAGGCACCAAATCAAATGAGAGCTGAAGACTATGTGGGTGGTCATGATGTATTTGATCTAGAAAACTCGGATGTGGCAAGCTTTTGTTTAGAAAGTATGATGATGGAAATACAATTCTTTCAAGAAGGCCAAGGAAGTATCTACGGTTTGATAAGAATACAAAAGATGTGAAATTTTTTGTAAGTCTAAGCTTCACTGATAGTAAGTAGTGTAGGAGGGCATTGAAGAAATATAATATAGTAAAGAGGCATGACATTGAGTACATTAAGAATAAACCTGACATAATAAGAACAAAGTGTAAATCAAAGGGTTATCCATAGTTGTTCTCCGTATCTTTGAAAAGTGTGAAAGTAAAGAGTATTTCATGGTTAAAAAATATATTGAGATGCATGAATGTCATAGGGTGTTCAAAGTTTCAGGAGCAAATTGTCTTTGGGTTGCTTATATATTCTAGTCACTAATTGCTAGACACCCTAGTTTGAAAACTAATTTTCTTTAAAAAATTGTTAGGGGGCAGTTTAATATTGAAGTTACTAGAAATCAGTGCAAGAGAGCAAAAACAAGGGTTTGACACTAGATGAAAAGAGATGTAGGCCATGAGTATGCTAAATTGCATAATTATTTGAAGGCATTAGTGCCTTTGAATGTTGCGAGTAATGTTGATATTGAGGTAGATCCTAGAGGTCCAAGATGTCCACCATTTTTCAAACGGCTCTATATTTGCCTAGCTGTGAAGGGTTTCTTGGAAGGATGCAGGAAATTTCTTAGTTTGGATGGATGAAGTTTGAAATGGGTTGTTAACGGCAAATATTGTCTGTTGTGGGTAAAGATTCAAATAATCAGATGTTTCCCTTAACATTGGTTGTGGTTATTATGGCTCTTCTAGTTGAAGGCTTATTTGAAGAAGGTAAAGTACTTTAAATTAAGTTTGAAAACCTTAATTCAAGTTTACATAGCAAGAATAGCAAAATTCACTAAGTTCCAAAAAGGTTAAGGCACTAAATGAAGTTTGAGGGAAAAATGGTAATTTTGCATCCTGAATAGTCGGGCTAGGTCCCGAGTGTTAAAAATGAGTTTTTATAACCTAACTATTAACTTTAACCTAAACTTAGTTGAAATAAACAAAAATTGATCAAGAATGACTAAGGTTATCAAAAGAAGGGGATTTAAATGTTCCATGTCTAATATATTGGTGGCTTGAATTGAAAACTTGGTTTATAAGATGGTAAAGTGGGGGATGACTGCCATAACCCGAGTTCATCCTTCACACCATCATTTCTTCATCTTTTGGAGCCCAAAATCAAGAGTTTTTGGTGAAAAGAGAAGCCACCATAAATATATAGGCCATTGGAAGCTCATTTCAAGCATAAAATCATGGTTTTAGAGCTTGGAGCTATGTTTTTCACTATCCCCTATTTTTTATACGAGGTAATCAATGTATTATTGATTGATTTCATGTTTATTAGTTGACTGGGAGCTTGGGTTTTTGTTAGAAGTTAGTAACTTGATGTTTTGTGCCCATATTTGCTTGGAACTAGGTGGAGCTTGGTAGAACTCGAAATTTTGAGGAAGAGTTACTTTTTTCTTGCTTGTGAAGTGAAGTTAAGGTAAAGGAGTTATATTTTCAAGCATAACTGATGCTATTGAATTGAGTTTGCTTGATAAATTTAAGTAGTTTTAGCAATAGCATTAGTTAGAGGGCATAGTGGATTAATGGTGGACTATGAGGTTTGTGATGATTGAAATGATGTTATAATGCATCATAGTTAGGCTTGTGGTAGTTGGTTTTGATCTATGCAACATGCTTTACATGTATGTGAAGTTTGGAGGCTAACTAAGCATGTTTGATACGTTTGGTAAGTGTCCAAAGTTCATAGCAGTGAAATTGGAAATTTTCTGGCTTGTCGCAGGTATTGGCGATGCGTCGCCAATTGTCACCAATACCCGTGAAGCGTAGCCAATTCTCGCCAGTACCAGCGTCTCATCGCCATGACACGAAAAATTAGTAGATTGTTACCAACTGTGTGTCGCCACAGGCATGTTAGCTAAATTTTCTAAATTTTGCTAAGAGGGTCATGGGAAGACCTAAGGGGGTTCTTAGGGTACCTTGGGGTTTAAGCATCCCGGGGGTACTCCGAGACTTTCAAAAGTCTTTTAAGACCTCAAAATTTTCTTGAGTTTTGTAAAGTTTTATCGTTACTTCTACCATAAATAAGAAAACTAGTTTACTAAGGATCACAATTAAGTATCACTAGGTTGTGCAAAAGGTTTAGAACCCTTGGCAACTTTGCCTCCTATTAGCCATAAAGTTGCAAGGTGAAACTTTAGTGCACCTAGTCTACAAGGTCTTTATGGCCTAGTTTGCAATAGTTCCACCATATTGCCCCTATACAACATGAACAGGAGAGGTTAAACTGGTGATTTATCACTAGTTAGGCTGGCAAGCTAAGTTTGCTAGAGGATAAGGTTATGCCTTGTAGTTCAAGGACTCGAAAGAGGAGAGGTCTTAAAGGACCTAGATATATGCATATATTAGACCCTTAGGCTGTATGAGCTCACAACAGGTTACATATGTTCTCATATGTTGAGTCCTTAGTAACTTTTCTTACAGGTACAGTGAAGACCTTTATTGAGAATATTTAAATTCTTACTCCCTAGTTATGTTGTGCAAATTATGAAGTTGTTGGGCCGGGTAATCGCTAAGGGTTATTGCGGTAGTTTGCTTTTGTTGTAGGTATTACACTTGAGAATCTTTATGATTCTAGTCTATTTAGGTTCCTTGTTGGTTAAGTCACAGTGCTAATTATAGTTTTCCTTTGGCCGTAGAGCCTAGAAGCACATGGACAAGGACTTTCGTGACTCGCCACTAGGACTTACATCCAAGGTGGGAGTTAGTTCAAGAATGTATCAGTTGAGGCTCGTATACATAGTACTCCTAGTTGCCTCCATTGTCTATGCTTTGAGGAGTCCTAGACTTTATGGTTGTTTTTGGGTAATGGCATTAGTCTACTTTATGTATAATGCTCCCACACAGTTGTTATGTGTAGTAAATTCATATAAATATTGACTTTGTATGCTTTGGCTATCTTGAATTTATTTTCAATGGTAATGTCTTGGCCAAGTCAATATTTTATAGATTTTTCTATTCCAAGTCAAAGCATGAAGAGCATGCATTTCACATATTCTAGGTTAATCAACTAGTATCACGGAGTTTTAATCCCCGCACATGTACAATTAGCCAATTGCAACAATCGTAAGACTAGTTCTCACAGGCTGCTTAGGCATGGGCCAAGGACGATCGTGTCAGTGGTGGAGGTTGAGTCTTCTTTATGTTGGGAATGGTTCTTGCAGCATTTGAAAATGGACATACAAATTATGGATGGCCAAGGGTGGTGCTTCATGTCAGATCAACAAAAAGGTACATTGTTTTTTTTCTACATATTCACTCATTGCTTCTACTTGGATTAGGTATTAAATTAAATTGTATACCTTGATTTTTTGGACTATAGGACTTGTTAAATGTAGTGGCTATAGTGTTTCTGAAGGCTAAGCACAAATTATGTGCTGGACATATATATACAAATTAGTATCCAAAGTATCAAGGAGAACATTAAAACAAGCTTTCTATGCAGTGGCTAAAGCACCTAATAAGCATGCACTAAATAAAATGCTAAATGAGTTAGAAAAATTGAAACCTAGTGCTAAAGAAGCCATTATGCATGTGAACCCATGAAGGTGGTGGAAAGCATACTATTCAGGTGCTTTCAAGTGTGACTCGGTTGACAACAATAGTTGTGAAGCCTTCAACTTCATTCTAGTTGGTTCTAAGAGCAAGCTAATTATCTCCATGTTAGAAAAGATGAGAGAGTTCGTGATGGAAAGGACAATTCAATGAAGAAATTTTGTTGCCAAATGGCAAAATGAGTATGGACCCAAAATCATGGAGATATTGATGCAACATGTAACTGAAAGCTACAAGTGAAAGGTCAAGTTGGTGAAGATGGTTTTGAGGTTAGGTTTGGTATAGTCCAGTATGTTGTCCATTAAGCAAGGAAATTTTACAATTGTAATAATTGGGCATTGTCTAGAATACCATGTGCACATGCCATTAGGGCTATCTTGTACAAACAAAAAAATCCTAAGAAATACATAGGACCTTGCTTACAAGAAAGACCATAGGTCTTATGCCAGGAGAAGACTTTTGGAAACAAAGTAATATTGGTCCTTTGTTACCACCACTTGCTAGGCCAATGTTAGGGGGACCATAGGAAAAAAAAAGAACTCAAGAAATGAGCCTATCAAGAGCAACCAAAAGCTATCTAGACATAGGAGAGTAATGTATTGCTCAATGTGCAAAGAGGCCAGCCACAAAAAGAATCATGCCCATTTTAGGTTGAATTTAGTTTTAAATTAATATTTCATCATCCTATTGTTTAAGTTTTACATGCTTTTATTTGTACTTAACCCTGTTCTAATTCCTTGGTTCAGACACAGGGAAATGTCAACTACCCTGGCACTACTAGTGCTACTTCAAGGCTGAAAAAAAAATCAGGTTTAACTACCAATAGTGACAATAATCAAGTTAGGGGCACTGCACTTAAAAGGCCATAACAGTCAACAACTTCAGGCCTTGTGCATATGTCATCAACTGGTTCTACTGCATCAACATCACATGGTTTAACACAAAAAAGAAAGAAATTCCAGAGTCTAAGTGTATATTAAAACCCATATACATCAAACGTGATCATAAATATAAGTTTTCTTACTGTTTAAGTCCAAACAAGCATTCAAATTTCAATAATTTTACTTATATATATATTTTTTTCAATTTCTATTCACAGACTGGATTACGAGATAACACTGTGACCTCCAATGGCAGAGTATACAAGCCTACTGAATAACTTCAGGGTTGGCCATGGTGTTTTTGTGATCAGAGAAAGTGGACTATTAAAGTAATTTTATGATAAGACAAAGTGGACTGTTTAAAGAATTTTGTTTATCATGATAGACACAAGTGGCTTATCATTTCTACCTAATGGATTCTATGTACTTATGTTATTATGCAAAATTTGCTATTGGATTTTATCTATTTATGTTATCAACAATTCCTACCTTCCCTGTGTTTTGTACATATGTTCGACACACATTCCTTGCATAGGTGATACAATACTCTTGTGTGCACTTGGCATATCATTGTTACATATGTACTTATAAGAAGGACAAGACAGCTAATCCCACAATGCAATAACCACAAATTAAAAGACATAGAGAGCATTATGTGCATCAAAAACCATTTCTTTCATTCCTGAAACTCATTAAGTTTACAAAAGGTGCTAACAGTTAGGATCATTGTTTCAATTTTATATAGTACATAGCAAAATAAAACAGAACAAGTAGCACTAAGGATATTCATGTGTTAAAATAGAGCTAAGATTGCTATAAGTGCCTACACAACCAGCCCAAATTGCTATAATAGAGCTAAGATAGACGTATGCATAACATCTGAACTTAATGTACAATGAAAACTCAGAAATATTCTTGTGCATTATTTGAAGTAGCAGCTGCATTGTTTGAAGTTGCTATAAAACCATCCCATTACCATTCTTAAACGCTGGCCATTTTGCATATAACAATATGTTACTTGCACCTTCAAACTCCACACTTCATCTTTTAATGCCTTCTTTTTCTTTTGAAATTTTGCAATAACCTTCTTTCCACGCTCGACAAATTCTTCATCCACCCACTCGAAGAATTTGCAGTCTTTATTTGTCTACAAAATGCCGACCAAACAATTGCAACAAATTCAATTCCACCAAACAACTAAGATAATAACAACTAATTTTATCCCCTAACCTCAAGACTAAATCCCTTAAGATAATAACAACCAAACAATAAGCCACATAAAATAGTTCATCTAAGCATTACACTTAGCCCTCGTTAAAAAGCAAAGATAGAGCACATTGGAACGAGCTTTATTGTCCAATTTCATCCTTTATCAAACAATAACACAAATGTACGACATTTACCCCATTAAAACAACATCGGTAAAACCTTCTCATGTAATTTTCCTCTTCCTTTCGTATTGTTCCTAACTTCATAGGCAATCTATGTTTACAATTGGGAACCTTAAATTCACCATATTTTACCTCTGATGCAGTAAAGGAGTATTGCAATGACATCGACCTCTGGAAATTTGCTACAAATTTGGATGAACCAAACCCAATTTAATTAAGCTGAAGAGTACCGATCCTTTCTCAATTTATGGTTTTGGCCTTCACAACCCACAACAACAATTTGCCTACATTTCCCCATTTTATCTCTGACAACTAATTAGAATAGGTAGCTTATTGCCATCATGTGACAATCACGTGGTCATATAAAGGGCAAAGTGTACCGTTTTCTCAAGTTTAAGGGAGTGGCAAGTTTGACCGGATTTAAGTCCAAGGGCTAAATATGGCTTTACACCTAATCCTAATCCTATACAATCCAAATATATACATACCCGTTGGACTACTTTGTTTTCAGTTATGTTGTTTTACTATCTCTTTATTATACTTCATGAAGGAAACTTATATTATTATGTTCAATTATAAATCGAGATTGTTATTTTGTTATTCATGTTTTTTAATGTCTGAACTTCCTATCATTTTCACTTGTTGATTACTTCACTTGCAAGTTAAAATTAAAGGAAATATTGCCTAATGATTGTATGTAGCATTTGTTACTTTCTTTAGTTTAATTTTTCTATTATGTGATTACTTATATGGGTATTATAAATATAATACTCAACCCTACCCACCTTAATGTATAGAGGGTTTGACCTAAGAAACCCTGCCCACTTGGATTTTGATGAGGGTTTTGGTAAATCTCTTGCACTACGAGCAGGGTTTTGGAATAAGTCTACGCTCCCTACACCCGGCCCATTGACATCACTAACATCACACTGTTGGTTTTATTTTTATTTTTTTATTTTTTCAATTAGATGTGGGTTTTATTTTCTTCTAGGTTTAGGTTGGATGCGTGTAAAGATTTTATCCACCTCATGCCCAACCTAGATTATATATTGCTTAAATTTATATTTTTTTGATCCAATAGAAAAAATGTGACATCAAAAGCATGAGAACACATATGGATGAGATCCATATATAGTCTTTTAACTATATCAGTCATCTTAATGTGGTTCATTAACTCAACTTTATCCTCTTAAAGTTCCCTAACTTATATATCATGTTCTATGTTAATACCCTAACTACTTATTATTTGAATGGAAGTTGCTTATGTGACACTCATACTGCCACGTGGCATCCTCTCTCACAACAATAAATGATTATAATGGAGAAATAATAAATTCAAGCTAAAATTAGCACTAGCAAATAATGTTAGTGACTTAAAATATATATTAACCTAAACTCCATCTTTTGCACCAAATCTTCTTTCTACTATCGCCTTCATCAGCACTAACATGGCCATCATCATGCCACTGCTACCTTGCAGAAGCATACTTGGAATTCTATTTTGTTCTGACATCGACCATTTATTGTAATTAAATGAGAGGCCATCTTTGTCTCTGTCATTATCATCAACATATCATCATCATCATCATCATCCTTTTTCCATCTTCTTGTTTGAGTATTCTTTGCTCCAGCCATGTTCCTCTACTATTTAGTCTAGGTTTGCTAATATCCACAGTTCCATCTAGGGTTTACTGTTTTTCCATTCCTGGATTCTATCTAATTGGTACTAGCTTCTGTTTCTTTACCAAATTAGGGTTGGTTTTAGTGTTTTCATAGTTTCAAATTAACTTTTTACCAACCTCAATCTTATTCTTCCCCTCTCATGTGTCATTGTGGACTATGTCCATTTTTTTTTCTTGATTGCTCTTTCCTCCCTTGTTGCTTCTTTGATGCTAAGTGTGGGTAGGTAATGATTGTTTTTCCTATGAAAGATTTTTCAAGTTTCCATCAATATCATTGTGTGTTATTAATTTCCCACTTTGGTTGATTTTCTAAGTTTTGCACATCTTCTCAGTTGCATTTTGCACCACTTCTTTTAATTTTTCATCCAAGCGTTAACTTTAGTTGATTGCCCAGGTTTGACCAATTGTGGTGTTTGAACAAAAAAGAAAATTGGTGATCTTCATAATTGTTGCACTAGTGATAAAATGGGCAAATTTAGATCTTGGTAGCAAAGTCAACGCGAGTTGATAAACAAGGCCACATCCACTGCCTTTTAATTGAAGGAAAAATAGATAAATTAAAGGGGAAATGAAAGAGGGAAAATAAAAAGGCAGCAAAGTCAAATTAATTAAAAAATGATGAATGAATCAACCCTAAATGAATTGAATAGAAAACAAGAAGACAGCAAAGCCAACGTGGGTTAAGAAAAGATGAATTAAAGGGAAAAAGGAAAGATGTAGGTTTTGGATAAATTGAAAGAAAATGTGTTGTTAGCAGAAAAAATTTAGGAAAAAGATAGAGTATAGGTCATCTATGTTTCAGGTTCTAATATTATGTATTTATGACAATTTAGGTCTAAAGTTTAATTTATATACAATATAATCATTCATTGTAGTTAAAGTGGAAGCTACGATGCAGCCTGGGTCTTAGCAAGACCCTTAAGATCACAACATTAGTATTTTTGTTGAACTTAATACTAAAATTGATGGAAAGACACTAATTAGAATGCGATATACAAGTTAAGGGATGTTAAAAGAACAAAGTTGAGATAAGGGACCATATTAGGACAACTGTTATAATTAAGAGACTATATGTGGACTTTACCCAAAGACTTATTATTGTAGAAATGTGGCATGTTGATAAGTTTAACCTGAGTCAACCACCTGAAAGTGGATAAGATATAAATGTCAAAATTATCCACCTGACAGGTAATAGATAGGATATGAGTGGGACATACAACATAACTGGTGGATGTGGGAATACCATCATCCGATCTAAATCTAACCTATCTCTAATTCTTATTGTAGCCTTTTCTACACTAGGCCTAAGTTCATATTTAACTCTAAACTTCACCAACTCAAACAGATAGGCCTTTCAACTTTGACCCGATCAAACTCACCTCTTAAACTTTGAAAAATGGGGCACATAACGCTCAATCTAATATGATGGCTAACTTTCATTATAGTGAGTGACTAAGTGGTAAAAAAGATTTGGAAGTGAAAATTGCACTACTAGTAAACTTAAATCAATAGTTGAACTCAAAAAACATATCAAGCATAGTGAATCCTGCTCCATCTTTGACAATAAACTTAGCTTATGTGTTTTCAAATTTAAAATGTAAAAATCACTGTCTCATTGAGCACCAAAGTAAAGATATTGACATGAACCACCATTGAACTTGATTGAAGCATGAGATAAAGCTTCCACAAATGAGCTTTTTATAGCAAGCTTAAGTTCACCTTTAAGGTTACTGTAGTTTTTATGAATTCTTTCATAAATAGTTGTTTTAAAAGAATATTAGGGTTTTTAAGATAAATAGATCCATTAATCTCTGGTTTTGGGCTTTTGCTAAAATATCACAATATAGAGGCAATGGGTTAGGAATATACAAGGAGTGAGATTTATGAGACTAGAATTGGAATTTATTGGACTACCAGGAAAAGGTTGCATCAACAACGGCCTAAGGGTCGGGGAAGTATTGGTTGTGGAAGCAAAGATAGGATAAGACACCGATAGGATGGTTGTAATTGCTTTTTATAGTAATGTAGGTGCTAATAAGCCTCCACGTATAGAAGAGACTAAAATAAAGACGAGGAATTTGGTGAGATGTAGAACTAAAAAAACTTTGATGATTTAAAAGGGGCTATCAATGTAAATTTTAATACTTGTAAGTTGTAACTTGGATGAACCTTGAATAAATTTTGAATTGTTTGGAATTAAGGAGACTTAAGAAAACCATCTTTTGCCAATTGTTGCTGTGTATGGTCCCATGTGGTGGAAGAATGTCTCAACAGTTTGTATAAATCATGCCCTTTGCCATAGGTCAATTTTGTTCAAATTCTCTTCACATGAAAACTACCTTCCTCTCTGTCCTAAGATGTACTGACTAGTCAAATCTACTTTATACTCATGTGAACACCTTTTTTTCTCTTTAGTACAAGCAACCCATCTCCCCCTCTCTCTCACAATTTTTTATTAGTCCAAGTAATTGCTCCTACTAAATTAGATATAAGAGGTAGCCTAAACATTCTCCCAGTAAGCCCTCCCCTTAGTGTTCCTCTCTCCATTTGTGGAAAAAACCAACATATCACAAAGTATGGCCAAATAGCTTGCACTCACACGTATAAGTTTACAATTTTTTTTATATTTTTTTGGGAATATAAGTGAATGCCCTTATGAAACAATAAAAACAAGCCACAAATTATCAAGCATTTTTTAACCCTTCCCCTTAGTTATATGGTGAAATATCCTTCATCATGGTTACTAACCTTAGCTAACATTATGGTGGCCAGTTGTGTGATGCTCACATTGGAAGAATGATGTTACTTGACTTGCTATCTTGTCACGTGTTTCAACCATGGACTGTGTTTCCTTATGTAATGCCTAATCGTGCAACACCTTTACAAATGGATGGGTTGGAAGTTTGGTGCATGGCCCATACTACGCGGCCTTGATGTCTGATAACGTTGCCTACCGAAATAATATTGCAATTAGCATGGTCATCATCAGGAAAAGATGACAACATCTTTGATGAAGGAGAAATGGATTATTAATGGGTCTATAATGATGGTGTGAATTGAGGGGGGATCAACCTAAGGTAAATCCCTACTACCAAATGTTTCTAAGTCATCATCTATTTGTAACATCCAACTTCTACCACATGAAATAATTTTGAGAAATAACAACACTAATCAACGTCAATTAAGTATCTAATAATCAAGAAAATCAACCATTGACATTAAAATGATAGTATCACACACACATAATCAAGAACAGCTGTCATCAATCCAACTCATCAAAGATACCATACACTGACTAAATAACCTACATTAACATAAATACTGCTTAAGGCAATCATCCACAAAACACATAAAAGAAACAACCATTAAGCAAGCACAGTAAAGAACATGGACAAACATCTATCAAGCAAATATCTATCAGTTCAGTACTCCAATCCCAAGAAACAACCATCCATCTAGGTAGTATCACAGGCCGTCTAAGAAGCCAGCTTTCCAAGCACAGTTAAGGTGGGTATGGAGCATGCACACATTTGTATTTGGAGTAGTGCATTCATAAATGAGACCATTAATAGCCAGTCAGTCTAACCTATCAAAAAACTAGCAACAAACCAGTCCAAGCTACCTTTCTTAAACCTGAGAAGCTCCCGAATCATCTATAGCATAACTGTAATACTGTTATCCTTTTATCAAGCATATGAAGTGATAGAAATCTTTTCCATTTTAACTTTGTTCTGCTTATGGATGTACAATAGTTCTTGTTGAACATCCAGATCAATTGCCCTACTAGCCGACTTGTTCCGCATGTTGCCACTAGAGCCATTAGCTTTGTTTAGTGCATATCTAACTATTGCCAGAGAAATTTGGGGTGGCAATAGTTTTATGCTGAAATGATGACTCTTGACAATCAACATGACCCTAGGGAGTATTTGTAGTCTAGGCGACTAGAGGAGTCATGAATATCTTATGCTGCATTTTGCGTAGCATGTACTACTTGAAAGGATGGCCCAATACTTGGCACGGTATCCCACTGTCATCAAGATTGGGTGGGATGAACTATTAATAATCACTTGCCAAATGAGGCTGTGAAGAGAGGCAGCAATCCAAGTAATCACAGAAGTCACCAAACATTGTGCAAAGGTCATCTTAAGAAGTATCCCCTTTCTGTAACATCTTCACCTCCAAGTTTATCTATTCAACATGGAATATGTTCACAAAGTCAAACGAATACACATTTACAAAATCCAATAACAATAATCGGCTATTGAACAGTAAATACAATAAAATATGAATGTAGAATAGAGAGAATATGTTCACATTAATTAAATGCATGCCTCCTACTTGTCAATATCTGCAAAAATTATGCCGGTAACAGAATTGCATCCAACACCCATAGCTAACTTGATGATAGACTTCTAGATGTGGTAATGTCTGTGAAGCTGCTACCACTTGTTAGAGAGTTGTTTCTTAGTCCAATATCGCCCTGTGACATCATTTAATTCAATCATGATTTTTTTCCATCCTGATTTTGTTGGAGTGTGGCCATCAACAAATCGTTTTCTAATCACAAAAGCAAAAATAGAACAAAATAGCCAGGTGGATTAGCTATCCCAATTAGCACGATGGGGCATCCTCGAGGGAGACGAGCTATCTGTACTTCAATGGGCCATCTAAACAAATATTATACACTACAGAAAAACATATCAAAGTGAACCATAACAACCACATAACATCATTCTCATAGGCGGGAAGCATTATGCTAACTAACATTAATAAAATAGTGTACTAGTAGCCACATATCATGAGAGTAAACAATAATCAATGGACAACTAAAGGTCACAGTAAGTCAAGAGATTTACCTGTTTAACAATTGACCAGAATTTGGCTACCAAGTATGGGTGATGAACGATGGTTGAAACACTATGGCCACATGGAAACCCATATTAAAACAAAGAAAGGAAATAGATAGATGGTGGCTATTAATTATTTATGACAATATATGCATACTACAGTAGTTAAAATAAATTGTAGGGGAGAGGGGCTAAAAGCTAGTAGTGGAAAAAGCAGGTAAAAGGAATTGTAGGAGGTAGCTAAACATGAAGCATTTCTCATAATGGATTGTTATTGTATGCCCATGACAACAAAAGCCAAGAATCAAAAAACAACAACAGTCCTTGGTGAAAAAAAAAAACCCTAAACCCATATATATATATGGTAAGAGTAGCAACAGACATAATAAAAATCATAATAATAGCTTAACCCAAACATGTATGAACTTGTTCATGCTTTTACTAGTAATAAATAGAGATAATTAGAAACGAACTAACTATCACTACAAGAAAAATGTCATTTACTAACAAATGCCTATATTAATGGATAAGGTAATCATTGGTGGAAGCCAAAACCCAAAAATTTCAGCCATAACAAAATAATGAGTGATTCAAGCAAATTTTTGGTGGTTTTAATGTCATCAAATGACCTACAGGAGAAGTGCCTAAATTACACAATATATAAAGTTTACGTACTCTTATTTAAGTACAAATTTTTTTGGGCAATTGGTGAAGAAAACTAAAAACACATAGATTTTATCTTCATATCCTAATCTTTAAGAAAATTAAGCATTTATAACCATTGTGCTTGAAAAACCCATGCCTAAGAGTTCTTAAGCTCGATTCTCGATACCCAGCTAAGCAAATGTTCTGACAGAGCAAATGTGGGTAAATCTTGCTAGTATGAGGTAGGTGAGAAAAGGCGGCAGAGGTTTCCTCCCTTATTCAGTGTATTTCTAGTTAGTTAAAATGATCCAGCGACCGTGGTAGAGAAATTGTCAACACATCCTGCTAGTAGGAGGTGGGCAACGGAGGCCAACGGAAGATCCCTTCCTTCTGAGTAATCAAGCTTATGGAGGGCGGACGGGATGAGGCCAAATTGATGCTACAATTTTGACTTGTCTTTAGTATCCAGACTCCTGGTAGGAGAGAGAAAAAAAATTCTTTGGATAAAGAGGACGAAGCTTTCAAGTGAATGAGAGAGAGAGAGAGAGAGAGAGAGCAGTGAGTTATAATAATTGAGCAATGGCATATGCCTATAAATTTGACAAACTTTTAGGTCTTTATACTCAGAAGTGGGACCGTACATAATAATAATAGAAAAAAATGAATTGCTTAAGTCTTCTTAATTTTAAACAAATTACTTCTTCACTTATATGGGCCTATGTTTTATATTGTTAGCCATATAACCAAGCTTTTTGATTGTCTTCGGTGATGAAGGCATGAAGTTTTAAGCCCAATTAATGTTCCTAAGGGAAAGATGATTTTGAGTTTAGGCCAAATAGGCCTATGTGCATAATATTTTTAGGTCTAAGCATGTTGCACCTACAACATGCCTAAATTGGACAATTCTCACCTAGAAATAGTAAGATGTAGTCATTCCACTTGGTAAATCTTTCAGTTTTGCCCTTATACTTTTATAACCTTTTGAATAGTTAAGACTACATATAACCTGAGTTAGAGGGGAGGTTGGTAGGAGTAGAATGGCGAAGGTTGGTGAAAATTTAAACAAACAAAAAAGTGTGTCTATTGTGTAATGGAGAAATTAACATGATAGACTTGTAGAAATTGGATGATATGTATATTGTAAAGCCTAGGCACATATGGATCCTAAGTGGTCTTGTATATGGTGTAGCAGGTTGCAATCAATTTTCCATGAAACTTCATCTTCTATTTTTCAATCATCTGTTCTTTTTGTTTTACAAGTGTACAAAAATAACTATTCCTACTCAACTTACATGTCACATTTAACATTTGTCTTCTTTCATCATTAGTTAAGAACTTAGCTTTCTTGATCCAAACTAATACCTTAGTGGGCCAATAAGCATAGGCCTAACCTTTTATAGGCCCAAAATGGTTAAAGATGAAGCCAACTCAATTTTTGTTTCAAAGTTTTTGTAGCTTCTATCTCTCATATCTTCCACTAAGCCAACCCATTTCAACTCTATTATGGAGATCCTCCTAGTGACAGGAGGGATCACTCTAACAATGTGAGGTGCTTAGACAATATAGTAATTCTCTTACCCAACCAAACTTTGGAGCAACAAAGATGAAGCTCTACATAGTTGACTAGGTGGAGGAAACCAAGTCTTGTTTTTTTTTTTTTCTATTTGCTTTATTGTTCAAGGGCCTGTTTGTTATGGGGATCATTTTTTCCTTCGAGACATTTATTTCATGGCATAGGCCAACCAAATGAGTCGAAAGGTTGGGTGGGTGATAGTTCCAACTTTATTCTTGCCTGCTCTTGCCACTGTCGGGAGACCATGTGTCCACAAGAATACACGGATGTGACAATTTAGACAACCCCATCTTGAGGATCGTAGCTATGATGGTGGTTATGGCAGCAAACTATATTAAAGCTGCCAAAGTCAAACACTAAAGACTCCATAAGGTAATGAAAGAGGGGCTTGTGGCAAGTAACAAGATGATGGTGATGAGATTGTTTTGATTGCTCCCTCAATTAATTCTACCTAAGGTTGTTTAGATAAATTAATCAATAATACATTCAATTATGATATATATTGGGTTTACACGCATAAATATCCCATTCGAATAAAACTAAATGATCTGCTAATGCGATGTTGTAGGTCTTACATTATATTTTGGTGGTTTAGTGAAGAAATTAGAGACCAAATATAATGCATGTTCTACATAAATAGGAATTTCAATGGATAGTTGGCCTAACAAGTATCTGCCTATATCCTACCCAACAGGTAAGATTTTTTTTTTTTTAACTAGTAGGATTTGGAGCAAATTTGGATCTTTTTTCTATACTTGCTGGATGTGGAAAGGTGTTCTAAATCTAATTATAATGTACCTGTCACATATAAAACCCCATAACTCTAAACCAAATGCAACAAACTAACAAGCTCGAGAATGAAAATTGGCATTATACTACCACTCCTAAGACATCTGTCACGTTCTTCAAACTTTCCTCTCATGTTTTATATAGATATATACATTCATTTCTATTTGGGATTCAAGGAAACTATTCTCATTCTTTTCATTGTACGCACAACTGGGGCCACATATTAACTATAATACACTCAAGATGATCAAACGTATCAATATCTGACTAAGATTTATCAATATCAACATTAGGAATTCCCAATGTGTTGTCCCACCACAGACAGCCCAAAACTCATAGAGAAATAAACTAGGAAAATGCGTTAATGATCATTTGATCGAAGCCAAATGATGCCAATGATGACAATTGGATGAACCGTGTACATCTGTATCAATTACAGATCATCACAACTATATGGTTTAAAGAAATAATTGCAAAAAGGAAAATCCGCTTTTCATTTCTTTGGCTACAAAGGCCTCTTTGTTTCTCCCTTTGTGTATACCATACATACATTTACTAAAAAAATATATATCACCCTAAGAAATACTTTAGGAAACCTATTTTCTTTGCATTGCCTTTTTTCTTCTTTTCACATCTCCGACCGAGTATAGATACCAATCTGAGTCTGGCTTGTTGATTTACTGTCTTTACTACACCTAATCAACTACTCTCATCTCCTTTTTCATGGTTTCTTTTTCCTCCTCATTCACAAAACTCTTTTATCACCATCAGAAGAAGTATCATATGGTTCTTTTGCTGCTATACGGTGGACACATATCTTGGTGTTATGTTTTTGTTGTTAATGGGTCAAGTAGAGTCTGGAGGATGAAAAACAACAGGTATCAATGATAAAGCATTTTTTAATAATGGATCAAATAATGGTATTATAACTTTTTATCTAATCATTGTATTAAATATTATATTAATTGATCTGCTATTAGGTGTTAGTCTGCCTTTTATTTGGTTAGATAGTCTACTATTTGTTTTGATTATTTTCATTTGGTGCCATAGGAACGAATAGTTTATTTAGAGACCGGTTTTGTATTACTGTTATTCTTTAGAATTTTATGCTATTATTCTATTTGGTTAATTTTGATTGAAATGAAACATTTTTGTAAAGAAAAAACAAAGAGAGAAAAAAAAACTTGAAGGGTGCTTGGTAGAAAGAGGTTTCGGGATTCATTAGAATCCAACAATTGGTATTCATTTTAATTTTAATTTTTATCCATCTAATTTTCCTGAGAAAATTATATATTTACATTTTGTGGAAACTCATTCTACCGAAACTCAAGTTGACCTTACTAACCCCTTAGATAAAGCATTTATCTTTCATAATTTTCAACAAAAAATCAAAATAAAAAAACGGAAAACCACTTTGCCAGCAATTCCACTTTTTCAGATCTAATTGCACAATTACTTCGGATAAATATTCCATTTATCTTTTATTTTAAATCATATTATTATTTTCAGGTTTTCAGATTTTAAATTTTCAAGCAAATGTAGAAATTCAGGTTTCCCTACACATCTTTTTCCCCAAGTATATTATTCTCATCAAAATTGCATTACAGGGAAATTTTGAAATTTTCTACTAAACACCCCCCTCAATTTCTCCTATACGCTAGTTTCTCAGTCTCAACATTAAGCCAACAAAGTTAAATAAAGAAAATTGGTTTTAATTTTTCTAAGGAAAAAATGAAGGCAATAAGGCTAGTGCATGCTCCGGTTAGTTTCTCAAAGTAAGTCCAAATTGTTTTCCTCGTGGCTCGCAGGCCTCTAACAAAAGGGCTTGAAGGCTGGAGCCTTATTTCGAGCCTTCCTTGCGGCCGCAGACAAGTTTTTGGTGGCCTCAAGTATTATTAACTTCGGAAAACTTATTAGGCCTGAATCTCAAGTTAACTGTTTTTCTCCCCATTGGGCTGGATGTTGTAGCCCGTAAAATGTTTAGAAAAAAAAAAGATGAAGAGGACAAAACAGATACAAGAAAATAGAAAAGCATTAATCACAAGAAGTCCATCAGCACTGGATTTCATTTTTCCTTAAAAAAAATCATAATCGACCTGCTGGTTTGTCCTTTATGTGATTCAATTTTCTGAAATTTCAAAAATATGTTCTTAGCAATTAAAGTTTAAACTTTATATTGATTGGTCCAATTGGCTATTCACTACATATCATTAAGGTTACAAATGAACTGAATGAATATGTACTATTTTTATTCATGTTTGGTCATTTAACTTTAAACATATATGTACACAAATAATAAATGAGTATATTTTCTTTTTACGTGCTTGTTCATATAAATGAACATATTTATATACATTTTTTAACAATAACATTATCTTAAACCAAATGAACATGGTAAATGCCATTAAATAATCATATTTGTGAACAATATGAATAAATGTGTTTGTGGAGAACATAAACAAACATAAATGTATAAAAGAATGAATGGACAAAAATAAGATATTAGGATTAATAAATTTTCAAAAAAAATTAAAAACAATGAGTAAATAAATAAACAAATAAATAAATAAAATTAAGTGAATATTAATCAAACTGTTCATAAACATAAATGGATGAACGATACTTTATTAGTGTTCATTCATTTAACTAAATAAACAAACTTTTGTCAAACTGTTTATGAACAGTTTGATCAATGCTTTTTGTGTTTGCAGCCTTATATACCACATAGTCGATGACAATGTGAATCCTAACTTTTGATTGGAAATCTTCTCTCCATGTAGCGGTTGATTTAGCTGTGTACAAGGTACAAGAGCCATTATACTGTTTAACTCTCCTTGTGACAAAAAAAAAAAAAATCTTCTTGCAGCTATTGAGACCTTAATTATCCTAATTAGTGGAGAAATGGATCCACTTACACTAATTAATATAAAATTTAATGATTTTTACACTTCACAAAAATGTTATGCAAAACTATTATTTCCGTAGAAAATGTAAAACCATTACTGAATTAACCCCACTGTCAAAACGAATCATGATTTCAAAGGAGTATAGTACTGGATCCTCACTCGTCCATTAGCAATCTAACTGTATTAGTGTGAAGAAAACCCGGTTCACAAGAAATGTATATTCCTACGAATTAATATTGTTAGCCTCCCTTAATTGCTTTCGGAAAATAAAGAAGTCGACGGTTGCTTCTTTCCAAAATCTAATAATAGCCGGGATCCCAAGTAACTGAAGTAAATTTCAGATCTAAACCAGTAAACCATGTGTTTCTTTCAGACCCTGCAGGTTTCACATGTTGCTTGCCTAATAAACAACCCTAATTATTATTCCCCTAGTTGATTAAGCTTTTTTTTTTTTTTTTAAATCAACTGGTCAAATCTTCAACTTGAAGGATATTTTACGTACGACTACCATCGATAAGCTAAGTTAGCACAATTTTAAAAAATCTTACTCGAAATAGAAGTTTCTAACGGTAAACGAAAGGAATCTTAACGCCCTAGCTAGTCGAATAAGAAATTGCCTCGCCAAGAAACAAGATTTGTAGTTGGTTCAGAAACATCTGGCTGGGTTTACAGCTTGCAAAAAGGAAATTAAACTGATTAGCAATTGGAAATATATTGCATGCACACAATTCATAAGTCAAATATCAAAATTGTGTTTGTTGGTTACATATATGATATGACCAAGAATATTCATTCGAGACGCAGCAACGTATTGTTGGATAGTTAGTGGTGGGAGGTGTTGATATCTGACGTTGGCAAAGAAAAGAAAGAATAAATTAATTATTATTTTATTTTATTTTAATATAGAAAATTAAAATAGAATAATAATTAATGATAATTATTTTCCCAACAGACACATCATTTGATTAAAGGTATATCTGTTCTTCAATAGACATAGCTGTTCTTAAGGATACATCTTTTAATTAAAGGACATATCCCTTTTCTAATAGATGTGTCTATTCTAAAGGATACCGTATTTGATCAAAAGATGTATCTTTTGATATATCTTTTTTAAAAAACATGTATCTTCTCTAATATATATGTCTTTTTTAAAAGACACACTTTTGATTAAAAGATGTATCTTTTCCAAATGATATGTCTCTTCTCTAAGAGGCATTTATAGTATTATAAATATAAGTCACTGATCTAAGGCTTTTGACATATTCTTTGAGGAATTATTAGATTTTGATATCTAATAATTCATTTGGCTGTATAAATTCTAAAGGGAATTGCTATAAATCCAGCAATAATATAGTGGGAGCATAATTTCCTTAAGAACAGTGATCTTTTTCACGTGTAAAACCAGTCTTTCGTTCATCCTTTATAATTTATCTTTCACTTATAACAGAAATAAATGCATGTGTAATGAATGAATCGAATTCTCAAGCTAAATCGCTCAATTCAAGTTGAAATGTCTAAAAAGAACAAAAAGACGAAATCAGACGGTATATTTCCGATTCTCTAAATGTAATAAAGAAAAACGGGATCAGTGTAGATGCCGTTAGGGCGTTCCTCCGTTATCGCAAACATAGAAAATAATCCAAAACAGACGCAAATCATGATATCCAATGTCCCTTATTTTTTAAGTATTCAATATTTTACCCTCCCCATACTCCCTCTGAACCGCATAAAGGATGAAACATTTCTATTGATGTACAGATTAAAATATATATACTTTATAATTTTATTTTTCAATTTTTCCTATAAAACCAAAATAAAAAAAATTCTTTTTAAGTTTTGTGTAGTGATAATTTAAATGATAATTAAAAAAGAAAAAAAATTCTTTTTTTAGGTTTTATGTAATTAGAGTTTAAATGAAGATTAAAAAAATTTCTTATTAGATTTTATATAGTGAGAATTTAAATGACTAGCAAAGTAAATTGAAAATTAAAAATTTTCTAAAAAAAGAAATATTTCAAACATTTTTTGACAACTAAAAAAAGAACACATTTTATTCATTTTGAGATCAAAGGAGTAGCATATATTATATCTGTTTTGAAGGGGAAGCTAGTAAGCTTGATACAAGATAGATTTAGAATCAGCGTTGGTGCATCAAAATCTCTTTCAGTGACAAGCAATTGCATATAAATATTTCAATATCGTGAATCAATTTGATCTACACAAGTAGTATATTCCCACATCAATTATAATAGGGGTAAATTACAAAACTCCCCCTGTGGTTTGATTCAGCCTACACTTTGCCCCCTCTATTTTTAAAAACCTACACTTTACCCCACTATTCCTTTATAGTGTCCGACAACAACTTCTAAAACCCTAAATTAAACTATTTGATAATTATATTTCAGTAATTTCAAGATTTTTATATTTTTTTTAAAGCTAACCGATTTTTAAAAAATATTGATATGTATTCATAAGAAGAAAAATATATTTACAGAAAAAAAACTGATAATTTAAAATATCCATTAACTATAAAAAAAATATCGAAGAAACTGACATTACTAAAAAATTACTATCATACAGATTAAATGACAGTTTCAAAAATTATTATAGGATAATATAAAAGATCAAAAGATAAAGTATAGATTTCCAAATATAAAAGGGACAAACTATAAATTAAGATAAACCTTAAAAATCATTGTAACTTTACCATTATAATACTCTAGTAGTCTAGATTATACTACTGGTTCAGATTTGGGCAGATAGAGATGGTAAGCTAGGCAGTCAAAAATAAAGGGCGCCTACTTTTGGGAGTGGGAGATGGTGTGAAAATATGCACAGGAACAGGAAGATCCTTCATATATATGTGATTCTGAGCGGCTGAATTCCCCACCTACGTTGATGATCGATCATGAATATAAATTCACACTCCTGTCTATTCTCACCGCAACCTAATCATGGAAAATATATGGCACCATTTACCAAACCTGTTTTGACGTGTCCCCCAACAAGGGGCTCTCTAATATCACGCTCCTCTCATCTTCCATGGACCAAAATAACATTAAAAAAAAATACTTAATGGTAAAAGTAACAAAAAAAGGGCTTTATCATGTAAGAAAAGTTAATTAAAACCTTAAACTTTTGGTTCATTCAATTAAAGGCTACAACTCTTCCCAGTGAATATTTGTTCTACCTTTAACTCCAATTTTTATTCAGTTCCCTGTGATGGACGCGTGCCAATTTTCCAATTCAAGTCACATAACAACGTCTACGACTATTGTTGGAATTGAATAATGGAAGACCTTGATTGAACAAGATTAAAGCTTTCGTCCTTAATCAAATAAATATATATAGTACTATGCCCTAGTCTGAATAAAACTAAAACTTCGAGCCCTTTTTAGAGTTTTTAGACATAATTGAACACTCTTTGCATTATTTAGCCGATATTCAATAACCGTACCTAACAATTTGATCATCAAAAAAATGTGAAAGGAACTGACAGTTAATTAGCTCTTAATCAAACTTTGATTAGTTAGTCAGAAGAAGTGTCAATGGTGACATTGACAAACTTTTTCGCCTCCTCTTATAAACTAAATAAAAAGAAAGGGCATCACAAGATACCCAACAATCGGCTGCATGTGCCAGGAAAAGAACATCACCAATAAACTAACCTTAATCAATCAACTAATCATGCTAGTGAAAGATTAGCTGAATTAAGCATGAAAATTTGTATTGCCAGTGAAAAGGGGGTGCTCATCAATGATAATTTCACAGGTCACATGCCACCCATGTGTGAATGTGGCCATTAAATCCTGCCCAACATATGAAATCTTACAAGATTCATAAATAAATGGGCACCCATACCCCCATTCACTTCTATACCCTGCTTTGGGACATGCAAGTAATAATGACTTGTCAAAGAAAATCTTTATAAATTTTGGAGCGTGGAATTTATATATTATCCTGTCAAATGGAGTGAAAAAATTTTGTAATTAAAACAGGAAGAGATCAGGGAAGGGTAGCAGTAAATGATATATACCAATACATTGCATATATCTTCTGATTCCATTAAGGCTATGCTTTGAAAACAAGGAAGCCAATCACAAATTCAACACACACTATCTTAATTCGTATCAGCTAATTGGAAGCGGTGAAAAAAATAGACATAATTGGGGCAAATTAAGCAAAATCTACCACACATCATCACATGCTGAGAGGAAATATTGCTATCTCCCCATGTATCATACAAAATATGAGGGGAATTAATTAACAGGCTATCTATTCTTCTTCTTACTTCTTGTTGTTTTCTTCTTTCTGGCACACACAGAGTCATTGCAAGCAAGTCTGGATAGTGAGTCAGATCAGTGGCGGTGGGCGGCTGCTGGGGCGGCGGCGGCGGCGGGGGGTGGCAGAGGAGGCTTGCACTGGTAGCACTTGGCGAAAAGCCCAAATGTATCGATTTGCCTGATGAAGTTTGTCATGCTGGCCCATCCACCAAACCCGAACCCGACAACGAAAACCCATACAACTATAAATGAGTTGAATGCATACACAGCAGTCCAGCTTGGCATAAAGAATGGTGGCTTCTCGGCAGCATTCTGCACAATATATATCCAGATTTTAATAAAAAAGAAAAAAAAAACATATAGATAAACAATAAGGGCAGAGCCAAATTTATGATCTGTATAAGGAATTATTTATCAGACGCCAATTTGGTTTCTCTCTAGTAATGTCATGATTTGATCTCAAGATTCAGATTCCAGTACCACTGTTATTTCACCAGCTAAGTGAAAGCGTTGCCAACCACACAAACAAGTGGGGGCTTGGGGCTATGGCAAGAAAAGGAAGGAGATCGTTTACATATGTCTAACCAAATGAGTCAAATGTGGTGGGTGTCATGTTGACATTATACTATTAACATGTGACTGGTAACTGATAAGGGCATAAATGAACCAAGTACTGAGCCAGCTCACAGTGGCAGAGTACGACACTGCGAGACTGTAGCATATAACCAAACGAAAGAGACTAGCCAACAATGCAAATTCTTTTTCCTTATGTTTCTAGCTCCACATGATCTAAAGCGTTAAAAGCTTTCCTACGCTCTTCTTTTCTCTCTCTCTCAATTCAAATTGGTCCCTTGCCAGCCCAAGTTGTTGAATGTGGGAAATTAATCCCCACGAAACCCGGGGTGCCCCCCATAGATAGGACTTGCAAGTGCCAAAATGCCCATCACCAATCAAGAAAACTACAACTTCACCCACACACAAAGTGAGCAAATGGGCGGTACTGGGGGCATGTGGGGGGCAACCAAACCAGATGGTGTAACTTTTGCAAAGATGGCACGCATATGGTGTGATTGAAGTGAAACAGAAGTCATTTCTGTATTGAGATTGAAGTGAACTGAAAATTTCTCTTGCCTTCAAGAGAACGAAAAGGAATCTTTCTAGTGCTGTATTTGACTAATGAAAAATAGATCATTTGGAATGGAGGTATTAATTACCTGGCGAGCAGAGGCCTTTCTGTAGGTGAGCATATGGGCTAAAGCTGGGATGATGTAGACGGTGAAGCTAACCAAGAGGGCACCGACCGCTGAGTTTATGGGACCAAAAAAGGGGAAGATGATGGCCAAAAACCATATCGGAATCACCACCGGAAGCCTCGCCAGTGCCCTCAGGCAAATACTCTTTGTGTCGTGCATCCCAATCACCTTCTCCCACACAAAGTAAAGTGGAGTACATGCAAATCCAAATGTTATGAACTGCAAGCCAAAATACACACACAAAAAAAGGTCAACCATTTTTGTTGGTCAATAAAACTTTATACATTGCCCGATATGTTTATGACTAAAGGTTAAAACTTCAAAGATGCCCTCCAAATGCCACAGAAGAAAAATATATGTCTGACTTCAGGCATATTAAATAAATCCCAAAACTCCATTAATAATAAAAGGAAAAACCAAAGTGGTTTGTACTGAGGAGGCAAATGTTGAGAATAATTCGTATCAGGTGACACAACTGAGCTGAGGGTAGCTGTTGACCTGGTGGATGAGCATCAAGATAACGGCGGCGTCACGGAAGCTGGTCTTGGGCAGGAGGGAGAAGGCGTTGCCATGGTTAAGCAGCTCATCGCCGAAGGCCCAGTAGACGGCAGCGGCTGATGGGATCGTCAGTGTGAAGACGTAGAGTGTCGCCATAAAGTATATGTACTTGAACTTTTGAGGCTTCCACATAGCATGCATGATCTCGCTGCAACATCATTTTTTCCAAACCCAAGCGTCAAATTGGGTCCCAAATGGCCGAAAAATTATGATGGTCCATATCGTCGTGCATTTAAATATGTCGAAATTTACCCAAAAAATAATGTTATAGTTACAAAACAAAAAGAAGTTTGTAATATGAACTTAAAATTAATGTATCACATAAATTGTTAGACAAGTTAAACTTATGTCCATTAATATAAAAAGTGAGCGACCATGAAAATCTATTTGAATTTAAAACAGCAGGAAAGCCTCTCTCAACAAGTCAAGTCAAGCTCAAAGGGAAAAGGAAACAAACAAAAAAATAAAAACTAAGAGAAATTTTGCATGGTTTTGTCTAGTCTCGACTCTCGAGGCCCAAGGGCCGGCAAAAGCTGCAATGAGAAGCCGCGAAGAAGACATTGAAAATAAAAGAGGGAACCAAAAAGGGTTATCGTTATACAACTACAAACACATGACAAGAGATAACTTACAGCCCATTCCCCTTGACGTTTTATTTAAAGGACGATCTCACACAAAATGTTTAAAAACTCCAGTTTAACCCCCTGAAATTCCACTGCTCGTTCTAGGTAAAGTCTTTCTTTTTCTTTTTTTGGTTAAAAAACTGGCAGCTTACACAGTGACAGCGTGGCCGCCAAAGGTGTAGAGGATATTGGTTGCGCCGGTGAAATACAGAACCAACTTAGTCGGACCGCTGTGCCTCACTCCGTCGATCTAGTAAGAGATGCAAAAACCAGAAGGATCAGATATGTAAGGACCAAACATTAAAGTAGACTAGGTGTATTGGACAGGCCGTTAGTCTTTGTCTAACTTTACCTGGCCGTGAGTAAAAGCGGCGATGGCCAGGTACCAAGCTGTGTACGTGGTCATCCCAAGACCAAGAAATGACCAAATCCTGTAGTTGTGAAACGAGGGAATGAAGACTGTGGTGGCGCAGCAAGCTCCGAAGATGTAAGTCCACGTTCTTTTATCCAACTTATCATTTATGTAATATATGTTACTGTTCCAGTTCAATCACACACAGAGAAAAAGGACAGAGTCAGAAATGGGGCCGAAAGAACGGAACAAGTTGAATGAAGTCGGTGATGATGCAGACATAAAAAATTAGAGAAGAAAAGGAAAAACCCAACCTTGCACAGGCTATGAGTTGGATAACAGATCCAAACAACAAAAAAGTGCAGTTGAAAGCAAGCCCCACTGCCTTCCAATAAGGACCCAGTAATCCATCAAGCACCTCAAACCACTGCAAAACTATTCAGGGTTAGCTAGCTCCGCAAAAGTTTTTGGTTGCTTCCTAACTTTCGTATGAGGAATCTGTTGCGTACAAACCTGAATAACATGGTTCTTGAAGCTAACATTCTCCTTCTCCTTCCTGCTTCTGTACTCTATGTAGAGGACACTGATGAGATAAGCGGTCCAGCTTCCGAGTATACCGTAGAACAATTGAAGCAAAATTCCAGAGAGCATCCCCAGCTGAGAGAATGAGTAGGGGAGCGTCAGGAGCACTTGAGCAACCTGAAACAGGTGGAAGAATGACCCAGAAAGCGAAACAGAGTCAAAATTTGTGGGGCCTTCCAGTGGTTCAGGGATTATGACAAACAGTTGGGAATCTCAAGCAAAGAGACGGCGAAGGATTTAATTACTTGGTTGGAAGCGCAACTGAACCAGGCGTCCCAGGCGGAGCCGCCGTGCCAGAGAATGCTCTTGACGCTGAACATGGGGGATTGAGCCTCTTCTGGGTTGTTTTCTTCTGATCCTTTGACTTCATTCTCTGTCTCGCCGAAGTTGGAGACGATTGCTTCCTCTGCTTGCTTCTGAGCCAACATTGTCTTCGATTCTCACCAAATGAAACGTCCAACACCGTGGCAGATCTGGAACATAAAAGGACAGGAAATGAGACAAAAGGGTAAACAAAATCCACCGAACCCCAAGAAAACGAAGGCCGATAAAAATACCCCCAGATCCATAGATGAGCTCAATAACTTAGCTGGGGCCACCAAAAACAGAAGAAAGCAAACAAACCCAATTCACACTATCAACAAACCTTTGTCTACGATTTGTCTTCCGCCAGAAATATTGGAGAAACCAGCCCGCAAGAGATCTGCTGAACGACCGGAAAGCAAACGCGTTTCCAAAAATATTCAAGAGCAAGCTCGTCCTTCACTGAAGCTGATATTGACCAATCTCTAGGAATTCCCCATTCAGAGATTTGATCAGAGACAGCTTTAAATGCCCAGCAACGATTTCAAGCAGAGCGATATGCGCAGCTTAAATGCGACACAAATCAGCTCTGCAACCAAAGGCTGCGGAGCCTTAAAAAGTAGAGAAAATCAGCTTCCTGGCCTCGAATGGTGGGTTTCACTTACAGCTTCTCAGCAGAAAGGCCTTTTTCTCTACGCTTCTTGCAACTACACGTAGTTATATATAAACAGTGAAACAACAGTAGTGGAGCTAGGCTGCTGCCTCTGAGACTCTTAAAAACAGGGGAAAAGGTGATGTGTTGTAAATAGGGGGAAGAACAGAGATGAGAAGGACGGAGCCCCAAGATTCTGTGTGAGTTCCAAGTTTGTGATTCGATTCCTGGGTCTGGTCTGCTCTATTTCTTGGTGAGTGTGATGAGAATTTAGAGATCTAAAGAGACTGAGACGTTGTTCTGATCACTAAGGGGACTGCACCTCGCCATGGACAGTGCTTTTTATAGCACTGAAGTGAAGCCTTTGCTTCAACGGCCAAGATTTCGCAACATTATTTAACTTTTCGCTCCCCCTTTTACATTTTGCTTTTTATGTCCTATTATTTGTATTTAGGACCCCCCCTACTCCCAATTTCAGGGTTAACCAAAAATCCCTTTTTTTATGTTCTTCTTTCGTTTTATTGAAAATGACTCAGGTCTCGTCATTATTGAAGGGAACTGAGATATAATAATTAAGCTGAAATTTGGATTACAAAAATTAAAGGCTCTCCCGTATCCTTATTTATGCCAAATTTGATACGTCACCATAATTTTTCTCCCCAACAAACCAATTAACCTTAAAATTTCTTCCGGAACATTATAAGACAGTCGGATAGCGCAAAGCGGGAGCATTTTTTTTTTTGGTACAGAGACAAAAAAAAAAAAAAAAGACAGAAGAAGGAACAAAGAACCTAGTGGCTCACAAAAAACACCCAAAGAATATCAGCTACTAAGTGCAGTCCGACTCCAGGGCGCCAGCTTCCATCGCAAACCCGAAAGAAGTCGAAGAAACAACGATTCGTTTGATAAAGCACATAACAAAAATAATCCACCTGTAACTGAGGTATCAAAGTAAAACATTCTTACATAATGATCCCAAACGGATAAGATGAAGAATCAACGCTCAGTAAACTCACTAATAAAAGATTATTAATTTCAACAAAGTAAGTCTATACTTTTAAATGTTAAGTAAGGATGAGAGTCTCTTTCAGCTCCATTATTTAACTTTTCGCTCCCCTTTTACATTTTGCTTTTTATGTCCTATTATTTGTATTTAGGACCCCTCTATTCCCATTTCCAGGGCTAACCAAAAACCCCTTTTATATATTTTCTTTGGTTTTATTGATAAAGACTAAGGTCTTCGTCATTATTGAGGGGAACTGAAATATAATTAAGCGGAGATTTGGAATATAAAAGTTAAAGGCTCTCCCATACCCTTAATTGTGCTAGATTTGGTACGCACCATAAATTTTTTTTTTCCAACAAACCAATTAATCTTAAAATTTCTTCGGAAACATTACGAGACAGTCGGATAGCACAAAGCGGGACCATTCAGTAGAGACTAGACTGAGCTCGGTCAGTAACCAAAGTAAAATTATTAACCGTCCTGTTTTCTGTACCAAACGCTAGGATGGATGTAGTTATCTTTTACATTCAATCACAATTACTAATCGTAACTTTCTCTTATAATGCTTTAAAATCTACACTCATATCATCCCATTTTCTCAATACTAATCAAATATTCTCTCCGTTTCACATTAATTGATCATTTTACTTTTCTTTATTGAAATTTAACTTAAACATATTTATATTAATATGTGTTGAAATTTTTTTTTAAAAAATGATATTTAAAAACTATAAATTTTAAATTTTTATTTTCATATAAAATATTTATATGTTTTATATAAAATTCTGAAAGAAATAAAATCATAAATTAATTACTGGGAATGGTAAAATGGTTAGTTTTTGTGAAATGAAGAGAGTTAGTAGGTAGTATGGAAAGATTAATTTATCTTAGATAAAGATAAGGTAATCGTGAATCTTTATTAAGTTTTCCACTAATTATTTTTCAATATAAAATTTAAATTATCAACTTTTTCCTAATTAGAAATAAAATTTTTATCTTTTTGTTTAGCGATGGTTTAATTACACATAGAGTTAATTACAATTTGCTCCCCAAGGTTCAAGTGATACTACAATTTGCCTATCTTACTTCAGAAATACACATTTTTTCTCTTGCCTTACACTTTAACTTTTTAAAAGCAACTATTTTTACATTTACAAAAAAAAAATTAAATACCAATTTACTGAAAAAAAAAATCATACAAACTGAAATTACTGAAAAATGATTACAGTACAGTTTAAATTAAGATTTCAAAAGTTGCTGTCAAAGCGTGTAAAAGGAAATGAGCAAAGTGTTTGAGGGATGCTCCCAGCAAATGGAACAAGTTTTGTGACTGGTTTGTTCATGTGGTGAATGGTAAGTCAATAAAGTCTGCAATACGCAGAGCTTATGTAGCTACTTTGGTTTATGTTATTTGGCAGGAACAAAGTAGGAGAATTTACCACCATAGGTGTAGATCAATGGTGGACCTTTTGAGGATTATGGATTTTGATATCTCTATTAGGTTTGGATATTCGTTTGATAATATTCTCTAGGTTGTATTACCTAATTTTGCTGTAAAGCACAAATTTATACTTTTTGTTTTTATTATCCTTTTTAGGGCAGGTTTTGCCTTTTCTCTTGTAGGCCCTTGTCCTTCTCTTATAAGTGCCGTTGGGATTTTTTTGATGAAATGAAAATGAGCACCCTCCGAGGTGTTTTCTAAAAAAAAAAAAGTGTTTGAGGGTCAAAGTGCTATATCACCTAAACCTTGATAGGCCAATTGTAATTAACCCTTAAGTATATTGATTATTATTCAGTCTTAAAATTTTTTTTACTTTTCTATTTTAGTTCTAAAACTTTTATTTTTTTAAATGAGTCTTAAAACTTTGCAGCTTAGTTCCAAATCTTCTCACTTTTTTAAACTAGACATAATACTTTAAAACTGTCTAGATAGCTAGTCATAAAATAAATCAAATTTCTGAAACAAACTCCTTAAATTATAATTTAAATTGTCCACTAGCTAACTTTCAATAATTGAAACTATGCAATAATTTTTTAACAGTTGAAGGAACATTTAAATTACCTCTTTTCTCTCTCCGTAAGTGGTATTCTTATTCAACAACTATTTTTCAATAAATATATGACTATCTGTTAACACTTTGATAAAATTTTATGACTAATATAGACAAGTTAAAAAATTGAGGATATAAATGGAAAATTAAGACAAAATGTAAAACTAAAAATGAACTTTCCCCTTGGGACAAAACAGAAAACTTAAATGGATTATTTTTGCAGGATAGAAAATTTGAAAGAAGCTAAAAAAATGTTTTCTACTTCACACACTTCAATAAAAGCATACAACCCCTAAGGTATTTTTATACATGTCTGACAACAATTAGATTAGAACTCTATCCAAGATTAAGATAAAACTATCTTCTAAGATTAAGATTAAACTATAGTTATCTTGATCACTAGGTATTTTTATACATGTCTTGACTTAACCAATATGTTCTTTAATTTTTATCAAAATAGATCTTCAGTTTATGCTTCTTATCTTGATTCAGCTTCCTTCTTGAATCAACTGTTAAGATGAGGATAATAATACATACATAATACTCACCCTCAAGTTGGAAAAGGATGAGTTGAAAGACAAACACCCAACTTGCTTACTAGTCCACAAAATTGTTCTACACCAAGAGGCTTCATGACATGAAGGGATGTAAGTTGTAGAAATGAGATTAGACAATAACTTCTCATAAACAAAGTAAAAAATTAGTTTGATGTGTCTGGTTCATTTGTGAAAAACTAGATTCTCAGCTATAACAAAGTTACAACTTACAATCAAAATTTAGGAGGAGGGGTAGGTCGAGGTGTGAGGGGTTAAGAGGGTGAAAGTTAAGGTAAGGGTTAAGAAATTATGGAAGAAGAGGAGCCGGAGGCGGTGAACAGCGGAAGAAGTTGGTTGGAGAGGGACAAGATGTGCTAGATTGTGGAAATTGTGTTTGGATTGTTAGATGAAAAAGTTTCAAGATTTATAAGACAAAGAGACGGTTTTCAAGGGGTTAAAACTAGTTTTTCCCCATTTATTCTATCTAACTTAATATCTGTCATCAACAGAAGGCCCTAAATGAACACATTAACAAGGTTGTAGATTTTGTATGCAACAAATCAATGTCAGAATAAAAAAATGATACAACAGTAAAAGGTTGAGGATCATAAGTGTAATTAACCTTACTACATTCATTTAAACTTTTGTTACACAAAACTTAAGGGTAAAATCCAAATTTTGTCTCTTAAGTATTAGGTTTGTCCTAAATCGTCCCTTAACTCTAAAAGTGTCTATTACAGTTCCCTAACTCATATAATTTGGCATATTTTAGTCCTTAATGTTAATTCAGGTGTTAGTTTTAACAAAATTTGCCTACGTTGCACACACAATGCCACGTGGCTTCTTCTCTAACTAAAAATGGATGACCATATTGCACAGAAATAAAAATATAGACCCAAATTGACATAAACAATAATCTTGGGGACTTGAAACACAAATAACCCAAACTCCATATCTTCCCCAATTCTAACGAGATCTGATCGGCATTTTCCTCCGTGTCTAGTACGACAGCGGTCCATAAAATCTGCAATTCAATTGAAAGATGATGGCGGCATAGCCATGTTCATTGGCAATTCGAGCAATAAAGTAATGCGGCATAGTCGTGTTCATTGGTGATTTGAGTGGCGAGTTAGCAATTCGAGTGGCGATTCGATGGCGGGGGGTGGTTGCTTTGATTCTTTCCGCTTCTCCATCGATTCCTGTCACTATTCAATGCCTTTGATCTTCGTCGTTTTCTGTCTTGAACCACCACTCAAATCCCTCATTCATCTTCAATCTCCATCATTTTCCTCCTCCATATTCAATCTCCTCCTATAGTTGTCTACCTCTACCACAATCTCGGCTCGTTCGCCTTTTGCCCACATGTTTCCGGCTCTTTTCACCGTCTCCAGCCATCCACCTCCGTCATCTGCTCTTCAATTTTTACAATTGAGGTTTATCTATGTTTTAGGTCCCATGATTTTGTGTTTGTGCCAATCTGTGTTTATATTTTCATATATTTACAAAATGGTCACTTGTTTTAATTATAGAGAAAACCACATTGCATTATGGGTGTCACGTAAGCAAGTTTCATCCAAAATAACGACTTAACTGATGGATGAGTCTTAAATTAAACGCGCTACTTGAGTTAGGGGACCCTAATAGTCATTTTTAGAGTTAGAAAACCATTTTAATACAAACTGAATAGTGAAGGGACTAAATTTAGATTTTACCCTAAAATTTAAACACGAATCCTTTTATTTTTTAATCATGATTTGAACTTACTCACAAAACTCAAAAAAAAAAAAAATTCTTTAAATTTCATTTAAACTCTCACTACATATAACCCAATTTTTAACTTTAGTTTCATGGACAAAAATAAACTAATATTATAAATTATACATACTTTAATATCTGTATCCTGTGATTGGTTCATTTTTTATCAAACGGAGGATGTATCATTTTATCATCACCTTAAAAGCAATGAACAAATTTAACTTTAGTTAAATCTGTTAATATGACTTTAACCAAATCATGCTAACCCGATAATCCACATAGCACGCTCCACATCATGTAAAATGTGTACCAAAGCTTTACCAAATTATGTGCGACAACATTCATGATTAGAAGCAGGAAATTTTAATTAAGTGCACGTCATATTTTAAAACTAATGAAATTCGTGTACTGTGCACATAATTTTATAATTGTTTTTGTATAAAACTTGTATTAACTATAAGCATTGTTTTAAGTTTTGCACGGCATCGTAATATATCATGTACATATATGTAGTATGCAGTATAGAAGTTTTCTCGATTTGTTGCCCCTTGAAATTTCATGACATATCGATGTTTTTGTTAAAATGTTTTGTTTTCCAAATTAATGCGGTTTACCAATCAGTATGCCTGCAATATACCATGCATTGTGGATTAGATAATGTTTTTTTCATTTTACATTAAGGTATCATATACATACATATATAAAAAGATAAAATATAATTAATACACATATCATGACATAAATATTGATATTTCACTTTTTTATTTAAAAATAAATTTTAATGAGTGAATGTATTATTATTATTATTATTAGAGTATTATTTTTCTCATATATTAGTAAATTAGTTTTTTTGTTGAATAATATATATATATATATATATATATATATATATATATATATATATATATATATATATATATATATATATATATATATAATAAAATTATTATGAAAAATAATTACAATCTATATAAAAATTTGAAAAGAATATATTTAATGTTTTTATCCTAAAATAATTTTTAATATATATTACTTTGGCAAATCAGTAATTACATATGTGGGTGGTATATCATGTGGTATATCTGTGACTTACAAGGTTTAATATATCTAGAGTTAACGGTATTGAAAACCTTGCCTATAACATTATCGTATAAACTTATAAAATTGCCGCTTAACGATAGGTGAAGAAAGTTGCTTTAACACCTATAGATCTTTTGGGGATGAAATTCTATGGAATTCTTTTATCCCTTGTTTTTTCATGGGAATTTTGGCGTGCTCTTAATAGGGTTGTTTTTTGGGTAAAATCCCAATATAATTCCCTAACTATAAGGATCATCCTAAAATTGTCTCTTGCATCCAAAAGTGTCTCTTAAAGTATCTTATTTCTCTTAGCATGTCCTATTTTAGTTCATTTTGTCAATTAAGTGGTCATCTTTGATTGAAGATGCCTATGTGTGGCATCCCTTTTGTCACATGGCATCTTATGTCATAGCAATAAGTGGCTAGAATGGAAGAATAATATTTTTGAGCTAACATTGCCGCAAGCACGTAATTTTAAGGATTGAAATGATATTAAACCCTAGTCTTCATATTCCCCAAATCTTCTCCGATTGAAGCTGTGGGCACGCCGCCCACCTCCGGTCATTCGCTGCCCACTCCTCGATACCCGTTCCCTCGTCGTCCGCCAAGTCCTCGCTGTCCACCACGATATCCCTTCCGCCGCTCTCCTTTCCGTCGTCTCCAGCAACAGTTCCAATAGCATTAGCGACGTTGGAGGAGGTGATTGAGGAATGACAACAGGCGCCCCGGGGGGTGGGTAGGGAGAAGAAACAGGTGGGGGCGGCGGCAAAGAGGGAACAAATGGAGCACATCTAAATGAGCTACAATCCACTGGCCAAGACAAGAACGACTTACAGCTCGCGATGCTTCTCTGCAAAGGCGTCACCGGCAAGCAGTTCCTCCGATCCTCAAAGTCGGGCATTCTCAAGCACAGCGGCGGCTCTCCGGAGAAGTATTTGCAGGAGGAGGCAAAATTCTGCAGATTGGGCAGGTGACAAAGACTCGCCGGAATCTTCCCACAATGCATGTTATGGGCGACATTCAGCTGTTCCAGGCTGATCATTCCGCTAATTGTATCCGGCAACGGACCCATCAACTCATTGAAGCTAACATCCAAAATGGTTACATTTTTAAGCTTCCCAATCTCCGGCGTCAAGCAAGATCGCAACGCATTGTTCATCAAGCAAGCCTCCCAACATCAAGAGGACTTGGTGGACGATGAGGGTGCTGGTATCGAGGGAGAATGGGCCGGAGTGGGCAGCGGATAGGCCGGAGGTGGGCGGTGGCGTGCGCACAGTTTGAATCGGAGAAGATTTGGGGAGGATGAGGATAAGGGGTTAATATCATTTCAAGTCCTTAAGATTGCCTGTTTGCGTCAATTTTATCCTAATATTTATTCTCCTTTCATTTTAGCAACTTATTGTTATGACATAAGATGCCACATGGCATAGTAGGTTTCACATAGGCATATTCCGTTAGCATAACGACTTAGCTGATGAAATAGACTATAATAGGACACGATAAGAGAGAAAAGGAACTTTAAGAGGCACTTTTGGAGGTAATGGGCCACTTTTGGACGATCTTTAAAATTAATGGACCATATTTGGATTTTACCCATTGTTTTTTAGTATATTAACCACATAGAATTAAATATTATGGTATATTGTGCGATACACTGTTTACCATGGTAAGTGATATGCAGTACAAATATTTTTTATAATTTGTCATTTTATCGCATGATATATTGCGGTATTTTGCATGTCGTTCACCTTTTTGTTTACATTTTGTCAAAACACCGTGGTATACCACAAATACTGCCAGGTACGTACCACAGTATTTTATTTTTCATGGATATGTCGGAGATTTTCTTTTTGTCATTTTAGATCAAAATATAATAAATACATAAAACATTAAAATATAATTAATACACATATCATAAAATAAATATTTATTTTTATTCTTTTGGTTACTTTTCTTAGTTAACATAAAAATTTAATAGTCACTTTGAGTCACTTAAGAACTCAATGTAGTATTAGAAAATGTATTGTTATTATTAAACTGTTGTTTTTTTCTATTATATCAATAAATTAATTTCTTTCTGAGTATTATTTATTTTGCTCTATACATAACATTTTTTATGTTTTTTGTATTAAAAAAAATCTTCTATCATCTATATTTTATTTATATTTAATAAATTAGGATTAAAAAATTAGAATACATACAAAATGTGCAAAAACAAAATTATTTAATTTATGTCATCTTAAAATAAGATTTTAATATTTATTTTTTACGAAAATGATAATAGTATGCAGTACAGTATACCATACAGTATACCTTAAAAATTTATGGTGTGGTATACTTAGCGATAACAACAATATTTAACACCCTGATTAACTATGTTGCTGCTTTTCATTCCGTTGTGAATCAGATTAAGCAAAGAACTTCTAAATTCTTTACTCTTAAAGCAGTCAATAAATGTATTAAAGTTAAATGCAACTGTTAATATTCTTTAGATTCCTTGTCCAAATGTCTTGTAAACTCAATACTAATGGCTTCGATCTAGCACCAGAAGGCATTATTAGAAATGATAAAGGCGATTCTACCATTACATTTGTGAGAAATGTTGGGATAGCTAAGAGTTTGAAGTCTGAATTGTGGACTCTTTATGAAGGATACAAACTAGGTAATCATATTAACTTATTACCTCTAAACATTGACATAGATTTAAAAATTGTTATACCACTTTCAACATCATCTTAATGCACTTCCATAAATCTATTACCTTTGTTGATTGATGGAAGATCTCTTAAGAAATAAGGGTAGGTTCTTTGGATCCAACATACATATAGAGGAGTAATGTTATTGTGGATCTTTTAACTAGAAAGGTCTAACCTAGATTTAAGGGCACTAATACTTGAATTTTGATTTTGCTGCTTAATGATTGTCTTGGTATTTCTTTTCCTAAGATTGTCAATTATACTAGGAAAACCTTATTATGATAAGTGACAAATGTAACTGTCCAATCTGGATCATCCCTTTTTATGACCTATAAAAATAGATATTTCAGATTGAACTGCACCGGTTACATAACTATGGACCATTCAATTGATAGTTTGGAAACCGCCTTAAGTGGTCGTTGCCTATTAGTTATACTCCCCTATATATAGTGGCAAACTATGTTCTATTCTTCGTTTCATTTAGTTTTATGCCTTATTTATAGACACGGACACACACACACACACACACACAAACAACCCCCCCCCCCCCCCCCCCAAAAAAAAAATCAATGAAAAAAAGAAGCTATAGCTAAAGATTGGCTTGTTTGTAATTTAGTTATACTTCATCAAACATTTCCTCAAGTCGGCACTCAACCCAATTATATAGAACTCTTCAAGTTAAGCTCGCAACTAGGGTCAAATCGCACCTGGAGTATTGTGCGCCCAATTCTGCTATTTGTGGCTTGACATCCTCCTCTGTATATTGATAGTTTATCATTCCTTGTTCCAAATACTGCTATTTACGGCTTGACGTTCTCCTCCACGTAGTCTCTCATTCCCTAATATACCTGGTAAAAAAATATTTCTTACTACTAAAAAAAACTTTATGAATATGAAAAAAAGTAAAGTAAAAAATTATTTTCCCCTAAACCCCTATTTTAATAAAAAAGAATATGGCCAATTTGTTTATCATTTATAAAAATAAAATATTTTTACATTTCTTACTTTTGTGTCTCGATATGGGTGATTTTTTATGAACGTTATATAGAATAATCGTCATCTAAAAGATAATACTTTACTTATCAAATAATGACTTGCATAATTTTTTTAGAAAGTAAATAATTTTTTATAATTTTTATATTGCTCAATGTAAAAAATAAAATAAAAATCACTTATTTTTTCAAAAAAATTTTAAAACTACATTTTAAATTTTAAAGTATAAAATTTTAATAAATAAACAATTCAAGTAAATATCACTATATATCACAATAATCAGTTTTAGCGCAATCGTAATAATGCAAACGAATTTGACCTATGCTTTTATATTGAAACGATGTTACTTTGCAAATTATGTCCATTCCATAACAAAGTATCCACATTCTGATTATTTTGTAGTGGGTTATCATAATTGTACTTAGATGATCATGCACTGAATATTATTGAAATTGGTAGGCTTCATATGTATTTAAGAGAATTTTAAATAAACATAATTTATGGAAAAATTATTTTAAAATCTTTAATTTGAAATTTGGAATACATATTTGAACTTTTCCTATTTTTAATTTCCTTTTACTGGGATTTATTAAAAAAAATTTTATTTAAGTTGATTGAGATAATGGGCCGAAAGCGGAAGTGGGCTATGTAAGGGTCCGCTTCATCTTTAAAAGCGTGCGGCGTGGAGGCGGGTCCATCATTGGCTCGATCGGCTTCCCTCGAGCCTTCTCTCCTCTCCTTCCGTAAAGCGAGTCCGGCTGCGCCGATTTTAGACCATCTTTTCCTATTGTTCCACGTAACTAGTAAAAAGCAAGAAAAAGAATTACCAAAATCTTTAAACAAGTCAATAGCCACAGTCCCAAAGTGCTTATCACTGTCATCCTTATCAAAATTCTTTGTAAATCCACATACATTTATTCAGACCAAAAAAAGGGAAACAATAATTTGGAAGTGTCGTTGAACGTACACAAATAGAATATAAACTCAAAGGCTTGCCTGGATCGTTGAAACAATGAGATATTAAGCGTGTCGGCCACCTAGGTGGAGAAATTTGAAATGTGGGAGTGGCTGCCTGAATATATATATATGCTCAGGTGAGATGACAGGAATTAAGAAACTGAAGTTGACCATGGAGGCGGCAACCGATGGTGGTGGTGGAGGGTGGAGTCATCCCATCAGGGCCCTGGGAGCGGAGGGTCATCCGTGTAAAATGGGCAAGTGTTAGTGAGATTCCATGCAAAACCCCATCTTGCCCCGCCGTTGTGGGGATTTGTCGCCTTGGTGACACTTCGGCCCCCCACACCCACTCATCCTTAAAAATTACCGGTACTAACCACAATCTTTCTCTTTCACTTTCACTTTCACATATACATGTGTTAGAGAATGTTCTACATATAAAAAAATTGATAATTGTGTACTAACTAGACACACACAAATTCACAAAAGTTTTAACTTTTCCAACAATTTGTTTGAAGATTCAACAACATCATGGTAATATATTTTGAAATGTTGTTGTTGTTGTTGCCTGGGTTTCTGGTATTAAACGCTTACACATAAGTCATAATTGCTTTGCCTTGTATTCAATTCATCGAGTGATCACTTAGAGGTTTTGACTAATAAAGTGCATGGGAATTAGCTGGAGTCTACCAATGAGAAAAGTAGCCCTCCACATTTGCCGAACCATTTAACTAGTATAACATAACATTATTTGTTTGGGAAAAAGCAGTAAACTTAGCTTTAGTTTTGGGTGATTTTTAGTGGGAGAAGTAATGATTAGAGAATAGATTTTGACGACCTCACATTTGCCTGTCTTTTCCATGAGGATCAAAATTCGGAACATGTTCCACCCATGCCCCTCATGTGGGTCAGTTATTGGCTAAGTGGCACAGTATCATCGGGTCTAATTACACTTACATCCCTAAAGTTTGTTTGTAATTACACTTTCCCCAACTATAGTTCCAAAGCTTATGATTTTTCTCTTCATTTTCTAATACTGCTGGTTCAATATTAGTCAATAGGAGGAAAAAATTATTCTAGTTTACGTGAAGGAAAAGAATAATTAAAAAAGGTTCTTGATTTAGTTAGTAGTAAAATATTTAAACTCTCACAACATAAAACTCAAAAAAAAAATTTATATTTTTTTAATTCTCATTTAAACTCTCATTACATAAAGTATAAAAAATATTTTTTTTTCAAATTTTAATTTTAGGTGAAAATAGAAAGAACAATATAAACTGCACAAATCCTAATATCTATACCCAGAGAAATGGACAGACAAAATAATATAGTTATGGGACAACTTATTAGATCTTTTTTTCTTTATTTAAAGGTGCTTACCATTTTCCAGGTTGACTAATGATTTTAATAAAGAAAGAGGTGACTACCCCAAGAAAAGAAAAGAAAAGAAGAAAGTAGGAGAGAAACAAAGACGGGGTTCCAATGGGCGCAAGCGGGCAGCCCCAGCCACCCCACTAAAATTGCTTTGGAAACTTTGTGATGGCATGTATGTTCGCATTGTGTAAGCATAGGTCCTCATCATAGAATTTACCTTCCCGTTTTTTAAACTCTTGAAAACTTAGTACAAATGTGTTCTAAATACGGGTCGTCAGTTCATCGTTGCTCGTCCAAATTACTGGCTAATTGGTTAATAAGCAAAGGGATTAATTAGTTACTTCAATTGTATTTAAACCAAACACCAATACATTTAATTTTAAATATGCACTTCCTCAGTCCACTAAATTGAAAACCGACTTCCAGACTTGACATCTAACCTAAGCTGTAATTGAGAAGTTTAGGAATCAATCATGGTTTAAAAGCTTTTGAAGGTGTTTTTATGAAGTTCTTTTACATAAAATGGACTTTATTATTTTTGACTCAAAACCGATTCTTTCATTGAAGTCAATTTCTTTTCCTAAAAACAAAAATTGGAGGAGACCAGTAATTTGTTAGTAATTGTCTTTTTTTTTTTAATCACTACTTATCAACCATGGACGTGATTTTATTAACAACCACAACAATCTTGTAGCAGAAACCAAAGAATAGCTGTGAAGAAGAAGAACTACTCGACTATTATGAGTTCCTAGTGTTATGTGTCATTACCATAAACAACAAGAAGAGAAATTCACTTCCTAAATCCGCAAATAAAAAAAAAAGGAAAAAAGAAACAAAGAAAGATGGGTGCACGATAATATGTTCCAGAACTCAAAAACAAAAGATTCTGTCAAAATCTTGCAACATACTAGTAATTATATAGGTTTGCTAGAAATTAGAAGCAAATTAATTAAGCTCGTGACTTAGGACATCGAATCTAAATGATATATATATATATATATATATATATATATATATATATATATATATATATAACGCAGACATACTTTTGGGCTCCAATGTAAGGAGGGAATCATCAATCATTCCACAGCTGGTTGAGAGAAAATCATTTGAAAGTTTCATAGGGGCACACCTGTAATAATTATTCCTGGCCGCTCTAACCTAATGCAAATGCAATCGTGGCGGCTAGCTTATTAATGAGCTTTTTGCTTTTCGATTAATCTTCTTTAATTTAGGTATCCTAATCCTATTCTCTCATCCCATCAAGCTGCAGGTAAACCCGAACCTTTTTTTTTTCTTTTCATCTGATGGGGGTAAAAGCTGAACTTAATAATTAACCTCAACAGGGATGAACAGTCAGTAAACTTTGTCGGCCAAACCACCAGAAACCTAAATTCACTTCTCACGAGTTAATAATGTGGTCATGCATGGAAACGGTTATCATTTCTTATTCTCTTTTTTGGGATGGGATTATGGGAAGGATTTATCTTTTTTATTTTTATTTTATTTCTTTTCTTTTCTTTTGTACCTCCTTCGAGGTTGATCATGTTACCTAGCAATAGATACTTCTTAGGGATGTTTAGGCGAGCTTGTGAACCAAATCCAAAATATTTTGCTTAAGTTGTCTAAACTTTTTCCGCTCATAACTACTCATATGTTGGTAAATAAGTTTGTTTGCAAAGCTAATTTCCTGGTGAAAAGCTCTTGAGATTAATTGAAATTGGCTAAAATACATTTAGTACCTCAAACTTTGTTCACTCGGTCATTTCAGTGCCTGAACTATAAATCGGATCAGACCAGTCCTTGAACTATGTAAAGTAGGACACTTTGGTCCTTTGACTCACTAACTCGAGCCATGGGCAATTAACCCTGTAGAGTTTATAATTGTTAAATCACATGTTTGTAAGAATTTAAATTTTTATGCCTTAAATTACAAGAACACCAATCCTTAGGAACTTCGTGCTAACCAAGCTTAAACACCCATCATCTTCTCCAGCAAACCACTAGCCACATCTCTCTTCTCTACAGCTTCCCCAGTGGTTCACGACGTCCATCATCTTCTCCAAGCACTGAATTGAACTCCTTCTACTGTAACATCGAGGATCAATAAGAGCTTCCTAGATTTGCCACCGAGTGGATGATTTGCAAAGAAAGCGGGGAACCTTTACAAGCAAGATGCAGCCCCAGGAAAGACTCGGAGGCCATTGGAGATGGCTTCTGCTGTAGTTATGGAGCTTCCAAGCACTAAATCATACATTCCCATTGCAACTACCGAGAAACAACAGGAAATACCTCGATTCGCCTATAAGAATGAAGGAGAAGGCGTACCCCGTTCTGGGTCGAAACTCAGATCTCTGCTGCGAATTTCCCCCACGGCCTCTTCCTCACCCCTTTGTACGATTTTGATTTCAGTTTCCATTTGTCAGCTTAGAGCGATGTGACTTCTTCTTTGGCCGCTTCGGTGGAGGTGGAATTGGACTCACAAGATTCTTTGTTGCTAGAATTTGAGTTTCTGGGTTCTGTGGCCACAAAGCTACTAGAGGCTTGCGGGGAAGAAGCAGCAGACAGCAGAGAGCGTGGAGGTGGGGGAGGGAGACAAGTTGAGGACAAAGGCTTAGACGGTTGATGTTAAAGTATATAGTTCAAAAGAGAGAAATCAGAAAGTTAGGTTTTGATAATGGAATTCTTCCTTTTTTATGTTTTGGTCTACGCACAGACGTGATTTCAAAGGACCAAAGCTTCCTACTTTACATAGTTCACAGTTCAGGGACTGGGCTGATCTGAGTCATAGTCCAGGCCCTAAAATGACCGATTCATTAAAGTTTGAGGTACTAAAATGCATTTTAGCCATTGGAATTAAGATTCTAGGATTTAATTTCCGCTTTCAAATTTTTATTGCAAATTCCTTGAACGTGGAAGTTATAAGTACTTTTGTAGGTGGCCCACCACAAATTCCAATCAATACTCATGTGGATTCATAAAACTCTCAATTGTCACATTTGAAGAAAATCTATTCCGTTGATTAAAGTCAAATAACTGTAACTGTTGATCTACCAAATTAGCCTACCAGAGCCCCTAAGCGCCAGTTTAACTGATGCGACGGATACCTGCTCCGGCGGTAGCCAGGTTCAATTCCTTCCTCTTACTTTCCCAGTCTTATAAACGTAACTTTTTCTAATTTAGTTATCTTTCAAGTCCTGAACGAATTGACATTTTCTTTCTTATATAGATAAGAGCATTTTCTTCAGATCCTACATCAATATACTTGATTCTATGTAAACAATATATATATATTAGCCTGCCGAACCTTTGTGCCTCGCCAATTGCGAGACTCGCTTGCCCACTGCGCCGTAGCCGCAACCTGCAGTAGCAAATGATACAAAACAACAAACAGGATGAGTAACTTATTAACCGAACACATTATATTAATGTAAAAGGTAAATTCTGACTCGATACCAACATGATCCTCATGACCATTATAGTCTATAATTTATAATTAATACTAACTTGTTCTATGTCTAAGGATGCCCAATTATCTTACCACGATTATTTTACCTAAATAGGCCAAAATTATTTTTGTAAGTTGTCAATAATCCACTTCCATCATTATAAATATACGCTCCATCTTCCAAAGAAATTAATCAAAAAACATACACCAGGTATAAGACATAATAAAAACCAAGAAAGACGCGGCATATATGTGTCTGCTTAGGCAGAAGCAGGACAAATTGAACGTGAACTCCTGAGCTCAGCTCAGCGAAGGAAAATGATGATTGGAGATCAGTAACCAAAAGGAATTAGTTTTGACAAATTAAGCACGAGAAGAAGCATATATAATGATCATGGAGGGTCAGTTATGGATTACAAGAACTCACACTCCCACTTGAGTACTTTATTTCAAGCCGTCAACGGCTCCGGTCCCCATGTAATTGTTCGTCCAATTAATCCAAGACTATTAGAGCCAGTTGCCCCTCCACAACTTTTTCCATATCACATCCCTACGAAGTACGTACCAACTCTTTGTACCCAGGGAAGAGGGTACCAAAACCAAATTCCTTACTATACCCTCCACATCCATGCACCAGCATGACAAGATTCATATATGCACACACCTAACACGAACAAAATTTCACCTTCTCCTTCAAGCCCCAGAAAAAATAAAATAAAAATATATAGAATACACTTTTATATAGAGTAAAATTCATTTGTCATTTCTAACTTGTTCACGTTGTCGTAAATGAGTCCCTAACTTTTAGTTTATCTTTTTAAAGTCTTCAACATGTTAGATTGTGTCTTAATCATCATCATTATGTCACTTTCAAGGACGTAATTAGGATTCGCTGCAAGGGGGGCCGGGATAAAAAGCATGAGTGTGAGTGGGTTGTTAACAAGTATAAATTTCTAATCAATAATACAAAATATCAAATAATGTAATATTCTCAAACTTACTCTTTTACTTGTTATGAAAAGTCAGACAAGAACAACAATGGAAAGAAAATTTTTATCATGATAATTTGGGAATTATAAGGCAATTGGATTTAAATCATCCTAAAATTATGCAAAAAAATTATAATGATAATTGATAAGTTTGTTTGTAATTAATACTAACTTTTTTCTATGTTTCTTCACATGTTTTCCAATAACATATGTAAACAAGTCAATCACATAAATGTTAAGCACAATATGCAATGTTCCATTACCATAATTCTCACTTTTCAATCAAAGTAGTATGAAGATTCAATTTCAAGAAATAAGAATAGAGTTATAGAGGAAGCTATAAACCCGAAACTGGAAACATAGGAATTAGGACTTTACATATTAGCTTTACTATTGACTGATTTAGTACACTTTGTTTACAAATTTGAGTGACTAAGTAAGCAATTGATAAAGAAATAAAGAATTAAAGGAAAAGAAAGGAAAATTGGGGAAATGCCCAACCTCTATCATGACTTTGACTCGGTTACCAGAGAAGCGGGACACACGAGGTTGGGCGGCAGGGGCTTTCTCCAAAAACTCAGACAGTTATACTCCACTCAAAGTTGGCAATGGAGATGGACATAAGGAATGTCGGCGATGGGGAGAACAAGCTTAAGTTGGCTGGGTCACCACCACTACGCATGAGCTAAATGGAATTGAGAGGAGAAGGATGAAGCGTCTGCGTCACTACGTCGAAACCAGAAGGATGAGGGGCTGGGGCCATTGGGCACCTGTCTACTGCTGGTCGACTCGTCGCTGCTGAAAGGGACAGAGTGTCACTACGTCACTGTTGGAGCCAGGAGGCAGGAGGGGCTGGGCGCTTGGGCCTAGGCGCCGTTCGTTCGTGACTCGTAGAGTCATAATCTCCACATTTCTAATTCTGTTCCAATTAAAACTTTTAAAAAAGGATAAAATCCGCAAAAGTCCCTAATTAATTTTATAATTTATGAATAAGTACCTAATTTTAATATTGTTACAATTTTTATCCTATTACATACTACTAATAAAATTTTTTAAAAAATCTAGGGGGTGTGATAACCCTTCCCCGCCCCAAGTCAGCTTCGTCCCTGGTCATTTTCATTGTTACATGTAATGGAATCTTGGTGGAAAAATACAACTTTGCTCCCTATATTCTCTTACTTCCACTAAAAGTATCCTTAAGTTAATGGATTTAACACTCCATCCATCATCTCCCCTCCTCCCTCATTTATCGTCCTTAATCGCTACCATCCTTAGTTCCAACCATTTCCTCTTCATCTTATGGCTCCCAAAATCTACAACTGCAACAAGGACAACATGAGAGGATGGAAAAATCTAACTTGCCATGGTGATCTAACTCAATGCACTTGAACCTATGCTCGACTTGACCTGATTTGACCAAAAAAGTCAACGACCTGAACCTAACTATATTCAACTAACTTGAACCTGAATCCGATTAAAGTGAAACCCAAAAAAATCTAAACCCAAATGACCTAAGCCCCTATTGACCTGAACCCGAAATGACGCAAACCCGGGATTGACCTCACTTGAACACGAAATAACATGATAACTATATCCAACAAGAGCCAATTTTAACATAAACTCTATACCTTACCCTAATTTTTACCATAAACTCTAAATTAAAACTCTAACTATAAACATAAACCTAAAACCCTAAATCCCTAAATCCCCAATCTTAACAACAAATGCCAATTCTTTTTAAATTAAGTCAACTTAATCTAAAATGACGTATTTTATTTTTACATCTTTTTTTTGCCTCGAACTTATTTCATTTAATAGCCAATATTATGTAGATACAATTATTCATTTGAAAGTAATTTTTTCTGATTTTCTTAAATTTTTATGAATTTTAATTTTTAATTCCTAAAGCTAAAAAATTCATAGAAATTTAGTAAGATTACAAAAATCATATTTTCAATGGAATATTATACCCCATAATATTAAATTTTAAATAAATTTAGTTTTGGGTAAAAAATATGTAAAAATAAAAATAAGCCATTTTGGATCTATAATCTTAAAACCTTAAACCCTAAAGTTTAACATTGAATCCTAACCCTTACTTGAAACCTTAACCATCCTTTTCATTACCTTCTATATTTAGTAAATATTATATTTAGGAGCTTCCATGTTTAGCAACTTTTATGTTTTTTTTTTTGAATATCCATATTTCGTAAGTCTCATATTATGAACTTTTATATTTATTAAATCTCATATTTAGGTTTGCATATGTCAAAATTACAACATTGGTCCATAAACGTTTAAGTGCAGTGCAATAAAGCACCTAAATTTAAACAAAAAAAAGGAAAATTTCACCCATTATAATTACAAGATGGGTCCCTGAACATTTCAAATTTTTGCATTTTCACCTAAAAGTTTCAAAATTTTAGAATTTAGTCACTAATAGACAATAGTGAACCTGAGTTACATTTTGTAGAAATATTGTGGTAAAAGTTGTAAATTTCAGTAAATTCGTCAGAACATGATTAAGAAAATTTTTATGAATTTTTTAATTAAACATTCTAAAAGAATGAAAATTAACCTAGATTAAACTGAATAAAAAATTGAATTTTTTAATTTGAATTTTAACAAAAATTGTACAAAAATTGAATCAGTTTAGTCATTTCAGCCTATATATCAATAACCCAAGTAAACCCAATTGTCAACCTGAATTTCGGCCGAAATCTAAATAACCCACTTAAAATTACCCGAGACTAAAATTAACCCAACCTATTTTGAACCTGAACCTAAATAAACCTAACCTAACCCAATCTAAACCCAAATAACTTGATTTGAACCTGAATTCATATTAACTCAATTAAAATCAAACTTGAATAACCTGACCTGCCATAACTAATTGCCATCCCTAGACATGCCCAAGGACCACAAACCTAGGTTTATAGTTTGGTTGGGGCTTTATGGTCCCATTATCTTTTCTCTCTCTCTCATGTACCTAATTTCCTAAGCACCGACAAGTGGATTGGAGATAAAGGTGTTCATGAAATCAACTTGAAGAAAATATGAATGCAACGCGATGAAACAAGAAAAAATTTGCAAGGCTTGGGAAGTCTCTGAATGGTGTCATTGAGCTCCTAGAGACGCTACTCCAATTGATCCATCCTAGAGCTCCATTTCGCTCTTCAACTGTAACTCTTTCACTTTGCTTAGATCAACAACACTCACCTTATTGCTTGCTCGAGCCTCTATAGAAGACAATTCTTGTTTGTTCACTTTCTTCTTGTGTGCGACCACCACTACAAGATGGATGCAATATAGTGACTGCCATCCTAGTTGCGCTTCAATTGCTATATAATCCAAAATCGACTACCTAGTGACTGCATAGGATAGTTGAATTTTTTTGAGTCACAAATAGTTCCTGATTGAATCTAAATTGCCAAAAGTGATTGACAAGCTTGGTCAAGATTCAATCGAGAAATTGCGACTGACTATTTCAATCACTATATTGGTAACTACCATTTTAGTCACAATTCAGTCAATGTATTAGGATTTTTTTTTTAAAAAAATGCAATATTATTTAATATAATTGTTACTTAATTAATATTATTTAATTTAACTGGTTATTTATTTCATTTTTTTAATTGATACACATTAAATTGGTATGAATATTAACTTATGTTAATTATTAATAATCAAATAATCAAATAATGAAATTAAAATTTAAATAAAATCTATTTAGATTAAATAAAATCATTATTCATCCATGTCCATGCTTTTACTTGGTGGCGCATGGATCCCATGTGCAGGTCTTTGGCTAAGGAACCACCGATAGCCACCCTTGTTCAGGTAGCAACGAACCCGCCAAAAATTCCTCCAAAGAAAACCTACAAAAAAAAAAAAAAAACAACCTAAAACCCAGAAATTAAAAGTTAAATTTTGGGATTCTAAACTTTAAAGCTCGATATATAGAAATCTATTATGTTTTTGAAGAAACATCTTTAGAAAATGTTAAAGAGGAGAACAAAAGGATAAATAGCATGTAAACAAAGCAAAGTTTTGAGAGAAAAAAAAATTAACCCAAAACTTTGAAGTCAAATGTACGGAAAATGATTGATTTTTTTAAGAAGTGACTTTAGAGAAAGTTAAAGAGGAGGAAACAAGGAATCTGAACATGTAAACGAAAAAATTTAAAAAAAAATAAATTTTGGCCACCAACTCTGCTATCAGCAAACTATTCGGGTGGACGCTCTGTAAACCCAAAATCTGGTAGGTCTATATGTATGTGTGAGAAAGCGAGAGGGAGAGAGGGAGAGAATTAGAGACGAAAAGAAGAAGAAGAAGAAGAAGAAGAAGAGAAAAGATACGACCGGGGATCAAGGGAGAGGATAAGAACAAACTAAAAGCTAAATGCGTGTGAAAAGAGTTTTATGATTAAAGGAAGGGAGAAACTTCCACTTTAGTCCGACATTTTCCTTGGTTTTTCAAAATCAATTTAAAATTTTGATTGAATAACAATTATAGTAAAATTTAGTAAAATTTACTAACTGAAAAACGACGGTAAATTAGGCGACTGACACATTCAATCTCCCAGCAGTCGCCATCTAAAAAACACCTTTTTGATTTCAACTAAGTAATGACTGCCTGTGGCAACGTGCGGGTCTTTTTCGGGAGTCGCCACCAATCTGTTTACCTAGGTCGATTGGTCACCTTAAATATTGGTCCTTGATTTTAAATTTTGAATTCTGAGAAATGGAAACAGAGGACGCGCGACGGGGGGAAGAAGATGGCTTAATCGTCAAAATGAAAAGTTTTGAGATTTTCTGAGGAAAGGAAGGAGAGCTAGGGACTAAGGCTGTAATTTTTTCTATTTTAAAAACGGAGCTCTAAGCTTTTCTTTCTATTTTTCTCTGTGTTCAGCACAAAATTTGGGGGGCTATTTATAGAGGAAGTTTGGCTGAACTATTGATGGATAAATTAATAAAAAATTTCAAACTTATCTTTTAAATTGGTAAAATGACAATTTTAGTCCTTTACGTCTCTCAGCCTCTGGATAAGTTCCTGAAGCTTCTGATTTTGACAATTTTGTCGTTTTCTGTCAATTTCGGCCAGAAACGTCGGCAGGCCCAAAATTTTATGTGACAAACTACCAAATGCTCCTGGAACTTTTAGAATTTGTCAATTTTTCCCGAAACTTCTCAATTTTGTCATTTTTACCTCAAACTTTTAATTTTTTGTCATTTTTTTCATGAAATTTTATTTTATTTCAAACATACACATATTCACACATATATCATTTTAAATCAAATTTTCACAAAACAAAAATATATTTTAAACTAATTAAATTTTTTTAATAATAATAGTAATATTTTTTTTAAAATTAATTTTTTTTTAATAAAATTTTTTTAAAATTTTAAAACATCCGGACGAAATTGGGTGTCAACAGCTGCCCCCCTTTGCATGCTTCATGGGACATGATGTATGCAAAGTCGTTACCAAATTTCGTCCGGCTTAGGTAGGCATTGAGAATCTTCTCGCCGCCCAAACAGTAAGGTTTAAGGAAAGGTCCTTAAAACCTCTAACGATAGGAAAGCTCCTATCGTTGTAAGATGGACTGATTGATTGATTATTTGTTTGAGGTTAAGGAAAGGTCCTTAGAACCTCTAACGATAGGAAAGCTCCTATCGTTGTAAGATGGACTGATTGATTGATTATTTGTTTTCGAGGCAAAGGTTCCATCCTTAAAACCTCGGATTGATTGATTGATTTCGAGGCAAAGGTTCCATCCTTACAACCCCGATGAATGAAAATTGATTATTTTCGAGGCAAAGGTTCCATCCTTAAAACCTCGGATTGATTGATTGATCTTGAGGCAAAGGTTCCATCCTTAAAACCTCGGATTGATTGATTGATGTCGAGGCAAAGGTTCCATCCTTAAAACCCCGGATTGATTGATTGATGTCGAGGCAAAGGTTCCATCCTTAAAACCCCGGATTGATTGATTGATGTCGAGGCAAAGGTTCCATCCTTAAAACCTCGGATTGATAATTGATCTCGAGGCAAAGGTTCCATCTTTAAAACCCCGGATTGATTGATTGATCTCGAGGCAAAAGTTCTATCCTTAAAACCCCGGATTGATTAATTGATGTCGAGGCAAAGGTTCCATCTTTAAAACCTCGACGATTGATTGAGTTCGAGGCAAAGGTTCCATCCTTAAAACCTCGGATTGATAATTGATGTCGAGGCAAAGGTTCCATCCTTAAAACCTCGAATTGATAATTGATCTCGAGGCAAAGGTTCCATCCTTAAAACCCCGGATTGATTGATTGATGTCGAGGCAAAGGTTCCATCCTTAAAACCCCGATGATGAAAATTGATTGTTTTCGAGGCAAAGGTTCCATCCTTAAAACCCCGATGATGAAAATTGATTGTTTTCGAGGCAAAGGTTCCACCCTTAAAACCCCGAATTGATGAAAATTGATTGTTTTCGAGACAAAGGTTCCATCCTTAAAACCCCGATGATGAAAATTGATTGTTTTCGAGGCAAAGGTTCCATCCTTAAAACCCCGATGATGAAAATTGATTGTTTTCGAGGCAAAGGTTCCATCCTTAAAACCCCGAATTGATGAAGATTGATTGTTTTCGAGGCAAAGGTTTCATCCTTAAAACCCCGATGATGAAAATTGATTGTTTTCGAGGCAAAGGTTCCATCCTTAAAACCCCGAATTGATGAAAATTGATTGTTTTCGAGACAAAGGTTCCATCCTTAAAACCCCGATGATGAAAATTGATTGTTTTCGAGGCAAAGGTTCCATCCTTAAAACCCCGATGATGAAAATTGATTGATGTCGAGGCAAAGGTTCCATCCTTAAAACCTCGACGATGAAAATTGATTTTGAGGCTAAGGAGCTTTCCTTAGGACCTCGAGCGAAATTTATATGAAAGCAATTGAAATTGGAATAATTTTCTTCGAAAGTGTGAATTTTCATAATAGGCGAGCGCAAAGAATTAGGCTTCGATAAAACGAGTGAATCTTGATGATGACAATAACACTGACAAATTATGTAAAGGGAACGGATGTTTGGAATCAATATTCAAGGTTCATCTAATATTTTCTTTAGTAAATATAGATTCCCTTGTGAGATATGTCATCCGAATAAGGTTAAAGCTTAACTACCCCAAAATGTTATGCCTAGTAGACCTAATAGGATGCGTCTCAAGAGTAACAAAAATTACTCTTTACTCAGCCATTCCAACCTAAAGGCATTGTCCTATGGTTTTAATATCAGCATAGACGAAACTATCTTATAAAAAAAGAAATTCCCTGAAAAGAAAAACTGAAACGCGAAAGAAAATGCTGATAATAAAACTAAAGGACAAGAAAAACGGATCAGATCGCTTCTTTATTCCACAATACTTCAACAGGGTGAGTAGAGGACCATTATGGGAGTGAACTGGTCGGGAAAGACTGTCGTGTCCAGTCTATCTGAATCATTGCTGGATCTGGTTCAGGAACAAAAGCTTGTATTTTATCTAGCAATTCTTCAGCAGTTGTTGCGGATATTATGATTCGCCGTGCCACTCTTGATATGAAATTCTTCTGCATAGCATAATCCATAAAAGCTATCAGACCTGTAAAGAAATTGTTAACATTTAAAAGCCCAATGGGTTTCTTATGCAAATTAAGTTGGGCCATGGAAGCAATTTGAAAGACTTCTCCTAATGTGCCAAAACCACCTGGTAGAGCGATAAAAGCATCAGCATTTAAAAGCATTTGTAACACACGCTCTTGCAAATTTTTAACCACTAATTCTTCTCCAATCGTGCCCCCAGAAATAAATTTCAGAGGTCCAGGGATAATGCCCAGAACTTGACTTCCTCCTAGAGATGCTGCTGATGCTACACCTCCCATTAATCCGACACTACCTCCTCCATAAACTAAATGTATTTTTCGCTCAGCTAATACTCTACCCAAATGGTTGGCTGCTTTTAAATACTCTTCATCTTTTCCAGGAAAAGCCCCAGAAAATACACAAATACTTTGGGATTTACGAGTTGGGGTTTTCTCCATTCCTATCCTTACCCTTGTGAGAAAAGAGGATATATTTATAGAGATGAAGAGATAAGGCAATAATTTTATTTTCAAGAATGGATACATTATTGCAAGCTATTCACAGTAGTCACGAGTATGACTCTGGTCAGGTATGGGTACACTATCGTTAAAAGAGGAGGAAAATTTTCAAAATAGCTGCTAGTATGTACAGTAGTCACTACTGTAGCTTACGTCAGGAGTAGGTACGTGATTGTTGGAAGAGAAGGAAAATTTTAAAAAGTGGCAGCTATATACAGTAATCATAATTGTATCTCATGTCAGGAGTGGGTACATTATTGGGAGGATAATTTCAAAAGCGACAGCTAGCATGTACAGTAATCGTGACTTTGGTTCACGTCAGGAGTGAATACATTATTACCAAAAGGGGAGAAAAATTTCAAAAGCGACAGCTAGCGTGTACAGTAATCGTGACTTTGGTTCACGTCAGGAGTGGATACATTATTACCAAAAGGGGAGGAAAATTTCAAAAGCGACAACTAGCATGTACAGTAATCGTGACTTTGATCCTCGTCTTCCACTGGCTTTGCGTCCAGTAATGGCTTCAATGCTTTCTATGAATCGGTGATTTGCATCTCATCTAGCTTTCTCACAAACTGGCAAACAGGGTCGTTTAGGGTCAGATTCCCAAGATTGTAACGATCTCGTTCTTTTTGGAAAATTATCCATAATCCAACAACCTCAAATTGCACTATTCCGCAAGAATGCGCTTCAAGAACCTCTCGAATATCTTCTAGAGATTCCTTACGCAAGCCATTCTTAATGAATCTTATTCTGTCATTACGATTTCTGGTGATCACTCCTGGAGAACGACATTTATTGCCGCAAATCCACCATCCACAATTATGACAAACGCCTAGCCTCTTTGCTCTTCTTTTTTTGGCATAAGCGCTTTTACCAAAGCCGGGCATACGGGGAAAGAACGCTTCTGGAACTTCACCAGCTGAACGAACCTTAGCTTCAATTAGCCACCGCACATTATCAGGAATGCCTTTGTGCATAAATACTCTGAATCGTTCACATCTAGCTTGATAAATCTTTTTAAGAACATTTATTGGGAAGGAAGGAAAATACTTTCGTAGGGCGGAAAGAGAAGACTCCATTGATGAAGGAGGCAAAGAAAGAAATTAGTAATTGTAGGAAACGAAAATAACTAACACATATTTATAGTGATGAAAGGGATAATGCGTTAATTACACTTACAGAAGCAAGTACATTATTGTCAAAAGAAAAGACAAATGACAGCTTATATGTACAGGAATCATGACCGTGGCTCTCATCTCCCACTGATTCATGTCCAGTAATGGCTTCAATGCTTTCTATAAGTCGGGGATTTGCTTCCCATCCAGTTTTCTTACAAACTGACAAACAGGGTCGTTTAAAGTCACATTCCCAAGACTGTAACGGTTTCGTTCTTTATGGTAAGTCCTCCATAAACCGATAATTTCACCTTGCACTTTTCCACAAGAATGCGTTTCAAGAGTCTCTCGGATATCTTCCAGAGATTCCTTACGCAGGCCATTCTTAATGAATTTTCTTTTATCTTCACGATTTATGGAGATGTATCCTAAAGAGCGACATTTAGTATTACAATTCCATCGCCCACATTTATAACACACGCCTAGTCTCTTTGCTCTTCGCCTTTTGGCATAACGGCTTTTACCTAAACCGGGCATGCGGGGCATAAATGCATCTGGAACTTCACCCGCCAGACGGACCTTAGCTTCAATTATCCACTGCACATTATCGGGAATGCCTTTGCATGTAAAAACTCTGATTCTTTCACATCTAGCAAGGTAGATCTTTTTAAGGACTTTTATTGGAAGGGAAGGAAAGTATTTTCGCAGTGCAGAAAAAGTAGAATCCATTGATGAGAGAAGAATTTGAGAGAAGAGGGAAATGAATCAGTTATTGTAGGAGACTGGAATAACCGAATTTAGAAGTCACGGGGTATCTTATCCGCTGCTTAATCAGAAGGAAGAACACGCATTTATAGTGATGAAAAGGGATAACGTGTCGATTATACTTAGGGGAGCATGTACATCTGTCAAAAGAAAATGCAAACTTTTCCAAATATAACAAATTGTATGTACAGTAATTGTGACTGTGACTCACATCTTCCACTGGCTTTACATCTAGTAACGGCATTAACGGCTTCTATGAGTCGAGGATTTGCTTCCCATCCAGTTTTCTTACAAGCTGGCAAATAGGGTCATTTACAGTCAGATTCCCGAGACTGTAACGGTTTCGTTCTTCATGAAAAATGCTCCATAAACCAAGAAGTTCACGTTGCACGGAACCACAAGAATGCGTCTCAAGAGTCAATTGGATATCATCCAACGAGTCCTTACTCAGGCCATTCTTAATGAATCGTATTTTATCTTTTCGATTATCAGAGATCATCCCTAAAGAACGACATTTAGTATTACAAGTCCACCGTCCACATTTATGGCAGACTTGTAACCTTTTCGCTCTTCGCTTTTTGGCATAAGAGCTTCTGCCTATACCAGGCATGTGAGACACAAATGCCTCTGGGATTTCGCTTGCCAGACGAACCTTGGCTTCGATTAACCACCGCACATCTTCAAGGATTCCTTTGTGCATCAGAACTCTTAATCGTTCACAGCGAACTTGGTAGATCTTTTTGAGAATGTTCATTGGGAGAGAAGGAAAATATTTTCGTAAGACAGAAAGAGTAGGATCCATTTTCTAGAGGGAAGTAAAAGACAGAAGAGAGGAAAGAATCAGTTATTATGGGCAACTGAGAGAACCGACTTGAGAGTCACGGAGTACCGTATCCGCCGTTTAACCGGAAAAGTGGATCCTACTTTATTTTGGTATCATAGATATTTCTTATCTTTGATATCTCGTCAGGCATGACATTGATCCAGTCCTTGATTATTGAATCTTTTGTCCGCTTTTGACAAAGTTTTAACGACAATATTTCTTGATGTCTGCCTTATCTTTGACCACAGCTATCTCTTATCTTGGATGCTGCTAAGCTGGCATCAATCCTGTCCTACCAGGTGTAGCCTCGATTATTGAATCAATTGCCAGGTTTTTGACAATATTGTCTACTTTATATATTTTTTTAATATCTGCCTTATTCTTGGCTATAGCTATCTCTTATCTTGGATACTACTAGCTGGAGTCAATCCTATCCTTCCAGGTGTAGCCTCGATTATTGAATCGGTAGCCAAGCTTTTGACAATATTGTCTACTTTATCCTTGAATTCCTGATACGGGTTGGTCCCGCATATTAGCTGTGTATCCAGTGATAGATTGGTAAGAGCTGATGACATTGAGATCTCAGCTTATGTTGCTGTAACTGTGCTGTGAATGTGATTCCCGTTTGGTCCTTGTTATGTAAAGGCTATGTATGCATGATATGAAATGCATGAATACAGAGCATGTGTAACTAATGGCTTTTTTTTTGTATGGATCTAGTTCTTTATGTCTTTGTTTTACTGGATCCTCTTTGTGATGGCCTTCTTGGACTATCATTGAATCTCTTTATGCTTTCCAGCTTTTGTTCACTGCCTCAAAAGCCCAACACTTTTCAAAATCCTCTTTCTTTGACTTGTTCTTGAATTTTGGCCTCAATTTCTTTAAAGTTGGCCCGCCTCATAATTTATATCTCTTTCGGGTACTCATTCATTGTCATGGATTTGATACCATCAAAGGCTTTACTTTCAATGTCTGCTTTGCCCCTTTTCTTGTGACCGTGCCGACACTTACTTATCCTCATGTTATAATCTGAATGATTGCTCTTCCTTGAACTCATGTTTTGATCCATAAGACTTGCCCCCTTGTCTATTGAACTTCTTTGTTGGCAGTACTCCTCTTACGCTTCGTAGAGACTACTTTGCCCCCTGAATATGGTATTTATGTGGATAAAAGGTATCACCTCACCTTTAACAGAAGGTCGAGCATTTCTAGACCTTTGTGATGGCACTTGATCGTAAATTTCTCTTACAAGAACCACATCTTATTAAAGAAAGACTCAAGCTATCTCCTCACTTTTAAGTCTACATACATTAATGAATAATGGTTTGGCCTTAAAGAAAAACTTTCATCAATTTGCAAAGCTTGACAAAGTAATTTACGGTCTTTGTTTTCAATTAAAATATCCTGCCATTCTTCCCTTTCCAACTTGAAGACATAAACTGTGAAAGGCAATAAGGTAGAAACATGATTCACAATAATAGCCTTTTAGCTGAATGAGGATGATATCGAGAGGTAACTGTTAGACATGAGGAAAATTAAGTTTGAATGTTTTTTTTTTGTTTTTTGTGGCAGTCTTTTAGCTGAATGAGAATAATATTAAGAGGTAAATATTAGGTCTGAGTAAAGTTAAGTTTGAGTGGTGTGAAAGAAGGGTCTTTTAATACTACTCGTGAGCAGTATTAAATAAGGTAGAAACATAATTCACAATGATAGTCTTTTAGCTGAATGAGGATATTAAGTCTGAAGGAAGTTAAGTTTTAATGGTGTGAAAGAAGGGTCTTTTAATACTACTCGTGAGCAGATTTGATTATGGTGAAAAACTCAATAGTGATGACTTCAAACTTGCCACCTTTTCCAGAAAGTTTGATCTCATCTGTTGCCCCCCAACTATCGTAATCTTTATGTACACTTGGGTTGAGGGTTGCTTTTGTCTTCTAAACCGTCTTTGCAGGTTTTCAGTCTAGAATCCATAGCTCACTTTTTTTGTTTTCTTTCTTTTGCTCTAACTTGAGCCCTTTTTTCTTTTCTTTTTTTTTTTGTTTTTTTTTTGTTTTTTTTTCTTTGTTTCCCTTCCCTTTTTTTTTTTTTGTGAGCTATGGTGATGACATACTTGATAACTCTCTTGAAGTGAGATGACTCAAGTGGCCTTAGTTGCTTGTATTTGCTCTCAGTCTCTTTTTTTTGTTTTGGATTTTCCCTTTAATGACTTTTGATGGAAGGGATAAACTTCTTTCCTTTGTTGGAATTTGTGTTGCGGAAAACTGAGAATTTTTTTTTGAGCATTTGTGAGAATTGGGAGGCCACTGAAGTCATTTAATATGAGAGCTACTTTGTTTGGAAGCTAACCCCAGACTTCTTGCAAGGATGTTGATAACCACTATGAATTCTTTTTTTGAGAGTTGGGGTGCAACATATGAAATCCTTCTTACTAGATTTGACAGCACTTTCAAGATCGCCACTATTAAATCTCCCTTAACTTTTTATTTTCACCCACGAGTAGTATCGTTTTCAAAGTAAAGTGTGATAGCAATAATAGATAGTATAATGGAAAGGAGTGAGAGATGGATATAAAAATGAAATTTTTGGTAAAAAGTGGTAGAATGTGTAGGTGTAATAATTGAATTTTTTTTAAAAATTGGTAGAATGTGTAGATGTAATAATGGAATTAAAAAGTGGTAGAATGCACACGCAACATCTTTTTGTTAGATAACAAAAAGAATTACCGGTTGTCGAAAAGTAAAGTGTGATAGCAATAATGGATAGTATAATGGCAAAGAGTGTAAAAATATAAAGTAGTAGAATGCACGCATTACATCTTTTTGTTGTACCAGAAAAAGAATACCAGGTGTCCATCTAACAAAGACTACACCCTAGATTCTGGACTAAATCTAGGAGATTTTTACTATTAGATTACTTTTGCAAGCTTTCAAAGATACAAGTTTATTCAAAGGATTCCCTGTCATTCGAAAATGTATGCGGACTGTTAGGTCAGATCTGACTTGGAGCCCTTCCAAAATCAATGTAATTCCAGCTCAAAATCTTCACTTTCAATTACCAATCACATCGGGCCTAGCAGCTTGACCTCGGTTTTGTTTGATTTGTAGAGGAATGGCCTCGGGACTTGACGGCTTAAGAGTAGGTTTTGAGATCGGTATAGCATTGACTTCTTGTTCTTTAATGATCACATTCACATCATCATAAAAACGATAAGTTGGGATGAGTCTATGAGTCTTTGCAAATTCTTACGGAATTCTGAGCATTCTTGGATAGAATGACTCTTACTGTCATGAAAGTTGCACCATTCCTCATCTTCAACTTCTTCATGTCCAAAAGAAGGCTTTCCCATGATAATCCCTTCTTTCACAAGGCATGAATATACATGCTTAAGAGGGGTTATGATATCATTGACTGACTTTTTCATCAGCCGGTGTTCTTCTATCATATTGACTGGTTTTTCTTGATGAGGCGGCAATGGATTGTGAGTGACGTTCGGTTCATCGGAAAAGTCCAACCACTTTGATTCGATTAATTGTTGGACTATACGTTTCAATGCTGTGCAATTTTCCAAGCCATGGCCTGGAACGCCATCATGATATGGGCAGGTAATGTTAGGGTCATACCACCTTGGATATGGGGGTTTGAATGGCTTTGTAGGAATTGGACGGATAAATTGTCTTTCGATGAGTTTTGGGTATAACTCAGTATAAGTCATGGAAATTGGTGTGAAAACTTCTCTTGGTCTTGGTGTAGATACTGGAGGAGTAGGAGCAGGTGGCCATGACTGATTAGGTCTGTTAAAAGGATAATTGTTGGGCCTATTGGAAGGATAATCATTGGGCCTATTTGGAGGATAATTATTGGGCCTATTCAGAGGATAATCATTGGGCCTATTTGGAGGATAATTATTGGGCCTATTCAGAGGATAATCATTGGGCCTATTTGGAAGGTAATTATCGGGCCCATTGGCAAAATAGGATAGGCGAGGTCCGATAGCCACAGTATCCACGAGGGGAATCCTTCTTCCGCGTCCTATTTGTTGTACTTCGTCATCTTTTCTTCTAGATGGTCCTCATCTTTTCATAGGATTATTAAAGGATTCAGCAATATTCCCAGTCCTAATCTCATGCTCGGTTCTTTCTCCAGACATAACAATGTTAGAAAAATTAGTTGCCGAATTGCTAATGAGTTCGTCATAATATAGGTACTTCAGTGTCTGGACAAACAAAGTGACCATTTCTCTTTCTGTCATGGGTGGCTGAACTTGTGCTTCTTGAATTGCTTTCGCCTTGATTAGCTCGATCAATTGTCTCATTTGTTCGGCCATACTTTCTATCTTGGACTCTATCTTTATGAGACGTCCTTCGATTTGTTCTGCCATTAATCTTATTTGGAGCCGAGTTGAATATCGGTGTCGAGGTCCAATTTTATCCTTTTAAAAGTAAGGTATATTTTATTAGATCCTATGTGTATGTGATTGATGCAATGGATGCATGTAGGAAAAATGAGATTATGTTTTTATCAGACTTTGTATGCACGTGATTAATGTAATGGATGTATGCAATGAGATTATGTTTTTATCAGACTTTATATGCACGTGATTAATGTAATGGATGTATGCAATGAGATTATGTTTTTATCAGACTTTATATGCACGTGATTAATGTAATGGATGTATGCGATGAGTGAATTTGATTATCCACTATCGTGGAACTTCAAGACTTTTAATTGTTATTAAAAAGACCAAAAAGTTAGCATAGTTTGATGCGTGGTTTTGATGCATGAAGAATATTTGCACAAAACAGAAGTATAACAAAAGAAAGATAAGTTTATTAATAACTTAAATAGCAATTAACAACTTATGAACTATTATGGAAAAATGAGTTAAAACCATAAATACGAAAATAAAAGTGTAGAGCAACAACACAGCATAACAAGGATATGCTTATGGCGTTGGTAAATGGGAGGAATACTATGGTCAGTTCTATGGTTAAATGGGGAGTTCTATATGCAAAAGGTGGTTTATCAAAAGGTCAAGGATAGTTCCCGAATCCCATCACTAAATTATAGTGACGGCCCAATTCCTTACCCTCTAGGGTTTATGTAAGGAATGGATTAATTCGAGTCGTAGCTTTTCGTGGGCCCATGCAGAGACTAACCGTCTCAGAAGGCAATACACTACTTTGCTACTTTGAAACCGGTGAAGGCTTGGAGACCATGGCCTCTCAAGGACAGCAACACCAATTCCGCTTAGAAAGAATCGTGTTTGATTTAAGGAAGCTCGGGTATAGAGCTTCATATTGTAAATGCATTATGCATGTTTAGAATAAGTAAATATAACATATAAATCCACATAATAAGCAAAGTAAATCAAAACAAATCAACTTTAGGCTCGACTCACTAACGTGGAGTCCCCAGCGGAGTCGCCAAGCTGTGGCAACGTGCGGGTCTTTTTCGGGAGTCGCCACCAATCTGTTTACCTAGGTCGATTGGTCACCTTAAATATTGGTCCTTGATTTTAAATTTTGAATTCTGAGAAATGGAAACAGAGGACGCGCGACGGGGGGAAGAAGATGGCTTAATCGTCAAAATGAAAAGTTTTGAGATTTTCTGAGGAAAGGAAGGAGAGCTAGGGACTAAGGCTGTAATTTTTTCTATTTTAAAAACGGAGCTCTAAGCTTTTCTTTCTATTTTTCTCTGTGTTCAGCACAAAATTTGGGGGGCTATTTATAGAGGAAGTTTGGCTGAACTATTGATGGATAAATTAATAAAAAATTTCAAACTTATCTTTTAAATTGGTAAAATGACAATTTTAGTCCTTTACGTCTCTCAGCCTCTGGATAAGTTCCTGAAGCTTCTGATTTTGACAATTTTGTCGTTTTCTGTCAATTTCGGCCAGAAACGTCGGCAGGCCCAAAATTTTATGTGACAAACTACCAAATGCTCCTGGAACTTTTAGAATTTGTCAATTTTTCCCGAAACTTCTCAATTTTGTCATTTTTACCTCAAACTTTTAATTTTTTGTCATTTTTTTCATGAAATTTTATTTTATTTCAAACATACACATATTCACACATATATCATTTTAAATCAAATTTTCACAAAACAAAAATATATTTTAAACTAATTAAATTTTTTTAATAATAATAGTAATATTTTTTTTAAAATTAATTTTTTTTTAATAAAATTTTTTTAAAATTTTAAAACATCCGGACGAAATTGGGTGTCAACACTGCCATGTTGACTAACTGACTTTCAATTTCCCTTTTCAGTCATGATATTGCATCTCTCATGTAGTGCGCCATCTGTAGTGCCAAAAGGACATTGCACAACCGTTATTTCTTTGCACCAATAAGTACTTTTTTGTGTCCGGTCTATTGTGTTACTAGTATGTGGAGAGCTCGCTGCTGACAATGAGGCATTTGTTCAGGGCCTCTTGGTTGGATCTAGAGATGGTGGAATGGTAGGGTCTTGAAGGATGAGAGAGAAGGAACCAGGAGAGGGTGATTCGCCAGGGGAGAAAGGCATCTGAAGTAGAGCACCTGCGTGACAATGTAGTCATCTCATGGGAAGATTAAAGAGGGAATTGCCAAAATGTGGGATAAAGGTCCAGGGGTGCTGGGATCATGGCGGGGATGGTGACGGAAGGAGAAAGGGAGAGATGGTGGTTGGAATGTGAAATAACTAACTTTAGGGTGCTTTTAAGGGTGATCATTCGATTTATTCAGTTTAAACTGAACTGAATTAGTTAGTTTATTTAATTTTCGGTTTTGGATTTTGAGAAACCAAATAGACCGAATTGGCCTCTAAAACCAAACTCAAACTGAACCGAAATATTTGATTCAAATCGAATTAACAAAAAAAAAATGAAGTAAGATTCTATGAGAGAGAGACATTGTTTTTCCTTCCAAATTCAATTCAATATAGAAGAATTATTATCTATGGAAAGAAAGAAAACAAGAATTCAAGCTATTTTGGGTTGTTCTATAGTTTTATTATCTATGAAAAAATTGAAAAAAAATCCAATAACAAAAAATTTGGTTTATTCGATTACCAAATTAACTGATATCTAAAACCAAAACCGAACCGAAATTAAAATTTTTGTTATTTGGTTTTAACCGAAACCCAAATTGACTAAACCAAATTCTTAAATTATTTCAATTTTTCAGCTTTTTTTGTTTGAATCAAATACTGACCACCCTTAAGTGCTTTGAGTACGGGGAAGAAAAATGTAGAGACAAAGTTAGCATTTTTCAGTGAGATTTCATCAAATTTAATCATGAAAGTGATAGAAGGAAAATGATTAAGAAATGACGTCGACTTGACACATTAAGGACTTTAAGAAAATAAAATGAAAGTTAGGGACTCGTTTAGGATAAACAAAAATGTTGGAGATGACAAATGGATTTTACCCTTTTATATATCTCAAACTATTCTCATTAAACTATCAAGTAAGAAGTACGTAATCCGAATTCTGCTATATAACTTGTTTCAAATTAGCTTTTGTACTTTAAATCAACATCTGATACCCATCATATTTTTACCTGAGAACTCCGCCCACAAATATGTTCGATGTTCGATGTCTTTTTTATTTGAAAGGAATTGTAAATTAGAACCTTTCTTGTATTTAGCACTGAAAAAATGTAATAGTTTACAGAATTTGGGCCCTCAAAAAATGTAATTCACTTCTGCCTCTAATTCGAAATGATCAATGGACAATCTTCATAATATAAAGATTCAGAAGAAGTGGCACTAAAAGATTAGCATTTAACCAAAGGATTCGGTGTTAAAAAGTGAATTGAAACGATTATTATAAGAGATTAATTCACCAAAAAGAAGTATGGAGAACTGATCAAAATTTCATTTTACTCCAAAATAAGGCTGCTTTCAAAAGTTATGTGCTTGGGTTATATGCTTGGGCTTTGTTTTTTTTTAATTGAATTTTCCAAGGGTGGGTTTATTCTGTAAGCTTTGACTAATCTTTCCTTGGTATTGGCTTCTTGGGGTTTTAGGACATTTACTTCATCATCTTTTCCTCTAAGATGATATTTGTAATTCTTGGGGTTTTCTTTTATAATTCTTGGGTTCTTGGTTTTGGATTTTGTAATTTTTGGAGTTTTCTTTAATAATTTTTTTCTTATTGCCGATCGAAAAAAAAATGAAGGACTGAATGAAAAAAACAAAATAACCTAAAGGTATTCACTGGGATGCCAACCAACTAGATGTCATATATGATTTCTGTCAAACTCTTAAGGCTTCGCCAGAAAAGAATAGGAATATCATGCACGTTTCATGTGCATAGTTGAAGAATCTAACTGAAAAGTTTCTTTTTCAAGGGACTACATTGAACTGGGTGCATAATTTGATGACCAATGGTTCAATTTACGGTCAAATGCAGTTGCGATAAACACGTAAAATCTTGGACAGGCGTGAATGGATCCCCATTGCGTAAATTGTCCGGCAAGGGTGCACGTACATTGCTTGATGGAACTCTAACAATATTAATATTAGATAGATAAGGTAATTTTTTTACTTTTAAATTTTTTATTTAATTGAAAAGATAATTATAATATTTTAAATTTAAAACTAATAATAAAACAATCATATCTCATTATCTTCATTAAACAACAAGAATTATTTTTTATGATCGTGATGATTTAAAACAATTTACAATTTTTATATAATAAGTACAACCTAACCTGATTTAATTTTTCTTCATCTTTTTCATTCTCTCCTCTCTCTCTCTCTCTCTCTCTCTCTCTCTCTCTAAGTGTATATTGATTTTATATTTTATAATTTTAAATTTAAAATTAATAAAAAGATAATTATACAATTTTTAAGATTTTTACCTACAGTCTTAGACATCAGATTGATAAATTTAGATACGAAACTAACATAATTAGACATCATAAAAGTTCTCATAGACACTAGAACAATAGTTCTAGACACCAGAACATCAGTCTTATACACTAAATTAATAAATTTATACATCAATCTAATATAATTAGACACAGAGAAAGTATTACTAGACACCTAGAACACCAATACTAGACACCAAAATAGCATTACTAGACACTGGAATAGCAGCATTGGACACCAAAGTACATCAATATAATATACTTAGACATAAAAAAAGTAGTACTAGACATTAGAATAATAGTTATAGATATCAAACCAATAGTTCTAGACAGCACTTCAGCTAATATATGACATTAATTCCACATATAGTACAAACTAAAATTGTGAAGATGCTAGTATTTTCGTTTGAAAATGGTAGATTTTTTCTCTACATAAATAATTAAAATATTAGGCATTATTTATTCTATGATTATAGAAAATTATTTAAAATGACAACTCTCTTCCCTAATAATAACTACCTTATTTACTCTATAATTATGTATATTTATTTAAATGGTAATTTTCCTTCTCTTAATAATAACTATGTAACACTATTAATTTCATTATTAATGTTGGACGTAACCATTATAAATAATATAATGCCTCAATTAATACAATGTCTTCCGCGAGCATATTAAAAGCGGGAAATTTATATGATCGGGAATTGATGAGCCAACGTACCCTGATTGGACTCGGGATAGGTGCTTTTTGGTGCTTTTATTTTTTATTTTTTATTTTTTATTTTCAAACAACCCAATTGCCCTAAAGAAGCTTACCAAGTTAATTTGTTTTAACTTAAATTAATTTAATTCGAAGTGTTTTATTTTTATTTTTATATTTTTTTAATCAATTTCATTTGAAATTCATTTTAAAGTAAATTTTTATGATATTATTAATTTTTTTAAAAATTTTCTTTTTTAGGCATTAAAAAATTAATAAAAAATTTAATAAGATTATAAAAATTATATTTTAAATAAATTATTGCATCTATATACTATTAATTTTTAAATAAAATTGGTTTTGGATAAAAAATATATAAAAATAAAAATAAATTATTTACCATTAAATTAATTTAAATTAAAATGAATTAGCTCTAAAACCACTAATTTGAAAGCCACGAATTAAGGTAGCTACCTAGCATGGGTAAATTCTTCAAAGACTCATTGTAATGGATGGATGGATGGATGGATCTGGACCGGACTTCGTGCATTAATGTCTTTTATCTCCGTGTCTCCCATTTAACTTTAAGGGGTTTGCATTTTGGGCTCTCTCCTTTAGTCACCCTGGCTGTTGCTATGAGATGGTGATGTTCTGAATTGGTCGTTTGATCTCCTTCACCTGACTTCTTCCATTTGATTTATTCAAAACTTCTCATGCCGCCAAGCTTGATTTCTAAGGCAAATTCATCAATTCTCCACCTTAACTTGAGTTCTCTGAGTTAACATAATTGGGATAAAGCTCAACATCCTTTCAAAACGACCCCAAAGGGCATCAAGGTCTTTGAACATTAACAGTACTTCAAACTGTGGTTGAACTTAGCAGTTGGTAGCAACTTTGTTATCGTGTGTGCTGGATTATTTGCCTTCGTTGTATTCTATACGGAAAACACTCAAACTTAAATAATGTCTCGGATGAAATTCAATCTGACATCAATGTGCTTGGTTGGTTCATTAAAACTGGAATTTTTTACTAATATTATTGCCCTTTGATTGTCACAATAGATCACCAGTTTAGCCAAACTCAACTCCAAACTTTCAACTAGACCTTGCATCCATATACCCTCATGTACTTCTTCGGATTTGTAGTTATCGATACAGAAACACTTTAAAACCTTTTTAATGTACCCTTTTCATGTTAAGTACAATTAACCAGCCTTTCTAGAGCCACCCCACAAATCTAAGTGAATGTAATCAAGGATTTCCTTATATATGTGCTTCCTAGAGCCAAAGTTTACTATGTGGTTGTTTGCTAACGACAAATATTTTTGAGAAATTTAATCTTCTAATTTTTGCTTTATCTAATATTCCTTTTTTTATTCAAGATTTCAAGTCTTCTCTACTTCATATGTCCTAGCCTACACAATCATGAATGTGAGTATAATGTTTGTTTTCTTTGTTAAACATGGAGATGAAGTAGTGTATGTTCAAGCATTATGTTGGTTCATGTTTTGTATTATAGAGCTGGCCACATGAAGAGTTAATAGTTGGTAAAGACAACTTAAAAAATTTTATCTTGGTCTAGTTAAAGGAAACACATGCATTAAAGGTTCAAGTAAAGAGGGCTAAGGTTGTGACTGACAATGCAACACTAATTAAGAGGATCTCAAGTGAAAACTGAAGGAAGCCAAACTATATGAAATGGAAAGCTCTATTGTTTATTATGGTGGTGATAAGCTGTAAATGTTGTTGGTGTTTTGTTCGTGTGAACTTTGAAAGTGGTCTATGTTAGGTTTTTGGCCTACAAATATTCGATGTAGGTTTCATTCTCTTTTGTTATTAGTTTTGTTGATACTGCAAACAGAACATCGTTAAAGTTAGTTATTGCCAATGTATTATATATCCATCAAGTGTTGGTGCAACTGATATTACTCTTATGAGAATGAGCTTGTTGTTTTAATTAGATGTTATTATGTTCTCTAGTCACTACAGCTATTTTGCATGCAAATTTCAACAAATATTGTAATCCGTTAGTAGCAATATCAAGCAATATCAGAGGCAACAAGACAAAAGCAATTTATATAAGAAGTTGTTTACTAGGTGTAGTTAATTTACAACACGTGAAACGAAAGAAACAATAGAATTTGAATATCATGGAAGTTATATAATACTCCCTTTGTCCCTTTTTTTTTTTTGCGTAATTTTAATTTTTTACTTAAGTTTAATTTAAACATATTTATATTAATATTTATTAAAATTTTTTAAAAAATTATATTTAGAAACTATAAGACATATAATTTTTTAATATAATTTTTTGAAAAATCTTTAGCAAATATTAATATAAATAAATCTAAGTCAAACTTTAATAAAAAAAACTTAAATAGTGTAAAGAATTTAGGATAGAGGTAGTACCATATAAACACATGTATATATGTTATCTTACACATCAAACACAAACATATTGTACTTGATTGGTCAAAAAGGAATTTCATCAAACACTTAAAGTGTAACACTTGAGCACTTCTCATACTAGCCAATTTGTCTACAAGCCTTGTCAAACCAAAGACATACATGTGACCAATGTGCATAACCATGATACACATCAATAGGACTAGGGAAAACATTGATATAAACTTATAACTTGGAAAGCCATGAAACTTCCGCCCTATGTTAATCTCCATTCATGTCGTCTTCACCTTTATTTCCAATCACACTTGCAAAGTATGCTCCGATTGTACGTTCCTGCGCTTAAATTCAAAGAAGAAGATTGCATTGAATCACTTCCTTCTGTTAGAAGAGCATTGCTTCTTTCTTGTCTGTTTGACGAAACTAGAGTCTCCTAGAAACAGTGTCTCTCATTTCCTCAATTTTTAATAAAAAAAATTAAAAATAAGTACACACGGGCAGGCTAACGACAGGTTGATATCTGCCTCAGACTTTCCGTTAGCCATATTAACCGGGGTGAAAGTTATAAGACTAATAGGGATTAGGGACCACAGCTTCATAGTTACAGAATTGAAATAGAAGAAACGTGACGGTTTAGGACTAAAATAGAAAAATATGTAAAAAGCTTTTAGGATGAAAAATGTAATTTCCCCAATTAATGCCTCAAAAACAAATTATGGTGAGTGATACTTTCCCCTGCCCTGCGGTTGTTTAAAATCACATTTTGTCCAGTTTCAAAACCTACAAGTGCCCCTACCAACACAGCTAGTCAACCGTTAGTTAAGCAGCACTAGAAAATGCTACTGTTTTGTCTCTAAATATATATTGAAAAAAAAAACTAATTATTTTGTCTCATAGCGGTCACAAAGCTGTTGAATACTTTAAATTTTTTTACAAACAATTTTTCCACCGTGTAGATTAGGAAATTTTAATTTGAAATTTTCTTTTAGTAAATTTATTAAGTTGATAATTAATGATAGTTTGATAGTTAGTGAAAATTTTAAATTATCAATTATTTTCTTTTTTTTAAACATAAAATTGTCCTATCCTTTATGCCACTATCAATGGTTATTGAGGTCAAGTTGAAAAATCTATCTGTTTTAAAAGAAAAAGATTGCTTGCTAGGTGAAATTATGCTTCACACCTTTTTTTTAGATAACCAAATTTGGTTTGGCTTAACCTACGTACACTTTGTTTCTTTATATTTGAAACCTACATTTTATCCTTTTCTTTTTTCACTTTATCTGACAATAATTTCTAAAATCCTAGTTTAATTTGTATGATAGGTTTTTTTTTCAGTAATTTCAATCTCTCGAATATATTTTTAAAATCAATAGATATTTTAAATTATCAAATTTTCTTTTCTATGAATGCATTTTCTTCTTTGTAAATGCAAATAAGCATTCTTTAAATGTTTGTTGATTGTGAAAAAAATCAAAATTTTTAAAGTTACTGGAACATAGTTACTAGACAGTTTAAATTAAGATTTCAGAAGTTGTTGTTGGAAAGTGTAAAGGAGATTAAGGGTAAAGTGTAACTTTTGAAAATAGAAGGGATAAAGTATAAGTTCAGCCAAATCTTAGAGGGATTTTTATAATTTTCTTTTTTTATTGAAATATTTAGATGTGACATTTTTTATATAATTTATTATATTAAATTTTTAAATTTTAATTATTACACTAATTTTTTAGTTGCTTCTTTGCAACTCTGAACTATTTAATAATAGTTTGATTGTTTAATTATCAAGTTTTAATCTATCTAAAAGCCAATTAATCTTTTTCCCTCTATTCACATAATAAGGCAAAAATTTTGAAATGAGGATAGGTAAAGTGCAGTTTCACATAAACTTGGTGTTTTTTTTTGTTACATAGAAGCATTTGTACACGTGTGTAGAGTTGAGAGAGAACATAAATATATAAGGAGCATAAAATACCTTCTTTTTTAGGACTTGAAAGGTTACCGAACTAGCATATGAGGTATCTAAAAGAAAATTAAAGGCAATAGGATTTGAACCCTTGATCTTTACTGAGTGTCCCTCACGCTTTAACCATTGGGTCAAGTCCCTCGGGACAAACTCCACGAATTAGCCCAAAGGAAAACATGTCCGTCACGGCAAGCAAGAAGCAAATAGTAATTTTTCGGTGGGAAGATAAGTCATATGACAAGGGAGAAACCCCTTTCCCAGGTCTTTTCAATGTTTTTACCTGCCTCTCAAGCCTCTTCTTCACCTATTCACCATCCATCGTTTGAATTTCTCGGATTCATGTATCCAACGACAAGAGCTGAATCCTTATCCTACCTCTGAGCATCTCCATTTCCAAGCCTACCATACTAGCTAAATCTACGCATCATCTTTCTATTTGATTTTGCCGACTCAGGACAAATTTGTTTCCCAAACTTCGACTTAGTATATGACTTAGCCCTCTACTTTACAAAATAGATGAAGAGGAAATTCAAAAGCACATATGGATAAAGAGGAAATCTAAAAGTAAATAAGGAGGAGCCGCATGCACTGGCTGAGGAGTGAAGCCGTTGCGATGTGGAAGCAAGCATTAAATCGAAGATAGCCCTTATCCTTAAAATCTAAGTGGCACCCACCTCATATTATTAATCTTGATATAGAGATTGAAGGGTCCTACATAAATTGGTGACTTACCCTAGCTAGAGACTCTCAATCAATGATCATAATTTACCAACAACCCACGCCCGGACCCTCCTCCACTTTTGACTACGTGACACAAGTGTAAGGCTTCCTAAGAGCTAGCCCTTTTTTAGTGTCTCGATTAATTCCTACTCCAAAAATTCGTGGCACATGCATATGTTTTTGAAAACGATTGTCTTTCCTCGTAAGAAATTCGTTTTCTTTTGAAAGGTAGTGTATGCATGAACTCCATTCACGCTCAGCAAGCAAAGCAAAGAAGAGCCCATTCCGGGTGGGGTACTCTAAAGCAGGGGCGGAGCTACGTGTTGCTGGGGGGGGGCTGTTGCCCCCCCGAGAATTTTGAAAAATGTAAATATGGGGTATTAATTTGATGATTTTGTTAAAAGTTAAGGATTGTGTGTGCATTTTGCCCCCCCAAATATTGTGGAAAAATATAAAGATGGGGGGGCAATAAGGTAGGCTATGAAGAAAGTAGGGACCCAGTGAGTAGTTATTCCCTTTACAGTAAGTGGATATTCTAAAATGGCCTAAATGCACTATTAGTCCTCAAACGTTTTAAACTCGTATGATTTGCTCCTTGATCTTTTAATTAGTGTGAATTAGTCCCAATTTACAGCTTTACCTAACCGCGACGTCGTCTCTCTCCTCCGGGCTCCGCCGACTCTCTTCCGGGCTTGCCCCCCCGAACCAAAAATCCTGGATTCGCCACTGCTCTAAAGTCAACACAATGCAAATGTCTTATCTCATATGAGCGCAAAACGTTTAAAGTGATATACATATATATGTATGTTGGTATGGTCTTTTAATCAACTAAAATTAACTTTTGGTCCAAGTGTGAGCCTATTGTCATATATAGTATTAGACCTTATCAACAAATAGTATCAAAATTGATGGTCATCAACTAGGAACGGCATTGGCATGTATTATATTATGTGGAAAAGGAAAGATTATAGAGCAAGTCCGCTAAGCAACAATATTGGGATAAGTGTGATTGCTCATAGGCGTTCAATGAATAGGAGAACTCATAGAGACAATATAAGAAAGTTCCAAACTTGTTCTTGTGGAGAAAACCCTTTAATGCTCAAGTTAGCACAAATTTTAAATGTTGAAGGTAACGATAGATCATACTTTTTCTTGTAAATACCTCATTTTGTCGATAAAAGTCTCCTTTTATTAGGGGATAACTCTCCTAATTATTAGGTATACTTAGTATGAGATTCCTCTCATAACGGAGCCTTGTCTCGCTGGATTACCTCCTTATTTAATTCCATTTACTTCTGGACCAAACGTCCCTTTTAAGCATTCTAAGCTTCAGGCTTTGTGTCTACGTACTTAAAGAATACGGGCCTATGGCTGATGGACCCATTATGGTACCAGGCCGGACTAAGATCATTATGGAGAATTAAAGGAAAGACCTGGTGGAGGAGGATCAAAGAAAGTGACTCCCAATGAAGTGATTCCGAGTTTGAAGGCTTCTAATCTGACGCGGAATTCATTTCATAAAACTTATAATTAATGAATAAAAGTGCCAATCCCAATCTCCATAGTTAGCAGATGCTTGCGTTGCATGACGAAGGCCAGGGGAATGGTTTTGAACCTATGCCAAGAATATTCATGACTTCACTTCGTGAAAACCAAGGTCCTATGCACAATCCCCAAAACTTTATAAATTGCAAATAAATCAACTTCCAAAATGATTGCTTCACCAATGCACATGTTAAGCCCCCTTGCCAAACCCAATTTCATAGTGCCAAATCTCAGTTATTGTTGTAAAGTCACCTGGAGATTCTCTCCTAGACATATATATTCTCACTGAATCTAATAATTAGCACTGCCCACAGAGCACTCGTCCAGCCAACAAGAATCTTTCGCTTCCAAAGTCTTAAAATTGGAACCACAGATAACTGTAGGCATTGGCTATCAGAGGCATGGCAGAGATTGAGCCCTGGGGTGGGGTGAGGTGTGGATGGGTTGTTAACATGTATAAATTTATAATTAATAATAGAAAATATTAAATAATATTATATATAAACACATGAAATTTGAAAGTAGACAATAATTGAGTTCATTTCAAAAATTTATAACTCAAAATTTAATAGATAGTTTACATATATAGGCATATAGAATTCGAAAGTTTATAATAATTAAGTTCATTTCAAAAAATTTAATTTAAAATTAGTATTTTTTTCATGAATGAAATAAGTTCAATTTATAGAGTAAAAATGGTTATTTGAATTTTTTATTAATTATAAAAAATTATTATACAAATTAAATTTTTTTATATAACACTTACCAAATATTTCAAATTGTTATTGGACAAATACTTTGAGTTAACATATTTCATGCAATGGAATCAAAATGAAACATTTTTAATAGATTTAAGACTAAAATGAAATGTTTTTAATACGTTTAGAACCAAAATAGAATGTTCAATAGGTTAGGGACTAAAATGAAATAATAATTAAAATTTAGGGACCATCACATAATTTACTCAATAAAAAAATGAGAGACTTTAGTGAGACCTTAAAAGGCTAAAGCATACAAGAGCTCTTTATTAATTATAAAATTTACAGATAGGTACCTAATTTTAATTTTTTTATAATTTTATCACATATCGAATAATCCAATGAAAATTTTTAAAATTATAAAGGGGCAGCTGCCACCTTTTACCCCTAAAAAGCTATGCTCCTGTGGCCATCCTTTGAGCTTGAAACAAGAGCTAGATCCTTAAACAAAAACTGTAGACATAAGGAATTGACATAACCAAAGCGTTACAAATCTCGTCTCAGCAACCAATCCCCCCATTCCACAAAGGCGATCTCCCAATGGCACTTCATGACATCCCTCAAGAAGCCATTACCTAATTAGTTACTAAAAATCTTGCTAGATATGCTTTAGTTTATATAATTTGTACATAATCGTGTGTAGTATGTATTGATTTGTTGTTAGAGGATTAAATGATTCCACTTATTTTTTTAGAGGATAAAATTCATTTATGATCTCTAATCTTTTCACGATGTCTTGATATGGTCCCAACTTTATTTTGTCTTCTTAAAGTCCCTAGTAACCTCCCTATTTTTGTTTCAATTGTGGTCCTTACATCAATTAGTTAAATTTAACGGATCTAAGAAAATTACAAATTTAGTCCTTAAATTTTCTTCCTCCTATTTAAAGTACCCTCAATTCTATAAATTTAACATTTTTGTTTCTCTCTTGTCCATCCAACTTCCCAGAACAAAAAAAAAAAAAAAAAAACCTCCCCTTATCATCCATCTCAATTTGCTACTAATTCTTCTTCTTCTCTCTATCTCTCTCTCTTTTCTCTCTCCCCTTGAAACAAAGTCGGAAATGCGAGACCCTTGTTTCCAATTTCAATTCTGATTTCTGTTTTCCCATTTCCATTTTTCATTTTTCAACTACATTTTCCATTTCCCGATTTTGATTTTTGAAAACCTTGTTTTCCGATTTCAATTTCCATTTTTCAATTTTGATTCCAGCGTAAGCGAAATCCTTGTTTTCAGCGGGACGACAAAGGGGTGAGGCAGACGATGAAGGAGAAACAATCTGGAAGAGGTGAGGCGGACGATGAAGGACAAGTGATCAAGAAGGGGTGAGACGGAGGATGAAGGAGAAGCGATCGGGAAGGGTTGAATTGAATCAAGTATAAGTAATCGGAGAGCATGCGTAACCAAAAAATTGGATCAGCAACAAATCGAGTACTTTGAATTCAATCATCGCAAATTGAATCGAAAAACCAAAAATTGGGAGTAGACGTAACCTTAGAAGACGAGGGAAAAGGTGAAATGGGTGTGAGACCTAGCCTCTTCATCTCTGTGGCAATGTTGCAAATGGCGAGCTATAACTGGATCGGGAGGATTGGAAGGAGGGTGGATTAGAAGGATTGCAAATTAAGGGTATGAAGTTGGAGATTTGGATCGGGACAGGAGTGCAACGGGTGGACGGAGGAGGATGGGATGGCAGAGGAGCTGGGGAGTCGGAGGGACGAAGATGGGGTAGCGGAGAAGCTAGCGAGTCAAAGGGAGAACAATGGAGTGGTAGAGGAGCTGGCGAGTTGGAAGAGCTGGAAAGTCAGAGGGAGGAGGATGGGCGGTGTGTCAGAGGGGCTGGCGAGCTGGAGAGGAGTGCATTATTTTTCTTTATTCTGGGAAGATGGAATGGATGTGAGAGAAAATGTTTGATTTACAAGTTAAGGGTAATTTGAGTGAGAAGAAAAAGATGTAAGGTTTTAAAATTAAAATTTTCTCCAAAAGTCTGTTATATCTAATTGTGAAATTCATGAAAGGACTGCAATTGAGACAAAAATAAAGAAGGTAGGGATTTTAAAAGGATAAAATGAAGATTAGGGACCATTTTAAAATGACACAAAAAGATTAAGAACCATAAATGACTTTTATCCTTTTTTTAAATTATCTGTCATTTTGTTTTACATGTAACTAGGGGTGAGCATGGGTTGGGTTGGTTCGGTTTTATGGTGGAACCGAACCAAACCGAAATGACCTCGATTCCAAAATTTTTCTACCCAACCCAGAACCGAAAACCGAACAGAACCAGAACCATGGTTCTGGGTTTCTCGGTTCTGGTTCTCGAGTTTTTCGGTTTAGACCATATACCTATAGCAACACCAAAATTTAATAAATCTACATCCATAATTAGTTTTATGACATATTCAACATAATATACAATTAAATTAATATTTAAATATATGTACTTAGATACATTCAAAAGAGTTTAAAATGTTGTTCTTACAAAAATGGTTCAAAAGTGTTGCTTGTGGGACATCTTTTATCTCAACTAGTTTACTTCATTCCAGTAATTCCAATATTGGTATGACATTCAATATGGAAAATTGAGCATTTAAGACCATCTTCTTCAGTATCAAAACCTAAAATATGTTGATGTCATAAATTTTTAATTTTATATGACTCAAATGAAAAAAATATTATAATTGTGTCGTAAAGAGTAGTCTGGAATGAAAGATCGAAAGCAAAATGACTTAGGAGTGGTGGATTTATGAAGTAAAGTGATTTAAGTAAATATGGAGAAATTTCGTAAATGATTCCACAACTTCCATACTATTTCAATTTGGAATATCAGTTTAAGAGTTTAATATAAAAACACAAAATAACCATCATAATACTTCAAAGAAATATGTGTGTGTGTATGTGTATGGATATATTAGTAATACTATAATTTTTATTATATAATTATATATATATCTCGAGTTCGGTTCCACCTCGGGTTGGTTCCATATGGAACCAGAACCAACCCAAAAACCATTGGTTCTCCTATATGTGGAACCAACCCGAGAACCATGATCAATTTTTACCCAACCTAACCCAACCCAATGGGGGTGATTTGGTTTCGGTTTCGAATTTACCCAACCCATGCTCACCCCTACATGTAACACGGCACAATAACTAAAGCGGACTTGAACAATCAGCCCTAAAAATCATTAACAAGCAGCACAATTTTGAAAAAGTTGTGAACCTTGCTGGGTGTTGCTTGAATGACTACTTTGATTAGAACCCATCAACCTGACTGAGGCTATGTGTGATGCAACTTTTCTATCTCGATTAGCTTTCTGTCACCCAGTCAACTAGATATATATCAAAGGCTTTGTTCCTATCTAAAGGATTAGATTACACGGGCTGTCTCTAAATTTTTATTGTTGTTTTTTTTTATTTATCTATAACACATCAACTTTTTTTTTTGGCTCAAACATATTCAATTTGTTCCTTTTTCATCCAATACCTTTTTTAAAATGTTTTGTTTTAGTTCCCAATGGATGAGTAATTGTCTACGTCAAATTTTGAAATACTGAATTTAAATTGGTTGGCACTGTAATTTAGTAAATTTAAATTTTATTGGGTAAAATGCAAGTATGATTCCTTAATTTTAAAGATCGTCCTAAAATGGTCCCACAATTAATTTTCCTCTTCTTAAGGTCCTTTAACTCAATTAGTATGTCCTATTTTTATCCCAACCTCAGTTTAGTTATTATTTTAGATGAAAATTTCCTACGTGGCACCCAAACTGTCAGTTGACATTCTCGTTTATGACAATAACTAATAAGTGACAAGATTGAAAAAATAATAAATCTCAAGGTAGAATTGACAAAGATAAATAATATTTGGGACTTAAAAAACTAATTAACCCAAATTTCATCCCCTTCCCATCTCTTCACCGTCTGCCGCTCACTGATTACGCCCGACACCATCTCACTGCCCCCCATGCCGATAACCACCTCGCCTCCTCCTACTTCCACCGCCACCCGCGTCCTCCTCCACGTCGACAACTATCCTCTATTTGTCCCAATTTCTCCCTCCCCTCCTCCTCACCATCCCAATCCCCTCTCCTCGTCCCGATTTCTCCCTACGTCCTCGTCCCAATCTCCTCTCCTCACCCCTAGTTCTCCCGTCCCTGTTCCTATCCCTATCCCCGTCCCTCCACCCTCTCGGGCTCCTTCGTATTTCTTCTCCTGATCCCAATTGTCGTCACTCCCGTCCTCGTCCCTGCGTCGGTTCTTCAATTTCTCCTCAGTCCTCTGCAGTGGCGAATCCAGGATTTTTGGTTCGGGGGGGCAAGCCCGGAGGAGAGTCGGCGAAGCCCGGAGGAGAGAGACGACGTCGCAGTTAGGTAAAGCTGTAAATTGGGACTAATTCACACTAATTCAAAGATCAAGGAGAAAATCATACGAGTTTGAAACGTTTGAGGACTAATAGTGCATTTAGGCCATTTTAGAATATCCCCTTAATGTAAAGGGAATAACTACTCATTGGGTCCCTACTTTCTTCATAGCCTACCTTATTGCCCCCCAATCTTTATATTTTTCCACAATATTTGGGGGGGGCAAAATGCACACACAATCCTTAACTTTTAACAAAATCATCAAATTAATACCCCATATTTACGTTTTTCCAAAATTCCCGGGGGGGCAACAGCCCTCCCCCAGCAACACGTAGCTTCGCCACTGGTTCTCTGCTCTCCTTCAGTGTGCAACAATCAAGGATGGGTGCATAATCGATGGCCTTCAATTTTATTCTCAGATTTGAGCTCAGTCATCGATTCGCCCTATTTGAGTTCCTCGCCAAATCCGCAGGAATTAAGGCGCCCAGCTTCAACTTGACGAGCAAGGTTGTGGATGATGAACATAGCAGACAATATGAGCGAAAAATTTATGAGTTCGGCGTCGCCGATGTTTCTGGTCCTGTCGGTGGCCGCGATCAGGATGAAAATTTAGGGAAGAAAAAAGAACATGATTTTTTGGCTATTTTACATTTAAAGTCCTTACAATTGTTTATTTGTGTCAATTGTAATTTAAAGCTTTTTGTTCTTCTAATATAGTCATCCATATGGTAGCTTAAGACACATTATGTGGGTAGTAAGTGCCACATAGGCAAATTTGGCAAAAAATAACAACAGAATTGATAGTAAAAAAAATAAATTGACCACTTTAGGATAATCCTTAAAATTAGGGATCAAATTTGAATTTTACCCAAATTTTGTTATACTTACAGTTAGAGATAGGAGGTGGGCCGGGTCGACCCGGCTCAAACTGGGACCAGACCAAAAGTCAACATCGACCTGACCGGGTAAAACCCGCCCCGGCCAAAGCCCGGAAAGGTGTGGGCCAAATATGGGCCCAAGAGGAGGAGGATGCTCAAAATGGACCGCCTCGGCCCATTGCAAAAACCACGACCCGCCCCACCCCCGCCTACCCGCACCGCACCGCCCCGCCTTGCTGACCGGTACCGGCCTGGACTAGATCAGCCGCTGGCTCCCCAATGGTTCCTGCTACGCAACAACTCCAGCAAAATTTTTTTTAAAAAAGGGTTAATTACACAGCAAGCCCTCCAACTATTTTCTGCTACATTTTAGCCCCCAAATTGCCATTTTTACCCCTCCCAACAACTAAATTTCAACGACTGTTTAGTCAAACTAATTTTTTCCCTTCCCCTACAAATACTAATTCCATTTTCACTTAATCTATCTTCTTTCTCTACTATATTCTCTCAAGTATTCTCCTTATTTTTTTAATCTCTTCCAAATTTCTTACTAATCTCACCCTAATATCTTCATAATCTCCTATTGATTTTCCATTAAGCACTACTATTTGTTCGTGAGTCATGGCTTCAAAAGGAAAAGGCAAGTCGACAGAGAGTTCATCTTCCCGCACCACCGGCCTTCGAGCCTAGTTCCGTCGTCATTCTTGGCCCATCGATAAAGGTATCTCAATTCAAGAGTTGCACGACGATGATGCCGGAATCGATATGACAAATTACGATTTGGGTTTCGACGATCAATTATCTGATGATGAAGTGGAAGAGTTGGATGCGATAGCGTCCGAGAATCCGTCAACAGAACCAATGCCTACAAGTCATGGACCCGACATGGAGGAAATCCAAGCAGAAGGTAAATCCACGAGACTAACTACTTAGGTTTGAGAGCATTGTGAGCTCATACACGAAGGGGAGTTGAGGTACGGGAAGTGCAAACATTACGGGAAAAAATTGGTGCAAAAAAAGAATTCCGGCATTAGAACGTTGAAGCGGCATATTGAAAATCAACATCCTAACATCCTCCCTAGTGCCGGGACTAGCTCTGGAGGACAAACACAACTTGGGTCTACAACCGGTGTCGACGGGTCAGGTAAATTTTGTTTTAACCAACAATCTTGTAGAGAATGTATGGTAAATTGGATGATACTTACCAAAAAAACTTTTTTCACAAGCTAAAGATGTCCACCTAGAATCTTGGATAAAATCACAATTAAATCCTTCATTTAGAAAAGTATCTAGGAAAACCGCTAGGAAAGAAAGCTTTAGACAATTTGAAGTAGTAAAATCAGATTTGCAAGCCTATTTTTCTGCTCTTGATCATTGTGTGGAATTTATTTCTGATATGTGGACATCACCTATAGGTCAATCATTCTATTGTGTTACTTCTCATTGGATTGATTCCGATTGGATAATTAAAAAATGAATTTTGTCATTTAAGGTTATTGAAACAGATCATACTGGTTATCAAATATTCAATTGCATCTTAGAAACTTTATGTGATTATTTTTGTACTGATAAAGTCCTATGCATTTCATTTGATAATGCTTCAAATAATGATTTTTCCGTTCATCTTTTAAGTCAAAACTTAAAACCACATCTCAACGGTGCATTCTTTTACGTTAGATGCATGTGTCATATTTTGAACATTTATGTGCAAAAGGGCTTAGAAGTTTTCCAAAATGAAATTCTGTCTATTCAAAACTTATTGAAACATTTGATGTCCAGACCTGCTGTTTTTTGTGAATTTAAAAGCTTTTGTATTAAAATCAAAAACCATTTTCTTGGAAACGGTTTAAATTGTATTGCCCAACCCGCTAGAACTCCACATTTTTTATATTGCAGGATGTATTACCGTATGCAAATTTATTGTCACATTTCATGAATTTAAAAATGGGTTGTGAATTTCTTAAGACTGAAGTTTGGGACAAATGTTCCAAAACTGGTGAATTGCTTAAGTTTTTTTACGAGGTAATTGAATTTTTCTCTAGTGTTTACTACCCAACCACTCATCAAGTTTTGTTTCATTTAGTGAACAACATATATGTTTTACATTAGTCTAAGATGATGAGTTTTTAAAATCGATTGTCGAAGCCATGCGGGTTAAGTGGCTTCAATATTTCGAAAACATCCCACCTATCTTTTTTGTCGCTTCTTTACTTGACCATATGTCAAATTAACGGGCACAACAAGATTGCTTGAAGGAATTTTTCATACTTATTTAGAAATGTCTCATATAAATATTTTGGCTATGACTGCTACTGCTTCCGAGTACTTGCATTCTTTATACAAGTTATATTGTGAGCGGCATTCGGATAAGGTAAGATTCGAAGCTCCTCAAACCGAGCCTCCAAGGAGATCAATCTTCTCAAGATTCAACCCGGCCCTCTAAATGCTCAAACGACCCCGACCGATGACATTGGGATTAGTTGAGGTAGATGGAAACAAAAGAGATCAAGGTTTCCGATCTTGTCGATAATCGAACAGGAGATTCTTACTGTTTCAGTATCGACCATCTCATCCGAGGCAGCGTTTAGTGCCGGAAAACAGGTGATATTAGAAAAACAATCAAGATTGACACTCGACGCAGTAGAAGTATGCGTGTGCAATCGAGATTCACAGCATTTCGGCAGCAAAACCAAAAGAGTTCGGATGAGGAGGTAATATCCGATACCGAGACTTGAATTTTTTTTTTTCAATCATACATGTAGTTTGTATTTGATCTGATTATACTGTTCAGCATAGAGCATAGGTTTCTATTATTCATCATTTCTGAAACGTTTTTGTCATTTCAAAATGTAAGGCCCGTTCCAGTTATTTGTAAGTGCCGTTTGATTTTTTAACTTAATAAAATTTACACTGGAGGTGGTGTTTTTTCTTAAAAAAATTTATGACTTATATAATTAATTATGGTTTTAATTTTTTTTAAAAAAATAACCAAACCTGCCCCGGACCCGCCCTGCCTCCAACCGGGCCGAGCCTGACCCCCGTGACCCAGGACCAGGACTGGCCGGTCCCGGGTCGGTCCTAACCGGTTCCCACCTCTACTTACAGTGATAGCCAATAATTAAAATTTTCTCTTTGTAAAGTAGAATGGCCTAATTACAATTTATCCCAGAAGTTTAGGTGATATTACACTTTATCCCCTCTTATTTTGGAAATGTACAGTTTACCCCAATCTTACACTTTATCCTCTTAAAAATTGTTTTATATTTACATAAATAAAAATTGATAATTTAAAATATGCATTAATTGTAAAATCAATAATAATAGAATCTGAAATTACTATGAGATGACTACCTTACAATTTAATCTCAAATTTTAGAAGTTATTGCTAAATAGTATAAAAGAAATAAGAGCAAAGTGTGTATTTTTGAAACAGAAGAAAACAAAGTGTAATATTACCTAAACTTCAGAAGGAAATTATAATTAACGCAATGAGATTTCAACTTTCATCCAAGTTAGCAAATTTAATCCGGTGGGAGCTAACATGGAGACATTTGACAAAGATGTTGGACTAAAATAGAACATTTAATAGGTCGAGGCTCTTGTTATTCTTTAGGGATTGAAACAAGTTTTCTGTTGTGGCTTTGAGGTGATCGTCTTGGAATCAGACTCTATGAATTTAGTTCTCAACATTTGAGAAGAGGTTCCTCTGAGTTGTTTTATTTTGGAGCCATCTTGGATGAAACCCGTGTTCTAGTAGTTTCTGTTTCTGTGTTTCTTTTCTTTTGTGCGTGAAAAAAAAAAGATTATTGTTTTCTTAGAAGAAAAGAGGAGAAAAAATAAATGGTACATGAAATCGATTTATCCCCATATGTATGTATGTGCGTATGTATGTATGTACGTATGCATATGTATATATATGCATATATGTACTGCAATAAGAATAAATACATCACATTTATTTATTAATCTCCACATTAAGAGAAATAAACGAATGAAAAATTATTCTTTGCGACATTTTTATGACAAACTATAATGGCTGAGATAACCCCTTTTTTTTTTTTGTAAGAAACTTATAAAAGGCCCATTGTGATTTGGCCTAACATACTTTTGTGAGAAACTTGTACTTTACCTCTGCTTCTTTTATACTATCCGATAATAAATGATTAACTTCTGAAACTTTAATTTAAATTATACTATAGTTATCTTTTAATAATTTCAATCTCTCTAATATTTTTTTTATATTTAATAGATAATTTAAATTTATTAATTTGTATTCTCTGTAAATATATTTTTCTCTATGTAAATGTAAATTAAGATTTTTTTAAATATTAGTCAATTGTAAAAAATATCAAAAAATTTAAAATTACTGTAACATAATTATCAAACAATTTAAATTAAAATTTTAGAAATTGTTATAAAAAAATATTAAAAAAATAAATAAAGTGTGAGATTTTTAAAATAAAATGATAAAGTGTAGATTAGGTTAGACCGTAAAAGGTTTTTGTAAGTCCCCAATTTTCTCGGTGGCTTTGTAAATTGCTATCACGTACCGTTTTACTTTATTTTACTTTATTTGAAGAGATCTGCAAATTGCAAGGATTGGGCGAGGAAAGTCGAAAGAAGTCACGCTTGTTCTCGCCAGTCAAAGCCAAACATAATCACAGAGAACTCCACAAAGCAAACAGAAAGAAAATCGCAGCAGCCTCAATTATTCTTTTCCCAGCCTTTTCTATCCCAATCCCACCAACCATAAGGCTTCAAATTTCAGTACAGAACAAAGATTAGACGACGTTTTCTTAGTAAACATTTTTTCCTTGTAAAACTAAGCAAGCTTTTGGAGTTTTCGGGTCATCAAACAAGGCGAGACTCTTTTCACGTGTCGAAAACTTCTTTTCCTTTTGCTTTTTCAGTTTTGGATTCGAGCGTGCGTTAATAGGTTTCCAAGTTTGTTACGTAGTAATGATAACAAAAACAAACAAAAAAAGCCAAAAAAAAAAAATTGAGAGAGATAAAAAAGAACTATCTATTCTTCTTATTCGGCTAGCTTTAAATTCATGAGAAAATGTCACATGCATCATTTAAGTTCTTTTTTTGCCAACCTTTTTTGTCTGCAAGACCATAAGAGTTTGTTTTCTAGATTATTATAAATGGATGAACTGTTGACTTTGTCTCATATTAATTTCTAAATATAAAATATTAGTTCATGGGTTCTACATAATATGATAAATTTATTTTTTGATAATCAAAACCATTATACAATGGCACATGGTTAGGGGTAGTATCTCTGAGGGATAAGGGAAATGTTGACTTGTTCGTGATCCAAAAGGGCTGCCAAATCAATGTAAAAGGTATTATCTAAGGGAATGTGAGTGAGGCCAAAGCCAATAAGGTGGAGGGAGCAACAGTAATTGGCGTGGTCAGCACTGGGTGTAATCGGTGATGGACGGTGATGGCCGTAATGGTGAGGGGCAGCAACAAGAGAGAGAAGCACTTTGCGAAGAGAGATGACAGGTGTGGTGGTGATTGAGTAGATGGAGATGGATAGATGGGTGAACGGAGAGACAGGGAGATGGAGCGACAAAGAGGCAAGGGTGTGTGGCAGCGTGGATGACGGAGTGGGTGACTAGATAGTTGAAATAAAAAAAGATTTGGGGAAGAAAATTATGAGTGAAACTATATCTTAGGACTTTATGATTATGCATTTACATCATTTTAGTCTGAATTTTGTTGTTCTTTTAGTTTAGTCACTTGCTATCATGAAAGGGACTGACATGTGGCAATATGGGTGCTACGTAGGCAATTTTTATTTAAAATAATGGTAAAATTAATGGTAGGGACTAAAATACAACATATTAGTTAAGTTAAGGGACTTTAATAGCCACTTTTAGAGATAAGAGACTACATTAGGATGACCTTTAACGTTAAGGGATTAAATATGGATTTTACCCAATTTACTGATCATAAAAAAAATTAAATAAAAAGATAAGTTCGTATTTTATGACTCCTGATATAAAATTAATATTTAATTATATATATATATATGTTCTTCCTTTTTTTGTAAAATACATTTCACACTCTTGTAAGTCCAAAAATTTGACAAGTTGAATCAATTTCACAGAGTTACCCATGGCTCCGAACATGTAAACGTGCTAATATAAAATCAGGATTTTTTTTTTATTTGTTCTTCCGTTTTTTTTTTTTTGGGTATAAACTTGTACCGCCAAAACACATCAAAGGGAAGCCATCTAAAATACATTTCACACTCTTTTAAGTCCAAAATTTTGACGTTGGGCAGAGGCGAAAGAAAAAGAAACAAACAAAGCATCAAGTAATTTGTCTTTTTTTAACCATTATAATTTCACGGTCTTCCACTATCAAAACCTAAAAAACAATTACAAACATCAATTCTTTCAAACTCAAAATCTCTACTATTCTTCAAGCACCATAACACACCACAATAAAAAAAATCTCTAACACCAAACATCTGATTATAGACAAACAAAGCCGGAAATGTTAATCTTAATTCTACTTTAACTCTCAAAAGTTTGCCGATACCTAAACAAATCTGGACAAAAGAAAAACTTAATAAATGCAATACTTCTTGACCCACAAGAAACGAGTTTCTTGTCAATAAATCCAACTTCTCTTAGTTCAATAATTTGAGTCACAAAAAAAAAAAGAAAAAAAGAAAAAAAAAACTCCAACAATCTCCACCATGACTCAAATCATCTTTATCACCATCTTTTTACCGAATTTACAAAACTTATATTGTAAGGACCTTTACATACATAGGACATTTCTTGTCTCCCCTTTTATAATTGTACTGTCAACTAACTCATATAAATACTTCTTCCGTCTCATAATAAATGAAACGTTTATCTGAGTATGGAGATTAAGGTGTTTGTGTAGTAAAAGTTTAAATAATGAATAAAAAAGAAAAAAAATTCTTTTTTGGTTTTTATGCAGTAAAAGTTTAAATGAAGATTAAAAGAAAGATCTTTTTTATTGGGTTTTGTATAGTGGGAGTTTAAATGAGGGTAGTAAGGAGATAAATTAGAAGTTAAAAACTTTCAAAAATGGGAAACGTTTCATTTTTTTTTAATATCTAAAAAAGGAATACCTTTCGTTATTTTTTGGACGAAGAGAGTATTAAAGTTTTTCATTGCTTTTATCACAATCAATGCATTCTTTGAAATATGCAAACCTCCACCTTCAGCAAAAGAACTCTAACCCAAGCTGTCCAATCTACCAAGCAAAATTAAATTCCTCTTAAATTTTGGAACATACCTCACATCATCGAACATCTTGATACTTATATCATATAATTAGATTTTCACATTGCCAATACCTTCAATTCTCCTTTCTTGGCCATTCATTAGACAAATTGGCCTATCACATTTCTCAAATTTTGTGAACCATTCCCTCTTTGTGCAAATATGTTCTGAAACAAGTAGAATCAAATACTCATATATCTATCGAATCTTTCTTTTCACTAGCTTCTTACATCATTAAAGTCACAGTTTCATCATCACTTTTGCCATCCTCCACAATGTTTACATCACCTTTATTTTTTTCTTTTTTTTTCTTACTTTTTCTCATTTGCATTCAAAATTTTTTTCATGCCCTTTTCCAATTTTGGGAAAAAGAACTTAATATATCCTAAATCATGACAATACCAATGTTCCGTATTGCTCCAATCTTTTTTGGGTCTCGAGCTTGATCTTCCTCTTGATTCATTTTTTTTCTCTCCAACAACTTCTTCCTAGTTCCGCCATGCGCACTAAAATATGCTTGTCCCATGCGTTGCTCATTTTCTTTCCTTTTATTTACAAATTTACCATCCTTGATAGGAGTTGCGGTTTTCATTATCTTTCTCACTATTTTCTTTTCATGTTGTTAGTCAGCTGCAAGCAGCTTGGATATGGCTTTTGTTTTCCAATTTCTTTGTGGGAGATCATTAATAGCTAGTTTTGATCGCTTATTTGTACAAATTGATGATCTATTTGTTGTTTTCCCGATGATTTTGTTTTGAATTGTGATTGTTCCGTTTGAATAGTATGGAATTGGTTATCGATGTTTTTGATTTGAATGTTGATGCACATAAGATTGTTAACGACCGTGCACAGGTTGGTTATACCTTATGTGTTTTTTTTTCTAGATTTGTGATTGTTTAGAACAATGGAAGATGTTTTGTTTTCCAGATTTTGTGTTTACAAATTTTTCTGGTGGTGATGTTGTTGATGAAGATATAAGTGATCTTTTTCAAGTGGTTGCTAAGACCAATGATTTGGGTGGTCTTGGCGATTCTTTGTTTTTAGCATGTGACCTTAGTTATGTGGGTAATGAGATTGGAACATGAGTTTAATTTATTAGAATAGCATTCTTTAGATATTTGAATAGCATTTTAGGCGATTAGAACAACATTATTTGAACATTATTTTCTATTCAATCGAACAACAAATTTTATGACGTGAACAACAATCCTTTTATATTGTTAACAACAATTTTTAGATATTTGCTCTAGTTTTTTTTAACAACATTTTTTAGACATTTGAACAACATTTTAGATGTTTACAAGAGCATTCTTTAGACATTCGAACAACAATTTAGAACAGCATCCCCTAAATATCATGTCTATTCAATTGAACAAAAAATTTTTATGACATGAACAACTGTCCTTTTATATTGTTAATGACATTTTTATTAAATCGAACATTATTTTTATAAAGTGAATAACATTTTTAGGTAAATATAAACATCATTTCTGGTAAATAGAACATCATTTTGAGGAGATACAAACAACAAATATTGAGTTAGTTAATAATATGACTTTTTTTTTATACTTTCAGTAGTAGTTTAACTTTTGGAATTGAGAAGTGTAGTTTTGTTGGAAGGGAGTTTCAGAGTAAAGAGGATGCATTTGTGTGCTATCGGGCTCATGCATTTAATCATGGATTTGGTGTTTGTAAGTCAAAATTGAGGGTTCTACGGTCTGGAAATGTTTCAGTTAAAGAATTATGCTGGTAAAGGAAAACATAAAGATGATTCAGCGCAACCTAAAAAGGTAAGTTTTCGGTGTGGTTGCTTAGTGATGGTCCGTTTTTATGTTGTAGATGGTGTTTGGACTTGTAAGTCTCATATAATGTATCACAAACATGCATTTGTTTTTGCTGATCAAACACACTTTTTGCATGGTGCAAAAGAAATTGATGTGGATAAAAAATATATGCAATTATTTTTTATGCGGATCGGGATAAAGGCTATTGATGCTTTTAGGATTATGTATGAGGCAGGTGTGATATTTGGAATTTGTTTGGCGGGGAGAAAAGTGTTCAGATTCGTAGTGCTAATACTATATGATTACTTGAGTGTTTTAGGATACGTTCATCTATTGATGGTAGTTTTTTCTTTAGGCATCAAGTAGTTGATCGACATTTATGCAACTTTTTTGGAGGGATTTTAGAATGTTGTAGAATTATGACATTTTTAGTAACTTAGTTGTTTTTTACACTGTTTATCGGATAAATATGTATGGTCTTGTTTGTGCAGCATTTGTTGGAGTGATCAACCATGGTGGAACAATTATTTTTTGTTATGTTTTTTTGGTGAATGAACAGAAGGAAACCTTTGGTTAGTTATTTGATGTGTTTTTGGAGAGTTTTAATGGGAAATAGCCTTATATTTTTATGACGGATCAAGATCCAAGAATAATATATGTAATGGAGAAGCATTTGCCGTAATCTAAGCATCGTCTCTATTTATTGTACATCTCACAAAAATGCAAGGAAACATTTAGGGTGGTTAATGAATTGTGACAAAAGATTTGCAAGTACTTTGAACTACTGTTTGTATGGTTGTCTAATAGAGGAATAATTAGATTTGAACTGGAAAAGCATGTTGGAGTTGTATGGATTGCATGTAAATGTTTGGTTGGAGTCAACCTATGCATTGAGGTTTAAATGGTACCTTGCTTTCTGTAGGAATTTTTTCTCATCAGGTACGTTTAGTGATTTTATTTGCCTTATGTTTCGATTACATATATTTTTGAACTAGCAATTGAGAATAACATTACTCTGGTAGTTGTGCAGCAAAGAAAGAATACCAGGACACCATGTTGAGAATTTTAAACAACTGCAGCACATGATAAATATAACTATTACATTGACATGTGTGCTATTCTGTACATTTATTTCTGGTGTACTAATTTTTTTTGTATGCATTCACTACAAAAAAAAATGCCATTTACCAACGGATGCTTTTACCGATGAAAAGGATAAGTGTTGGTAAAAGCCCAACTTAAAACCTTACACTAATAGAAAAGCACCCGTTGGTTGAGGATTTAATAGTGTTCTAACGAATTATACTCATCTATTGGTATATATATGTCTTCTACTCACGAATATTATTAAACCATTGGTAGTGGGCTGCTATGAAAATGAAAAAGAAAAAGCCAAATTTCACTTTAGCCTATATGAAACTTTTAACACTTGGATGAGATCAGAGGCTCCAAACTAATTGAAGGATCAGGAAACACTTATAACGAGAAACCCACCCTTCCCCATCCCAACTCCCAATAATGGTGGCTGCTGCCCACCTTGCGACTTCATTGCCACCGACCATCATTCCTCTTTAAGCTGCATACCTCCTCTCGCTGTTGCTTTCTTCATTTCTTGGTCTTTGTCTTAATTGTTGTTGATTGTCACTAACCATGCTTCTTCTCTCTATTGCTAACTATTTTTTTGCTCCTTGGCACTGCATAATTATAGCGCCTATCACATTTCTAGTCACCACTGACCAACCACTCATATTCGGTTTTGAATTCTCTAAATATTTCTGTGATCAATCTTTTTCCAGCCATCTATATGGTTAATATCAATAAATGGAGGGAGCTTGATTGCATATTGATCCAATAATGACAAGAATACATTTTTGTTCTCCAAAAGCTCAGCAGCTTCGGCGCACAAAGGGAACAAGTGATATCTTAGGTCAATTTGTGAAAGAAATAACATTTTCCTTTGGTTCCAATATTCTATAGTTCTTTTATCTCATATTTTCATATTTTTACCTGCAAATTTATTTGTTCATTTTTGTTTATTTGAGTTTGCATTCCAACATATAAAGGATGGCCTGTCATTTGGCTTCATGGTTGATACTAGTGATGATGGAATTTCATCATATTCTGTAGAATATTATCATAATTTGTCTATATCTTCAATTTTTATATGATAAATTGAATATCTTGAAAGTATGTTTGGGATGTAAGTGCATAATAGTTGTTGATTTTAAGTTTTGTTTGAAGTATTATTACTGTCAAACTCTACAAGGTGTTCAATGGATATAACAGGGTTCTTAAGGGGTCACAAAAGATTGGTGTCACAATTTGTATGGGCCTTTGTTTAATAACTGAGCATATTTTAATTCATATATTTTTTACATTTGCGGTCTGACCTAGATATCCTTTCCACAAGCAAATAACATATGAAAGGCATCTTTTATTCCTTTTGAATATGACCTGTAGCCTCCAATATAGTATAGACCAGAGTACATTACAGCAAACAAGCCAAAGTTACCTGAGGGAATTATTGACTTGAAGCAATATGATGGGCCTAAGTGTTTTCTCATCCTTGGAAACCAAGGTAATTATTTTCCTAAGAAATATTTCTCTTAACTTGGTTTAAGCTTGGGATCTTATTGCTGAATGGCCAAAGTTTTTCTATGAAGGATGTGTGCTTAATTTTATATTTGTTTTGTTCTCAAATAATTTTGGTCAGTATCTATAATCGAACTAGTATAGCTATTTAGAAATCCACATCAGGAAACAAAATCGAGCAATCTAAAATATCTATACTTTGACTGGTTGGTGTGTTTAAGGATGAATAAATGCTTATAAGGCTAGACATCTTTGACTTCCATGCCTATTTTTCTAAATAGCTTATAATTTTGTACTATGTTTGTTTATGTTTCTGTAGAACTTCAAAATTGTGGTCTTCGAAAATCTGTAGAGCTTCTTAGTGTTTTCTTAGTGTTTCTTGTTCAATTTATGTTCTTTTATGCTTTTTTTCTCTTTCATTTGCAAGGTAAAACTGGATATTTTTGGTTTATTGTTGGTATTCTATTGATATTTTAATTTTTTTGGTTTCAAAACTACAAAGTCAAGGTGTGCAGAACTTCAATACTACTATATTTGAAATTTTGTAGAGCTTTTAGTATTCTATCTATGTTTTTTGTTCAATTTATATGCCTTTATGCTTCTTTTTTATCTTTTGTTTATAGGGTAAAACTAAAGAGTCGTAGTTTGCTGTTGATATTTTGTTGCCTTTAGGAGCATTCTTAAAATTGTTAAAGAGTGTTGATGGAGGAATAGTGGTTCACTGCTTATATGTCGAGATTCCTATTTTGTTTGTCTGGAAAAAAGGTGTACAGTTGCTATAGAAGGTGACACAACTTTCTGTTTCTAGTGCTAGTTAGGTTCGAAATACCACAAATTTTTTTTTTTATTTTGCCAAACAAGAAATTTTTAAGGCTTATGATTATTGAATATTTTATCTAGGTTGAAGGATATTATTTGAAGTATTAGATTTATTATATTGACTTGTGTTTCACCTAGCTTTTTATTAATGTAGTTAATTTTGTGGAATATGTTGTTATAATATATAAATAAATATTGTATATATTATGTATTATATGGTATCAACTATAATAATAATAATAATAATAATAATAATAATAATAATAATAATAATAATAATAATAATAATAATAATAATAAAACATAATTTTTTATATAGGTGTGGCCATGTTAATCCATGCGGAATTACACTAAAAGATGAAAATAGTTTGTATGTCCTTTTACCAATGCCTAGTTATCTATTGGTAAAAGATTTTTAGCCTACTCTAATAGGTGACATATTCATTAGTATACCCCTTTGGCTATGATGTTTTTACAAACGGATGTATCATCCGTTGGAGCAACCCTCCAGTTGTTCTACCAACATATTTTAGACTTTTACTAATGGATTACATTTGTTAGTAAATGGCATTTTTTTGTAGTGATTTGTGTTGTTTAGTTTTATTTGTAATGTTGTTCTATCATTTTTTTTTTGTTGTTCTTATTTATGTAAATATATTATGTGTTCATATATTTATGTAGACATTATTTTTACATAGAGAAGTGAGAGTACAAACCACATGCTTGGTGAAATTTGTGATAACACATCATTATTACTAGAAATATTTCATTCAATTAAGAAGAGTATAAAAGAATAGAGGGAAAATAATGCAGCTGAAGATTTTCAGAATTAAGGTATATTGGTTGGTAAATTTATAGGCTCTTTTATATTAAACCAGGCTTTTAAGTTTTATAGTTTGAAAATTTACTAAGAGATTGAAGAAGAAGTTGAGAAAAGTGTTTTTGCTGGTTATACTGCGTTAAATGATACTGATACATTTGCTGAATATGAAGTTTTCTTTTTTTAGTATGATCTTTGTCCTCGTCAAATGAAGGTTATTAAATCAAACCCACCAAGGGTATCTTGTTCTTGCAAACACTTTGAGAGGTTTAGGTACTTGTATTGGCATGCATTGCGTGATTTAAATGTTAGCAATGTGAGAATGATTCCTAATGATTATTTATTGCCAATGTTGATGAAAAATGCTAAAGAACCAATAGGTGCCAACCATATAGTTGTTGGTGTCAATGAGAGCTTCACAATTGTGGTATAGAGGAGCAAAATGATGAAAGAATTATATAATGTTGTTATTTCATGCCATGATGATGAAAATAGCATGAGGTTGTGTGAAAGGTGTATTGGTGCTATGAAACAACAGGTTGATAGAGTTTTCAACAACAATAATAACAATGATGCAACAACAATCTCTAATTGTGTGGTGGATAGTTTGAGTGTGCAGAATCCAGTAGTTGTGAGAACAAAAAATCGAAGCAAAAAAGAGAATTAGGAGTTGTTTAGAGGGCAATAGTTGTAAGAGGTCACAAAAATAGTGATAGCTGAAGGACTATCGCCTCTATCTGACCCGAACTCGGAGCGTCAGGAAACGCGAGGAAGCTATTACCCCCCCCGAGGTACTAAACAGACCGCCTTCGGAAACGGAGAATCAGCTATTACAAGCCGAAGAGGATCTCCCCGAAGGCGGAACCCTGAATCAGGGAACTCCCCGAACTGCGGGCATATTTCCCGAAAGGGCATCGTCCGTACCAGAGGACGACCTCGGCCAGGGACCTCGGGAGTACGGTATGAGCATTTAAGGAGCCTCTGACATGCCGCCCATAGACGCTACATGTCACTTCAAACGGTGATTTGACACGCCGACGCCGTCCAGGTCTTGTCACGACCTGTCTCGGTTCGAGACTCAAGGAGCCTGCCACCGGCTACTTGTCCCTTACGCCCAGAAATTCAGAGAACATCCGACCGAACACGTGTCACGATCTGAACGGGCTGGACATTCCTATAAATACCAGGAAACAAACCCTGGCAAAAGGTTGGACTCCTCCCCCTTGAGAAAACACAGGCAAGCCCACTAAAAACCCTAGTGCTTCCCCCTCACCTTCTCAGGAAATTGACTTGGGCGTCAGAGGCTCCTCCCCGGAAAAGCACCTCGGGGACCTCCTAACCCCATTTTCTGAGCTTTGCAGGCACTTTCCCCTGGGAAACTCCAGCACCAGACGCTCTCCTCCATAGGAAGTCCTCCCGAAAGTCACCATGCCTTCTAGTGAAGATCTCCCCGGACATCATTTGGCGCCGTCTGTGGGAACCCGCTCTGAGGTCGCCGTCGTTGAAACTCGGCGTTCTAAGGACAAGGGACTCCCGAGGTCCCCGTCCGCGCCTGAGAACCAACCGGCTGCTGAGCAAACACCCCCATGGACTTCCACGCCTGAGGAAGAGCGCCCTCTGGTCATAACCATAAGCTTCCTGCGCGACTTTCAACGTTCTGTTATGGCTGAAATGACACAACAGATAGACCGAAGGTGGCCACAACAAGCTCAAGCCCAAAGGCCTCCTTCGCCAGCACACCCTCGGGAAAAAAGCCCCAAACCAACTCATCGTAGTTCGGGATCCGGAGACCCATGGGAGGAGTCTTCAATAGAAAACATGCCCCTCGGGGCACGGCTCGCGGGACAAGCGGGGTCAAGGCGACCCAAAATCACACACAGGAGGAGCCAGTCGCCTGAGGCGAGGTCCCCATCCCCTCAGCGCCGAACTCGCTCCCCGAAAAGGCACCGACAATCCCCCCTGCTAGAAGAAGAACCTAGCGCCACGGCCCTTATGGAGAAAATATTGGCAAGGTTGGACAGAGTGGAGAAACAGGTGGCCCGTAAACCCGTCTGGGCTAGGCTGTCTGGGACCTTTTGTGGGGACGAGTCCCTATTCACCCAAGACGTCGTTGAGGCAGCCATGCCAGGTGATTTCAGAGTACCTCGGCTGGAAACTTATGATGGTCGTACTGATCCGCAGGCCCATCTGACCAAGTACAGACGCAGCATGATGATGCACGGTGCTGATGATGCTACTTTGTGCAAATGCTTCGAGGTCACTCTCAGTGGGCCAGCAATAGCATGGTATAATTCATTGGCCCCAGGAACCATCACGGAGTTCCAGGAGTTGTCCACAGCCTTCACGCAGCAGTTTATCGGAAGTCGGCCAACGGCGAAGATGCCGGTTCAGATGTTCGACATAGCGCAAAGAATTGGAGAGACCATACGCGACTATGTCGAAAGGTTCAACAAGGAAGCTTTGAGCGTCCTGGACTTCCGGCCCGAAATACGCATCCTCGCCATGACACGGGGCCTTCGGAGGGACTTACAGCTGTTTTACGAGTTCTCTAAGGACCCCCCGGACACCCTCGGCGAATTTTACCGAAGGGCCGAACAGCACATGACAGCCGAAGAATTGAGAATGGGCGGACTGAAGTCCGATCACGCCCGGGCCGAAGGGTCCAGCAAGCAAAATCGGTATCCCACCGAACAAGCAGGCCGACCTCGGAGGACGCGAGGAAGGAAACTCCCAATTTTCACACCCCTGAATACCACACGGACAAACATCCTCATGACGATGGAAAGGCAGGGGACGCAGGTTCAGCGGCCACGGGCCATGACCGCCGACAACAGAAAGAATATGAAGAAGTTCTGCCAGTTTCATCGCGACCACGGTCACGACACCGAAGGCTGCTTCCAACTGGAGAAGTATATAGAGTTGCTGATAAAACAGGGCCAACTTCAGCGTTATCTGCGCATGCCTTCCCCGAAAGGGAGAAAAAATGAGGAAAGAAAGGCAGAAGACGAGGACTACGACTTCGACAGGTGGAGAAACCGAAGTCCGAAAAGGCGCCCCCCACCTCCAGCAGGAATCATACAGACAATAACGACGGGACTCCTATCCTCGGAAAGAAAGAGGAAGGCCAGAGAAATAGCAGTCATGGAGTACCAAAATCCAACCAAAAAGCTGGCCCGAAAGGATGGTTCCGCCGTCATTTTTCCCCATGACGACCCATTGTTGATAATGGCGAGAATCGGAAACTGGGACGTCAAAAGAGTGCTGCTCGATGACGGATCAAATGTCGATGTCCTGTTTTCACATTTATTGTCGAGGTTGGGTGTATCTAGTAGCGACCTCAAGCCCGTCACCTCACCTACCTTCGGGGTAGGTCCGGCCGAGCTGCCCGTCCTCGGTTGGATCGATCTCCCGTTGATGTTGAAAGGGACTTCGGTGATGGGGACAGAAGAGTTGTACGCCTCCACAATGGCAAGGTTCATCGTTATGGATGTCCCTTCATCGTACAACGCCATCCTTGGAAGACAGACACAGGGAAACCTGCACATTCGCCCTGATGTCAAGTACTTAACCGTCACTTTCGCCGCCAAGGATGGAGATGCGGAAATCTTCATAGATCAAGGCGAAGTAAGGAAGGTGTTCGTCAAAACACGGAAAGCTCCAGCAAACAACTCTGCACAAGCTGTGGAAGCAAAAGCACCAAAAAAGGGCGAGGCAGAGAGCCCCGCGAAGACGGAAACAGAAACAGTAGAACTTGTCCCAGGTCAATCTACCCGAATAGGGAAGAGCTTGGCCGAAGGTGACAAGAAAAAACTTGTATCCTTTCTACAGGAAAATAAAGATTTCTTTGCCTACTCGCCGAAAGATATGCCAGGAGTGAACCCTAGCATAATACAGCATAGCCTCAAAGTAAGTCCGGAAGCAAAACCTGTTCGATAAAAGAAACGGGGCATCTCAGCCTGTAAAAATAACTTCATCAAAACCGAAGTCCAGTGCCTGCTAAACGCTGAAGTTATCAGGGAGGTCAAATACCCCGAATGGTTAAGCAACGTGGTCGTCGCCACAAAAGAAGGCAGCAGTAAACTCCGGATGTGCATCGACTTCAAAAACTTGAACGATGCTTGCCCAAAAGACTCATACCCTCTTCCTCCAATAGACCAATTGGTAGACTCAACTGCCGAATATGGGCTCCTAAGTTTTTTAGATGCCTTCAGCGGGTATCATCAAATAAAGATGGACCCCGAAGATGAAGAAAAAATCGCCTTCATCACCGAGGGGGGAACATACTGTTATATCAGGATGCTCTTCGGGCTCAAAAACGCAGGAGCCACCTACTAAAGGTTGATGAACAAGGTCTTTAAAGACCAAATAGGGAGAAACATGGAAGTGTATGTCGACGACATGATAGTCAAAAGCAAGCTGCCTGACAAACACATCATGGATCTTAAGGAGACTTTTCACCAGCGTAGAGCCTTCGGGATTCGTCTCAATCCCGAAAAATGCATCTTCAGCGTAACCTCGGGAAAATTCCTGGGGTACATGGTATCCGAAAGAGGCATTGATGCTAACCCAGAAAAAATCAAGGCCCTACTCGAGTTCCAAACTCCTACCACAATAAAAGACGTGCAGAGACTCACTGGAAGAATAACCTCCCTCAGCAGGTTTATTTCCAGATACGGAGATCGGTGTCGGCCATTCTTCAAAGTCCTCACAAAGGCAGCAAAAAAGGAGGACAACCTCGGAGGTGATGACCATCCCTGGGGTGAAGATTGCCAAAAAGCCTGGGAAGAACTGAAAAACTACTTGGGTAGCCTGCCTACCCTGCGACAACCTCGCGAAGGAGAGCCGCTCATACTATACCTCGCCGTCATAGAAAAAGCTGTGAGTTCGGTCCTTGTAAAAGAAGAGGGGCCAAAGCAATGGCCGGTCTATTATGTCAGCAAATCCCTGCATGGCGCCGAAATCAGGTATCCTTTGTTGCAAAAAGCTATATATGCCTTGGTGCTGGCAGGAAGAAGGCCATGACCATACTTTCAGGCTCACCCCATCATCGTCCGAAGTAGTCTACCACTACGGGACGTCATGAGGAAGGTGGATTATTCCGGAAGGCTCTCCAAGTGGTGTATAGAGCTTGGCGAACACGACATCGCATATGAACCTCGGAAAGCCATAAAAGCTCAAGCACTGGCAGACTTTATTGCCGAAGTGCCCACGACCGAGGACAGCCATCCGGATCCTGGCGAAGGTGATCCCGAATGGACTTTGCATGTTGACGGAGCCTCGGGGTCCGGACACCAGGGAGCTGGCGTGATTATCAGAGGTCTCGAAGGCCTTGAAGTAACAAAGGCTATCAAATTTAGCTTTAACGTCACCAACAATGTGGCTGAGTACGAAGCCCTCATAGCAGGATTACGCCTAGCCAGAAGAATTGGCGTGCGAAATCTAAAACCCCACAGCGATTCCCAGCTAGTAGTTCGACAAACGGCAGGAGACTATGGGGCGAAGGACCCGACCTTGGCAAAATACCATGAACTGGTAGCAAAACTCATTCGGGAGTTCGATACAGTGCGAATCGAAAACGTACCTCGACGTAATAACACCGAGGCAGATTGCTTGGCAAAATCAAAAACACACACCGAGGTGCTGGACCATCCGAGCATCGCAGTGCTGAGCATAGTGACCTTGGGAAAAGGCTGGAAAGACTCGATAAAGAGATACCTCGAGGACAATACACTCCCCGAAGACCCCAGTGAAGCTGCCAAAATCCAAAGACGCTCCGGCCGATTCTTCCTAATTGGTGAAAAATTGTATCGGCAGGGATATGCAAACCCACTACAGAGGTGTGTCGGCGAAGAGGATACTGAAATGATCCTCGAAGAAGTACACGAAGGCGCTTGTGGTTCGCACATCGGAACCGACGCCCTTGCAGCAGTAATACTTCGCCAAGGATACTTCTGGCCTACCCTGAGAAAGGACGCAAGGCAGTTCGTCCAGAAATGTGGTAGTTGCCAGAGACACGCAAATATCCAGAGGACACCCTCGGAAATAGTGACTTCGGCTGATTATCCTTGGCCCTTCGCAGTCTGGGGCATTGATCTCATTGGGCCACTCCCAACAGCCCCTGGAGGCGTAAAATTCTGCGTTGTAGCAGTAGACTATTTCTCCAAATGGGTTGAGGCAGAACCACTAGCAACTATCTCGGCAAAAGAAGTGCAAAAGTTCGTGTGGAAGAACATCGTATGCAGATTTGGCATACCAAGGGTGCTAGTAGCTGACAATGGATCCCAGTTCATAGACAAAGGATTCCAGGAATTTATCAGCGACCTCGGAATAAAAATGCACTTCGCCCCAGTAGCTCACCCCCAAAGCAATGGGCAGGTAGAAGTATCTAATAGGACCATGAAAGATGGTCTGAAAAAGAGACTGGGGGAAGCAAAAGGGAAATGGCCAGGAGAACTCCAAAGCATATTATGGAGCTACTGAACAACACCCCGAAGAGCCACAGGGGAAACGCCTTTTTCGCTAGTCTTCGGTACAGAGGCCATCATCCCAATTGAGGTAGTATGACCATCAGTACGGGTGCAAGTGTTCGATGAAAGTGGAAACGACCTCGGCCTAAGAACAAAGCTTGACCTCGTCAGCGAACACAGAGAAATAGCCGAGCTGAGAAGAAAAGCTTTTCAGCAAAGAGTGGCCGCGGCCATAAATTTACGAGCCAGGCCAAAAGGGATCAAGAAGGGAGACCTCGTTCTCCGAAAGGCTGACTTCGCACTCCGAAGGCCATCCCACGGAGTACTTCGTGCGAATTGGGAAGGACCTTATCTAGTTCTTGCTGAAGTACGAAAAGGCGTGTACAGACTCGGCGACGCCGATGGCATAGAATTAAAAAATACTTGGCATTCAGATGCCTTGAAAAAATTCTATGCTTAAGGTTTCATGGAAGAATTGTGTTGTACAAATTAGAGAAACATTCTAAAGTACAAAAGTTTCTTAGAGAAATTTTTGAAGTACAAAACCAGAATTCCGCGAAGGTGCTTGCCGAAAAAAACGCAGATGATTTCCCGAAGTCCCTAGAGCAATCATGTTCGGGAAAAATGGGAAATAACGAGCCGTGCAAAGATACTCGCCATGACAAATGCAGGTGCCGTTTCCCGAAGTCTTTTGAGCGAATGTGTTCGGGATAAAGGGAAATGAAAAAACTTGCATAAAGACTTAGCCAAAAAAAATCTTCATTAAAGATAGACCAGCTTACAAAGAAGAAGGATTGCCAAAAAGAAGAAGCACAGAGAAAAAAGAATGAGAAAAAGGCGAAGGGCCCTAGAACAGCCTAAGGATTCTCGGCGTCCCGAGAGCTACCAGCCCCTGCATTCTTCTCCACCACCTTGGGCGCCGGGAGAGAAGAAGGTAGGTTTAGATGCTCGATCTTGGACCAGGACCACCGAGGCCCCTCAGGAATATTCAAAGCCTCCAAAAAAGAGAGGTCCAGATCTGGGAACCTCTGGAGGACTTGGTGCCGGGCAAGACAAAAGCCGTCCTGGAAGGCGACCTTGGTCATTTGGTCGGATTTATCCTTCTCGACCCCGAGGTCCTCGAGCTCGTCCTTCAGATCCGCAACCTCCTTCTTCAGCGCCTTTATCCTCTTCTTCTTCTCAGGCTCCTTCTTCAAGGAATTGACCTCGGCATGAAGCGCGTTCTTCTCAATCAGCAACGTCGCCAGGAGTTCTTCAGACTCCGTTTTTGACTTTAGAAGAGCTTCGTTGGCCGAAAGCAGTCCCGCCACCTCGGCGCCGAGGTCAGAAATCTTCTTGGAGGAGTCCTTCAAAATCTCATCTTTTTCCGCTCGAAGGGCGGCAACCTCCTTCTCCGCAGCATCAGCCAGTTGCAGGTTCTTGACGGCCAGTTCCGAACACATGGCCTTCGATTTCTCTAAAGTCTCTAAGGCCAAGTTTCGGAACTGCGTCTGCCTGGCCACCCGAACTCTGAGGTAGCCTGCGTACGCCATCAGCTGCAAAAAGATGAAGGCAAGGTCAGTAAAAGCTAAACACTTAGAAAAAATTCTTTAAGGGCAAACCAGCATACCTGAGCAGCGTGCTCGGTAACCTTCGCCGCAAGGGTATCATCGCCCGGATGAGCCACCGCTATAGCCCTGAAGGAGGCCTCAGTAAGCACCCCCTTCGCGATCTCCTTAGCCATTTGGGGACAGTCTCCGGAGAACAAATTCATGTCTTCCGTGAACGTCCAAAAAGGCTCCTTCAGGACTTTCCCTTTCGGGACTTTGGCATCACAGAGAGCTCACTTTTGGGCGTGATCGGCCGCCCAACTTGGAGTAAGTGACTCATCTGCATGGCAAAACGAGCAGCTGGTGAGAACAAAAAGAACTTTGGAAAATAAAAGCATTACACTTCGGCGGAAAAAGCAAAGCTGGCGGCACCTCGACGACGTCATCGTCAGAAGCTGGGGCCTCATCGATAGAGATATCCTTACCCTTGCGTTTACGCCGCTCCTCGGCAGAAGGAGCCTCCACCACGGCATCCAAAAGAGCCTGGGACGAAGTGGGGCTCTGAGGAGGGACGTCGGCCGAAGAGACGTCGGCAGCAACCTCGGAAGGCGGAACGGCAGCGACCTCGGCCTTCCCACTTTCCTCCTCAATACTTTTTAAAGGGGGAGGAAGAATAGTCTTCTTCACCCATTTGGCCGAAGGTCCAGCACCGGTGGTTTTACGCCTTCGCGAAGCCGCCTTCTTCGTCTGCTCGCCCTTCTCTACTTGGCCGGTGAAGAGGGACTTGTAGAAGGCAGCAGTGCCGTCGCCCATCTCTGAGAAGGAAAGAAAGTATCAGTGTAAGTCCGAGATGAAAGTCATAACAACGGGAGTCAGAGTTAACTTACTCTCATAAAGAGTTTCATAAGAAACTTCCTCCCGAAGGAGCTGCACCAACCAGGAATCCTTCCCGGTGATAGAAGGAGCTGGCATCTTGAGGTCCGTCTTGTGCTCCTTCACTACCCCTAACTCCCGAAGAACCTCTTCGGTCATCAACCTCCAATTGATTGGGAAGGGGTAGAGAGAGCGCGAAGGGACCTCGGGACCTCGGGACCCCAGTCTGAGACAGCACGGATACGGTCGTCGAAGTCCTTAAAGATAGGAGCCAACTCCGGAGTTAGCAGTATCCTCGGATCCACGACGTCCATTTCCAGCTTTCCCTGAGCCCATTTGGTCGGAACATGCGACCAGGCCTTCTCCATCTTCAGAAAGAAAAATTTTTTGTTGCCACCCTCGCCAGCTGTCCTTGGTGGCATGAAGTAAAAGCCACCCTTCGGGACCACAAAGAGCTTGTAGTACTGCATAAAAATAATAAAGTGGGGTTCTATCCCGAAGACGCCACACATGCAAATGAAGGCGTTAAAATAGCAGTACGAGTTCGGAGGAAGTTGATTTACGGCAATGCCATGAAATTGGCAGAACTCGCAAATCATCTTCGGAGAAAGGTACCGAAGTCCGGCCTTCAGTTGGGGTCGGAAAACGGTAACCTCGTTACTACGGTTTGAAAAACAAAACTGGTCAGAACGAGGCAACCTCGTAATGGCATACGAAGGAAGAAAGAACTTTTTCTTCCACCTTGCCAGTTTTTTGGAGGTGGTGTAGCAAGGATGAGATAAAAGAGGCTACCAGCTTTCGGGAATAGGCATATTTGCAGAAAAATGGGTTCGGAAAAAGGCAAGAAAACAAGTTCCGGAAAAAACTCTGAAAATCAGAAGAGTCTGGAAAACAAAAACCCACCAAAAGACTTGCCAAAATCTGGGTTTGAAGTCGCCGTCGTGAAAGGTTGCCGGAAAAACTCTGTTAAAACAGCTCCGCCGCAAAAAAGCAAGAGAAAGCGCAAAAGCAGTGGCAAGCAGGGAAAAGAGCAGAAGCAAAAGCAAAAAGGGAACTTATGATGGAATGGGCTATATATAGGTTGAAAGTAGCTAGTCGAATCGGTGTCATAAGTACCCTTTGAAGGCAAACCGTCGCCATAACTGCTCTCTGTGCCCGAAAAGACGTGCTCTCTGTGACCGACACGACTCCCATCAAATAACAGTGTGCCACGTGTCAGCCGCCGCGCCAAAATAAGGGACATGCCTTCTGAGACCCCTAAAAAACTGGGACGCGCCACTCCAGACTGTGCCATGAGACGCGACGCTGCACAGACCTGCAAAAGGAAAAAGGAAAAAAGTAAGTAACCTTGAAGACACCAAAAGACAGGCCATGGCCGAACAACCCATATCTTCGGGCAAAAGGTGTACCTTCGGCACAGGCTTTACTCCCTAAAAAAACTCCCGAAGAGTATCCTCGGAAAGACTACAAACCGAAGTCTCCACTTCGGCTTTCCAAAGGGGGGCATGTGATAGCCGAAGGACTATCGCCTCTATCTGACCCGAACTCGGAGCGTCAGGAAACGCGAGGAAGCTATTACCCCCCTCCCCCCCCGAGGTACTATACAGACCGCCTTCGGAAACGGAGAATCAGCTATTATAACCGAAGAGGATCTCCCCGAAGGCGGAACCCTGAATCAGGGAACTCCCCGAACTGGGGCATATTTCCCGAAGGGGCATCGTCCGTACCAGAGGACGACCTCGGCCAGGGACCTCGTGAGTACGGTATGAGCATTTAAGGAGCCTCTGACATGCTGCTCACAGACGCTACATGTCACCTCAAACGGTGATTTGACACGCCGACGCCGTCCAGGTCTTGTCACGACCTGTCTCGGTTTAAGACTCAAGGAGCCTGCCACCGGCTACTTGTCCCTTACGTCCAGAAATTCAGAGAACATCCGACCGAACACATGTCGCGATCTGAATGGGCTGGACATTCCTATAAATACCAGGAAACAAACCCTGGCAAAAGGTTGGACTCCTCCCCCTTGAGAAAACACAGGCAAGCCCACTAAAAACCCTAGTGCTTCCCCCTCACCTTCTCAGGAAACTGACTTGGGAGTCGGAGGCTCCTCCCCGGAAAAGCACCCCGGGGACCTCTTAACCGCCTTTTCTGAGCTTTGCAGGCACTTTCCCCTGGGAAACTCCAGCACCAGACGCTCTCCTCCACAGGAAGTCCTCCCAGAAGTCACCATGCTTTCCAGTGAAGATGTCCCCAGACATCAAATAGCTGAACAACAGTTATTGTTAAACCAAACATGATTTATTGTTGAAATGAATAACAATCTTGAATACTTTGTTTTATAGTGGTGTTCGAATGTAATGGAATTTTGTTTTTTGATCAAATGCCTAGTGTTCGAATATAATGGAATTTAGTTTTAAACAACAACTATCGTTAAAAGAAATAACATGTAATGAAAATAACAACATTATTGTTGTTAGCGCAGTACGACTTGATAACAACAATTACAAATGATTAGAACAACATCATGAGAAGCCTAGAACAACATTATTGGCAGTTTAGAATAGAATCATTATCAATTCAAGTAATAAAAAATGGAACATCAAGAAAATAAACCTAGAACAACACCAGTACAAAAAGTAAACATCTCTAGAAGAACAAATGACTGAAGAGAACATAAACCAAGAACAACAATAATAGAAAAATAGAATGAGGTCATTTCGAGATTTCCTCTTGTTTGAGTAGTGGTCTTCAACAACAACAATTTCATGTTGTTGTTGTGTTTGATCCTCCTCATTTACTTGCCCTTTTTCCCCAAATGTGATTTTCTTGACAATGTTATCAATTTTATCTAGAATATTTGATTCATGAATCTCAGTAACAACAGTTTTATCAATCTGTTGTTGTTCATGTTCTTGAGCTTGCCATTCCATATTAAGACCTTGGTGTTCCTTAGGAACCTGTAGTTGGAATTCATTATGAATAACTTGTTCTTTCCAACTATGATGTTCTGTCCCAAGTTTCTTTTATAGTTGTTCAACTTGAAGCTGTTTTTCTCTGACATTATGCTTTTGGACATGAACTTCCTGCTGTTCCTTTCTAACATGATGTTGCTTCATTTGAACTTCTTGCTGTTCAAGTCCATAGTGTCCCAATTGCCAACTTTGTTGTTTGTTGATAACATCATGCTTTTCAATTTCAACTTCTTATTGTTTAATTCCATGTTGTTTCTGTTTAAACCTTTACTGTTGTTTTTGTTCAACTTTTTGGCGTTCAAGATCGAGCTTCGACTGTTCGCTTTTGATGTACTGTTGTTGTAATTCATGACTTTGTTGTTCTTCTTCAAAATCCTATTGTTAAAAAATTATCAAACTAATGTTCTTACTCCAAGTCTTTTTCAAACTCTATTCCATGTTGTTGTTATTCTGTAGACTATATTCCATGATGTTTAGTTTTTGGAGTTGTTTTCTCATACTTCTCCTTGAAGTGGGACAAAACTTTTTCAATTGTATTGACAATATTAATAATTCTGCTCTCCCAGTCAAATTCATTCTGGGCATTCTATTCAACAAATGAAGGCATCACAAGCCTTAGATTTGAACAATCACAACTATTTGCGTAGGAAACTCATTGAATGCAGCCTTCATTACACTGAAAAGCTGCTTGTTTACATTGTTTGCATCATGTGCAATGCACAAAACTTGGTTCACAACCTCCTCAAACCTTTCTAATTGTTGGCTTAATGATAGGTCTTCTTGATGTTCCATTTCATTTTGATGTTGTTTTTCCTACTTCGAGAGGTTCTTTCTCTTCTCCTTCTCAAGCCTGTTCCTCTTGTATACTTCTTTCAATGGATTATCTTTGACCTAGTAGTAACATGCAAACTCATGCTCGGTGACATCTTCGTTGTATGACATGTTGGGCATGAGAAAGACTTCCAGTGAAAAAGTATTTGTAAGACCTTGAAAAATATAGGTTAAGAGCTCCCCGGAGTATTTTTTGAGGGGAGGGATCTCCGACACCCAAGTCAGTATGTGAAGGGAGAAATTGTTTAAGAGTAGAAAGCAGAAAAAAAGGGTACTTCTCTTATTGTTTACTTGGGAGCCTCCCTCGGGTATTTATAGGAGGCCGGGAGGAGGAAGTCGTTATGCCCCACATCAGTAGATCAGGACACGTGTTCGGCCAGATTCGGTCCGTACCCTCAGAGGGAGGTGTTTACAACTTGACATAGGTAGTTATGCTCAGAAGGTAGGGGCGTGTGTAAAGTTTCTGTTAGAGATCCCCAAAGTGTCACATCCCACACAGGCCCTAGCCTGTGCCCTCTCAGTACCACTCACCAATTTACCCAAGATTCCTTTGATTAAACTTAAATCCGGGTGTTAATAACTTCCTAGCATTTAAGTTTTATTTTCTAAAGCTGAGAGCTGGGATATGTCCCAAGAGGCTTATGAGTTATTTAGAACAACAACCTGCAGCTTAAGTAGGGCCCAACCTCTAACTTGCAACACAAGCAAGGCATACACTTAATCTGTTAAGTGTCTAGGATGTGTGCTTGTCAAGTGTGTTACTTTAATGAATGACAACCAAGAAGCCCACATCTCCATAGTTTGAAAAATCAAGTTTCCATGCACATGTACACTCGGCCAAACATAATAACTCAAGAGATTTCTTCATGAAACATAACCATAAGCTCATAAACTTAACATAACTTGGCACATAAGCATCCATCATATGTACATACAATCCATGTACAAGCAAGGCTATATATATACACACAAAATAGCCTAAATACCAGCATCACTAGCTTAGCAACATACCAAGGATGCTATAAGCCCAAAGTAGCCAAGGTTAAGTTTACAAGCCATATACCCTAGTTTCTTAAAAGAAACCTAAGTGTACAGAACAGCAGCACACTCCACAAAACTAACCCAAACATACAAACCATAACCAGGGTCCAAGTCCACACATCCTTCCTGTACCTAGACTGATCCCACAAGTACAAAAGCCTGCAAACTTAGAACATAAGTTTCAGCCTTAAGCCATAAGACTTGTAATGTAAGTATTCAAACCAAGATTCAGTTGGCATATACCTCGAGCAAATAGCGTACTAACTAGCACACAGACTAGCAACTCAAGCAAACTACTCAAGCTGTATATCCTTTCCTGAAACAAAATGTATGGGCAGTGAGTAATAATTACTCAGTAGGGATTCACAAACGACCATCTAAGGTCTATTTAGTTAAGTCCAATGACTTAACCTTCACAAGCTTACTAGTCCTGCAAGAAAGACATGAAGACATGGAAACCACAAAAAAATACCAATACATGTAATCATCATAAATCATCCATATATGGGTTAGCATGCACAAACAATCAACCAAGCACACAGAACTCACACACACACCACAAAATACATTCGGCCATATTCACTAGCATGTGTGCATGTGCACTTTCTGCACTTCCACCTTCACAACTTTAGTCCCATTCCACTAGAGCTCCAAATTTACTAGTAAGTTGGCCTCCCTCACTAGGAATTTTAACACATGCCATTACCTTGACTAGCTAGCCAATTAACACATAACCGAATCTCCTCAATATGCCCATCTAGCAAGCTAAGATCATATAGCATCATATAACCATCACTTAGCTGCCATAATTACTTGTTCATGGAAAAGTACCAGGAATACAAGTAAATATGAAACCCTACCTCAAAATCAAAGCTTGAGCTCTCGGTTGCTTGAGTAACTAAGGCAGAAACTCAAATATATATTGCCTAACACAACAAGCTTTCAATTAGCTAGCATAATCACTTGTTCATGGAATATTACCAGGAAAAACAAGCGATCATGAACCTTACCTCCTTAATCCAAGCTTGATTTCTCTTCCAAGCTTCGACTTCACCAATAGTATGGCAAGAACTCCAAGTTTCGCTCAAATCGTGCTTTGAAGCCTTTGGTTTTCTCGGCCAACTAGCCTAAACGCTTTGAAACTTTTTTGTTTTCTTTTGATTCTCAGCCGACTACTAAAATATACAAGTAAAATGAAGGCAAGCCGTATAAATGGTTTTAACGCATTAATGAGCGTGTGGCAGACCATTACACACATTGAACAGGCAGCCGTGTATAAAAATGGGTTTCTGAACGCATTAATGAAAATATGGCAGCCGATTACACATGTCCTACAAATTGGTTCAATGCCAACCTTGGTCCCTAAGTATTTTACATGTGACACTTTCCTCCCTTAAGTTTCCATGTGCACACTTTAGTCACTAAAATGTAGGATCATTTCGGCTCTATTCTTAACTCATGGCTCAAATTGCCAAGCTTTCATTAATATGGCCCAAAATGGTAATTAACTCATGACCAATTTCATCATTTTACCATTTCAGCTAATCTTATAATATTAATTTGGAAGAAACCGAAATTGTTGACGGGCCATTTTGTTTTGTCAACCAAAATTGGTCTTATATTCCACTTTTGTCCATGCACTTATTTGCATGGTGCATTTCACCCTTCAAGTTCCCATAGTTTCATTTACATCCTCATCCTTACTTTCAATCAAGTCCCTCATGTTTTAAATTGGTGTTTCTTTTTATTCTTGGCCTAAGCCAAGTATCTAAGGGATGGTCCTAACAATTCCTCCCTCCTTAAAGAATTTGGTCCTCCAAATTCTTCACCAATTTAGAGTATAGCTGAGGGTACTTGGTGGCAATTTCCTGTTCCACTTCCCAGGTTGCCTATTCAGGAGTGTGGTTACTCCACTGAACTTTAATCATAGAAATCCACCTGCTTCTTAACTTCCTGGTATCTCTTGCCAGGAACTGAATTGGCACTTCTTCATAAGTAAGGTTTGGCGCCACAGTTACAGCAGCAGGTATTTCTATCTGTTTGGAGCTTGGAACATACTTCTTGAGCAAGCTCACATGAAACACATTATGTATGTTACCAAGTTCTGGTGGCAAATCTAACTGGTAAGCCATATTCCCCACTTTGGCCAGTATTTGATATGGCCCAACATATCTAGGTGCTAGTTTCCCCTTTTTCCGAAATCTGATTACTCCTTTCATAGGAGAAACTTTAAGCCATACCCAGTCTCCTTCCTGGAATTCCAGGTCTCTTCTCCTCTTCAGGTTAGCATAGGCTTGGATCAGTTTTATCGTCTCTGTAGTTTCCTTAATAATGTCTGGCCCCAACTCCAATTTATCCTCTGGCTGATGCCAGCAATGAGGAGTGATACACCTTCTGCCATACAAGGCCTCATAAGGAGCCATTCCTATCACTGAATGATAGCCATTATTATAGGAAAACTCTATTAGTGGAAGATGTACATCCCATTCACCCTGGAAGTCAATCACACAACATCTCAACATGTCTTCCAGAGTCTGTATGGTTCTTTCTGTCTGTGGATGGTAAGCAGAACTAAACTTGAGCTTAGTGCCCAATGCCTGATGTAGGGATTTCCAGAACCTAGAAACAAACCTAGGATCCCTATCTGACACTATGTCATCAGGTATTCCATGCAATCTTACTATTTCTCTTATATAGAGTTGTGCTAGTTTATCTAAGGAATCAGTAAGATTCATAGGAAGGAAGTGAGCTGCTTTGGTCAATTATCAACAATGACCCATATGGCATCATGCTTCCTTCTTGTCAGTGGCATTCCTACCACAAAATCCATTGATATGGATCCCCATTTTCTCTCAGGTATGGGTAAACTTTGCAGTTTCCCTCCTGGTTTCTGGTGTTCCACCTTTACTTGTTGGCACACTTCACAACTAGCCACATGTGTGCTGATATCCTTATTCATACATGGCCATCAAAAATATACTCTAAGAGTGTGATACATCTTTGTGGCCCCTGGGTGCATGCTCAACTTTCTAGAGTGAGCTTCTTCCAGAATTTGAATCCTCAGGTTGTCCTTTTCAGGCACATATAACCTATTCTGGAAGTATAGCACCCCTTGTTTAAAGGAAAAACCTTGGTACAGTTCTCTCTTTTTCTGTCCAAATATCAGTTCCATATTCTGATCACCAGTTTGAGCTTGTTTGATAAACTCCTTCCATTCTGGTGTGATGGTAAGTACATTTAATTGCTCACCTTCCTTAGCTAGCCATTGATTAGCTAGGTAAGTAATACTCGAGCTCTCGGCCTTAGGTTCAACTTCACCACCTTTGAGTATCCCAGAGTAGCTTCTGCTCAAAGCATTTGCTACTACATTGGCTTTCCCAGCTGTGTATTCAATTACACAGTCAAAATCCTTCAAATACTCTAACCACCTTCTTTGTCTCATATTCAAGTCCTTCTGTGTAAAAAGGTACTTGAGACTTTTGTGGTCTGTGAAAACTTGGAATTTATTACCAAGAAGATAGTGTCTCCATTGTTTAAGAGCAAAAACACTGCCGCCAATTCCAGATCATGTACTGGATACTTCTTTTCATGGGGTCTTAATTGTCGGGACCCAAAAGCAATGGCCTGCTTTTCTTGCATTAAGACACAACCTAGTCCTACATGAGATGCATCAGTATACATTTCATATTCCTTTTCAGGGTATGGCAGGACTAGTATAGGAGTTGCAGTCAGTCTCCTCTTTAGCTCTTGAAAGCTTTCTTCACATTTTGTTTCCCAGATAAATTTTTAGTTCTTCCTGGTTAATTGAGTCATAAGTGCTGCTAAAATAGAAAATTTTGGTACAAACCTTCTGTAATAGCCAGCTAAACCCAGGAAGCTCCTGACTTCCCTCACATTTTAGGGCTGCTTCCAATCCAGGATTGACCTTACCTTTTCAGGATCCACAGCCAACCCTTGTTCATTTATTATATGACATAAAAACCCAATTTCTTGAGTCCAGAATTTGCATTTACTCAGTTTTCCATAAAGTTTATGTTCTTGGAGCAAGCCAAGAACTATTTTTAGGTGTTCTTTATGAGTTGCCTCATCCTTGGATTATACCAAGATATCATCAATAAACACCACCACAAAGTGGTCTAGGTGTGCTCTAAACACCCTCTGCATTAAGTCCATAAAGAATGCAGGTGCATTAGTAAGCCCAAATGGCATTACTATATATTCAAAGTGTCCATACCTAGTCCTAAAAGCAGTCTTAGGTATGTCCTCCTCCCTTACTCTGAGCTGGAAATATCCAGATCTCAAATCTATTTTGGAGAACACTTTGGCTCCCTTCAACTGATCAAACAAATCTTCTATTCTTGGGAAAGGATATTTGTTCTTTATGGTTAATGCATTTAGCTTTCTGTAATCAATACATAGTTTAAGGGTTCCATCCTTTTTTTTTCACAAACAACACAGGTGCTCCCCAGGGAGACACACTGGGTCTAATGAACCCTTTCTCAAGTAGTTCGTCTAATTGTTTCCTGAGTTCTACCATCTCAGGTATTGTCATTCTGTATGGAGCAGTGAATACTGGTGCTGCTCCTGGTACCAACTTAATCTCAAACTCCACCTCCCTCAGGGGTGGTAAACCAGGCAGGTCTATAGGAAAGACTCCTGGAAAATCCTGAACTATAGGTATCTGCCTAAGTTCATTAGCCACTTCCTAGTCATTCAATTCCAGGCATTCATAGTCATTTTCCAGAGCTATTTGTTTCAATACCTCAATCTGGTAATTTGTAGCCAACTCTAGTGACTTATCTAAGTCATATGGCATACAGCCAGGCATAATTAGTTGTCTGTTATGACAATCAATTATCACTTTATTCTCTCCTAGCCAGTTCATGGCATAGCTGTTAACCAGCTACCCCCGAACTCTTACTCTTACTTTAATGCCTTCCTTTGCATGTGTGGGGTCTTTAAAATAGACCTTCACTTTAATGTTTTCATACAATACTAAAAGCTCCATCCCATTCCAAAGGGCGGGTTTTACTTATTGCTCCCTTGGGTTTCCGAGAGCAAGAAATTTACTTTCACTTTTGGCTCTAAAGGACAGTTGACGAGGATGGCAGAAGAAGTACTTCTTCATGGAGGTGGACAAGAGAAGGAAGAACACGCCTACGAAGTGGGCTTCAGGGACCTTAGACATCGATGTGATGGATCCATCAAAGTTGTTCACCTTGATAGTTGTAGTCAGGTGGTGGTTGATTGGTCGGACCAGGCTCATTCTTGTCTACTATACCTTTTTACAATCAGATGCAACTTGATGACCGAAAAAGTACTTCGAGAGCTTGAGGTCATTCAATAGCATGTTACTGACAAGAATATGCCTGCACCAACAGTGGATGGGGAGAAGTCATGGCTGGTCATGCTTCTTCGGGGTGAACTTTCCTACTTGGTTCTCATAGAGAGTAAGTTTTTTTCGAACTTTTCTTTTTTGATTTTTTGGTACTTACATTGATATTTTTCTTTTTTCAGAGATGGCTGACAAATCAGTAGCCTTCTACAAAAGTCTGTTCATCGGCCAAGCTGAGAAAGGGGAGTAGAAGAAGAAGGCCCTCAAAAGGAAGAAGGGCCTGGCTAGGCAGTTTTCAGGAGTGCCAAAGACGAATAAAACGAAGGAAGACTCACTCCCTCCTCCCCCTGAAGACCAGATCGTAGGTCTGAACCGTTATGCCAAAGGTGCAGATCCTTCGCAAGAGGCGGCGATTTTATCCATCCCCCTAAGCCCCGATGCTGCCGTAGAGACCCTGGGGACCTCTGAGGAGGCTGAAGAGAGGTGAAGAAGGAAGGGGAAAGAGATCTCTGCTGAGGTGCTTGACGTCAATGACTCTTATGGAAAAGATGCCAAAATTCCACCAGGTTTGTCTCTTAGTCATTTATCTATGAATTTCAGCTTTTTTGGCATTTTAGACTTTGTAGATGAATGGCTAAGAGATGATGTGATAAAGGAACTTTGGCACGATTTTGCAGAGTAACGGGCCCTGTCTGAGTGGATGATAGACCATCTTCGGAAGAAGGCTGTTTGGGATTTGAAAATCCCGAAGCATAAAGTGCGGAGGGAGCCTTTCTGTACTTTCACCGAAGACATGGACCTGTATTCGAAGGATTGCCAGAAAATGGTCCCGCAGATGGCGAGAGACATCATCATGAATACCACCTTTCAAACCATGACCAAGAACTGCCCAAATAAGGAGATTCTTACTGCTCGAATTTCCAAGCACGCTACTCAGGTAATCTTTAGCCTTCAGGTATGTCTGAAAGCTGAGAAGGCCAAGGTAGAGGAGGTGACAAAGTCCTCTTATAGTTTCCCGACCTCGACATCTCCTTCCTAAGATCCCTCGATATCCTCGAAAGATAGTCCTCACTATGGTCAAAGATTGAATATCTCAACCTTCCTACTCATCCTCATTTGGCTGAGGATGTTGATGATGATGATGAGGATGATGAGGAGGATGCAGATGCCGAGAAGCTCGAAGAAGGGCAAAATAACCCGTAAGGTTCAATGTTTATAGTTTTTTTTTGTTGTACTTTGTACTTCTCGAATGGAATTGCCTCATCTTTCAAAATTTTGGCTAAGTTCGTGATTAGCATCATTTTTTATGAGTATTGCTTGACTGCGAAGCTTTTTCAGTTTTGATTCGCCACTTTCGAGGGACTTATGATCTTCGGTTTAGCAACGCTCAACAGATTTGATCATGTACTACCCTTAACAAAAATACTATGAAGGGTTCAAAGCCTTAGCCTTTTCTTTTTGGAAAGTTGAGTATTTTCCTAAGTGTTTTAGAGTAGAATTCAAGCAATGTTTTCAAGAAACTTGCTATGTACGAAAACACTTTGACACTTTTGAGATCAACCATATTCGGTCAACCTTCTTTGGTAAAACTTGTACAATATCACTTAAGTACTTTCAGAAGCAACCATATTTGGTTAACCTCTTTTGGTAACCTTCCTTCCTAATACTTTGGGCAACCTAGTAAATCACCACATTCAGCTGATTTTTTGGGGAGGCTTTTCATAATAAGGCTCATTTCTTGGAAAATTCTAAGTGTAGAATTTTTTTAAAGAGTCAAAATGCCATGTGTTTTTCAACTTTTCCCCTTTAGTATTTCCAAGTTTATAAACTCCTGGCCAAACTGCTCGAGGACCAAATATGGTCCTTCTCAATTTGCCTGAAATACGCCATGAGATGGTCTTCGGGATTCCAGTTCAGCCTTTTGGAGAACAAGGGCTCCTTTCTTGATCCCTTTAGGTTTGACATGCAAGTTCGTAGCAATGGCTACCCTTTGCTGAAAAGCTTTTCTTCTAAGTTCAACCCTCTCCTTATGTTCATCAATGTTAACTAACTTGGTTCTTAAGCTGAGGTTGTTCCCTTTTTCATCGAACACCTGTACTTTGATAGATGGTTGTGCGACTTCGACAGGGATAATAGCCTCAGTGCCGAATACGAGTGAAAAAGTGTTTCACCAGTAGCTTTTCTAGAAGTTGTTTGATAACTCTATAGTACACTTGAGAGTTCTCCTGGCCATTTTCCCTTGACTTCTTTCAACATTTTCTTGAGACCATCTTTTATTATCCTATTGGACACTTTAACTTGTCAATTGCTTTGACGATGGGCAACTGAGGTGAAGCATAATTTTACTTTAAGGTTGGTTACAAATTCCTTAAATCTTCTATCAATGAATTGGGAACCATTATCTGTTATTATCACTTTTGGCACACCAAATCTGCATATGATGTTCTTCAATACAAACTTCAAGATGTCCTTTGCCGAAATTGTTGCCAGAGGCTGTACCTCAATCCACTTGGTGAAATAATCTATTACAACTGTGCAGAACTTCACTTCTTCAAGAGTTATCTAGAAAGAGCGAATGAGGTCAATACCCCAAACAGTGAAGAGGCAAGGATAGTTCGTGGAAGTTATCGCTTTCGAGGGTACTCTTTGGATGGGTGCATGTCGCTGGCACTTATCGCATTTTTCGATGTATTGCTTTACGTCTTTCCTTAAAGTAGGCCAGAAGGGCGCCTATCCGGATGTGAGATCCACAGGCTCCTTCATGGACTTTTATGAGAACTGTCTCGATATTTTCTTCACTAATACACCTTTGCAATGGATTTGAATACCTTGTCTGTATAATTCTTCGCCAATCATGAAGTACCTTCTAGAGCGTTTACGCACCTTCGCCGTTTCATTTGGATCTTGGGGTAGGGACGAATTGGCCAGATATTCCTTTGTAAGGCATTTCCACCCTCTATTTGTTGTGGTGAATGCCACGATGGCTATGCTCGGGTGGTCAAGTACCTCAGTCGACTGTTTTAACTTTGCGAGCGTGTCAGCTTCAACTTTCTCTTTCTGAGGTACATTTTCTATGCTTACTTTGTCAAATTCTTAAATCAGTTTTGCGATGAGGTCATGGTATTTTGCCAGACTGGGATTCTTCACACCGTACTCCCCCGTTGTATGTCAGATAACCAACTGTGAGTCACTGTAAGCCTTTAGATTCCTGAGACCAACTTTTTTTTGCCAACCATAGTCTAGCCACAGGGGCTTCATATTCGTCGATGTTGTTGGTGACCTGGAATCCGAACTTGATAGCTTTGGCCGCTTCCATCCCTTCGGGACCTCAGAGTATTATCTCAGCCCCTTGGTGTTCTAACCTTGAAGCACCATCTACATACAAAGCCCATTCGGCTTTCTCATTTTCGAGGTCATTGAGAGGATCCCCGGTTTTAGGGAGTTCGACAATAAAGTATGTTAAAGCCTGACCTTTTATGGAATTTCTCACTTCATATATGATGTTGTATTCGTTGAGCTCAATACACCCTTTTGACAGTCAGCCGGAATGATCCACATTTTTCATGACATCTCGAAGAGGTAAGTTACTTCGGACCGTGATAAAATTTCCTTGGAAATAGGGCCGGAGCCTCCTACTTGCCATGACTAAGGCATAGATGGCTTTTTTTGGTAGAGGGTATCTGACTTCGGCACCATGCAAGGATTTGTTGACAAAATATACCGGCCACTGTTTTCCTCATGCTTTCCTCACCAGTATCAAACTTACCGCTTTCTTAGTGATTGTGAGGTAGAGGATGAAGGGTTCTCTTTCTCGTGGTTGCTGAACTGTCGGAAGACGGGTTAAGTAGCTCTTAAGTTCATTCTAAGCCTTTTGGCAATTTTTGTTTCAAGGATATTCCTCAAGATCGAAGTTGCCTTCATTTTTTGCTACTTTGGTGAACACTTTAAAGAATGGTTGACACCAATCTCCATATCTGGAGATAAATCTGCTGAGGGATATAATTCATCCCGTAAGCCTCTGCACATCTTTGGTCGTTGTGGGAGTTCGAAATCCCAGTAACGCATTAACCTTTTCTAGATTAGCATCGATACCTCTTTCGGATACCATAAACCCAAGGAATTTGCCAATCGTCACCCCAAACACACACTTTTTTGGCGTTAAGATGGGTTTTGAATTTTCGAAACTAGTGGAATGTTTCCCCAAAGTCCACGATATCATTATTAGGTTTTTCACTTTTAACTATCATATCATTGATGTACACTTCCATATTTCTTCCAATTTGGGAGCCGAACACCTTGTTCATCAGCCTTTGATATATGGCTCCTGCATTTTTAAGGCCAAAAGGCATTCTGAAGTAATAGAAAGTCCCAACTTCGTTTATGAAGGCAGTTTTTCCCTCATCTTTGGGATCCATCCGAATCTAATGGTATCCACTAAAAGCGTCGAGAAAGCTAAGTAGACAGTATTCAGTAGTGGAGTCTACTAATTGGTCTATTGATGGCAAAGGATACGAGTCCTTTGGACAGGCATCATTGATATTTTAATAATCGATGCACATTCGGAGTTTTTCGCTCCCTTCCTTTGTGGCAACAACAACTTTGCGAAGCCATTCGGGGTACTTGACCTCCCTTATTATGCCTACCTCCATTAGTCGTTGAACTTTAATTTTAATGAAATTGTTCTTATATGCCCAGAGGCTACACTTTTTTTGTCGAATAGGCTTCACCTCTGGACATACTTTAAGCCTGTGCTGAATTATACCCGGGTCTAATCTAGGTATATTCTTCAGAAAGTAAGCAAATAAATCTTTGTTCATTAATAAAAGGGATACAAGCTTTTCCTTGCCACCTTCGGCCAGTTTTTTCTCCACTCAGGTACTTCGGCCAGGGACAAGTTTTACATCCTTTGTCTCTATCTTTTCAAGATCACTCATTTTTTTTTCTATTGCATCTTTTTCGGTCACGCTCTTTTCTTCCAAAGTTTGTATGTTGACTTTCATTGGACTCTGTCTTGCTCAATCGAATACTTTTCTTACTTCGGCTTGATCAATGAGTATTTCTGTGTCACCCTCATTTGCCTCGAATGTGATAGTCAAGTATTTCACATCTAGTTGAATGCAAAGATTGCCCTATGTTTATTTTCCAAGGATGACATTATATGAAGATGAGACATCTATGACAATGAACCTTGTCATAGAGGAAGCAAAGAGTTCTTCCTTGGTCTGGACCGAGGTACCCCTTAGCATCAGGGGTAGATCAATCCACCCGAGCACTGGGAGTTCCAAAGGACCAATGCCCATGGTAGGCAAGGTAACGGGTTTAAGATCAGCATTGGAAATACCCAAGTTCGGTAACAAGTAGGAGAACAAGACGTCAGCATTTGATCCATCATCAATGAGCACCCTTTTGACGTCCCAACTTCCTATCCTTACCATGATCAAGAGAGGGTCGTTGTGTGGAAACTTCACTGTAAACCCATTTTTCTGAATAAACTTGTTTGTTGGGTTATCAAATTCCATCATTGTGATTTCTTGAGCTTTCCTTTTCCTCTCAGTCGAGGGTATTCCAGTTGTGATTGTCTGGATTATACCTGCCGGAGGTGGCAGGTGTTTCCTGGGACTTCAGTTCTGACGTTGGTTAGAATCATAGTCTTCATCCTCTCATTTTTTATCTTCTTCTTTTCTTTCTCAAGCTTTAGGCAACGACATCTATAAGTAGCGATGAAGTTGCCCTTGCTTGATCAAAGATTTAATATACTTTCTTAGTTGAAAGCAATCTTTGGTATTGTGCCCGTGGTCTTGATGAAATTGACAAAATTTCTTGTTGTCCAAGGTCATGGCCTTCGGATGCTGGATTGCTGTTCCTTGCCTTTCCAGGGCCATCAGGATGTTCATTCTTGTAGTGTTTAGGGGGGTGAATGATATTGGCCTTTTCCCCATTGCTTTCCGAGGTCTGCTCTTTTCCTCGGCGGAATACTGGGGTTGATGACCCTGACCCTCAAAATGATTGTGGTCGAACTTTGGGCCTCCCATCCTTAGCTCCTCGGCTGTCATGTGTTGCTCAGCCCTTTGGTAAAATTCTCCAAGGGTGTTAGGAGGATCCTTGGAGAACTCATAGAAGAGCTGTGAGTCCCTTCTTAGCCCCCTGATCATAGCGAGGATTCGGATTTCAGGGCGGAAGTCCGGCATATTGAGGGCTTCTTGATTAAACCTTTCAACGTAGTCCTAAATGGTCACCCCATTCTTTTGGGCTATGTCAAACACCTGGACTGGCATCTTTGCCATTGGCTTGGTTCCAATGAACTGCTAAGTGAAGGTGGTGGGCAACTCCTGGAAACCCATTATGGTTCTAGGCGCTAGAGAGTTATACCACTCAGTCGCTGGTCCTGACAGATTGACTTCGAAACATTTGCAGTGAATGGCATCATCGGTACCATGCAATACCATGCTTCTCCTATACTTCGTCAGATGGGCCTGGGGGTTGCTGCACCCATTATATGCTTCTACAATAGTACGGATAAATGGTGACTCGTCTCTGGTGAAGGTCTTCAATAGCCTTGACTACACAGGCTTTCAAGAAACCTATTTTCCCAACTTTTCCAACCTCTCCAAGATTTTCTCCATCAGGGCGGTAGTGCCACCGTCTCTTTACTGCCTAGGAATCGTCAGCAGAGGAAAATAGCATCATCTTCTTGGTAAGTAACTTCACTGGCGTGGGGATAGGGACTTGTCGTCTGGGGATGGACTTCGCCGGTGGGAAGTTCTGTGATCTTTCGACCCTACTCCTACAGCGTGATGTCCTCGAGATGGTATGTTCTTCGTTAAGGACTCATCATGAGGGCTTCCGCTGTTAGAGCTCCAATGAGGGGATTTATATCTTTTCTTCGGACGGGCGTGTGACAACTTTTGGTCGAGTTGTTGTGTTATTTCAACTATGATAGAGCACTTAAAGTCGCGTAGAAAACCTATTGTGATTATCAAAGAACGCTCATTCTCCAACAAGAAAGTCTTCGCTGCAGGTTGTTTAATCGCTGCTTGAGTCTTTAGTGTGGACTGGCACCTTGGGAGTCCCTTATCCTTTAAACGCTGAGTCTCCACAACAGTGACCTAGGGGTGGATTCCCATAAATGGCTCCAAATAATGCCCGGTGACATCTTCAGTGTACAATATGTTGGGCTTGAGAAAGATTTCCGATGAAAAGGAATCTGCAAGACCTTGAAAAATGTGGGTTAGGAGGTCCCTAGAGTGTTTTTCTGGGTGAGGATCTCTGACGCCCAAGTCAATATGTGAAGGAAGAAGTTGTTTAAGAGTAGAAAGCAGAAAAAGAGGGTACTTCTCTTATTGTTTACCTGGGAGCCTCCGCCGAGTATTTATAGGAGACCGTTGTGCCCCACATCAATCGATAGGACACGTGTTCAACCGGATTCGGTCCGCACCATCGGAGGGACGTGTTTACACTTGGACATATCTTGTTATGCTCAGGGGGTAAGGGCGTGTGCGAGGTTTCTGTCAAAGATCCCCAAAGTGTATTTATTGTTTCTCTCTAAGACCCTTCGGGGGTTAAAGATCCCTTCGGATAAGGAATTTCCCAAGGGCAACTGGAGAAAGCCCCTCAGATAAGCAGACTATCTTTGGGAGACATTTCCTCTGCTGAGGGTGATAGACCTATGTTCCCAAGGTTGGTAATGTACATTCCTGATGACGGAAGGGAGTCTTTTTCCCGGAGTCAGTCATATAGATATCCAAGGGTAGTGTGGAGAATTCTCCCAAGGTTGGTCGTGGTCTTTCCAAGGGTGGTGCCAGGTCTGCCAATGAGAAGGTTAGGCGGGCGATAACCCTGGCGGGCGATAACCCTTCGGCTATCACAAACCTTGCTTAAGAACAATATATATACCTTCCCAAGAACAACGCAAACTAGAAATTTGAAGAAGACTTACTTTAGAATAAAACAAGATATACTACAAAACAGAACAACATATACTTGAAATCACAACACATAGTAGTAAACAAAATAACACATACCACTAAATAGAACAACACATAATACAAAACAAAACAACACATATTTAAAAGTAGAACAAAACATACCTTTCCAAGATCGAACTCATATGTTTTTGTTTTTTAATTTGTTTCTAGTTGGAGTCACTTTGTCACTAGCTCATTGCCCCAAGATAATATTGTTAGGAATTTTCTTTCAACAATAGACATGCCTTGTGGCAAAACACTCTATCTATGTAGATTAACTGCAAGTAAAACACATGAACATTATTGCTTAAGAAGAGAACATATCATACAAACAATAACAACAGATTAAATAGAGCCGAACAATAGAGAGTACTTATCAAAATAAACATAAACATTATAAATCACTAGCTAGAACACCATTAATAGAATAGTAGAACAACAAAATAAATAAACCAGAATTGTACAAGGTAAAGAAAGGGAAATCTTACCTGCAACAGCAGCATGCAATCTCCCACATTTTTTGTATCGTTGGCATTCCTGTAAATTTTTACTTGCTCAATCATACCATTAAGCAAATACTGGTATCAATTATAGTCTTCAATTGATTCCAAGCCATGCAATGAATTCAAAATCCTCCAATTGCATTATCTTGAGGAGTTTGTAAGTGATATAATGTTTGTTATAATGAACACCAAGAAGTTTAACTTAAAAGCATTACCAACCTCCATGTCATGTGTTATTGCTTTTCTCAGCTAGTGGTTAGTAGGGTTGTTACCAGCAAAATTACTCTTCCATTTATCAAAAAAATGATTACTGACATAATGTGGGTGCTTATTGTAGATTTATAACACCTTGCTCCCCAAAGGTATATCAAATGTTAAGTGAACATCAATGTCATAAATTTCAAACTCAGGTCTGTTTGGAATTTTTAGGGTCAAAGAGTTGGGATCAAAGCAGAATAAGAGATACACAATGAGGTGCCCCCTCACTTGTATATATTTTAGATCAAATAATGAACCAAATCTCATTAATTTTATAGCCTTTACATGGGCTAGTTTTTTTTATTTCATCCATCATGTTAACAGCTTTATTGGTGAAACATCTAGTTGTCAAATCGATACTACTAGGAACAAAAGTGATATCTCTATTAGGACACCATTTAGCAAACAATAGAATAATAGTTATCATATAGTAGAACAACAATTACACATAGTAGAAGGAAAATAATACATTGAACTGACATGAACAAAACTAGAAATCAGAAGAACGCATATTTAAAATTAGAACAACACATATCCAAAAACAGAACAACACATACTGGTAAATAGAATAAACATACAAATGAAGAAAACAACATAAATTTAAAAGTAGAACAACACATACCTAAAATAAGAACAACACATTTTTAAAATCAAGCAGACAAGATATAAAAGTCAACAGAAAAGGGCAAAATGGTGTCCATCATGTGTACTTGCTTTTTAGATAAAAGTTGTTTAAAAAATGGGAAACATGTTTCACTATTTACTCGAATACTTTTTAGCACAATATATAATCAAGTATTCATGCATAAATAGTCTGCATGTAGGAGACTTACACCCTGATTCTCTTATCTCCTTTTTGGGCTGTCTTTTTTAGTGTAGGCGTCTTTGGCTTCTTTGTAGCCCGCTCTTGTTCATGTTCTTGAGTGTTTTTTTCTTCTATTGACATATGTTTTTTTGTTTTTTGTTCGAACAAGGGAACGAAGAACGTGTTAGGATTTCTAGGGTTTTTATGAACAAGAACTTTAATTAAAATGAAGAGGAAGTACTAGAGTGGTGGCAAATATTTGAGGTTTTGTGTTTGGGGTTTTTTTTAGCGGTGTTCTTCCAAAATTTGGGAGCGGAGAATTTGTTGATCTGAAGAGTGTAGAAGTTGAGACGTTGTTCAAAGGGCCTTGGTATTGAAATGTCATTGGTTTTCAAAGGTTACAGCAGAGTTTCAGACGTTGTACAGTAGAGGGAAGAATATTGAGGAAGCTAAATAGTTTTCATAATTATTTGGAACTTTTGGGAAGGTGGCATGTTTGTAATTATGTTGAAGTTTGAGGCGGTGGCAGATTGGTAATTATGTAAAACTTTTAAATGGTGGCATTTTTTGTAATTTTTTGGAAGTTTGGTGCAATGGCATCTGTTGTAATTATTTTAAAACTCTATGTGTATCCTATAGGCCAGGTGCACCCAATGGGTATTCTTTCTTTAAATTTTTTTATTCGGTCAAGCTCCAAAAGCACAGTGGTCACATCTTTGATCTTTAAAGTATCTTTTCCAATCATCAATGAAGTTACAATTAGCTCATAAAATTTTAATAAAGAATTAATCAAGATTATAACCCCACTTTGTTTTTCGATCGTCTTGTTAATACTCTCCAATTGTATAAGAAATTTGTTAAACTCATTCAATTGTATAATCAAGCTAGTTCCATCTTTCATCCTCAAACTATATAATTGTGTTTTCAAGCGTAACTTGTTCATAGTAGAGTTTGATATATACTTACCTTCAAATTTATACATCAATTTTGTTGGAAAGATCTCGTTAAACATACATATTATACTTGAATTGTGGTGCAAGAGCTAACCAAATCGAACTCACTGCTATTTGTTCCATCTTCCTCCACTTTGTATCTGTTATCAATTTAGACTTTGTTTTCTTAAATACATTGCTAAGTTTTTGTTGAATTAGCACATCTTTCATCATGGACTTCCAAAAACTAAAATCTCTAGATCTATTAAAACGATCAATTTGAAAACTTAACGTCCCAACCATCTCGAACCAAACTCTAATACCACTTGTTAGGTGGAAGCGAAAGAAAGAGAAACAAACAAAATAACAAGCAAAGTTTTTTTAAAACTGTGATGATTCCATGGCCTTTCCAATATCAAAATGTCAAAAACAATTATAAACATCAATTCTTTTAAACTCCAAATCTCTACTTTTCTTCAGGTCCCAGTACACCACAATAAGAAAACTCTAACACAAAACATTTGTTTATAGACACACAAAGCATACGAAATATTTATCCTAATTCTACTTTTAACTCTCAAAAGTTTGCCCAATCCTAAACAAATTTGGACGAAAAAAAACTTAATAAATGCAACACTGGTTAACCCACAAGAAACGAGTTTCTCATCAATAAATCCATTCCATTCCAAACTTTGATTAGTCAAAAGTGAACAAATAACCATAAAGTCATCCAACTTCTCTTACCTCAATAATTTGAGTCACTAAAGAAAAACTCCAACAAGTTGAATATATTCATAGAGTTAGCGATGGTTCCAAACATATAAATATATCTCATTGATTTAAATAGTTTCTATGTCCCTCTATCGACTATCCAGTGTTACGTGGTTTCATCCACATAGTATGGTTTGTTTTGAATGATTTTTTTTTTCAATTCTTGTTTTTTTTTTCATTTTGTATTCAGAAACATTACAAGTATAGGGAGTTAGATAATATATTAGGAATGTTAGGTGGAAGTGAATGCTGTACAAAAGCTAAAAAGCTTCGGCTACATTTTGTTGCTACTTGGGAGATGAAGGTTAAAGAAAGTGCGATGCAGCTGCTCAAATCTGGATATTTCTATGATGTTCCTTACACTTTATTATCTAGACTAGCTATACAAAATGATCCAAGAGTGAATCTTATTCAAATATCAAGATTTTTTTTAAACAAAATGTAGATACACGATTTCCAAATTCATATTAGCACTTTACTTATAAGTGCGACAAAAGAAGACGTTCAAAAAAGAAAATGTTGTCTTATAAAAAAGCAAAAAGAAAAGAAAATGTTGTTTCTTTTCCGGCCCTCAGAATTGTGTTTCCACTACAAGTTGCCCCCTGGTTTGCACGAGTGGATTAGAAAGATTGTGGCAGACATTAAAGGAACCCCACGGAATGGCACTTGGGGAGATTTAAAAAAGTAGATTAAGCAAGCTTGTGTATTATTGGAAAAAAAAATATGTATTATTAGAAAAAATATGATTATTTAAATTAAAGTGAATCTTGTACATATACTACATCAATTTTACAGAATTATTACATTAAATTATTTTATAAGTTTAGCATTATCTATGCTATTACGCAAGTCAACAAAGAAAAAATTCATTAGGGTTTCTACCGAGAGAACTTCAATTTCTAGGTTTCTATCATCAAGAGATGGTCAATTTTTGTTTGGTGGCATTGATTGCTTAGAGATTTGGAAATCAATATGAATAAATTGATAGACAACAAAAAATTGAAAAAGTGAAAAATATATGTATGATAGTGCATCACAACTCATACATTATACTATGCTATATTTTAAAAGAGGAGAAGATTCCACTGTTCATCAATAATAATTACTGTAGGTGAACAGTCATGTCTTTTTTTTTTTTCTTTTGCCTCTTTTTTTTTTTTTTTTTGCCATTTTAGGATGTGATTTGCTTGTTTTTGAGTTTGAACCTCTTTTTCCAAGGTCTTCACCTTTCTGAGGGCCTATAATGCAATTTTTCCACTTTTACTCTGTGTCAGCTTTGTTACGGTTAAAACACGGTTTATGTCACTAACTTTCTAATTTTTCCATTTTAGGCTCTGAGTTAAGTCTCTGTTACATTTGGTGCCCGAATTTTATAACTAGTTAATTAAATCTTCTATTTGCTCTCTTGGCCCCCAAGCTTTTCTTTTGATTGTTTTTTTGTACTATCTTCTAAAATAAAACATTGGTGACCATAATTTGTTTATTTTTTAATTAAACCATTTTGTATCTTCATTAAGTCAATTGTTAAATCCTTAATACCTAAAGTTTTTCCTTTTTTTTTTTTGTCTTGATGCTACCTTTTTTTTTTATTAAATTTCTTTAATATTGTTTTCTAAAATGAAACTTTAAACATTAAAATTTGTCTACTTTTGGCCTAGTTCTTATTAATTTGGCTTTAGTTAGTTTTTTTTACTTCATTTTATTATTATCTTTATTAATTTAATGGTTAAACTGTTAATTGATTAACATATATTAAACATAGTTTTGTATTTCATTCATTTTTTTTATAATTATTGATTATTAAGTTTTGTAGCATCAATTTTTTACTTCAAGCTCTATAGTTAACAAAGCAATTTGGTGCATAATTGTTAAATTTGAAAGTGAATTTTTCTAGATAAATTTTTCATCGAGATTAAATATTAGATTTTGAGTTAAGAAGAGATGAAAACTTTTAGTGAATTTTCTTTTTCATTAACAAAAAAATATGTCTTATTTGAAAGCACGTACTGTGTTTGTTTCACACTATTATTATTAAAATTTATTACAAAAAATAACCGCTATAATGTGCGGGGCCCCAAGCTTCTTCATTTGTTCTTTTGGTCTCTATTTTTTCTTATTTTGTATTTATTGTCTTCTAAAGTAAAATTTTTGTAACAATGATTGATTTCTATTTGCAGTCTAATGTCAATTTTGAGGATTGGATTTTCTACTTTCTTGCAGTATAGTTGCTGTTTTTTGGCATGTTTCATTTAGACATGAGATGGGAGCATGACATGTAGAGCATGTTTATGGGTTAATCTCAGCATTAGCTGTCGATTTGGTAGCCCCATTTGTTCAGTCCTCAAATTTTTCATTTTTTCATTTATGGTTATACATAAAAGCTTTCTTATGATATGTATATAGAATTTTTTTTGCCTTTTTCTAATATGATATATGATATGTTCATTCTCTAGTGGGTTTACCATTTACTATTGCTTGCACGTTAGATAATTTATGTCTATTCAGGTGAATGGGAAAAAGGTTGTGGGTTTAAGTGAGCTCTATCTTTTATTATTATGTTAAAGCAGAAGTGGGTCTTCATGAGTTCCTATTATTGCATTTGGATTACTAAATATTGCAAGCCAACAGAATTGTCAGCTACTGTGAGTAGTTGTAATTAGCTACCTACATATCTATTCTTGATCCAACACACTTCTACTACATTGCCCAAGTATATTCTTTTACTTTCTCTTAAGCCATAGTAATTCTTTTTGTCTTTAATGAAATTATTGAATCATTTATTTTTCTTGAAATATCTTTAGTTTTTATTTCTACAAATGGATCGAATTATGGAATTTATATGATTGCTTTGTTTATTATTTTACGTATATGTAATAATTATATAGAAATAATCCAATAATGAAAATTAATTCAGATAAAAAAGAACAATATTTTCTATGTACTAATAGCTATATCTAATATAACTAATTCTATACCTAAAGTAAGTTATATTTTCATATTCCTTGGGAGAATGGTGACTTAGGACATATAGGCAGCATTAAATGTGACATATTTTCATATTTGAAAGGGATTTTTGAATACCTTCAAAAATCCTGTTTTACAAAATTTCCTTATTATATTAATGGAATTAACCACTTTGTTCCCCAAATAGCATAAAAATTAAATATTCTCTTTGCTTTATATTTTATTTGAAGATAAGTTAAGGCGGTGATGTTTGGTTGTTGGGCATGGCATTGTGAGTTAGCCATGCATGTGTTCATATGCTTGGAGGTGGCCATGTACTGCTATTCCTATTCCAGCTATGAAATGAGTTTAAAATCCTGCGGCATATGGTTGTTTCAGTTTGTCTATATATAGGGGTTCTGCATCATTGTTTGCGCAAGTAATTAAGGGTAGTCGGTTGCTATTTTTGAGGGTTTGTTCTCAATCTTTTGTATTTTTAATGGTTTTTTTTCCTATACATAAAATGTTTTGTATGGTTTGTCCACATAAATCTCTTTTATTACTACTTTGATAGGTGTTTCTCCTGGTTGTATGTTTGGTGATTAAGTGTAAATGTTTTATACATAAGTTGTTGTGTACTGGTTAGGTATACTTGGATTGAATTTGTGTTCAATTTTTTGCATTTTATGTTGTCTCTTAGTTAGACGGCTTTTCAATATTATTTAGAAGGTTACAATTGTGCTAGATGAGGCTATGTATTTGATTTGTTCATCAGCAATCAAACAGTTATTCTCATATATGGAGTTTGTCTACAGCAACATACTACCATATACTCACTTTATCCTTTTACACTATGAACAAGACCTTCATAAATCCACCAACAGACTAAAAAATGAATAGAGCACACCAACTTCGAAGTGGATAGGGCCCCTAACTCAATAGCCATAGTTTTAGCAAAAGCCAGAGTTTTAGGACAGGCCCCTTACAAAGGAGCTAGAGATTTAAGATGCATTAAAGATAAACTATTGGTAAATGATTATTAATAATTATTTTAAATACAAAGATTATTTGTACAAATTTACTTATTTATTTACTAAAGCATTGATATTTAGAGGTGCTTATGAATCGTACCCTTATTTTAACCCTCGATTTTTAGCTTTAGCCTATTATCTTATACTAGCTAGGAAAGATTTATATAATTTGTCCTCTGTGTGCATGTTATGATATCATTTTGTCCCCAAAATTTGAAATCACCCATTGTTGCCACTCTATACCAATAGGTGCAAATATCCTAAAATTTTGGATTTTGTGTTTTTGGCCCTTGGACTGTTATACTTACAATTATTGATGGTATGGATTTGCAATTAGATTTTCCCAGAGCAAAATGTGGTTTTACTCTACAATATGTCAATTAAAACTCTTACGATTTATGAAGCCCAACAATCACTTTAAATAGTTTTGGCAAAAAAAAAGTATTTTTATTAAATTTTTAAGATGTGTAGAAGAATTTTATAAAAACTAATTACTTTGTAGGAAAAGATATATATAATTCAAGTGATTATAAGCTAAATGGATCATTAGTTTTCTCATGGCATTACTTCTAGACAAGAAATAAACAAGTTTGAGAATAACCAAGTCGCCATAAATGCAAATCTACATAGGAAGCCCAAGTACCTAGGCCACTAGATAATCTTTTTGAGTCTTTGGTTGGTGTAGCTAAACTAGTGTAACATGAGATTTTCAATATATATAGAAGGCCTAAAGCCAGTTTTAGCCCTCAAACTCACCATACCCAAATCCTTAACCTCTTCAACTTAAACTCAATTAAACTTACCCACTGAACTTGCAAATACAAAATACTTTAGTCCATTTGACCCCATGTGCATATCACGTGATTTATTTGCCTTAAAACTACTTGCTTATATTTCAACCTAATCTACTTTTGTTTATAGTTCACCAATTAACTCACATCCGTCTTACCATTCATCGATTCACCAACACCCTTCTTACACTGGTCACCCCACTTTCACTGACCTCTCGATCCCAGCTTCTACTAAGGATGTTGCAAGCCTTGAGAAACTTGTCCTCTGCCATTTGCCGATGTAACGGATTTTGAGGAGAATGGCATTAGGGAGTGCCACTGAGAATTGCCTTCATGGTAGCTTGGTAGACTTCCCACTTCTTGGTGATCACCAACCCAACTATCATCAGGAATTAGGTTGATGATCTAGCCACATGCCACGCAAAGTGTGGATTAAAAAAAACCTGCACCTAGAAATCGACCAATTCATCACCAAACAAATTCCTAAAAGCTCATTAATCATTCACAAATTGCCAGGGGCTTTTGGTTCACAGAGATGCTGCCTTACTAGAACTTTAAGGATAAGGAAAAATAAATAAAAAAGAATATTTCACTAGGAAAGATGATGATTTTTTAGGTAGATATCAATTCTCGATGTAATTGAGATTGTGATGGGTTTTGGGTTCATAAAGAGAAGAGAAAAGAAAGGTGGTCATTGGGTGATGCACCTAGTGCTTTTGATTAACTAAAAAAAGGGGATCGGTTTAGCTTTTCAGCAGAATAAGCACAGAAAATAAAGCAGATTAGGTTGAGAAGGAAGCAAGTGGAGTTAAGAACAAAAACATTACTTGACTCATACATGGGGTTAAAAGGGCTAAAGTGTCTCATGTCTGCAAGTTTAGGGAGCAAGTTTGACTAAGTCCAAGTTAAAGGGGTTAAGTTTCCGTGTCTGACGAGTTTGAGGGCTAAAAATGGATTTAGGCCAATATAGAAGCAACGTGGTGTTAAGGCTTATTGGTGTGGTGAATTCTACCATTTGTAGCATTAAGCACAAGCACATTGTAGCAAATTCAAGCAGTGGTAGCATTAAGTACAAATATATCAAGTTAATTGATAAACTTATATTTATTATTATTATTTCTCTTATATTTAGTATGTTTTAATATGTTCTGAACCTTAAAGATATATTTTGACTATGTTTTGTAGCTTAGAGCATATATGGACTCAATTGATCGAAAGTGGATTCAACTTGGAATTTTACAAGTTTTAATTTGGTTGTGTTCTTTCAGGATTTTGATAGATTGGCGATATTCCGGTAGAAAAATCATATTTTCAGCTACAGAGATTGGAATCAAGTAATTCTTGATTCATTGGAAAGCTAGCATCTGGAGCTAGAAATCATGTTCAGACCATGAAACCCAATTTGCACGTTAAAAGGGTCAAATTCAGCTTCAAAGTAGCAATTTACAAGTCATCACTTGTTCAAAAGCAATTGTGGTATTTTTGGCACATCTTTGGCTTTAGATGTCCCTTTTATATGATTTAGGTGTCTTTTCGAAGCTAAGAAGGAGTTCTACAACTTTCATGCTTTGAGTTTTGAGTGATACTACCTGTATCAAGGTTGAATCTCAGCTTGAAGTTGCTGTTGCTGTTTTGGAGCATTACTTAGCTGACAGCTTTGAAACCTTCTAGTTATTTTGAATCTTTTTATTTGTTTTGGATACTTTCGTAACAATATAAAAAGTTTAGGGAGTTTTTATGAGTTTAGCATACTAGGTTTTTTTTATGTCTTTAAAGGCGTGGCTGCCGCCAGGGTTTGCCTGGGGCTCTCTTATTTTTCAACAGTTTTAGTTTGTTATTATTATTATTGTTCTTTGTTTTTCTTCCAAACATGAGTAAGTAATTTTTCTGGTTCAGTTTTAGGAACGATTTCCATCGCCAACATTGATTGTGAGGATTGATTTTACTTGCTTAAATTTTCTTTAAATTCAAGTGTTTACTTATTTGTTGTTCAGATTTATTGAAATTAATTTTCCTATTCTTGCTTGTTGGATCCGTTATGCAATTACAAATTTGCTTGATTTTCTTTTAACCGCTTAGGTGAAGAATTCAATTAGAAGAAAGTGAATTGAATGGAGATTATTTTTATTTCTGGTTAGTTCATACGAAGAAGTAAGACAGGTTAAATTGTTCAAGTTTTTGGATTGTTGCTTGGAATAAACTTTTTGGTTCATTGATCTTAATGCTGATTTTGAGATAATTAGAAATTACTTTTCAATATCTTGCTACTCAAAATTAAGAAATTAATTTGAAGCTTTTTCTGGTTAATTTTACTATTGAATTCTTTGGGTTCTTTTTAGCTTTAAAGAGAATCCTATTTATTTGCTTGGATTGAAGAAATATTTTCTTTTGATGATCATTTGCGTGATTGGAATGGATAATCAACCCTGAACTGAGCGTTTTTAGTATTGGTTAATTTTATTTTGATTCTACAGTTAATTTAATTCAGCATTCAATTCAAGAAAACCCCCTAATCTTTTATTTCAGTTTTCTAACAGGAAGCTTTCGGTTAAGAAATTTCTTTTGGGATTCGACCTGATTTTCACTGCTAGATTGCAAATTTATTTATTCTGAGTTGTTAGGGATATCAGAATTATTTTTACGGTTTCGATGACCGACCATTGATCATTAAATATTAAAGTTTAGCAACAAGCAAGGAAAAACAATCAAGAACAACAACTACATGTAGGGTTTAACCATTGATGCAAAAATGAGAAAAAAAAATAAAACACTAAGTGCGATCAGTGATTGGAGTTTTTCTTCATGAAAATCAAATAATTGAGATTCAGATTTGACTTAAAATTTGTGTCCGATCTCTATAAAATAGAGTTTGAAGACGAATTGGGCAAAGATTGGGAGTTTAAGGACTAAAAGTGATGTTTACTATTGACAAAAAATAAAAAAAAATAACAGCATCAAAAAAGGGCATGAATCAAGGCACAAAAGTCAAAGTAAAATTTTGGGACCAAGATAACAAATGAAAAAACAATATGGAAATTTTCATGGACCAAAATGATAAATAAATAGAATTTAGGGACTCAAATGAGAAAGATCGATAATTTAGGATTTGAACGGAACTAAGCCAAAGGTAATGTGAAATAGACAAAATCTGGAAAAATGGTGATACAAACCCTTGAAAAAACAATCATTTGACCAAAAAGCAACAAAGGTTTAAATAGAAAGCGATGGTCTCAAAAAAGGTGATCACATGGAGAAAAGAAACCGGTAGAACAATGGTTGTTGTTTATCTATAATTAAGGGTGAGCATGGGTTGGGTAAACCCAAAACCCAATCCGAACCTCATTGGATTGAGTAAAAATAGTTCATGGTTTGCGGTTTGGTTTCATATATAGAAAAATTGACAGTTTTTTGGTTGATTCTGATTCCATATGAAACTAACTTGAGATGGAACCGAACATAAGGTATATATATATAATTATATAATAAAAATTATAGTGTTACTGATATATGTATATATATATATATACATATTGAAGAATTATGATAACTATATTGTATTTTTATATTAAACCCTTAAACTGATGTCATAAATTGAAACAACATGGAAGTTATAGGATCATTCACAAAATTTTTTTATATTCATTTGAATCACTTTGATTCCTAACTAGACCGATTGCTCCTAAGTCATGTTACTTTTGATCTCTCAACTCCAAACTATTCTCTACGATGCGATCCTTGTGTTTTTTCATTTGAGAGGCATGTAAAACTAGAAATTCATCATATCAACATATTTCAAATTTTAATACTAAAAAAGATGGTTTTAAAAGCTCAACTTTCTATGTTGAATATGGTGCCAATGTTTAGAATTACTAGATGGAAGAAATTGGTTAAGAAGGAAGATATTCAAAAAGCAATTCTTTTGAACCACTTTTTGCAACAGCATGTTAAAGTTTTTTTAATATCTCTAAGTACATGTATTTAAATGATTATTTAATTATATAATATGTTGAATATTTCATAAACTAGTTATGGATGCAATTTTATTAAATTATAGTATTATTATAAGTATATGGTATAAACCGAAGAATCTAAGAATGAAAACCGAAAGACCCGAAACCATGGTTCTGGTTCTGTTCGGTTCTCAGTTATTAGGTTGGGTAGAAAAATTTTGGACCGATGCTATTTCGGGTTGGTTCAGTTCCATCATAAAAATGAACCAACCCGAGCCATGCGCACCCCTATCTACAATAACTAAAGCTTTGTGTTGGAATATAGTAATAATAACAACAAGTGAATGACCCTGGCCATCCTTTTCAATTGGAAATTAAAATAAAAACAAGCAAATTCTTTATATATATATATATATATTCTAAAAGAGGAGGCGTTTTCATTGTTCATCAATAGCGATTACTGTTCATCTATAGTATTGTGCCTTTTTTTTTTTTTGCTGCATTTTTTGTTGTATGAGCTTTGCTACTTTTTTAGTTCAATCCTCCTTTTTGCAAGGTACCCCTATTTTTTAGGGCCTATTTTGCAACTTTCTCAATTTCAGTCTGTTTCACATTTAGTTTCGGTCAAAATGCGGTTTTAGTCCCTAATTTTTTAATCCTTCCATTTTAGGCCCTAAGTTACTTCTATGTTACATTTTGGTCCCCAAGATTTTTTTGTTGTTGTTGTTTTATGTATTATGTTCTAGTATGAGACATTGATACCCATAATTTGTTTACTTTTAAACCTTTTTTTTTTCCTTGATCCTAACTTTTGCTTTTAATTTTCTTTATTTTTGTTTTCTAAAATGAAACTGTAATCATTATAATTTGTCAAGTTTTGGTGTAGTTTTGGTTGATTCAGCTTTAGTTATTTTTTTTTTTACTTTTTTTTATCTTTATTAAATAAATGGATAGATTGTTAATTGATTAATACATATTAAACATAGTCTTATATTTCAGCCCTTTTTTTAATCATTATTGATGATTAAGTTTTGTAGCATCACTTATTTTCTTCAAGCTTTATAGTTTAATAAATTAATTTGATCCATAATAGTTAAAATTGAAAGTGAATTTTTCTAGATAAATTTTTTATCGATATTAAAAATTAGATTTTGAGTTAATAAGAGATGAAATTTTTCAGTAATTTTTTTAATTAACAAAAAAAAATGCATTATTTTGAAGTACATATCGTATTTCAATTGGCAGTGTTATGTTTCGATCATAACTAATCATTTTAATGATAAAAATATAACATGAAGAGAGCCCAATTGAAATTTGAAACAAATAAAAATTTTAATTGATTATCATAAATTTATTGATGAAAATTATTTATTTATTTATTGTTAAAATTTATTACAGAAAATATTTGCTATGATACATGGGTCATCAAACCTCCCCATTTGTTCTCTTTGTCTCTAATTTTTTGTTGTTGTTGCTTTTTATTTATTACCTTTTAAAGCAAAATCTTGATAGCCACGGTTTGTTTCTTTTGTTTATTAATCAACCATGACGACTTTGTTTAACCTTTTTTGTTTTTTTTTGTTATTGTTTTTTTAAAATAAAATTTTAGTCACTATGAGTTATCTATTTTTTAGTATGATTTAAGTTGATTCATTTTAGCCAATGTTTTCATTTATTTTCTTTTTTCCTTTATTAAGTTGATGATTAAACCTTTAATTCATAAAATCTTTACATTTGCTCTCTTGACCCAAAGACCATTTTTTTAATTTATTAAGCATTAACCCCACTTTTTATATTGAAATTCCACAATTTGTCTTATATTATTTATCTCTTTTAAAACAAAATTTTAGTCTTCGTATCCCTTGAAACTTAGATTCTCTTTTTATTTTTACTGTCTTAGTCTGAAAACTATACCTTAACTTTTTATCCCCATCTTGCTTTTCTTTTTTCATTTTTATGAAATTTTTTTTCTTCGTCACTAATTACAATTGTTTATATTTATATTTAGTATTGATAAGGATTAAACTGCCGTAAAATACAGTTGCTATAAACCTTCTATGTATATATATATATATAAGGCGTTGCCTATTTTACTGTTTATTGAACAGTTACCTCAAAACACAACTTGTTTTTGTTTCTTTTGTGTCTTGCAAAGTGTACGTTGATGTGCCAATTTTTTTTTTGTCTATTCCTGATAAATGGTGAAATTTTTCTTTGAATCCTTAAATACATTCATCCTGTCCTTTTAGTCCCAAACTATTGTATATGATGATTGTGTCCCTGGTGTGCTTCACTGTTGTGACTAAAACTAGGGACTAGATCATTAGATGGAGAAGTTTGGGGACTAAATGGGAAAAAAAATAACAAACTAGGCGATTGGATAAAGAATTGGGAATTAAGATTTCTACATATCTTAAAATTTAAAAAATTGTATAAAAGTTTTTTAAATCTTAAAGTATTTACCAATCTTAATTCCCAATTTAGGGTTTTATATTAGTAAATGGAAATTAATATTTTATATACATTAAAATTTATAAAGTTCTTATATATGTTTTTTAAAATTTAAGGCTTTTGTAAATCTTAATTTCCAATTTAGACTTTTCTCTTCTTAGTAAATAGTAAAATATTTCTTCCAGTTACTAAGTATGTTATTTCTTCCCCTTTTGATCCCAAAACTCTTCCATCTGATGATTGAGTCCCCGGTTTCGATTTGTTTCATTGTTGGGATTCAAGCCAGGGACCTGATCATCAGATAAAAGAGTTCAAGTACCAATAATAAAAAATAATAAACTTAGAGACTAGTGCAAGAATTTGACCAGTTATAAGAGAAAACAAAAGAAAAAAAAAACAATTTACGATGAAAAATTTTCCTACTGCAATGTGCGACTAAAACCTAGTTGGTTTAAATTTTGCTCAATCTTAAAAAGAATATGGATTATGGGCTGATCAGTAAGATAAATGAACCTTACTGTGCATGGGTGACTCTATTTACATTTGCACTATGTAGATTGCATGACATCTGAAAAGCCCAATTTAGTTAGGCCTTTAAGCCATAGCCCAATTAAATTTCCTCTTAGTCTTGTGTGTGTCTCATTTTCTCTTTAGTTTTTTCTTTGTTTACCATTCTATTTTTTCTTACATGCTTTTGCACTTAAATTGTTGACTTGTCCCCGAGTGCTAGGTTTGAGTGGTGCAAGGGGACACCGGCCCCGGAAAATGTTGAGGTTTGATTCTCCACTTCCTCTTCCTCCTTCCTCAATCCTACAAATGTCATTTGGTTTGGTTCGATTATCTTCTAGGTTTTGAACAAGGTGACATTCTCCTTTTATGTATGATATTTTCGAACCCTATACTTGTATACTTGATTCTGAGTTAAAGAAAATTGTTCGCTTGGTTACAAAATCTCCAAATTCACATGGTCACCCTTGCCTTGTGTTAGATTATTTATTCAATGGTGATACCAAAATGGGTTTAGCCCACTTACAGACCAAACAGAATTAGGCCACAAAGTGAAAGCCCATAAGTAGACAGCCTGAATGGATAGCCTTTAAGGGAGGATATTAGGATATAGAGAAATCCCCCATATTTGTACCCTAGGGTGGTCATAGAAGACTAGGGGAAAATCGCCCCGAACGGTCACTAGCAAGAAAGTAGGGCTGTAAACGAACCACACAAATACGAAGCCCTGTTCGTGTTCGTTCATTTAACTTTTTAATGAACCCAAACACGAACACGAACAATAAATGAACCTATTTTCTTTGTTCATGTTCGTTCGTTTAGTTTTAGTAGGTGTTTGTGTTCGTTCGTGTATACGAGCTTAAACAAACATAAACGAACACAAACAAACTAACACATTCGTGAAAATAAATAAACATAAACGAACCATAAATGAACGAACACATTCATTCACACAAATAGAACTATTCGCAAACAATGTAAATGGACAAAAATAAAAACAATCAGTCTAAAGCATTCATGAACTACTTATATGAAGATAAATGGTCACAGATAACCAAACCAACAATCCATGACTTAAATTGAAAGTGAAAGTCAAAGTAATAGAAACGAAGTCTAACGGATAACATAAGTTTGTACAGCAATCCAAATAAAATACCAACAGATAGATAATTAGCTTTCCATAAACAACAACAAGCTTCATGAAACCTTGTCTTTTGCATTTCCTAGTCAAACATTTGTGACCCCAAACAAGTGAATCACCACTGCATCTATTGAAAAAAAGATGGGTAGTAAGAATTAGTCATTGTTTGTAAAGTAAAAAGAGAAAAAGAGTTAGAATATGACTTATATAAATATTTTTAATCATTACTTAATTAGTTAGAAAATTTGAAAAATGATTTGCATTTAAAAATTAAGAACAAAAAATATTTAGAATACTTGGAATAAATAAGTTGTTTAGTTGGAACAAACCATACCTCGCAATAAAAAAATGAACAACATAGACTTATCCTCAAGGAAGTGGAATAGAAACATCCTTTTTTTTTTTTCTTATGACATAACCAGCAACATAATTAGATGTTATTATAAAACTTAGAAATTTGTAAAAAATAATTAGAAGCAAAAAAGTACCTTTAACTTCTTCTGGATCCCATAATGGTAACGATACCAATCACCACCACAAATTAACACCTTTGCTGTCTTAGTTCCTAAAGATGAATGGTATGGATCAATAACTCTTCCACCAGCACTAAACATGGACTCAGAAGCAACTGTTCTGATTGGAACAGACAAGATATCTAAGGCATTCACCTTCCACCATTCTAAGGCATCAAAATATACATCTGGATCACCAATGAAAACTCCCTCTTCCAAATAAGTATCCAGTTCTGACTTTATTGATTGAACAGTATCAACACTTCTACTAAATTGATCATAGTTGATATTTCGACCCTCCACTTTTTATTTGTCCTTTTCTTTTTCCAACAGCTCCACTACCACTTCCAGCAGTAGAAGCACCACTCTTTGTGATAGCATCTCCACTGCTAGATGCAGCAGCCATAATAGCTTTATGAGCATCAACATACTTTTGATACAAATGATACAAGGTATCTTGAACAGTTTTTACATGGACAACAACCTCATCCTTAGAATAAATGGATTTAAAAGCATACTCAATCAATTTCATCTTGTTTCTAGGATCTAGATAGCAGTAATTGATATCAATAAGTTGCAATCACCTTAATATTTGTCAAACTTGTCTTTCATCCTACTGGCTATAACTTTCATGTAGTCACTTCCCGTTAAAGCAATGTCATCCAACATTTCCTTTATTCCAAATAGCTCAATGAGAAACAAATTAGATGTAAGATACTCGGTGCCTATAAATAAAAATTTATGAAGTTTAAAAGAAAATTTTAACTAGAAAATTGTAGCATCAACTTTTCCATAATTTATCAAATAAAAAGGATAAATAATGACTAATGTTACCTAAAATGATCTTAGTAACTTCATGAAAAAGACCCAGGAATTGGCAAATGTCCTTAACTTTTTTCCATTCCTTCACTTGTGGCAAGCATTTGTATGAGACTTCTCGGGCAGCTTACATTACAAACACATCCTTAAACTCTAAAGCACAAGATAACATAGCATATGTTGCATTCCAACGAGTGCTACAATCTAAAATTAGATGTCTGTCTGGTAACTGTAGCTGCTTGGCAAGGTCACTAAATACATGTAGACGTGCAGGAGATGCATTTACATGTTTCACACTTTCAGGAATGTTGTGAATTACATCCCTAATTTCTAAGATGCCATCTTGCACCAACAAATTTAAAATGTGTGCACAACAGCGGACATAAAATAGTTTTCCATCCAGAACAAGGTTCTTTTGAAAATTCAAATTATCTTTTAATAGCCTTGCCACCACATCATTAGTTGAAGCATTACCCACTGTCAAGCTAGCAACCTTAATCTCAATGTTCTAGTCTTTTAGACACTTGTACAATGCATCATAAATACAAACTCCTAAATATGGAGGAGGCACTTCAACAAAACTAAGTGTCCTTTTTTATAGTTTCCAATCTGAATCTACAAAGTGACAAGTGACTACCATGTAATGAATCTTTTGACCAGATGTCCATAAATCAGTTATGATACTCACACGATTAATTGTGTTTAGAAAAATTTTCACCTTTTTCTTTGAAATTTCATAACTAGAAAGACAATCACTTTTACATGCTGCACGTGTGATACTCCTAAATATGAAGGAGGCACTTTAATAGAACTAAATGTCCTTTTTTGTAGTTTCCAATCTGAATCTACAAAGTGACGAGTGACTACCATGTAATGAATCTTATGACCAAATGTCCATAAATCAGTTGTGATACTCACACGATTAACTTTGTTTAGCAAAATTTTCACTTTTTTCTTTGCAATGTCATAACTAGAAAGACAATCACTTTTACATGTTGCACGTGTGATTATCTGATATAATGGGCTCGTAGCTTTCATCAACACATTAAACAACTCATACTCAACAAAGATAAATGGTAACTCATGCACCATTATCATGTGAGAGATAATCTCACAAATTTTGGTATTGTCAAACCTGAAGTTTTGTATTGTACTAGCAGCATCTGATGTGCCAGGCAACACTGACAAATTTAGTTGTCCTTTTGAAATAGCAGTTTTCTTTGGGCATCTTTTAAGATGCCTAATCATTTATGTGGTAGTCCCATTTTTTGGCTTTGGAATTTTAAACTGACAGTGGATGCATTTGATCACTTCATTTCCGTTAGCCAATTTAACCACCTTGCAGTCCTCTCAGACCCCTGAAGTCTTTTTTCCTTTTTCGCTTGGTAAATGGTGCAACCTCAAACATCAGTAACTTGCGTATTGTTTGCTTCATTCATCTTTGAAACAACACCTGTTGCCCCATTGTTTGCTGCTGTTGTAGTATTAGCTTCATCAACAGAAATAGGATCCATGGAAACTACAGCACTTGTTGATGATTCAGTTGACTCGGTTGGCGTATGCAACTCTAAAAATCTATCATTAGACACTAAGAGTGGAGTGTCGAAAGAAGGATAAGACATTGTCAATTTCAAAACTAGAACAATAAGCTTTGAAATTGACACACTTAATCTATAATATATGAAATGGTAAGCAAATAAAGTAGTTGTTAGTATAGCAACAAATTAAATTGAGAGACTTAGAAATCCCAATGAATTTTTAAATTAAGTGACCAAAGTAGGGACTTAACTATGCACTATAATAGTACATCTAATTCTAACAGTGGTGATTTCATAGGATATGTATTCTAATTTCGAGCTAATGAAATTGAATTCTCCTTTAATTTCAATCATTTTATCATTTAATTGCTAAATCGAATACTAAAGCATCAAATTTCAAGTACCTTTTTGTTTAATTGCTAAATTGAATACTAAAGCCGAAGTGATTCAGTGCCCTGCTTCCAAAGGTAAATGAGGTCTCATACAAATTGCAGCATATTGATAGAGAGAAAGTTGTCTTTAATTTTCAACTGATCTGACGGTGAAAACGTAGTAGCTTCGCCCCTTTCACTTGTTTGGTTGTACCCCACGTTTATGACAGAGGCAGATATAATACTAGTGATATCTTTTATTAGATTTTTAATTTTAGTTTAACTAAATCAATATTATTAGAACTAAATCAGTATCAAACGCTTCCACAAGAAAAAAAAAAAAACACAAACAGAGAAAATAGAACATAATCGTGAAGAAAATAACATAAAAAATAGCTATCCATTGCGAACAAACAATAGGTAGTCTCATCGGTGGTGAAGTGAGAAGGACGATGCGCGGTGCAGTATTAACAGAACCTAGTCCCCACTTGATGGTCGGTGGCTATTGGCTAGAAGGCTTGACGCGAGTCGTGAGTAGCACGGTGGGGCGGTAGCCACAATCACAAGGGTACCGGTGTTGTCACAATGGGGCTTGCCATGCGGCAGCCTAGAGAAGGTAGTAAGGTGAACAACGAAACCAAAGGAAAGACTGAAAGAGGCAAAGACCAATTTGGGGTGCTAATCTGGTGTGTAGGGTGTACTTAGGGTAGGTAATAATAAACATATATTATAATAAGTTATAATATATATATATATATATAAATGTATAACTAGTACATAGATAAACAAACAAACGAACATAAACAAACACGACCTGAACTATTCACGAATATAAATGAACGAACGAGACTTTATTCGCATTTGTTCATTTAATTAAACGAACATAAAAATCTGTTCGTGTTCATTCATTTAGCTAAATAAACGAACATAAACGAATTTCCGCTGAACAGTTTATGAATAATTCACCGAACATTCTGTTCATTTACTTCCCTACAAGAAAGCCCATTACATAAAGGGTCATTCAAAAAGCAAGAAAAATACGCACACACAAATATCCTGCTACGATTATTGTCTTTTTTTTTTTCTCTCACGATTTCCTACTGACTTAAGTATCGGAGGGCCTCTCCCGCGAATACACCCTAGGGTCCTGTAACTTTATTTTTCATTGTAGATACATGGCTGCCATGTTTATCTTTGAGTCTCAAGCTTCCTGCTCAACAGTTTGGATATCATATGGTGTACGTTTTTTTTAATATTTTCATGTCAAATTTAACATAAACATTTCAATCATGAAAAGTTTATGATTCCAATTTTTTTGTTAATAGTTTTTCTTACTGTCAAAAGAAAAGTTGAGAATTCTTTTAAGTCAATTGAAATGACCAAAATGATCTTAGTTCTTTACCAAGTCGATTTCATCAATTAAAAAACCCCTCTAATGACACATACTACTCTCGAAACAAGTTGGCAAAAGCTGAGCTTAAAATTAATGATTGCTAATCATTGTTATATCTGTCACTGGGTAAGCAAGAAATTACAAATAACTTGATCCAATTGATAACTAGTTAGAGAAGAGAAAGCCTTTCATTATAGCTTCATATTTAAGTTTTTTGTCAAGAGTGAAAGGAATGGAACAGACAAGAAGATATAAAAGACTGGAATTCCTCTGTGTGTTTTATTACTTGATCATCACGCCTTTAAATAGGCAAAACATGAACTTACAGATAGAAACAACTTAATGTAAACTAACTGAAAATCAGCAACTAACTGAGAAAAAATAGGAACAAACTAACAGTTTTTTGACTTATTCTTTATCTACTCCAGCAGATTCTTTGAATCATCTCCAACACTCCCCCTTGATTCAAAGGTAGAGACATGAAGCTCCTTCAAAAATTTTTTAAACTTCACTTGAGGTAGAGCTTTTGTAAATATATCAGCAAGCTGGCAATCGGACTTACAGAATTCCAAACTTATCTCCTTCCTTGCTACCAAATCTCGAATAAAATGATGTATGATTTCAATATGTTTGGTTCTTCCGTGCATGACAGGGTTCTTAGTCATGGCTACTGCAGATTTACTGTCACAATGAACCCGAGTTGCTTCTTCTTGCTTCTGATTTATGTCCTCCAGTATTCTTCTTATCCATACTGCCTGACACGCAGCAGAGGCTGCTGCAACATACTCTGCTTCAGCTGAGGAAAGCGCAACAGTTGCTTGTTTCTTTGAGCTCCAAGAGATGGGGCCTGAACCAATGCTGAAACAATTTCCAGATGTGCTCTTCCTGTCTTCTTGTGCACCAGCCCAGTCGCTATCTGTGTATCCCTCTAACTTGACTGTCTTTGTCCTGAAATACCACACGCCATAGCCTTTAGTACCAGCTACATACCGCAAGATTCTTTTCGCAGCGCCATAGTGTTGTTTCGTTGGTTCATGCATGAACCTGGATACAAGTCCAACTGCAAAAGATAAGTCAGGTCTTGTATGTGTAAGATAAATTAGCTTCCCAACTAGGCTCCTGAACCTTCTTGCATCTGTCTTCTCAGTCGAATCTTCAAGTGTCAATTTTTCATTGGTGTTCATCGGAGTTGACATTGTTTCACTCTCTTCCATGTGAAATTGTTTCAGCAAGCTCTCTGCATATTGTTGTTGAGACAAAAAAATCCCTTGACTCGTTTGCCGTACCTCGAGCCCAAGGAAGTGATGTAATTCCCCCAGATCAGTCATATCAAACATGTTCATCATTTGATGTTTAAACTCAAGTATCAAATCAGTTGATGAACCTGTATACACCATATCATCTACGTACAGGCTAATTAAAACGATATCATGAGTACCTTGTTTCTTGAAGTACAATGTGGGCTCGCTTGAACTCTTTTCATAGCCGGTTGTGTGAAAGAATTGATCGATTCGACTGTACCATGCGCGAGGGGCTTGCTTTAACCCATACAATGCTTTTCTCAATCGGTAAACTTTATGTTCTTCATCAGAAATCACAAAGCCTTCTGGTTGTTCCACGTACACTTCTTCTTCCAATTCTCTATTTAAGAATGCCAATTTCACATCAAACTGATACAATTTCCATTGATGTTGGGCAGCTAAGGCAAGTAAAATTCTAACCGTATCGAATCTTGCTACTGGAGAGAAAGTCTCCTGGTAGTCCACTCCAGATTCTTGTGTGAAGCCACGTGCAACCAGCCTTGCTTTATGTCATTTTATGCTGCCATCTGAATGGAGTTTCGTTTTGAAAATCCATTTAAGACTGATTGGTTTCTTCCCTTCAGGTAATTTGCTGAGTTGCCAGGTTTCGTTCTTCTTAATGGCGCTCATCTCTTCTTCCATTGCTGACTTCCAGACTTCATGTTGTAAAGCCTCTTCGACTGTTATTGGATCTCCTGTAAACAAGGCTAAAGTTGATGAATAAATATCACTCAGTGACCGTTGCTTGTGCTGATGCATTTTAGGAGATGATCCTTCGGACGCTGCAGCTGGTGAATGTGCAGGAGTGTTCGGTTCTGACTCATGATCGATTACTTCGACAGTTTGATCATCAACTTCTGTATCTACTGCAGCACCTGGCTCATCTGCGATAGTACTCCAACTTTTCTGTTCATCAAATTTCACATCTCGACTAATAATAATATTATTAGTCTCTGGATTATATAACCGGTAGGCTTTAGAATTAGAACAATAGCCCACAAAGATATATTTTTTTGCCTTTTGATCGAGCTTATATCTGTTAACAGGAATTAAGCCAAAACACACACATCCAAAAACCCGCAAATGAGACACTGAAGGTGTAAATTCATACCATGCTTCAAAGGGGGTCTTGTTCCATACTGACTTTGTAGGAGATAAGTTAAGCAAATACACAGAAGTGGCTACAGCTTCTGCCCAGAAATTATCAGAGAGATTCTTCGATTTCAGCATGGAACGAGCCATTTCCACAATGGTTCTGTTTTTTCGCTCGGCAACTCCATTCTGCTCAGGGGTATAAGGCGCTGTAAGCTCCCTTTTGATTCCCTCTTCTTCACAAAAATTGGTGAATTCTTTGGAGAGAAACTCCCCTCCCCTGTCAGTCCGCAATACCTTCAGCTTTTCATTGCTTTGCTTTTCAAGAGACACCTTGAACTTCTTGAAATGTCCAAACGCTTCTGACTTTGCTTTCATGAAATAAATCCAACTCATTCGAGAGTAATCATCAATAAATAAAATAAAATACTTACTTCCAGCAAGAGATTCGGTCCTCATAGGACCACATATATCAGCATGCACAAGTTCAAGTTTCTTTGAAGCTCTCTTTGCTTGACCTTGAGGAAACGGTTTTCTGACTTGTTTTCCCAAGGCACACCCTTCACAGACGTGCTCCAAGTTACCAATTTTTGGTAACCCTTTCACCATTTGTTTGTTGGAGAGTAACTGCAGACCTTTGATGTATAGATGACCATAACGGTGATGCCAAAGATCGGTGTCGTCGTCCTTGGTTATCAGCGCATACTTCCCATTGCATGAGAAATCCACTGGAAACATTTTGTTTTCAGTCATCTTTGCAGATAGCACTGTTTCGTTGCTTCCTGTTTTGACTATGCAAGTCCCACTTTCAAAGACAACAGATAATCCACTAGCAACTAATTGCCCGACACTAATGAGATTATGTGCCAAGCCAGGTGCAAAATTAACATTTTTTATGAGCTTTTCTTTACCTTCAACCTGGACCACCACTGTACCTCGTCATTCTATTTGGATTTCTTTGTCGTCACCGAGCTTGACTTGAGACTTCTGAGTTTCATCTAAGTCTTTGAACTTGTGTTTGTCACCGGTCAAGTGGTTTGAACAGGCGCTATCGATGTACCATACTTCATTTGAGGAAGGCAAAGATTGTATGTGAGTCATGAACAAGTAGTCTTCCTTTTCTGTTTCTTCTTCAGCATATCTCGCCTGTCCTGGTTTACTCCAGCAGTCTTCTTCTTTGTGCCCCATTTTCTTGCAATAGGTGCACTGCAGTGAGGTTGCTCGTCCTCGCCCTCGTCCTCGGCCACGAAACGTGCCTCTTCCTCTGTAGGATTTTTCTTTCTCCCCCTGAACCTGAAAGGCCTGTTCCTCTTCTCTAGCCGAGTTCCTGTTTATCCTTGCTTCATGTACCTGTAATGAGCCCATAAGCTCATCGATGGAGAGTGTTGACAGGTCCTTTGATTCTTCGATGGCTGCTACTACGTGATCGAACTTGGGATCCAAGCTCCTTAGAATTTTAGCCACCACTGTCTCATCAGTGATAGTATCTCCATACGTCCGCATTTGGCTGATTATAGTTGACATTCTAGCAAGAAACTGCTGAATTGTCTCGCCATTCTTCATGATTAAGGTTTCAAAATCTCTTCTCAAGGATTGCAGCTTGACTGTGATCACTTTCGCGGATCCTTGATACTCAATCTTCAATATATTCCATGCTTGTTTCGATGTTGTTGCTGCAGCAATCCTGGAGAAAATTGATTCGTCCACCGCCTGTTGTATGAAAAACAGAGCTTTAGCATCTCTCTTTAGATTTTCTCTCTGTCTTGCCTCATCTCCACTTGATTCAGCAAAGCCATTGTCAACTAATTCCCATAGATCTTGAGATTTGAACAATGTTTTCATTTTGATGCTCCAAAACTCATAGGATTCCCCTTTAAAGACAGGGATTTGAGGCTGAGAGATATTGACTGCAGAATTATTGCAAGCCATTTGCGAGGAATATCCAGCAAACGAACCAGGTTGCAACCTGGCTCTGATACCAAATGAAAGGAATGGAACAGACAAGAAGATATAAAAGACTGGAATTCCTCTGTGTGTTTTATTACTTGATCATCACGCCTTTAAATAGGCAAAACATGAACTTACAGATAGAAACAACTTAATGTAAACTAACTGAAAATCAGCAACTAACTGAGAAAAAATAGGAACAAACTAACAGTTTTTTGACTTATTCTTTATCTACTCCAGCAGATTCTTTGAATCATCTCCAACAAAGAGGGAGGGCGAAAGAAGATGAGAAAGCTTCAAAGTTCCATTGAAGGGTAAGAAAGTGATGAAATTACTATCCTTATACTCCATAAAAGAGAGAGACACCAATAAGGACACCGCAACCCAAAGCCCCTCCGAGGAAGCCAACAAATGATCCGCCATATGTCTCTCTCATTTGTCACTTCTATGATGATAATATAGACTCTGTACTTACATTTTTGTTTTTTTTTTCTTTTAATTCCAAAACAAGGCTCTGAGGACTAAACTTTTACGCACGGAGGGACTCGTATCCTTAATGTTTGGTTTGACTTAATCGGGGAGACATAGCTTTTTCCTCTGACAATATTCCGTTGATTTTTAATGTAACCTAGATGCATTTGGACGGCTCAAATACCATATTGGAAGGAAGCTGCAACAGGCTATAATTGTGGATAAGGTTTTCAATACTGCTGCACTAGTTATACCGAATTTTGTGAATCAGAGACTTTACGGTAAATGTACTGCACTGCATGCATATTAGTAATAACTAGGTGGATTGGCCGTACATTGCAGCTGTAATTTATTGTTTGGATACTTGATTATAAACAAGTAAAATTTATTGTCTAGGAAGACAAAGAATAATATTTTAAGGACTCAAATATTATAAATCAGGAAGCAAATTGCCTGAAAGAAAATTGTAAGGACAAAAAAGATAAAGTTTGATGTTATGTGGACCTTTTCAAAATATTTCAATTTTTTGTTTTAGGCACATCCTGATTACTGTTCATCTTTGGCCCAAAAACATGTAACAAAAGCTTTACAGTAAAACGCAACTGTTATTTAATACACACACACATATAATTTCACATAATAATATATATCAATATATTATCATTTTAAGAAGAAGAGTATCAAAGATAATTTTTTTTTTGTGCAATTTTATATGTACTCTAATTACTTTCATCATAATTTTCCTAATATAGATTAAAATAAAAAAATTATAGCAATTTTCAAATCCCAACCATGTTAGCATCATTTATAAATCAATATTTATGTCAAAACATGGTTACCAAATATGTGCCGTAACCATATTTTGTCATATATATGTGTGTGTGTGTGTGCATTCTATAAAAAATAAAAAAAAATCCCTAACTGGCTGCAATATATGGTACATCGCTAGCCTTCCACATGATATACCATTGTAAATTGATAAAAAAAACACATAAAAATACATGAATAAGTAAAATGCCGCAAGATTTCATGTGATAACCCAACAAATTACAAAACTTATGTACCGCATACTACAATACCTTTAGTAAGTTGTATCCTGTGGTACATCACAATATTTGAAACACTTGGGAGTGCGCGAGAATACAACTCATACGTTGAATATTTGAGAATTCAATCCCCAAATGTAACTTCGGTGGAGCAAGAATCCAACCAACTAAACCATACTTTCAAATGTGATTACATTTCGCCTCTAAAGTATGCAGCGTAAAAGATGTCCATTTATCAAATTATACGATAGATGATTTATATGACATAAAAAATTACTTATAATTTGAATTTAAATGTTGTAACAATTACTTGACGCAAATCATCTGGTAAGATCAAATGTTGTAGAATTCGATAGATCCAAGAATCATATAAATTAAATTGGCATCAACTCGTTCACTTGTGACTCCTTACTCATTGTGATTCACGTAAAAATTTGAACCAAACTATGATAAATTGAATCAAATCTTGAAATTCTACAAGTATGCTATATAGAACTTTTTTTTTCTTTTGGTGTCTATGTAGGTGAACTGGCCACAATTTTCCAGCTGATTTATAGTCCTCCTGTTTTTGTTTCGGTTTTTTCTTCTCATATACATACGCATTGTTTAATAATTAAAAATTAATCTCCTCAAGGAACAATCAGGTTGGAAGTGGGGATATTTCCTAAATGAATATGTTTGTACACAAAGTTGACATCTGAAATATTTTGTGGGATACTTAAAACTCTTAGGAGCAATTATACTTGGAACTAAAGATAGGGTTAGCGGGCTGTAGAGTTGTGTGCCTGTAGAAGACCCTTCAATACTTAAGCTAGTAATGCCCCAAGATAGGAGTGTACAGCTTAAATGAAAGCTTTAGATCAGTGTTCAAATCATACCTCATTCTTTGTTAAGGGGGCCTCTTTATAGACCTCAGGTTTAGGTGAGTGTGGGGGGAAACTCCCTTGATAGTGTGATTGTCCTTGTGAGCTTGGGGATCTCCCTTCCACGTGTTTGAGGTCTCCTTAACTGTCAACCCATTAGTTAGGTTGCCCGTGAGCAATATTGATCAAATCCACAATTTTTTTACTAAAAATGTTAGCTATTTGATAGTTACCCTTTTCTAAACTTAGGTTGATATATTATAGTTACACAATCGAGGTTTGGAAATCTAAACTCCCCCCCCCCCCCCCCTTGCATTTTTACATTGTTTGAAAATAACTTATGGAATCATAATTATTTCAAATGGGGAAAAGATATTAATCAGCTCTAAAACTTTTCACATTTTTGCTAACTTAGTCCTAAAATTTATTGACTCGCTAAAGTATTCCAAAAACTATGAAATTGTTAGCTCTATTAGCCCTAATTTGGATGTCTTGCCAGTTAGCCTATGGAAATGCTTAGGCAGCACCCAAAGAACGTTAAATTCTAGAGGAACAGACATTTTCAATCTTATAACTTTTTTAATTTTATCAAGTGAGTCTTAAAATTACTTGAGTTGCCAAATGAGTCCTATAATAATAAAACCATCAACTTTGTTAGTCACAAATAAAAAAAAAAAGAGATAGGAACCAAATTAGTTAGGCTTTTAGAAATAGAAGTGATGCATTGCTAGGAATGCTAGCTACTTTTTATATCAGGATGTTATATATTATAGATGTAATAGCAAATATTTCTCTATGTTGTATAGCAAACAAAAGCCATTTTCTATTTATTTGCTTTTTAGAGTATTCTTTCATATAATCGCATCTATCATCGCTCAATGTGGACATGTACCATGAGTTAGAGAATTTTTTTTTTTAAATTATACATCAATGCACCATATGCATGCACATACAAATGATAAAAATATAATTAATACATACATTCAGGACATAAATATTGATGTTATTTATTTAAAAATGAATTTTAATTAGTAAATCATGTCAATATGATTGAGATTCAAAAATATTGTTTGATATATATTTTATTTATATTGGATAAATTATGGTGAACACAATTAGCACACAAAAAAATGTAATATCATATCTAATTTTTTTATTTTAAAATGACATTTTTATGTAAATAAATTTAGTTCAAAAAATTAAAATGATGCAAAAATTTTGAGAAAAAAGTAGTGAGTATTATTTTGTGAAATCAGTAACAGAATATGCTTTAGATTTATAGGGTGTAGTATTCTAGTCTTCATTAGGATTGAGAACCTTGATTAATGATTACTAGTCCAATGATCTCGGTATGGCACCTGTGGTGCCTATATAAGTGTTTTTGTCCAAAATTTTTGCCTACATTCCAAAATCTCATCTAGTACAACTCTAAAGTTGCTACGAATTCCACAAATAGTGTCATTAATGAATCCTTCTGAACAATAGTATGCCACTTAACATAGGACTAACTAAGCTTTGAAAAGTGTTAATTTAGTCATTAAAATAAATGATATTAAGTGCCATTTTAGCATCTCCGGTAGTCAAACAAGCTTTAGGACTAACTAAGTTGACGGTTTTACTATTATAAGGCTTATTTGGCAACTTGAGTAAGTAGATAAAATGTGAAAAGTTTTAATATTGGCTAAAATCTTTTCTCATTTCAAATGTCTAGCAATTTCAAGTTATCTGATATTTTTTTTACAAACAATAGACATTTAAAGAGTACTATTTGGCATTCACAGAGCAAAAAAAAAATTACTAATTTAAAATCTCTACTAATGAAAAAATGTTGAACAGAGTGAAATTATTGGTAGAGCATTTACTGAATAATGTAAATTAGAATTTAGGATAACTGGTACTCCATTTGTCCCCAAAACTGTTGTAACATATTTTATTTTATTTTAAGTAATCCCCAATTTTTGAAATATTTTCATATTTAATAAATTACTTTACTACTCTACCTTTCAAACTACTATTAAAATTTTCATTTCTTCCAATTTTTTCACTTTATATGCAAAAGGTTAAAAATAAAAGTGAAAGAAATATATATGTCCCTGCTCATTACATTGAGTCTGGAGTTCTGAGCCAATTTACAGATCCAATTATTTTTCTTGCTCTTTCCAACACGAACAATTCTCGATCTCCTTAACAAGTCGTAAATATACACATTAGCTCGCAAGTAACAAATGGGTTCTTAACAGCAGTAACTCATTTGTAAAATATTTAAAACAAATTTTAAAAAGGACTTTAATTACACGGCTGCGTCGACTAAAACCTGGATTTAGGAGGAAGGTGGCAAAGGAAGTTTGAGGATGTAAATGAAATCAAATGTTGTGAGTACTTGTGACGCAAATGGGATGATTCTTCAAGGAATCAATTCGAGATTAGGCACGCGACAAGGACAACTGGACAAGTGTAATTTACTCCAGATGATAGACTGATCTTTTTGTTGGTTTGAGTTGGATCCAAGATTATTCCCTCTTTAAAAGCCCAATACCCAAGAAGAAAACGAAAGCAGTCCCAACTCCTAACTCCGACAAAGAAAATGGAAGGCGTCAGCGAAGATGTGAGGGTGGGAGCTAACAGGTACCGGGAGCGGCAGCCAATCGGCAAGGCCGCGGAGGCGACCCTAGACGGGAAGGACTACACGGAGCCACCGCCGGCGCCGCTTTTGGAGACCGGCGAGCTGTCGTCATGGTCGTTTTACAGGGCCGGCATTGCGGAGTTCGTGGCCACTTTCTTATTTCTCTACATCACGGTGTTCACGGTGATGGGCGTGGCCAAGGCCAAGAGCAGGTGCTCCACTGTTGGGACTCAGGGCATCGCTTGGGCTTTTGGTGGCATGATCTTCGCCCTTGTCTACTGCACTGCTGGCATTTCAGGTTATCTTTTTTCTTCGAACACTGGCTCTTCATCACCTTGCGATATCGGGTAAACATGACATCGGTGTGTCTGGTTGTGGTGTAGGGGGGCACATCAACCCAGCAGTTACATTCGGGATGCTGTTGGCCAGGAAGTTGTCGCTGGTGAGGGCGCTGTTCTATATGGTAATGCAATGCCTGGGAGCTATAGCCGGCGCTGCCGTCGTGAGGGGGTTCCAGAGCAACCAGTACGAGAGGCTTGGTGGCGGAGCCAACACCCTCAGCTCGGGTTACAGCAGAGGCGGCGGCCTTGGTGCAGAGATCCTTGGTACTTTTATCCTTGTCTACACGGTCTTTTCAGCCACCGATGCCAAGCGCAACGCGAGAGATTCCCACGTTCCTGTAAGCTCCTTATCAGACAAATTAGTTTCAACTTACACTTCAATAGCAGTCTACTTATATAACTAGAAGGTTTCGGATTTGGGTGATTTGTGTTGTGTTGAGTAGGTTTTGGCGCCTCTGCCCATAGGATTCGCGGTATTTCTGGTGCATCTGGGCACAATTCCTATTACAGGAACAGGAATTAACCCAGCTAGGAGTCTTGGCACAGCTCTCATCTACAACAAGGACCAAGCATGGGATGACCATGTAATTATTATAATTCACCCATAATTACAAACTGATTTTTAGTTAATCAATAAGAAACCGGTGATGAGACGTTTAGAAGGTACGCAAGACTAAATTTTGTGTTTTCTTCTTGTTGGGTTGTTGGCAGTGGATCTTCTGGGTAGGACCATTCACAGGGGGAGCCCTGGCAGCACTGTATCATCAATTAGTACTAAGAGCTTTGCCTTTCAGATCCAAGTGATGTGGATTTGCAGAGAGGGGTGTGTGCTGGTTTTGGGTATTCACCCAATTTATACTATATTTCTCACTACTACTTGTTCGCTATTTTATGGTTCTTAATTTCTGCATTTTTTCCGAATAACTCCTTTTAAATTTCCTCTCCCTTATAGGCATGCAAAAGTAAAATGTTCGTATGTTGACACTTGTAAACTTCATGTACTGCATGCTTCGGATGGGCCGATTACACTATCCATATATGTGTACTTATTAATAACTATTGCAATAATGTAGTAGTATATGGTCACCTCTTTATGGGTTAATTAGTCAGCTAAATTTGATTGTTTCTTTACAAACAACAACTATATTTCAACAGTCGGAAACCAGTGCACTTTTCCACCGGAAAAGTCATATATGATATTTTGAACCCCCAACTTTGTATGTTTCAACTGAGATCTTACACACCTAAATCCTTTATTCATTAAGCCACAATATCCTAAATTAAACAACATACGTAACTTAACTAACACCCTTAACCTTTTTGACAAAGACCTAGCACAAGTCATCATTTGAACCCAAGACTTAACTCAAATGAAGATAATACATCTAGTGAGAGGTTACATTGGACTCCAGCTTTAGAAATTTGGTCCTCTAAATTGTTCATCAACTCAGAAAACTTCTGAGGATATTGACTAGACATGTCAGCTTCTGTTTTCCATGTCGATTCTTCAATGAAACGATTCGACCATTGAACTTTGACTTTTGGACTGAGTTTTGTAAGCTTTCTGGTTTGCTTATCCAGTATTTGAATTTGCTTCTTTGTATGTCAAGAAGTCTGGTTCTAAGAAACAGACTCTAACGGCAACACATGCTTAGGGACAACAAGGTTAATTAATGCCTTGGATATACTATTTCGGTTTAGAAAGGTAATGGGAAGGTTGATGAATTCTTCCTCCTCTCGCTTTTGGTTGATGAATTTGTCTTGCATGTCAGTGAAACCAGTTTTATTAAGCTCTGAAAGTTCTGGTTTTAGTGTTACATGAGCTCAACCAAAGGAGTCATGTGAATAAGATTGAGTTATGCTTATGTTTAATTTACAATATATTGTTGTTATCGTCCTAAATGAACTAAGCTGTTATAAATTACACTACATTTGTCTCAAATTTTTTGTACTATATCAATTTTTTTTTTACTTAAGTTTGACTTAAATTTATTTATATTAATTTTTGTTTAGTGTTTTTGAAAAAACTATATCTAAAATTAAAAATCTTGTAGTTTCTAAATATAATATTTTTTAAAAAAATTAGCAAATATTAATATAAATGAATTTAAGTCAAGCTTAAATAAAAAAGCTAAAATAATGCAAAGAATTTGAGATAAAGGAAGTATTATAATTTGTGTGATGCACTTGTGGAGCTGATATTTTGTAGAATTGTAGTCCTATGTGTCTAGTTTACTTGAAAGTGAAGGTTTGCAAATTGATAATTTTTTTAATTTGTAAGGCAAACAACAATTTTGCCGTCTCACAGCTCCAATCTGGAAAAGAATAGGGGTGCTGAATTGGTTCGGCAAATTCATGTGGACTATTTTTCTGCAAACGGGCCCATGGAAGAGTAGAATGTAGGCTGATCCGGATTTTCAAATAAGCCGCTTATTGGATTGGGCTTCGTAAAAGACCACTCTCAATCATTTTTCTTTTCTTCTCTTTTCCTTTTTTAAAAAGGAATCACAATTCACCAGCTCAATAAGGATAAGTTTATATAAAGGTGGGAATGAGCTAAGCCAATCTTGAACACCTCAGTCTTAAAACTTGATTTGTGAAGGATTGGCTTAACTTAGACTTGGGTTTAAGTTTGACGAACTTAATAAATAAGACTCGAAGCTCAGTTTGGCTCGGGCTTGGCTCGATAGTTTGATTGGCTTAAAATTGGATTTGAGATTCAAGTTTGATTGAGAGAGTATACTAGGATTTTTATGGTAAGATTACTTTTTATAAGTGTATTATAATGTTATACTTTTTCCGTCTCATATTCTTTGCACCGTATATTTTCTTAAGCCGTCCCAAATTTTTTGTACCGTATCATTTTTTGGTAAATTTAAGCAGTGAAAATGTCCATTATACCCTCACCCTAAACCTCTTAATCTAACGATTTCTTTTTTGTTTTCCCTTGCCCAATCTCCAATCCAAGGATCTTTTATTCCAAGTCCTCCGGTGACATCCCTCCGACGACATCCCGCTGGTGATGCGAGGACTAGGAGGAGGCAACAAAACAAATTGAGGGAGAGGCAAGTTCGAGACGATCGGCGAGGTGTGTTTGAGACGATCGACAAGGCTAGTTCGAGATGATCGACGAGGCTAGTTCAAGACGAAGCAAGAGGTGATTGAGGACGACGAAAGATCAAGGATAGGGTGGATGATTCATTGGCGATTTGACAATGAAGCATTGTTGGAATTGTGACGATTGATTCGCTGATGGAATCGTACTTCAGTGATGAGTGACGGACTGAGCCAACGAATCGCGACAATAGGAGCGACTAAGGTGAGGGCAGCAGATTGACTGGGGCAAGGGCGGTGGATCGACTGAGGCGTGGGCGGTGGATTGACTGAGGCAATGGTGGTGGATCGACAGATCGACAATAGGATCGACTAAGGTGAAGGCGGCGGATTGGCGATGACCGAGACGAAGCCGGTCTACTATGTTGTGCTTTGTTGCCAAGGGAAAACGTGGGCAAATCAATAAATGTACAAGGGAGAACATGGGCAAATTAGTAATTTCACAAGCATTCTTAAATTGCGTGCCAAATAGAAATGGTGCAGAAAATGTGGGACAGAGGGAGTTTTACTTTTAATATTAACCTCATTAAACTTAATAAGAATTCGGGCTAAACAATATTAAGCTCAAAGCTTAGTTTGTCAAGCATTTGAATTTTGGATGTGACTTGAGTTCAACTTGAGGCTTGTAGGCTTGGTTCTATAACCAAAATATCAAGCTCGAGTTTATAAGGAGCTTTGACTCATTTTCCACCCCTAGTATATGTGTGTGCGTGTGCGCGTGCGCGCATGCGAGCTTATAAATATAATCATGCATCTTGGACACATATATAGAAATGACATTCTTCTACAAGAATGTGTTGATATAACAACAACAACAACAACAACAACAACAACAACAACAACAACAATAATAATAATAATAATAATAATAATAATCTATCCGAGTCCAAGACAAATATTCAAAACTTCAATCAATTAAAATGATGAAAAGAAAGGTGCAATTACATAGCGTACCAATATATACTCACAAACAAACACTGTACACTTGTCAGAAAAAAAAATTAGGTAAAATAAGTATGAACATAGAATTAAGTAATAGATATGTGCATGAATTGCTAAGATAGAAGCTAGATAAATTTTCCCTTGTTTCTTCAATAGCCCAAAGAGGGGAATCCAACAGGGGCACCTGTTATCCCCTTACATTTATATTCTTTATATTGAGGCTTTATCCAGTTATTTGGAGGGTCTACAATTGGTGGGAACTTTTCCAAGACTGAAGACGAACCAATCTGGAGTCATTATTAACCACCTTTCTTCGCACTCATAGTTATGACACATATCCATTCCATTTAACTAGAAAAGGGAAAGCTAATGGAACTAATAAAAATATAGCTAAAATAAAGACTCATAAAAAAGAAAAAAAGGTTGGTTCAGTCAAATAAAATATTTTAATATAAGGAAATCTGCTCGATTAAGAAAAAAAGAAAGTTGAAAGCTGCAGAATTCTTCTTTGTTCTCTCTTCTCTGGTCTCCAGGGGACAAAGACGTCATAGACAATGGCCATGAGACTGAATGCGCTCTTGAAGTGGATAAGCACTAAAAACGTTCTAAAGCCGATAATTTGCAAAAAGTTATGTTAGTACTGCTACCTATAAATACCCACTTCCACTCCTCTCTCTGGACTCACGCTTTCGAGCTCTCTCTTCTCTCCCCCTCCTGCTCTGATCCTTGCTGGTTCTTGCGTTTCTGCTGATTCCTAGAGTATCCCGGGTGTGAGTGCACACTTCCCGGAAGACCCATTGTATCCTGGGGGATTTTCGCAGACCTATTCTCCTGCACACTTTGGAGAGTCGCGAGCTATAATCCTTAAGGACAGTGAATACACGCCTCGGGTCTTGGTGGTTCGTGATTGTTACAAATCGATACTTACAACAATCTTAAGGATTATACCATGAATCCGAACCACAACAATGGTGCTCCAATCATCGATCCTTTGGACATTGTCCGGGAAGAGCCTGCTGATATCGAGGCTGCAGTTGCCAACTGTGAGCAAGCTCTTGCAACTGCAATTGCACAAATTGATCGAGAGAAGGATCCCGACCTTGCTGCTGCTTGCGATAGGGCGCTCGCTGATGCTCGCTTCTACATGAAAGCTGCATCCAATGCCAGGATACCGGTTCCTCCAACCCCTTCATCGACATTAGCAAAGCCATTTCCTGACATTTCAAAGATAGAAGTGTTTAGTGGAGAAAACTACAAAAGGTGGCAGGAACGCATTTACATGCTTTTAGATGTGCATGGAGTTGCTTTCGCACTGAATGAGTCCAAACCGAATGACCCCAAGCTACAAGAATCTTGGACTTATGCTGATAAGGTATGCCGTCACACAATAATTTCAACTTTATCTAATGAGTTGTTCGATGTCTACATTAAGTACAAGGAAGCAAAGGAAATATGGGAGTCCATGCTGCTCAAATACATAGCGGAGGATGCGGGCAAGCAAAAGTTCGTGATTGGGAAATTCTATCGATGGGAAATGGAAGATGAGAAGGATGTAAAAACACAAATCAATGAATACCACAAGCTTCTGGAGGACTTGAAAGGAGAAAAAATCACACTATAAGAAGAGTTCGTAGCTGGCTTATTGATTGAAAAACTACCACCATCATGGAGAGAATACAAGCAACAACTAAAGCACAAGCATAAGCAGCTGTCTTTGGATGACCTAATCACTCACATCAACATCGAGGACACCAATAGGAAAGAGCAACGCATAGCCAAAGGGAAGCAATTGACCTCCAGTGCAAATCTCATCAACTCCAAGAGGTACAATTCAAAACCATACAATCCAAAACCGAAACCCAACAATAACTTCAAGCCAAGACCAATGCCAGCAAATAATGAGGACAAAGAAGTGCCGCCATGCTTTGTCTGTGGAAAAAAAGGGGCACTTTGCTCGACAGTGCCGAAAAAGAAAGCACTTTGATAAACCTCCTAAGCCAAGGGCAAATCTGGCTCATGGGGATGATGATGATGATGACATCATTGCTGCAGTAGTTTCACAAGCATACCTTGTTGCTAATTCAAAAGAGTGGGTGATAGATTCTGGTGCCACCAGGCATATTTATGGTAACAGAAATGCATTTTCCTCCTATACTTCACTAGGAGAAGGCGTTGAAATAGTGTATCTTGGTGACTCCCGAGGTACACCAGTCTGGGTAAAGGCAAGGTACTTTTGAAATTGACCTCTGGAAAGACTCTGGCTCAAAGTGATGTATTGCATGTACCCACTATAAGAGCCAACTTGGTCTCTGTGTCTTTACTGATGAAGGCTGGTATCAAGGTCACATTTGATTGTGACAAGATAGTCATGACTAGAAACAATAATTATGTGGGCAAGGGTTATTGTAACCAGGGTCTCTTTGTACTGAGTGTTTCTAATATTATCAATAACAATAATGCATCGTCTTCTGCTTACTTGGTTGAGTCTCTTGATTTATGGCATGCTAGATTAGGACATATAAGTATATTTTTATTTGAAAAAGATGCAATCATTAGGTTTAATCACACCCCCTAGTAACACAAGTTTTGATAAATGTGAAATATGTGTTGAAACTAAGTCAACAAAGAAAACTTGTACTTCAATTGAAAGAGAATCAGAATTATTAAGTTTAATTCACACTGATCTTGGTGATTTGAAACATACTATGACTAGAGGAGGAAAAAGGTATTATGTGACTTTCATAGATGATTTCTCTAGATTCACCAAAGTTTATTTATTAAGAAACAAAGATGAGGCTTTTGATATGTTTTTATTGTATAAGTCTGAAGTGGAAAATCAATTGAACAAAAAGATTAAAAGAATTAGATCAGATAGAGAAGGTGAGTTTTTATCGTTTAATGATTTCTGTGAAAAAGAAGGGATAATTCATGAATTAACTCCACCATACTCTCCTGAATCAAATGGTGTAGCTGAAATGAAAAATAGAACTTTGAAAGAAATGATGAATGCCATGCTTGTTAGTTTTTCTGCTTCTAATAATCTTTGGGGAAAAGCTATCTTATCTGCTTGTCATTTGCAAAATCGAATTCTTTATAAAAAGATTGGTATAACTCCATATGAAATATGGAAGGGTTATCTCCCAAACTTAAAGTACTTAAAAGTTTGGGGATGTCTTGCAAAGGTTATGCTTCCTGAACCAAAAAAGCGTAAAATTGGATCAAAGATATCCGATTGCATGTTTATTGGATATGCAGATCATAGTGCTGCATATAGATTTTTAGTGTTGAGAAGTGATGTGTTGGACTGCAACACCATAATCGAAACAAAAAATGCTGAGTTTTTTGAGCATATCTTTCCTTTGAAGAAGGAAAAGATTTCTCGTGCCCCCACTGATGAAAATATCCTTGAACATCAAGTGGAAGATTTGAGAAGGAGTAAAAGGAAAAGGAAAGAGAGTTCCTTTGGACATGACTTTTACACCTACCTTATAGATGATCCCATAACTTTTAACCAAGCGATTTATTCGAAAGAATCTGTTTTCTGGAAAGAAGCCATTCAAAATGAAATAGATTCTATTTTACAAAATCAAACATGGGATTTGGTAGATTTACCACATGGTGCTAAATCCATTGGTTGTAAATGGATTTTCAAAAGAAAACTTAAGCCTGATGGCTCGGTTGACAAATATAAAGTAAGATTGGTAGCAAAAGGATTTACTCAAAAAGAAAATGTTGATTACTTTGACACTTTTGCACCAGTTTCTAGGATTTCTTCAATAAGAGTTTTATTTGCCTTGGCTTTTGTACATAAACTTATTATACATCAAATGGATGTTAAAACTGCTTTCTTAAATGGGGATTTACAAGAGGAAATATATAAGGTCCAGCCAGAAGGCTATGTTGTTTCTGGACAAGAAACAAAAGTGTGCAAGTTGCGAAAATCCTTATATGGATTAAAACAAGCACCTAAACAATGGCATGAGAAATTTGATCAAGTCTTGTTAGGTAATAATTTTTCAACTACTGGAGTTGATAAATGTGTTTACACAAAACTTGAAGGTGGTGAATGTGTAATAATTAGCCTCTATGTGGATGATATGCTCATCTTTGGAACTACTCTTGAAATAGTTGAACACACCAAAAGCTTCCTATCTTCACAATTTGACATGAAAGATCTAGGGGAAGCTGGTGTAATTTTGGGTGTTAAAATCATAAGGAAAGAAAGTTGCTTAATGTTGTCACATGAGCACTATGTTGAAAAACTTCTAATGAAATTTAACTATTTTGATGTGACACCTGTGAGCACTCCTTATGATGCAAACACACAATTAAAGAAAAATAAAGGTGAAAGTGTTGCTCAACAAGAGTATGCACAAATTATTGGAAGTCTGATGCACCTAATGAACTTCACTCGACCTGACATAGCTTATGCTGTGTGTAGATTGAGTAGATATACTCAAAATCCGAATGAAGAACATTGGAATGCTTTGGTAAGAATTATGAAATATCTAAAAGGTACCATAAAATGTGGTATCATGTATAATGGTTTTCCTGCTGTACTAGAAGGGTACAGTGATGCTAATTGGATTTCTGACTCTGATGAAACCAAATCTACGAGTGGGTACATTTTCACTCTTGGTGGTGGAGCTGTGTCTTGGAAATCTTCAAAGCAAACCATCATTGCCAGATCCACTATGGAGTCAGAATTTGTAGCCTTAGAAATGGCTGGAAGTGAGGCTGAGTGGTTGAAAAACTTCTTAGCAGATATACCATTGGGTATAAAGCCAATGCCTTCTGTGTCTATGCATTGTGATTGCCAAGCGGCAATAGCAATTACAAAAAATAAATCTTACAATGGCAAAAATAGACACATTCGATTAAGACATGATGTTATGAAGCAGCTGCTTAATAATGGTGTTATATCGATCGATTATGTAAAGTCAGATGTGAATTTGGCCGATCCTCTGACTAAACCTCTGGGAAGGAAAATGATATATGAAACATCGAGGGGAATGAGACTATTGCCAACCTGAGTCAACAGTGATGGTAACCCAACCTATGTGATTGGAGATCCTATGAATTAGGTTCATACGGGTAATAAAAAGTCACTGTTAGACCTGGAAGTATTATTGAAACTTTTCCTTAAAAGGTCCCTCCTATGGTGTAGATAATGCAAAAACTGCATTTACTAGAGGATGAGCAAAAAGCTCTTAATGATTTACATAAGCCATAATGGGTAGTGTATTTATGCAGTATACACTTGATGGAATCACCTATATGAGTGTAGGAGTGAAGCCGCTCCTATGAGATTTGTGGCAGAATCTCTAAAGCACTCATGAAAACCAGGACATGCGCATGGCCGATAAGCGCAACACCGTGATGAGCAGCAGAAATTGTGGGGGTGTAATGTGATCAATGAATAACTTAAAATTACAAAAGGGTATTTGGTTCATAGAAACTAAATGCTTCACCAAGTACTCTGTAAATTAAGTTTCATTGGCTCTAGGATTGGTTCATAGTCTAATAGACACCAGCCACGATGCATTGCACTATTGAACTTGAAGCCAGCAAAGAAACCTTGAAGTAATGCCTTTTGAAATATGTGGGGGATTGTTGTCAAGTATTCCAAAAGGCATATCCCACATGGCTTGGACAAGGAGAGTTTCTACACTTTATAAGTTACCATGCCCAAATGGGCTAGGTAAGAAAGAAAGTAGTAATGGGCTCGCGCGCACAAGATGGGCCAAAACAGTGGAAAGAGCCCGATTTCCCCCCCCCCCTGCACGCAAAGTATCACGAGGCCCAGTCCAAGTCAGTTTTTACATTTTTCTGAATTTATTTTTATCCTTACCCGGAAAACTTGTTTTTTCAGAAGTTGGAAAATAAAACGGGCTTAACGTACAAAATTATAGCCAATATTAATTTTGTAACTCCTCACATTATTACCCCAGCATTTTAAATTCGGACACATTATTACCCAACGTTTAAATCTGACCACTGCTACCTATAAATACCCATTTCCACTCCTCTCTCTGGACAAACCGCTTTCGAGCTCTCTCTTCTCTCCCCCTCCTGCTCTGATCCTTGCTAGTTCTTGCGTTTCTGCTAATTCCTAGAGTATCCCGAGTGTGAGTGCACACTTCCCGGAAGACCCGTTGTATCCTGGGGGATTTTCGCAGACCTGTTCTCCTGCACGCTTTGGAGAGTCGCGAGCTATAATCCTTAAGGACAGTGAATACACGCCTCGGTTCTTGGTGGTTCATGATTGTTACAAATCGATACTTACAACAAGTACTTGGTGGAGTCAGCTTCGGCATAGCTGCCTTGATCGTTGCCATCGAAGGAAGTCATAATGTGGACAGAGGCGGAGTAAGGGGCAGCGCGGCAATGCTGAGGGAGATGAAGACGAAGAACATAGCATTTTTTCTGGAAAATTACCAAAACTCCCAGAGGTTTGGTTCAACTTATAGTTATATCCCCAAATATCTACACTTACCCCTTTAAAAGTTAACTCTCATAATAACTGTTAAGACAAAAGAAGGGAAGAACTTTGTTTTATTCTCTTCACTTTTTTGCTCAATAACTTTGCCCCTAAACTTCTAAATCTGATAAACTTGTGCATATCAGATCTCCTGCCAACCCTAGAAACCCAAACTCTCTCATCGCTTAAGGCCTACCAGATTTCGATGGACGACGGGTCCATCCTATGCCAAACTTCTTCCTTTTCCCTCTAACCCATCACCCTATATTCTTTGTCGAGTCTCTCCCATCAGTTCTCCGTCGCCGAACAACTAAATCTCTGTCACCTTCGAAGAGCGGCTATTATCTTTATCAGTGTTGACCAGAGCCTGTTTTTGCTTCAGTTGGCCAAATAGCCGAATCACAGTGACGATCACCTCCGAAGAGCTATCATAGTCCTTGTAGGTGTCCATTATTATATTTTCTTTTTTGGGTTCTTTTCCAGATAAAAAATGGAAACAATTCCTTTTCCTCTTCAATTCGGTTAGGTTCAGTCAATTTTTCGCCGGAATGGAATGTGATATGAGGTTCAGGAGAGATCAAGATTGGCATAGGTTCGGATGAGGTTGGTGAAACGGAAAGGGTTGGAAGTTCCGGACAATGGCGGAGCCGACTAGGCCATGGTGGCTAGCAATGAAGATCTCCACCACCTGGCGAAGCTTCGTGCTTTCAGCCACCACGTATGCCTCTCGGAACCTTAAAATTTATACGCCTATGCCCAGCAGAATGTGAAAGCCTACGCCCAACAAAAATCAAGATCTTCTCCATCATTCTTGTATCGTGCCTTATGTATTTGAGCAACGATGAAATTGGTGGGATTTTGATGTCGCTTCTGTTCATACTTATTTATTTATTTATTTCATGTTTCTCAAATCTTTTGTTCAATTCTAGTTACTGTTTCTAGGTTTTGTTCTGATTTATTCATGAGAAAGGCTGGACATTTCCCCATTTTTTTGTAATTGTGTATATAACTGTGAATATGTTGTTAACTTATCAAGGGATAAATGTAGGTAATCAAAATAGGACAAAAGTATAGGTTCACCTATACCTCATGGGCCTTTTTGGTAATTTTTCCTTCAATGTCTCTAGTTAAATGGGAAGGACGAGTGTCATAATCATGAGTAAAGGTAGGACTTGACCCGGCCCAAACCAGGACCGACTCAGCAGTCAAACCCACCCAACCCTGCCCTGGCAAAAACCGTGTAAATTTGGGCCAAATATAGGCATAAGAGAAGATGATGGTGCAAAACGGACTGCACCGGCCCAAATGTAGATCCGACCTACCTTGCGGACCGCCCCAGACAGAGGCCGACCCAAGACTGGCCGATCTGGGCCTGGGGCTCAATGGCTATAAACAGCAACTTGCAAAAAAAATTTTAAAAAAATGAGTTAATTACAATATAGGCCTTCAAACAGTTTCTGCTCCATTTTAGTCCCCAAAATTTCATTTTCACCCCTCCCAACAACTAAATTTTAAAGACTTTTTGGTCCAAATAATATTTGGTCCTCCCCTATAAATAACAATGTCATTTTCACTTTATCCTCACATCACTACTTAATTACTCTTCTTCATTTACTATATTCTCTCAAGCATTTGAGTTTTTTTCTTAATCTCTTCCAAATTTCTTACTAATTCCCGCATAATATCTTCATAATCTCATCTTAATTTTACATTAATCACTACTTCTCATGGCTTCAAGAGAAAAGGGCAAGTCGACGGAGAGTTAATCTTCTCGCACCATCGGCCTTCGGGCCTTGTTCCATCGTCGTTCTCGGCCCGCCGATAAAGGCATCTCAATTGAAGAATTGCACGATCATGATACCAGAATCGAAATGATGAATTATAATTTGGGACTCGACGATCAATTATTGGATGATGAAGTTGAAGAGTTGGATGCGATGATGGCTGAGAATCCGTCAACACAACTGACGTCGACAAGTCATAGACTCGCCATGGAGGAAACCCGAGGATAAAGTAAATCCTTGAGACTAACTACTTGGGTTTGTGAGCATTATGAGCTCATACACGAAGGAGAATTGAGATATGGGAAACGCAAATATTACGGGAAAAAATTGGTGCATAAAAAGAATTTTGACACTAGAACGCTGAAATGACATATTGAAAATCAACATCATAACGTCCTCCCTAGTGCCGGGACTAGTTCTAGAGGACAGACACAACTTAGGTCTACAATTGACGCTAACAGGCCAGGTATATTTCGTTTTAACCAATAATCTTGTAAAAAAGCATGATAAATTAGATGATACTTACTAAAAAAAAATTTTCACAAGCTGAAAATGTGCACTTAGAATCTTGGATAAAATCACAATTAAATCCTGTATTTAAAAAAGTGCCTAGGAAAGCTGCTAGGAAAGAAAGCTTTAGATTATTTGAAGCCGTAAAATTAAATTTGCAAGCCTATTTTTCTGCTTTTGAACATTGTGTGGTATTCACTTTTGATATTTGGACATCACCTATAGATTAATCATTTTATTGTGTTACTTCTCATTGAATTGATTCTGATTGGATTATGCAACAATGAATTTAGTCATTTAGGGTTATTGAAATGGATCATAGTAGTTATCACATATTCAATTGCATCTTAGAAACTTTACGTGATTATTTTTGTGTTGATAAAGTCCTATGCATTTTATTTGATAATGCTTCAAACAATGATGTTGTCGCTCGCCTTTTGAGTCAAACATTGAAACTACCTCTCAACAATGCATTCTTTCATGTTAGATGCATGTGTCATATTTTAAACCTTTGTATCCAAAAGGGTTTAAAAGTCCTCCAAAATGAAATTCTGCATCTTTGGAACTCATTGACATATTTGAAATCAAAACTTGCTGTGTTTCGTGAATTTAAAAACTTTTGTTTTGAAAATCAAAAAGACTTTTCTTGGAAACGGTTTAAATTGGATTGCCCAACCCGTTGGAACTCCACATATTTGATGTTGCAAGATGCACTCCCGTATGCAAATTTGTTGACGCATTTTATGAATTTAAAAAAGAGTTATGAATTTCTTACAACTGAAGTTTGGGAAAAATGTTCCAAAACTGATGAATTGCTTAAGTTTTTTTACGAGGCTACTAAATTTTTCTCTGGTGTTTACTACCCAACTATTCATCAAGTTTTGTTTCATTTAGTGAACATTACATATACTTTACATCAGCTTAAAGATGATGAGTTGTTAAAAACAGACTAACGAAGCCATGCGGGTTAAGTGGCTTCAGTATTTCAAAAACATTCAACTTATCTTTTTAGTTGCTTCTTTGCTTCACCCATATGTTAAATTAACGAGCACAACAACATTGCTTGAAGGAATTTTTTATACTTATTTAGAAATGTCTCATATAAATGTTTTGACTATGTCTGCTACTGCTTCCGAGTATTGCATTTTTTATACAAGTTATATTGTGTGAGCGGCATTCGGATAAAGTAAGATCCGAAGCTTTTCAAATTGAGCCTCCAAGGAGATCAATCTCATCAAGATTCAACCCAGCCCTCCAAATGCTTAAATGACCCCGGCCAACTATATCGAGATTAGCTGAGGTCGATGATTATCTTAACACATCGTTCGAGACAAGTGATGTCAACATATTGGAGTAGCAGAAACAAAAGAGATTCAGGTTTCCGATCTTGTCGATAATCGCATAGGAGGTTCTTGCTGTTCAAGTTTCCACCGTATCATTTGAGGTAACGTTTAGTGCGGGAAAACGGATGATATCGGAGAAACGATCAAGATTGACACCTAAGGCGGTAGAATTATATGTGTGCAACCGAGATTGAGGCCTCGTAGCACTCCGGCAGCAAGAACAAAAAAGTTCAGATGATGAGGTAATATCCAATACCAAGACTTGAAATTTTTGTTTTCAATCATACATGTAGTTTGTATTTGATCTGATTATGCTATTAAGCACAGATTATAGGTTTTTATTTTTATCATTTTTGGAACCTTTTTGCCATTCCAAAATGTAAAGCCAATTCCGATTATTTGTAAGTGCCCGTTTGGTTTTTTAATTTAATAAAACTTATATTGGAGGTGGTGTTTTTTTCTTAAAAATATTTATTACATATACAATTAATTATGTTTCTATTTTTAAAAAAAAAATAAAAAAAAAACCTTCGAACCTGCCCTGCCCCACCTTGGGACTAGCTTAGTACCTCCTCGCATGGGACCGGGCCGATCCCGGTCCTCCTTGGCCCAAGACCAGGACCGGACTGTCCGGGCCGATCCTGGGTTGGGTTGACCCGCCGCCCACCTCTAATCATGAGAGTGCAACAAGAAAGAGACATGAAATTGTGGGATAGGATTTAGATTCATCAACATGTATCTTTTTTAAGATCTATCTTGAGAGAAAGTCCATCTTGTTTAACTAGAGATATTGAAGTTAATGGAATCGTAAAACACTAAGAGAAAGGGCTCGTCAAAAAGGAAAAAAAAAAAAAGGAAAAATTATCAAAACCTTAGGTATAGGCAAACCTACACTTTTATCCTATTTGTTTTGAATACCTACACTTATGCCCTGACAAATTAACATCATTATTCACCATTACCACCAAAAGAGAAAATTTCTGACTTTATTCTCTTAGTTTTTTTCTTTAGAAACTTTGCCTCCCTACCTAGGGGTGTTATCAAGCTAAGCTGAGCTCAAGACCCCTCAGGCTTGAGCTTAGCTCATTTTACTCTGAGAGGTGTTCAGACTCAGGTTTAAGTTTGACTAGCTAGGGAAAATGATGCTCGAGTTTGGCTCGGAATGGTAATTGAGCTCGATTCAAATGTTCGAAAGGTTCAAAAAATCTGTTAAGGAGCTGCATGCATGAGCTCGATTAGACATGCTTTAGCTCAAGCTTGATTTGAAAAAAATGAAGAAGAAAAACAACTAGAAAAAAAAAAAAAGGCAACCCTAAATCCCGTGAACCCAGTCCAACTGTGCGAGCAATAGAAGAGAAGTCCAGAGGTGCGAGCGATAAAGGAGATGTCTGGCTGCGTGATAAAGGAGACATACAGAGGAGAAGTCTGTGGTTGGAGACTCGTAGCCAGAGGTGCGAGCCATTATGTGAACCATAAACACACGATTGCGAAGGAATGAGCTACTGTGTGAGTCACAGGAGAGAAGAAGTCCGGCTAACCAGTCGGAGGTCAGGGGAGAACTGCGGTAGGCTAGTCTGGCACTCACCGTCAGAGAATCGGAGAAGATAAGTCCTAAGACGGATGGAGATCGAACACCAACTTTGTGCATGACTGCCGACTACGTCTGTTTCATTTTGGCTAAGAGGCGTGAGGTTGAGAGAAAATTTAGGTTTCGCTTCTTACTTCTTTCTAATTATTAATAATATATTCTTAATATTATATTATTATTATTCAAATTAATATTATATAGGGTTCGATAGGCTTGAAAACATATTGAACCAAAAACTAGTATGTTCGGGCTCAATTTAATAAGGGATTTTAATAATAAAATCAGCTTGAGCTCGTATTCGAAATTCAAAAGGCTCTATTCATTAACCCAAATTTTGAGCTTGAGCTCGAATTTCTCGATAAAAGCTCAGTTCACTAACATCCCTTTCCCTAACTACGAAAACCCGTTAAAGTCAAACTAATTAATTTGAAAAAAAAAATTAATCAGAAACTCTCAATGCTATTTTTATAACAACAAATCAAAATCTCCAGCCTTTCTCATGAATAAATAAGAACAAAACCTAGAAACAAGAACAAAAATTGAACCAAAGATTCGAGAAACATGAAATCAGAACAAAAGAGGGAAGTATGGGTAGAAGTGAAATGAAAATCCCAAATTTTTTTGTTGCTTAATCCATACGACGACATGATACAAGAACGATGGAGAAGGCCTTGATTTTGTTGGGCGTAGGTGTTTAGATTCTGTTGGCCATAGGCATATAGATTCAGAGGTTCAAAGAGGGCTACATGGTGGCTGAAAGCGTGAAGCTTTAACAGGTGGTAAGGATATTCATCATCGGCCACCGTAGCCTAGTCGATTCTACCGTTGTTTAGAAGCTTCAACCTTCATTTTCACCAACCTTCTTCATACCCTTGCTGAGATTTGGACCTCACCCAAACCTTAAAATCACGTGCCATGCTCATACCAAATTCCCAATAGTCCTCCGGAACGTTGAACCATTATGGTGCAAAATTGACCGAACCTAACCGAATTGTCAAGATTATTAGGATATTCTGTTAAGATTCTTTAATTCTGTTAATAACTTATCTGTCTGTTAAGATAGAGTTGTTAGTATCTCAATTATTTTCTTGCTTATTTACCACGTTCAGTTGTTAAACGTGGGCTGCTCCTATTTTTCTGTTTTCATCTCATGTAAGGCCTATTTAAGCCGTAGTTGCTGAACTGAATAAAGTGCAGTCATCATCCCACTTTGTTACTAAGTTTGTTTTATCTCATTCAAACTTCATAACAATCTGGTATCAGAGTCACTACTGGGCTTGAGAAAAAAACAAAGTAGCAGCCTTTGTGATTTGCAGCAGCAGAGGAGATGACAACCGAAGGATGTTTTGTGCAACCTGCTATTCCTCGCTTCAATGGTCACTATGATCATTGGAGCATGTTAATGGAGAATTTTCTTAGATCCAAAAAGTACTAGGGTCTTATGGAATTAGGTTATGATGAGCCCGAAGAAGGAGCAACATTGACAGAAGCACAGCAGCAACGATTGAATGAGGCAAAGCTGAGGGATATGAAGATAAAGAACTATATATTTCAGGCGATAGATAGGACCATTCTGGAGACTATTTTTCAAAAAGACACCTTGAAACAAATCTAGGATTTGATGAAGAAAAAGTACGAAGAAAATGCTAGGGTAAAGTGTCTCATTCTTGAAGCACTCAGAAAAGAATTTGAAACTTTGGAGATGAAACTAGATGAGACTGTGTCTGATTACTTTGCTCGAGTCATGACTGTGGCAAATAAAATGAGAGTTCATGGTGAAAAAATGGATGACATTAAGATTGTGGAAAAAATTCTGCGTTCTTTAAGTGAGAAGTTCAATTACATTGTTTGTTCAATTGAAGAGTCAAAGGATATTGATAATCTTTCTGTTGATGAGCTGCAAAGTTCACTTGTTGTTCATGAACAAAAGTTTCATAAGCACAATGATGAAGAACAGGCCTTGAAAGTTACACATGAAGAAGGAGGAGGTTGTAGCCATGGTGCTTATAGAGGAAGAGGAAAAGGAAGTGGGAGAGGTCAAGCCAGTCTGAACAAAGCTACTGTCAAATGCTATAAATGTCGTAAGCTTGGACATTTTCAATATGAATGTCCAGCTTAGGACAAATAAGCCAATTATGCTGAACTTGGGGGAGAAGAAGAAATGTTGTTTATGTCCTATGTTGAAATAAATGAGGCTCAAAGGAAAGATACATGGTTCCTTGATTCTGGATGCAGCAACCACATGTGTGGAGACAAGACCTTGTTCTCTGAATTCAATAAAGATTTTCGACAAGAGGTAAAATTAGGAAATAATACAAAAATGTATGTAATGGGAAAGGGAAATGTGAGAATAAAGGTGAATGGTTGCTATCATGTTATTATAGAAGTATTTTTTGTTCCTAACCTAAAGAACAATTTTTTGAGCATGGGGCAGCTGTAGGAAAAGGGGTTGGCAATACTCATACAACATGGCACATGCAAGATTTATCATCCTCAAAAAGGCCTCATTTTTCACATAGAGATGACTGCAAACAGAATGTTTGTCCTTATGACTCCAGCTCAACCAAAGTGTCATGTTTCCATACAACAACAGAAGACTTATCCTACTTGTGGCATTGTCGATATGGGCACTTGAGTCATAAGGGTCTTAAGACCCTTCAAAACAGGCAAATGGTTCAAGGACTGCCAAGATTGCCAGCCACTTTAACCGTGTGTAGAGATTGTGTGATTAGGAAACAACATAGGGATCCAATACCTAAAAGAAGCACTTGGAGAGCAACGAAAAGACTACAACTCATTCATGTCGACATAGGTGGACCCATCTTCCCATTTCAAACAGCAAGAAAAGGTATCTTATTAGCTTTATCGATGATTTTAGTAGAAAAAACATGGATTTATTTTCTTGCCAAAAAATCAGAAGCTCTATGCACTTTTAAAGTTTTCAAGACTTATGTAGAAAAAAAGACAAGAGTATATATTAAGTGTTTATGCACTGATCAAGGAGAGGAATTCACTTCACAAGACTTCAACAGCTTCTGCACAGAACATGGAATCAAAAGGCAATTAATTGTAACCTACACTCCTCAACAGAATGGTGTGGCAGAAAGGAAGAACCGGACCATTATGAATATGGTTCGGAGTATGATGTCAGAGAAAAAAGTTCCGAAGACTTTTTTGCTAGAAGCAGTAAGTTGGACTGTGCATATTTTAAATCAAAGCCCCATGTTAGCTGTGCAAAATATGACTCTAGAAGAAGCCTGGAGTGGAGCTAAACCTTTAGTTGGATATTTTCGAGTCTTTGGCTGTATTTCACATGTACATATACCTGACGTGAAACGAACAAAGCTAGAGGATAAGAGTCTCACCTATGTGTTGCTTGGAGTTAGTGAGGAATCCAAAGCATATCGACTTTATGATCCTACTACCAAGAAGGTAATAATAAGTAGGGATGTTATTTTTTAAGAAAAAAAGTTTTGGGATTAGGATAACTCTTATGATGAGCAGTTTTTAGTTGATCAGGAATGGGCAGATGATGAAGAAACTCGAGATGGTGCAAGTGATTCAGGAAATGATGACAATGACGAGGTAGAATGAAGTGCTCTAAATTCGCCAGCTCCTGTACATACAAATGGCTCGTCCAGCTCAAAAGAAGAAAGGATAAGAAGGCCTCCAACATGGATGAAAGACTATGAAAGTGGCGAGGGACTTTCAAATGAAGAAGTTGACACTAATCTTATTTTTTTTACCACTGCTGATCTAATTCATTTCGAAGAGGCTGTGAAGGATAGCAAATGGAGAGAGGCTATGGACTTAGAAATAAATTTCGTTAAAAAAAATGGAACTTGGACACTCACTAACTTACTAGCTGAAGCTAAGAAAATTGGTGTCAAGTGGGTGTACAAGACGAAGCTCAACAAGCATGGAGAAATTGACAAGTTTAAAGCACGTTTGGTGGTGAAAGGATATGCTCAACAATATGGAGTGGACTACTTAGAGGTGTTTGGCCCAGTGGCTAAAATGGATACCATCAGGATGATTATAGCACTCGCAGTACAAAAAGGTTGGGACATTTTTCAGCTTGATGTGAAGTCTGCCTTCTTTCATGGAGAACTAAATAAAGAAGTTTTGTGGAGCAACCTAAGGGGTATGTAAAAAAGGATGAACCTCATAAAGTATACAGGTTGCAAAAGGCATTGTATGGGCTAAAACAGGCTCCTCAAGCCTGGTTCAACCACATTGAAGCACACTTTCTAAGTTAAGGGTTTGAGAAGTGTCACAGTGAACAAACACTATTCATCAAAACAAACAAGGGAGGTAAAATTTTGATTGTTAGTCTTTATGTTGATGATTTAATCTTCACTGGTAATGACCATGTGATGTTTGAGGAATTTAAGCAATCCATGATGAAAGACTTTGATATGACTGATCTTGGAAAAATGAGATATTTTCTTGGAATTGAAGTCTTACAAAGAACTGATGGTATCTTTATTAGTTAGAAAAAGTATGCTTGTGATGTGCTTAAAAGGTTTGGAATGGAAGAGAGTAATGCTGTTCACAACCCGATTGTTCCAGGATTCAAGATGCTTAAAGATGAAAGTGGAATTAAAGTGGATGAAACTTACTACAAACAGATTGTAGGAAGTTTGATGTATCTCACAACTACATGGCCAGACTTAATGTTTGTAGTGAGTTTAATTGGTAGGTTTATGACACGACCTACTGAACTTCATCTTGCAGCTGCAAAGCGAGTCTTGAGGTATCTTAGAGGGACAACAAGCTTTGGAATTTTCTACAGAAAATGAGGAGTTAAAAACTTAGTTGCCTGCACAGATAGTGATTATGCAGGTGACCCTGAAGACAGGAAAAACACTTCTGGATATATGTTCATGTTAAGTTCTGGAACAATTTCATGGTTTTCAAGAAAATAGCCAATTGTCACTCTTTCTACCACCGAAGTAGAATTTGTGGCAGTAGCAACTTGTGCATGTCAAGCTGTTTGGATGAAAAGGATACTAAAGAAGCTTGGATACTCTCAAGAAGATTTAACAATGGTGTACTGCGATAATTGTTCTACAATAAAGTTGTCAAAGAATCCTGTAATGCATGGTCGAAGTAAGCACATAGACATTCGGTTTCATTTCTTACGAGATTTAACCAAGGAATGAGTTGTGCAACTAGTTCGTTGTGGTACCAGTGATCAAATTGCAGACGCTATGGCCAAGCCATTAAAGCTTGATCTGTTTTAAAGGTTACGAAGTCAGATGGGTGTACGTGAAAAACCTGAAGTAAACTAATTACTCAGTGCAATTAGTTTAAGGGAAGGTGTCAAGATTATTAGGATATTCTATTAAGATTCTTTAATTCTGTTAATAACTTATCTGTCTGTTAAGATAGAGTTGTTAGTATCTTAGCTATTTTCTTGCTTATTTACCATGTTTAGCTGTTAAACGTGGGCTGCTCCTATTTTTCTGTTTTGATCTCATGTAAGGCCTATTTAAGCCGTAGTTGCTGAAATGAATAAAGTGCAGTCATCATCCTACTTTGTTACTAAGTTTGTGTTATCTCATTCAAACTTCATAACACGAATTGAAGAGGAAAAGGAATTAGGGTTCTTGAATTGCTACCATCCTTACTAACCTGAGGTGCTTTAGTTTTCTAATCCTTAGTTTCCATTTTCTACCTGGAAAAAACCCAAAAAATAAAATCGAACAGTGCACATTGGGGAGGACGTTGACTGCTCTTTGGAGGCGACCATCACCATGATTCAAGTATTCGGTCAATTAAAGCAAAAATGGCCTCCGGCGGACATCGACAATGACAATGACCTCTCTCCAGAGGTGAGGACAATTCAGCTGCTCGATGATAGTGAAGTGATGGTAGAGACTCGACGGAGAATAGAGGCTGATGGTTTTGAGGGAAAAGGAAGAAGTTTGGGTTTAGGGCTCATAGGAAGGATCCGTCGTCTATCGAAATTTGGAAGGCCTTAGGCAATGAAAGAGTTTGCATTTCTTGGGTTGACTGAAAATCTGATATGCACTAGTTCATTAAATTTATAAGTTTAGGGACAAATTTATCAAGCAAAAAAGGCTAAGAGAGTAAAAAAAAGTTTTCTTTTTTTGTCTTAACGGTTATTAACGGAGTTAACTTTTAAGGGGTTAAGTGTAGGTATTTGAAACAATGGAGACATAACTGTAGGTTTGTCTAAACCTTGGGGTGTTTTGATAATTTTACAGAAAAAAAGGTCTACGTTCTTCATCGTCATCTCCCTCAGCACCGCCATGCCGCCTCCATCTTCTCCTCTATCCACATCGTGACTTTCTTCAACAACTACGATCAAGGAGCCTACGCCAAAGCTGACTCCCCCAAGCCCTACCACAACTTTCTGCAAACTATGGGCTTTAGAACATTTTCTGAACTCATCCACCGCTCCAAGAGTGCAGTCAACCTCGTGGCCATTGTCTATGATGCCTTTGTCCCATAGAGGCATTATTACAGTCATGTTTCTCACTACGTGGGACCTTTTGTAATGGCTGACTATAATGTCCGACTAAAGCCTAGGAAAATTAATTAGACTAGAAGCAGCCTATTTGGACCCTGACTAAAGGCTTTGTTGTACTCTTTGATTGTCTTCTCTAATTCATTTCCCTTTTCACCAAAAAAAAAAAAAAAAGAATTCTACAGCTTCTAGCTTTTTTTTTTTTAATGGAACATATTTCCTTCTATTAAAATCTTTTATCTGACTGAAACAACCTTTTTTCTTTGTTTTTTTTAAGTCTTTAGTTTAGTTATGTGTTTATCAGCTCAGTTAGCTTTCCCATTTTTCCTTAAATGGATTGGACACATGTCATAATTAAGAGAGGGCGACATGAAGGGGACTGGCAATTGTGGGACACAAGATTTGAATTCGCGGACAAGGACGAGTGTAATTTACTCCAGATAGATTGGTTTTTTGTTGGGTTGAGTTGGATCCAAGATTATTCCCTCCTTAAAAGCCCGATACCCAAGAAGAAAATCAAAGCACCAGTCCCAACTCCTAACTCCGACACAAGAATGGGAGGCGTAGACGAAGATGTGAGGGTGGGAGCTAACAGATACAGGGAGCGGCAGCCAATCGGCACGGCGGCGAGGACGACCTTAGATGGGAAGGACTACGCCGAGCCACCTCCAGCACCGCTTTTGGGGACCGGCGAGACGTTGTCGTGGCCGTTTCACAGGGCCGGCCTTGCGGAGTTCGTGGCCACTTTCTTGTTTCTCTACATCACGGTGTTGACGGTGATGGGCGTGGCCAAGTCCAACAGCAAGTGCTCCACTGTTGGGACTCAGGGCATCGCTTGGGCTTGCGGTGGCACGATCTTCGTCCTTGTCTACTGCACTGCTGGCATCTCAGGTAATCCTTTTTCGTCGTAACGCGATATCGAGTAAACATGACAACGATCGGTGTGTCTGGTGGTGGTGTAGGGGGACACATCAACCCGGCAGTTACATTTGGGATGCTGTTGGCTAGGAAGTTGTCGCTATTCAGGGCTCTGTACTATATGAAAATGCAATGCCTGGGCGCTATAGCCGGCGCTGCCGTTGTGAGGGGGTTCCATGGCAACCAGTACGAGAGGCTTGGTGGCGCAGCCAACATCCTCAGCTCGGGTTACAGTAGAGGCAGCGGCCTCGGTGCAGAGATCCTTGGTACTTTTATCCTTGTCTACACAGTCTTTTCAGCCACCGATGCCAAGCGCAACGCGAGAGATTCCCACGTTCCTGTAAGCGCGTTCTCAGACAAATTAGTTTCAACTTACACTTCAATAGCCGTCTACTTATACTAACTAAAAGGTTTCGGTTTTGGATGATTTGTGTTGTGTTGAGTAGATCTTGGCGCCTCTGCCCATTGGATTCGCGGTAGTTCTGGTGCACCTGGCCACAATTCCTATTACAGGAACCGGAATTAACCCAGCTAGGAGTCTAGGCACAGCTCTCATCTACAATAAGGGCAAAGCATGGGATGACCATGTAATTATCATAATTCGTCCATAATTACAAACTGATTTTTTAGTTAATCAAGAGACAGTTGATGAGACGTTTAGAAATTACACAAGACTAAATTTTCTGTTTTCTTCTTGCCGGGTTCTTGTTGGCAGTGGATCTTCTGGGTAGGACCATTCACAGGGGCAGCCCTGGCAGCACTGTACCATCAAATAGTTCTGAGGGCTTTGCCTTTCAGATCCAAGTGACATGGGTTGCAGAGAGCGGAGCGTGCTGGTTTTGTGTACTCACCCAATTTATAGTATATTTCTCACTACTACTCGTTCTCTATTTTATGGTTCTTAATTTCTGCAGTTTTTCCAAATAACACCTGTTAAATTTCCTCACCTGATAGCCATGCAAAAGTAAAATGGTCGTGTGTTGGTACTTGTAAACTTCATGTACTGCATGCTTCGGATGGGCCGATTATACTATCCATGTATACTTATTAATTACTGTATAGTCACGTCTTTATGGGTAAATTAGTTAACTAAACTAATTTACATATCCGGTGTTATTATGAGATTAAAAAATTTATTAAGTTTCACAAAGTAATAAATATTTACACTACTAAAATATAAGACTTTACCAACTGCCATTTACCAAATTTACCAACTGCTGTACGTTGGTAAATGGCAGTTGGTATTCGAAACGTTGGAAAATTTTTTACCAACGCGCAACTAATAACACGTTGGTAAATTCCAACATGTAGACGTTGGTAAAATACACGTTGGTAATTACCAACGGTCATGAAAAGGACTTGGTTTTCATCGCGTAATTGTACTTACCAACTGTCAGCCGTTGGTAACTTACCAACTGTCATCCGTTGGTAACTATAACTGCTACCAACTTCCAGCAGTTAGTAACTTACCAACTGTCAGCCGTTGGTAAGTTGCCAACTGTCGGCCGTTGGTAAGTTACCAACTATTACCAACTGCTGGCAGTTGGTAATTACCAACTGTCGTAGGAACCCGCGTTGGTAGTTACCAACTTACATCAATTGGTAAGGAAGTTGTTATGAAACCGTTGGTAATTACCAACTTGTATACGCGTTGGTAACAGGATGACAGGCGGTAATTACCGACGCGCGCAAGTTGGTAAGTTCCCCGTTTGCACGTTCGAAATGTACATTAAACGTTCCAGGTTTCGGTTGTTTCTTATTTTTCCCAGTTTGAATATAGATTCAAAACTAACATACCAATTCAAAAGTTCCCCCAGGATGTAGGCTTGATTCCTCTTTTAACTTTTTACCTCAAATAAGAATATAATACAAACTGCTAGCATATTAAACAATTGAAACAATTGCAGAAAGCAATGTCCAACACTGTACACATTTGGGAATTTGTACTTACATTAACATACATTTTATCCAGTAAAGCCCTATGTTAAGACAAATGTAGTAAATGAAAGAAGACAAGAAGATATGTCTGCGACATCCATAAGTAAGCTCATAGTTTTTTCTTTATAATGTTCGCTCAACAATATTGAACATAATTTGTTTGTTTTGATAATATACAAAAAATGGTCACTTCAAACAACTTGTTGAACGATGCAATAAAAGATGAAAAAGTAGGAAGAAAATCCATTACTGAGTCATCATAGCCATTTTGAAGATAATGGTAGTACTTATAAGAACCTTGAACCAGAGAAGAAATGCCACCAGAGACTGAAAAGGAAATTAGAAAAAAAAAAGTCAATAAACAAAATTAAATACCACATGGCAAGCATAAAGGAAAAATCAAAATAGTCAAACACACATAGGCACTCACCACCACTGCTAAGAATTCCCATATGCACATCTTTAAGCATAGCAGAACCTAACAACACCAAGGAAAGGATAAAACAGAGAAGCGAAACCATTAGCAATCTCAAACTTTTTGCAGTAGATGAACTTACCTTTTTTATTAGAGCTTTTCTTTGAACTGGCTGAAACTCTTGACAGATCAAGGGCGTTGGCAATTCTCAAAATGGGACAATCAAACGGTAATCCAAGCCTTAAATGCAGAGATTTCCTTACTTCAACTGAAAATGTACAAACTCTTAGTCAGTAATCCTAATATAATACCATATCAACTATCAAACTATGCAATCCAATTCGTACACTCATTACATTTTAGAAGCTTCATTCTAACAATATTGCTAAAATTGAGCATATTTCTCATAGGCAAGTATTTATCTGTATAGTAAGTCATCACCAATGCCTTACTATTTGTTAACCAAGGTTACATAATCTGACAATGAAAATTCATTTTGCAGAATAAAAGCAGCTCAATTTAGTTGACAATTAGCTGTCGCTTTTGAGTTTAGAAAAGACATGGCTGGAGAGATAGCAAGATACGATTGAATTGACACAAAAGTATACCAATACTAAAATAGTGTTTACTTAAGGTCATAGAAGACAATAGTAACTTCAAGCGAAAAGGATTCTAATAAACTTAGTTTGGTAAGGACAGTGGCCACTTTCAAATTCAGATAAGAACGGGATTGACTGAAGGGAAGAAAGGAACGTTCTGGCTGAAAGTAGTCAAATAAGAACTTTCATAGTGCCACTGATAGATAGCTTTTTATTAATAAAATATAATGGCTCTAACTGCAAATACCTTGCTTCATCTCTGTCTCCCCATAATTAAGTTCATAGACAACAGTAATTGGATGAAGAAGCCCAGGCAAACAGAAGTGGTATGGGTGTAGCTGTAAACAAAGAAAATCTCAAATTGTTTGCAGAATGACGAACCGCACACTTTCTGTAAGCAATAATAAGATATCACAAAGAGGACAATAGCCAAATCTCCTTCAAGTACATCAGGCACTCGGGACAGATCATACCACAGATAGTAAATTAATATATTTAGATAAGAAGCAGCAGCAGAAATTCTAGCAGAAAAGTATAAATCTTCAAGTTCCAATTCTTCTTCACTTAATTAATCATAAACTAGGCCAAAATATAGTTTGATGTAATTTTCGCATTACTTCTACTCATATCCAAGAGTATCATTTAATCAGAGCATTTTATTTGTTAGATCATGTCTCAAGATAATGGAACCCCAAATATATTAAGTACAGTATTCAAAAGGGTGAAGATAGCAATTGAATGGTAGAGATGGAAGCTGAAGGAGAGCAGTCTTGGAATTTTATCCTACCAGTTTTAGCAAGTATAACAGCCAGTTGTTGCAGCTTACAAATTAAGTATGGTTGTTATTATTTAAACAACAAAATCCCATGTAACAAAACATGCAGATTCTCCGACTAGCCCACTTTGGGTGTGTGCCAGCTCTACTAACAAGGTTCCCTACCAAATAAGTACAGACAAATAAAAGCAAAAAGCATACTGTAGTATGGCACTGAAGAAGCACCAAACAATAAAGAAAAAATGCAGACGCTTGAAGGAAAACAAAGAGTTTGGAAGTTAATAAGCTATGAGTTTGATTGCCAAATGTAACAAGCTGGAGCTGCGATAACATAATCCAGCAGTTTTAAGAAAAGGCTCACCTGCAAAGATCTAACTTTTATGCTTAAATCCTCCATCCTCAGGTTTTTACTGAACAAATTAATACTGCTTGAGACATCAATGTTATTGTTCTCGGAGGCAGTAACCAATGAGTACCCATAACGTATAAGCAATCCAAGACAAAAGAGAGATCGCCCCACTTGCTGAGAGAACTCAATAAAATGCATCTTAGTAAGCTTCTAATTAAATTTATTCAACTAAAGAAAACATGAATGCACTCACAAATAGTATTCTAATATTAAAAAACTTGTTCCATAGCAGATATCACATGAAAAAGGACATCTATTGTTTTTTAAGATTATAAGAAACTGAAAAGTTTGCGGTTTAATTGCAACAATAGGTGGAAACGGAAGTACAAAACCTAGTTAACACATACAAACTTAAACATCTTAAAGAAAATCAAATAGATATGATTCTGCTATCAAACAAGTACAGAAGGACAGGTGAATAAACAGCAGCTAAAAGCGCCAAGAAAAATAAAACAAAAACTGTTTTGTCCTTAGCACAGACAAAAACTAAGGATCCTACCCCTCCAATATCAAAAGAACATTGGAACAAAACAGATTTCCCCACGTGCTTCTGGAAAAATAACAAACAACATGGAACATTCAGTACCAACTTCCCTTTGCCATTTCATAAAGTTTTGGAACTTCTTTCACAAAAGAATCAAAATGACATACACCAAATCCTAATTTATTAGGAAGAAAGATCAGAGGCTGAGCTTAAATGCATTTAGTCATAAGGATAAAGTAGAGCAAGCAAAATTAACTCCAGTAGTGTTATCTCATTTCCAGAGTACCAGCAGCAGGACGACATAGAGAGTTTTGGCATTCTTTTTCATCTCTTTGCGCTAAAACCATCATTAGCTAGACATTCTTTTTCCCGAAGGACAGCTAGACATTTTCTGGCTTTGTTTTTCTAATCTCTTTAGAAGAACAGATCCAGACTACATAACAGAGCAAACAAGAAATGAGACAGACGCTTCAAAAGTTTGAATACTTAAAAAACAAAAGGCATTGAATTTGATCAATCTAACAATAACTCCGAATTCAAACTGTAACAGAACAGTTCCTACACTCAGATTACAAGCTACACACATATCCACAAAGGCGAGTTAGCAGACGGATAATTCAACTGCAAAAGTCGGAGGCACTTACTCGCCAGCAGCGGAGGCGCTCGGCGGAAGCCTTCTTGATGTTTCCGATATCAAAAGGATCGGAAGGGAACTCATCGTCCTGGTTGTCGGAACGGCTGCTGCCGGACTCCAGGTCCTATCGCCGTCGCTTTGGTTGTTCTCAATAAGCGGCTGCTGCTACAACAACCCTAAACCAAAAACCCCAAAAAAGATCAGAAACCCAAAAAAGGTAAGTAATTAAAGAGGTTAGCTGTGTTGAAAGTGAATTAAATTACAAGAGTGAGGGAGAGGCCAGGAGAACATATTCTTGGGGAGATAAGGAGAGAGGAGGAGCGGCGGAGCGATGGCGTCGGTAGGCATGCTGTTGTTGCCATTGTAAGGTATATCTGCCACGATTCTCGCAACAGTTGAAAAGCTAGCGACGGTGGGCATGGAGAAGGTACCAATTCGTCGCAGGCCGCTTATTTCAGACAGGGAACAAACTGGAATCGCAGGCAGAAGAGCTCTCAATCGGGCGTTGATTTTGACGGCAAATCAACGACGGCAAATCGCAGGCGAAGGAAGGCCAATGAAATCACGACAGAAGATGGAATCACAAACGAAATCATGATGGACGATAGCAAATCGTAGACGGAATTGCGAAGGAAGGTGGAATCCCAGACGAAATCGCGACAAATGATAGAATCGAAGAAGAAATCGTAGGCAGAAGGAGGTTGATGGAGGACGGAGGACGGGTGGTGGCTGGGGATGAATGACCAATTTGTATATATAATAATATACAATTTGTATTGTGTATGAATATATATATTAACATATTTATAGAGTGAAATTAAAAATTATGGTTTTAATATATATGGTGAGGTTGGATATCCTAAAATATATTATTATTATTATTATTATTATTATTATATGAAATTTCAATATAATAATATATTATTATAATTACCAATGCGCGTTACCAACATGTACGCGCGTTGGTAAATTCACCAACGTCCACGCGCGTTGGTAGTTACCAATGTGCACGCGCGTTGGTAGTTACCAACGTGCATGTGCGTTGGAAATTTGCCCGTTAGAAAATGATTGATTTAGCAATGCGTTTAACCGTTGGTAAATTACCAACCCGCTGACGCGTTGGTAAATTTCAATTTTTTTTACCAACGGTCTTACGCGTTGGAAATTACCAACGCGCTGGCCGTTGGTAATTTGCCCGTTGGAAAACATGGTATTTTTAGTAGTGTTAAGTACTATAAGAATATTATTATAAAAATATACAATCAAATCAACAGTTTACAGAGTATTAAATTATTATAGCATGGTATTGAGTATCAGCAATGAATTTATTTATTTATATCCAACTTTTAAGTTTTAAATAATATCAATTCAAGCAGATATATCATTAATGCCCCAAGGCATCTTCGTTTGCTGTCATGTTGACAGGTGGAGAGACTTCCTGAGGAGGCGAGCGCCTGGAGCTCTGGTTTCCCAGCTGAGTGTGCCTGAAAAGCTCAAAGAAGAGGTTAGGAGGTCCCCGGTTTGCTTTTCCGGGGAGGACCCTCCGACACCCAAGTCTGTTTTCTGAGTGAAAGTGGAGGAAGAACACTAAGGGATCAAGTGTCTTGCCTGTTTTGTGTTTTCTCAGAGGGAGGAAAATGCCCATCTTTTGCCCAGTCCCATTTCCTAGTATTTATAGGAGTAGATGGTCCGTTTAGATCATGACACGTGTTCGGTCGGATTTGATCTGTATTTTTGGACCTAGGGGACAGGCAGCCGTTTGCAGCCTCCTTTAGCCCTGGACCCGGACAGGTTGTGTCAGGACTGGGGCGGCTACGGCGTGTCAGTTCGCCGTTCTGATGTGACGTGTAGGGCTTGTGGGCGGCATGTCAGAGGCTCCTTAAATGCTCATACCGTACTCCCGAGGTCCCCTGGGCGAGGTCGCCCTTCGGTGCGAGCACCCTCTTCGGATTCTATCCGTCCTTCGGTGCGAGCACCTCCTTCGGGATCTATCCCATAGTTCTGGGAGTTCCCTTGATGAACACCTTCTTCGGGACTCACACCCATAGTTCGGTGATTCCCTTGTTCAGGTGTTTCTTGTTCGGGGAAGACCTCTTCGGGGCCTCTGCCTTCGGGGAGATTCTCCCTTGCTTTAGAGAGATGGCTCTCTTACCCGAAGACGGTCAGTTTGGCCCCTTGGTGGAGACGGTGTTGTCCTCGGAATTCCTGACGAGCTAACCAAAGTCTCGAGCTCATAGTGTTTGACTTCGCACCTTCCGAGGTCAATGAAAAGATCCTCTCTTGGGTGACGTCAGACTCCTCGGCCAATATTCTGGCAGGGAGTTACTACCGAAGAGGCAATAGCCTTTGGCTATCACAGGCCCCCCTCCGAAAAGCCGAAGTGAGAAACTTCGGTTCATCGGTTTTCGAGTCTTGTGGTTGTGATATCTGCGCTGAAGACGCCTTCTTCTGCCTGGAGCGATGGGCAGCCCTTTTTGCGTCCTCGAGGCGCGAAAAGATAGGCTGTCCCTGTGCCGAAGATACACCTTCTGCCCGAAGTCACAGGCTGTCTCTTGGTGTCCTTGTGGCGAGGGAAATAGGATAACCTTGTACCGAAGATAGACGTTTTGCCCGAAGTCACAGGCTGTCTTTTGGTGTCTTCGAGGTAACCTACTTTTTTGCCTGTATAGGTCTGCTCATGCGTCGCGTCCTGTATCCAGCAGAGTCAGTCTAGGGCGGCGCCTCTAGACCAAATGGTGTCAGAGGGCGTGCTCGACGTGATGGACGACACGTGGCACGTTTGCTGCGCGATGACCGACACATGGCACACTTTTATTGGGTAAGAATGTACTGAGTACGGCTGGCTCGACTTTTCAGGCGCTCTTAGCAGTTATGGCGACGGTTCGCCTTCCGAGGGGTACTAATGACGACGGTTCTCCTGGCCTTCTCGGCCTATATATATCAGTCCTGTCATAACCCTCTTTCTTCTTCTGCTTTTGCTTTCTTTTGCCTTCTAATTCTCTCCCGATTTTCCGCGGCGGTTCTCTTTTTTCAGGAGTTTTTTCCGACCACTTTTCACGACGGCTTCCAGAAATCCAAATTCCGGCAAGACCTTTGGTGGGTTTTAGTCCTTCTGCTTTTTTCAAAGATTCTTCTTTGTTTTTCTCGAACTCGTTTTCCTTGTTTTTCCCGAACTCGTTTTCATCATGCCTGTTCCCGAGAGTTGGCAACCTCTTCTTTCTCACCCCTGCTGCACTACTCCGGCAAAACTAGCGAAGTGGAAGAAAAAATTTTTCTTACCCTCTTACTCTGTGACAAGGTTGCCCCGTCCTGACCAATTTCCTTTCTCCAACCGAAGTGATGAAATCACCGTTTTCCGAGCCCAACTGAAGGCCGGACTTCGGTATCCCCCCTCCCCCCCCCCCGGAGATGGTTAGCGCGTTCTGCAACTTCCATGGCATTGCCGTTAACCAACTCCCACCGACCTTGTACTGCTATTTCAACGCCTTCCTCTGCATGTGCGGCGTTTTCAAAATAAAACCTCACTTTGTAGTTTTTCTCCAGTACTACAAGCTCTTCGTGGTCCCGAAGGGTGGCTTCTACTTTATGCTACCTCGGGGATCCGGGAGCAAAAAGTATACGTTCACCTTCGCCACCAAAGACAGCTGGCGAGGGTGGCAACAAAAATTCTTTTTCCTGAAGAAGTCGGAGGCTTGGTCGCACGTCCCGACCAAGGGGAGGCTCAAGATGGATGTCGTTGACCCGAAGATACTGCTAGACGCCGACGTAGCACCTATATTTGAGGACTTCGACAGGCGCATCCGGGCCGTCTCTGACTGGGCTGCCGAGGTCTCTCCTCGTGCCCTTTACCCCTTTCTGATCAACTGGAGGCTCATGACCGAAGAGGTCCTTCGGGAACTCAAGGTGGTAAAGGAGCATGAGACAGACCTCAACATGCCGAAACCGGCTTCTTCGGGGAAGGACTCCTGGCTCGTGAAACTCCTTCGGGGGAAAGAGACTTATGAGTCTTTTTACGAAAGTAAGTTACTTTCTCATTTTTTCCTTCATAACTTCATCTTGGACTTACACTGATCTTCTCTTCCTTTTTTCAGAGATGGGCGACGACACGGCTGCCTTCTACAAAGCTCTTTTTACCGGGCAGGCCCAGAGGGGCGAACAGACAAAGAAGGCCGCCTCTCAGAGGCGGAAGCAGACTTCGGACGGTCCTCCTTCCAAACGGGCAAAGAAAGCTGCTCCTTCCTCTCTTCCGCAAATTCCGGAGGAGGTAGGCGAGGAGCCCGAAGACCCTGCTGCCCCTTTGCCCGAGGTTCCTTCTGTCGACGTCCCTTCTTCCGACGTCCTCCCTCAAAGCCCCACGCCTTCGCATGCTCTTCTGGAGGGCGATGGGGAGGAGACCCCTTCTGCCGAGGAACGGCGCCAAATAAAAGGCAAGGGGATCTCTACTGAGGCGACGTCGATTCTCGACGATGACGTTACCGAGGTGCCCACAGGTTTGTACTTTGTTGAAGAACCTTTTTCTTCTCTTGTAAATCCTTAAGGGTTTTCTGGCCTTAACCAATTTTCTTGCCTTGTTGTGTAGCGGAGGTGGCCACTCCTGACTGGGTTGCCGAACACGCCCGCAAGAGGGCCCTTCGGGATGCCCAAGTCCCAGCAGGGAAAGTTCCGAAGGAGCCCTTCTGGACGTTCACGGAGGACATGAATATGTACTCCGAGGACTGCCCCGAGATGGCCAGGCAGATGTGCAAAGGGGTGTTTACTGAGGCCTCTTATAAGGCCCTTACGGAGGCTTACCCAGGCGACATCTCTTTGGCCGCTAAACTCACTGAACATGCCGCCCAGGTATGCTTCACTGTTTCCTTAGTGCCAATTTCGCCTTTGCTTTTTACTTAGCATCATTTTCCCTTTGTTTGCTTTTTTTGCAGCTGATGGGGTATGCCGGGTTGCTCCGTGTTCGGGTGGCGCGAGAGACAGAACGGAGGGCGACACTCTGGGACCTTTACACCAAGACGAAGGCCCAGTGTTCGGCGTTGGCTGCCGATAATGCTCAACTGAAGCAGTCTTCGGAGAAGGAAATTGCTGAACTTCGGGAGGGGTTCATAAAAGAGAAAGAGGAACTTGAGAAAGGCACCTCCCAGAAACTTTTCGACATCGGCTCTCGGGTGGCGGAGCTGACTTCGACCGTAGAAGCGATTCAAAAGGATAAGTCAGAAAGTGACGCAATCCTTGCGAAGACGCTCGAGGAAAAGGCCCAGCTCGAAGCCGAGGTCGCATCTCTGAAGAAGCCTTCAGAAGAGAAGAAGAAGATGAAGGCATTGAAGAGAAAGCTTAAGGATCTGGAGAAGGATTACGCGGATCTGGAGAAGGACTATGCAGATTTGGCGGTCAAGAAGCGGGAGTCCGATGATATGACGAAGTTGGGCTTTCAAGACGGCTTCTGTCTTGCTCGGCACCAAATTCTGCAGAAGTTCCCAGATTTTGACCTCTCCTTCCTGGAAGGCATGAACATCCCGAAGGAGCCTCGGTGGACTTGGTCCAAGATTGAGCACTTGAAACTGCCTCCTTTTCTCTCGGCGCCGAAGGCTGCTGACAAAAGCACAGAGGCTGGCAGTTCTCAAGACGCCGAGGTTCCTTAGTTTGTACTAGGGCCTTTTGTCTTCATTTTCTTCTTCTTTTTTGTATTCTTTCAGCAACTTTTTTCTCTGTAAGCACTTTTTGGCTCATTAGATAAAAATTTGGCTAAGTATTTTTTGCCAGATCCCTTTGTTTCCCTTTGTCCCGAACATAATTCGCTCGAGAAACTTCGGAAAACCATACTCTTGCTTTCCTTTGTCCCGAACATATTCGCTCAAGGGACTTCGGAAAACCATACTTTTGCTTTCCTTTGTCCCGAACATATTCGCTCAAGGGACTTCGGAAAACCATACTCTTGCTTTCCTTTGTCCCGAACATATTCGCTCAAGGGACTTCGGAAAACCATACTTTTGCTTTCCTTGGCGATTGCTTTCGTGAGACTCTTGTTTTGTACTTCTTCAGAACTTTTTACTTCGACAAATTTGTCCAACTTGTGCAATACAACTTTCCCACCAAACTTTTTAGGCATAGAATTTTTTCAAGGCCTCTGAGTGCCAAGTGTTTTTTAATTCTATGCCTTCGGCATCGCCGAGCTTATAAACTCATTTTCGTACTTCGGCAAGTACCAGGTAGGGTCCTTCCCAATTTGCGCGAAGTACCCTGTGGGACGGCTTTCGGGGTGCAAATTCAGCCTTTCGGAGAACGAGATCTCCCTTCTTTATTCCTTTCGGCCTGGCGCGTAGGTTTATGGCTGCTGCCACTCTTTGCTGGAAAGCTTTTCTTCTCAGCTCAGCTACTTCTCTGTGTTCGCTGACGAGGTCGAGCTTGGTTCTCAGGCCGAGGTCATTTCCTTTTTCATCGAACACTTGGACTCGTATTGACGGTTGTACTACCTCGACAGGGATGATGGCCTCTGTACCGAAGATGAGTGAAAAGGGCGTTTCCCCTGTGGCTCTTCGGGGTGTTGTTCGGTAACTCCATAACACGCTTTGGAGTTCTCCTGGCCATTTCCCTTTTGCTTCTCCCAATCTCTTTTTCAGACCATCTTTTATGGTCCTGTTAGATACTTCCACCTGCCCATTACTTTGGGGGTGAGCTACTGGGGCGAAGTGCATTTTTGTCCCGAGGTCGCTAATGAACTCTTGGAATCCTTTGTCTATGAACTGGGATCCATTGTCCGCTACGAGTACCCTCGGTATGCCAAATCTGCATACGATGTTTTTCCATACGAACTTCTGCACTTCTTTTGCCGAGATAGTTGTCAGAGGTTCTGCCTCGACCCACTTAGAGAAATAGTCTACTGCTACTACGCAGAACTTTACGCCTCCAGGCGCCGTTGGGAGTGGCCCAATGAGATCTATGCCCCAAACTGCGAAGGGCTAAGGATAGTCTGCCGAAGTCACGAACTCCGAGGGTGTTCTTTGGATGTTCGCATGTCTCTGGCAACTACCACATTTCCGGACGAACTGCTTCGCGTCCTTTCTCAGGGTAGGCTAGAAGTATCCTTGGCGAAGTATCACTGCTGCCAGGGCGTCGGTTCCGATGTGCGAACCACAGGCACCTTCGTGAACTTCTTCGAGGATCATTTCAGTATCCTCTTCACTAACACACCTCTGTAGTGGATTTGCATATCCTTCCCGATATAGTTCTTCTCCAATTAAGAAGAAACGTCCGGAGCGCCTTCGCACTTTTGCGGCTTCGCTGGGGTCTTCGGGGAGTGTGTTGGTTGCGAGATACGTTTTGATTAGTTCTTTCCATCCTTTCCCCGAGGTCGCTATGCTTAACATCGCGACGCTGGGGTGGCTTAGCACTTCGGTGCAAGTTTTGGACTTCGCCAAGCAGTCTGCCTCAGCATTTTCTCGTCGGGGTACGTTCTCGATTTTCACGACGTCGAACTCCCGAATAAGCTTTGTTACCAACTCATGGTATTTCGCCAAGGTCGGGTCTCTCGCACCATAGTCCATTGCCATTTGCCGGACCACCAGCTGGGAGTCACTGTGGGCTTTCAAGTTTCTCACGCCAATCTTTCTGGCCAGGCGTAATCCTGCTATGAGGGCCTCATACTCGGCCATATTGTTGGTGGCGTTGAAACTGAACTTGATGGCCTTCATTTCTTCTAGGCCTTCGGGGCCTCTGATAATCACTCCAGCTCCCTGGTGTTCGGATCCTGAGGCCCCGTCAACATATAACGTCCATTCTGGCTCGTCTTCGCCCAAAAACGAATGTCCCTCCTCGGTGTTTGGTACTTCGGCGATGAAGTCTGTCAAAGCTTGAGCTTTTATAGCTTTCCGGGGTTCATACGTGATGTCGTGTTCGCCAAGCTCTATACACCACTTGGAAAGCCTTCCCGAGTGATCAACTTTCCTCATAACATCCCGTAGAGGCAGGGTACTTCGGACGATAATGGGGTGAGCCTGAAAGTATGGCCGTAGCCTTCTCCCTGCAAGCACTAAGGCATATATAGCTTTTTGAAGCAAAGGGTACTTGACTTCAGCGCCATGCAGGGACTTGCTGACATAGTAGACCGGCCATTGCTTTGGCCCTTCTTCTTTCACGAGGACCGAGCTCACAGCTTTTTTTGTGACGGCGAGGTATAATACGAGGGGCTCTCCCTCCCGAGGTTGCCGCAGAGTCGGCAGGCCGGCCAAGTAGACTTTGAGTTCTTCCCAGGTTTTTTGGCAATCTTCATCCCAAGGATGACCATTCCTTCTGAGTTTTTGGAAGGTTTCCTCTAAATCTTCAACGTGGTAGCCAGGCAGTTTGCTTTTGACTATCATATCATCAACATACACCTCCATGTTCCTCCCCATTTGGTCTTTGAAGACTTTGTTCATCAGCCTCTGGTAGGTGGCTCCTGCATTTTTTAGTCCGAAGGGCATCCTGATATAGCAATATGTTCCTCCCTCAGTGATGAAGGCAGTCTTCTCTTCATCTTCGGGGTTCATCCTTATCTGATGATACCTACTGAAAGCGTCCAGGAAACTTAGGAGCCCGTACTCGGCAGTTGAGTCTACCAGTTGGTCTATTGGCGGAAGAGGATATGAATCTTTCGGGCAAGCATCGTTCAAATTTCTGAAGTCGATGCACATTCGGAGCTTACTACTTCCTTCTTTTATGGCAATTACCACGTTGCTTAGCCATTCGGGGTAGTTTACCTTCCGGATAACGCTAGCGTCTATCAGACGCTGGACTTCGGTCTTGACGAAGTCACTTTTGTGAGCCGAGATGCTCCGTTTCTTTTGCCGGACAGGTTTTACTTCCGGACTCGCTTTGAGGCTATGCTGGATTACGCAAGGGTTTACCCCTGGCATGTCCTTCGGTGAGTAGGCGAACAGATCTTTATTTGCAAGCAGAAAAGATACAAGTTTTTCCTTGTCTCCTTCGGCCATGCTTTTCCCTATTCGGGTATTATGGCCTGGGACAAGCTCTACGTCTTCTGTTTCCGCTTTTGTGGGATCTTCTGCCTCGCCCCTTTCCAGCTCTTTTACTTCTACAGCAAGTGCTAAGTTGCTTGCTGGAGCCTTTCGTGCTCTGACGAACACCTTTCTCACCTCGCCTTGATCAATGAAGATCTTTGCGTCTCCTCCTTTGGTGGCGAAGGTGACGGTCAAGTACTTTACATCAGGGCGAATGTGCAAATTTCCCTGTGTCTGTCTGCCGAGGATGGCGTTGTATGACGAAGGGACGTCCATGACTATGAATCTTGCCATGGTAGAGGCGAACAACTCAGCAGTTCCTTTCTCCGAAGTTTCTTTCATCATCAAGGGGAGGCCGATCCACCCGAGGACAGGTAGCTCAGATGGTCCTACGCCGAACGTGGGTGAAGTAACAGCCTTGAGGTCACTCCTGGATACGCCCAAGCTTGGCAGCAAATGTGAGAACAAGACGTCTGCGTTTGACCCATCGTCCAGCAGTACCCTCTTGACGTCCCAGTTTCCTATCCTCACCATTATCAGCAATGGATCGTCATGGGGAAATACGATGGTGGAGCCATCCTCGCGGGCCAATTTTTTCGTTGGGCTCTGATATTCCATCACCGCTATCTCTCTGGCCCTTCTTTTTCTTTCCGATGATAGAAGTCCGGTTGTGATCGTCTGTATTACTCCTGCCGAAGGTGGAGGACGCCTTCTCGGACTTCGGTTCCTTCGCCTGTCTGAATCGTAATCCTCGTCATCGGGCTTTCCTTCTTCCTCTTTTTTCCCCTTCGGGGAAGGCATTCTCAAATAACGCCGAAGCTGGCCCTGCTTTATCAGTGATTCGATGTACTTTTTCAACTGAAAGCAGTCTTCGGTGTCATGACCGTGATCACGGTGGAACTGACAGAACTTCTTCATGTTCCTTCTGTTGTCAGCAGTCATGCCCCTCGGTCGTTGGATTTGAGCCCCCTGTTTTTCCAACGCCATGAGGACGTTAGCCCTCATGGTGCTCAGAGGTGTAAAGTTTTGGGGCTTCCTCCCTCCTACTCGCATTCTCCGAGGTCGGCCTATCTGTTCCGTTGGACACCGAGCTTGCTGGCTGGATCCTTCGCCACGAGTGTGAATGTGGTCAGCCTTCGGTCCAGTCATTCTCAGTTCTTCGGCTATCATATGTTGTTCAGCCCTTCGGTAGAATTCTCCCAGCGTGTCCGGGGGATCTTTGGAGAATTCATAAAACAAGTGCGAATCCCTCCAGAGGCCCCTCGTCATGGCGAGGATGCGGATTTCGGGGCGAAAGTCCGGAACGCTGAGGGCTTCTCTGTTGAACCTCTCGACATAGTCACGGATGGTCTCCCCGTTTCTCTGTGCTATGTCAAACATCTGGACGGGCATCTTCGCCGTCGGCTTGCTCCTAATGAACTGTTGGGTGAACACTGTGGACAGCTCCTGGAACCCCCTGATGTTTCCGGGAGGCAAGGAATTGTACCAGGCAGTTGCTGGTCCTGCGAGGGTGACTTCAAAGCACTTGCAGAGTGTAGCATCATCAGCCCCATGTAGCACCATGCTGCGTTTGTACTTTGTTAGGTGGGCCTGGGGATCAGTCCGACCCTCATAGGTCTCTAACCGAGGTAGCCTGAAGTCACTTGGCATGGCCGCCTCGACCACTGTTCGGGCGAAAGGTGTTTCATCTCCAGAGACGGTTTCAGTTAGCCTGGCCCAAACAGGCTTGCGTGCCACCTGCTGTTCCACTCTCTCCAGTCTTGCCAAGACTTTCTCCAGGAGGAGCGCAGCACTGGGCTCCTCTTCTTGGTGCTTGGAGGTTCTCTGGTAAGAGGACTGTTGCCGTCTCTTCGGGGAGCGACTTCGGTACCGAGGTGAGGGGGACCTTGCCTCTGGCGACAAACTTCTTCTGGACGGGACTTCGGGTCGTTCAGACCTCGCTTTTTCCGCCAGCCGTGCTCCGAGGGGCAAGTTATCTGTCGAGGACTCTTCCCGTGGCTCCCCACTTCCCGAGCTATGATGTGTTGCCCTTGGGCTTTTCTCCCGAGGTCATGCTGGCGAAGTGGGTTTTTGCGCTCGGCCTGGTTGCGGCCACCTTCGGTCTATCTGTTGTGTCATTTCAGCCACATCAGACCTTTGAAAGTCTCGTAAAAAACCCATGGTGATGACAAGAGGGCGTTCCTCTTCAGGCAAGGAAGTCTCTGGGGGACTTTGTTCGGTAGCTGGTTGGGTCTCAGGCACGGACAGGGACTTCGGGAGTCCTTTGTCCTTCGAACGCCGAGTTTCGACAACAGCTACCTGGGAGTAGGTTCCCACAGACGGCGCCAAATGATGCCCCAAGGCATCTTCGTTTGCTGTCATATTGACAGGTGGAGAGACTTCCTGAGGAGGCAAGCGCCTGGAGCTCTGGTTTCCCAGCTGAGTGTGCCTGAAAAGCTCAAAGAAGAGGTTAGGAGGTCCCCGGTTTGCTTTTCCGGGGAGGACCCTCCGACGCCCAAGTCAGTTTTCTGAGTGAAAGTGGAGGAAGAACACTAAGGGATCAAGTGTCTTGCCTGTTTTGTGTTTTCTCAGAGGGAGGAAAATGCCCATCCTTTGCCCAGTCCCATTTCCTAGTATTTATAGGAGTAGATAGTCCGTTTAGATCATGACACGTGTTCGGTCGGATTTGATCTGTATTTTTGGACCTAGGGGACAGGCAGCCGTTTGCAGCCTCCTTTAGCCCTGGACCCGGACAGGTTGTGTCAGGACTGGGGCGGCTACGGCGTGTCAGTTCGCCGTTCTGATGTGACGTGTAGAGCTTGTGGGCGGCATGTCAGAGGCTCCTTAAATGCTCATACCGTACTCCCGAGGTCCCCTGGGCGAGGTCGCCCTTCGGTGCGAGCACCCTCTTCGGATTCTATCTGTCCTTCGGTGCGAACACCTCCTTCGGGATCTATCCTATAGTTCTGGGAGTTCCCTTGATGAACACCTTCTTCGGGACTCACACCCATAGTTCGGGGATTCCCTTGTTCAGGTGTTTCTTGTTCGGGGAAGACCTCTTCGGGGCCTCTGCCTTCGGGGAGATTCTCCCTTGCTTCAGAGAGATGGCTCTCTTACCCGAAGACGGTCAATTTGGCCCCTTGCTGGAGACGGTGTTGTCCTCGGAATTCCTGACGAGCTAACCAAAGTCTCGAGCTCATAGTGTTTGACTTCGCACCTTCCGAGGTCAATGAAAAGATCCTCTCTTGGGTGACGTCAGACTCCTCGGCCAATATTCTGGCAGGGAGTTACTACCAAGGAGGCAATAGTCTTTGGCTATCAATCATCATGTTCGGTCCTAACTCTAAAATGAACAGTTTTTCTAAAAAAACAACATACACGAAAAGTATTAACATGAGATTAAAAAAGATAAAGCTAAAATCATATTTTAGGGGAACAGTTGTGTGATCATTGATTTAAATTCTAGAGAAACTAATTATATTTTCCTGTCTCTTAGCACCACTAAATTTTGTTGAAACCTTCAAATTGTGACATCTTTTATATATATTGAATCTGTAAAAAATAATAATAATAATGTAACATGCTTTTGAATATAAGGCCAAAGGTTAGAAAATGGAAACATGAGAAATTACACACACACACATACTTATTTTTTTTTCAAATGGATTAACAGATAAAGAAAGTTTAGATGGAGCACATGTATTTGTAAAAATATAGACCTGCAACAAAAAATTAATAATTGAATTACAAAGAAACTATGAACAGAATCTTGAAAGAAAAACCGAAAGGAGTAATTGTATTTGGTAACATTTCAAAAAATTAAATCATTAATATTCTCACAATTCACAAAATATATACGTTTTGTAGGATTCATTCTTTGAGTTTTCAGTTAAATACATAAAGAATCCATAAAATATATACGTTTTGAAAAATTTTAAGGCAACCCTTCTCAAAATTTTTTAGTTTGATAACTAAAAACTTTGAAATTTTCAATAATTTCCTAAAAAAAACTTGGTCCTTTACTCTTAAAAATATACATAAGATAATCCCAAGACTTTTATAAATCATACAATATGTCACTAAAGTTTGAAAAATGACATTTTAGTGATTACGCTTAAAGTTTAAAGAAAGTGACAAATTTTCTCTATTAAACATAAAATTTTATTCTTATGAAAAGATATAGAAATTTACTTACTTCATCATTCATGAGATGTGAACTGATGCCCCAAGGCATCTTCGTTTACTGTCATGTTGACAGGCGGAGAGACTTCCTGAGGAGGCAAGCGCCTGGAGCTCTGGTTTCCCAGCTGAGCGTGCCTGAAAAGCTCAAAGAAGAGGTTAGGAGGCCCCCGGTTTGCTTTTCCGGGGAGGACCCTCCGACGCCCAAGTCAGTTTTCTGAGTGAAAGTGGAGGAAGAACACTAAGGGATCAAGTGTCTTGCCTGTTTTGTGTTTTCTCAGAGGGAGGAAAATGCTCATCCTTTGCCCAGTCCCATTTCCTAGTATTTATAGGAGTAGCTGGTCCGTTCAGATCATGACACGTGTTCGGTCGGATTTGATATGTAGTTTTGGACCTAGGGGACAGGCAGCCGTTTGCAGCCTCCTTCAGCCCTGGACCCGGACGGGTTGTGTCAGGACGGGGGCGGCTGCGGCGTGTCAGTTCGCCGTTCAGATGTGATGTGTAGGCCTTGTGGGCGACATGTCAGAGGCTCCTTAAATGCTCATACCGTACTCCCGAGGTCCCCTGGGCGAGGTCGCCCTTCGGTGCGTGCACCCTCTTCGGATTCTATCCGTCCTTTGGTGCGAGCACCTCCTTCGGGATCTATCCCATAGTTCTGGGAGTTCCCTTGATGAACACCTTCTTCGGGACTCACACCCATAGTTAGGGGATACCCTTGCTCAGGTGTTTCTTGTTCGGGGAAGATCCTCTTCGGGGCCTCTGCCTTCGGGGAGATTCTCCCTTGCTTCAGAGAGATGGCTCTCTTACCCGGAGGCAGTCAGTTTGGCCCCTCGATGGAGACGGTGTTGTCCTCGGAATTCCTGACGAGCTAACCGAAGTCTCGAGCTCATAGTGTTTGACTTCGCACCTTCCGAGGTCCGTAAAAAGATCCTCTCTTGGGTGACGTCAGACTCCTCGGCCAATATTCTGGCAGGGAGTTACTACCGAGGAGGCAATAGCCTTTGGCTATCATGAACAACTATTGGAAGGTCAAAATTTTATTTTTATATATCCTTACTTTCTCAAAATCTTACTTTTAAGATATTTTTAAAATTATTGAACCAAATGTATTCTTACATGAAAATTATGATGAGCTAGGAAAAGAAACACTAACCTTGCAATAGCTATATTGAATCATTCTTCCAATATCTCCATTAACTAAGAATTGAGATAGTACTAGTATTCCATTAGAAAGGAAACACAAAAACTTGCCAACCATATAATGGTAATTGTCTTAGTGACGAAAACCAAAGATATAATTAAAGGACATATAAAAAATCTAAAACAAAAATCATAATTAATAAAAAATTCAAACAAATTTATACTCACCTAAGAAATTAATTATTGATAATAAAATTTCAGATAGAAAATTAATATCTACTAAACGATAATGCTATTACATGGTAAATTGAAGAAAAACAATTTAGGCTTGTGTTTTTGGGTTGTTGACAAAAAAACTAAATTAAAAAAATTTATTTTTAGGAGAATAAAATAAGCCTATCAAATTAATTTTATATCTTAACTTTAATTATTATAATCATCTACATATATATTTATAGATTTTTTTTTGTTTTCTTTTGAATTTGATACCTATCTTTAATTTAAACGATAGTTTTCTCCTCATCTTTAATTCTAAATTAGAATGAAAGTCAACAATTATGGGTTTGACTATCACATGTTACTGCAGTATTACTGAATAAGGTCAAGGGTATTTTTGGTATATCATGTGTAAAAGATTGTAGTTATCTTACTAAAAAAAGAAAGCCCACCATATGATAGTACCACATTTCACCTGTTATGTGAAAAGTTCACCATACTTTTTGTAGATGCTCCTGCTTTATGTGTGTGTGTGTGTGTGTGCATATATACTAGATTTTACTATTTTTTTAAAATGACAACTATATTTCAACAATAAAAAACCAGAGCACTTTTACACCGAAAAGCTCACATGAGACTTTAAACTTTCAACTTCATATGCTTTGATAGCCGAAGGACTATCTCCTCTCCCAGTGCGTAATTCCTGCCGAAAGTATGATCAGGAAGCCTGGCGTCACCCGAAAGAGACACCATCACTGACCTCGGAAGGAACGAAGCCAAGCACCTCGAACTTGGAACTTCGGCAAGAACGCCAGGGATCGTAAAGATGGTGCCGGGTCCCTCGGGGGACCGAACGGATCACCTTCGGATGCAGAGAATTAGCTATCACAAACAGAAGGGAATCTCCCCGAAGGTGGAACCTCCGAACAAGGGAACCCCCCAAGAGCACGAGCATAACTCACGAAGAAGGGCAACCGTGTCAAAGAATGACCTCGCCTAGAGGACCTCGGGAGTATGGCATGAGCATTTAAGGAGCCTCTGACATGCCGCCCACAAACGCTACATGTCACCTCAAACGGCGATTTAACCCGCCGACGCCGTCCAGGTCTTGTCACGACCTGTCTCGGTTCAAGACTCAAGGAGCCTGTCACCGGCTACTCGCCCCCTACGCCCAGAAACTCAGAGTACATCCGACCAAACACATGTCGTCATCTGAACGGGCTGGGCTTCTCTATAAATACCAGGGAACAGACCTTGGCAAACGGTTCGACTCCTTCTCCTCGAGAAAATACAGGCAAGCCCACTAAAAACTCTAGTGCTTCCCCCTTACCTACTCAGGAAACTGACTTGGGCGTCGAAGGCTCCTCCTCGGAAAAGCACCCCGGGGACCTCCTAACCCTCTTCTCTGAGCTTTTCAGGCACATTCCCCTGGGAAACCTCAACTCCAGACGCTCTCCCTCACAGGAAGTCCTCCCGGAAGTCACCATGCCTTCTAGTGAAGATGTCTCAGGGCATCATTTGGCGCCGTCTGTGGGAAACCATCCTCGGGTCGCCGTCGTTGAGACTCGGCGTTCTAAGGACAAGGGACTCCCGAGGTCCCCGTCCGCGCCTGAAGTCCAACCGGCCACTGAGCAAGGCCTCCCAGGGACTTCCACGCCTGAGGAAGAGCGTCCTCTTTTTCATAACCATGAGCTTTCTGCGCGACTTTCAACGTTCTGTTGTGGCTGAAATGACACAACAGATAGACCGAAGGTGGCCGCAACAAGCTCAAGCCCAAAGGCTTCCTTCGCCAGCACACCCTCAGGAAAAAAGTCCCAAACCAACCCATCGTAGTTCGGGATGCGGAGACCCACGAGAGGAGTCTTCAACGGAAAACGTGCCCCTCGGGGCACGGCTCGTGGGACAAGCAGGGTCAAGACGACCCAAAATCACACACAGGAGGAGCCAGTCACCTGAGGCAAGGTCCCCATCCCCTCAGCGCCGAACTCACTCTCCGAAGAGGCACCGACAATCTCCCCTCCCAGAAGAAGAACCTAGCGCCACGATCCTTATGGAGAAGATATTGGCGAGGTTGGACAGAGTGGAGAAACAGATGGCCCGCAAACCCGTCTGGGCTAGGCTGTCTAGAACCTTTTATGGGCATGAGTCCCCATTCACCCAAGATGTAGTTGAGGCAGCCATGCCAGGTGATTTCAGAGTACCTCGGCTGGAAACTTATGATGGCCGTACTGATCCACAGGCCCATCTGACTAAGTACAGACGCAGCATGATGATGCACGGTGCCGACGACGCTACTTTGTGCAAATGTTTCGAGGTCACTCTCACTGGGCCAGAAACAGCCTGGTATAATTCATTGGCCCCAGGAACCATCACAGAGTTCTAGGAGTTATCCACAGCCTTCACGCAGCAATTTATCGGAAGTCGGCCAACGGCGAAGATGCCGGTTCAGATGTTCGACATAGCGCAAAGAACTGGAGAGACCATCCGCGGCTATGTCGAGAGATTTAACAAAGCGGCCTTGAGTGTCCCAAACTTTCTGCCCGAAGTACGCATCCTCGCGATGACACGGGGCCTTCGGAGGGACTCACAGCTGTTTTACGAATTCTCCAAGGACCCGGTATCCCACAGAACAGGCAGGCCGACCTCGGAGAACGCGAGGAAGGAAAGTCCCCATTTTCACACCCCTGAACACCACAAGGACCAACATCCTCATGACAATGGAAAGACAGGGAACTCAGGTTTAGCGGCCACGGGCCATGACCGCCGACAACAGAAAGAATATGAAGAAGTTCTGCCAGTTTCATCGCGACCATGGCCACGACACCGAAGACTGCTTCCAATTGAAAAAGTATATAGAGTCGCTGATAAAACAGGGCCAACTTCGGCGTTATCTGCGCATGCCTTCCCCGAAAGGGAGAAAAGAGGAGGAAGGAAAGGCAGAAGATGAGGACTACGACTCCGACAGGCGGAGAAACCGAAGTCCGAAAAGGCGCCCCTCACCTCCAGCGGGAATCATACAAACAATTACGACGGGACTGCCATCCTTGGAAAGAAAGAGGAAGGCCAGAGAAATAGCAGTCATGAAGTATCAAAGTCCAACAAAAAAGCTGGCCCGAAAGGATGGTTCCGTCGTCATTTTTCCCTATGACGACCCATTATTGATCATGGCGAGAATAGGAAACTGGGACGTCAAGATAGTGCTGCTTGACGACAGATCAAATGCCGACGTCCTGTTCTCACACTTGCTGCTGAGGTTGGGTGTATCTAGCAGCGACCTCAAGCCCGTCACCTTGCCTACCTTCGGGGTAGGTCCGTCCTAACTGCCCGTCCTCGGATGGATCGATCTCCCTTTGATGCTGAAAGGTACTTCGGTGATTGGGACAGCAGAGTTGTACGGCTCCACAATGGCAAGGTTCATCATTATGGATGTCCCTTCATCATACAACGCCATCCTTGGAAGACAGACACAGGGAAACCTGCACATTCGCCATGATGTCAAGTACTTAACCGTCACTTTCGCCGCCAAGGATGGAGATGCGGAAATCTTCATAGATCAAGGCGAAGTAAGGAAAGTGTTCGTCAAAACACGAAAGGCTCCAGCAAACAACTTTGCGCAAGCTGTGGAAGCAAAAGCACCAAAAAAGGGCGAGGCAGAGAATCCCGCGAAGGCGGAAATGGAAGAAGTAGAACTTGTCCCAGGCCAAAATACCTGAATAGGGAAAAACTTGGCCGAAGGTGACAAGGAAAAACTTGTATCTTTTCTACTGACAAATAAAGATATGTTTGCTTACTCGCCGAAAGACATGCCAGGGGTAGACCCTGACATAATTCAACATAGCCTCAAAGTAAGTCCGGAAGCAAAGCCTGTCCGGCAAAAGAAGCGAGGCATCTCAGTTCATAAAAGTAACTTTACCAAAACCGAAGTCCAACGACAGTTAGAAGCCGATGTCATCAGAGAGGTCAAGTACCCTGAATGGTTAAGCAATGTGGTAGTTGCCACAAAAGAAGGAACCGGCAAACTCCGGATGTGCATCAACTTCAGAAACTTGAACGATGCTTGCCCGAAAGATTCATACCTTCTCCCACCGATAGACCAATTGGTAGACTCAATTGCCGAATACGGGCTCCTAACTTTCTTAGACGCCTTCAGTGGGTATCATCAAATAAGGATGGACCCTGAAGATGAAGAAAAAACCGCCTTCATCACCGAAGGAGGAACATACTGCTACATCAGGATGCCCTTCGGGCTCAAAAACGCAGGAGCCACCTACCAGAGGTTGATGAGCAAGGTCTTCAACGACCAAATAGGGAGAAACATGGAAGTATATGTGGACGACATGATAGTCAAAAGCAAACTGCCTGGCGACCACGTCACAGATCTAAAGGAAACTTTCCACCAGCTCAGAGCCTTCGGGATCCGCCTTAATCCCGAAAAGTGCATCTTTGGAGTAACCTCGGGAAAATTCCTTGGGTACATGGTATCAGAAAAAGGCATTGATGCCAACCCAGAGAAAATTAAGGCTCTACTCGAGTTCCGAACTCCTGCCACAATAAAATATGTGCAAAGGCTCACGGAAGGATAACCTCCCTCAGCAGGTTTATTTCCAGATATGGAGACCGGTGTCGACCATTCTTCAAAGTCCTCACTAAGGCAGCAAAAAATGAGGACAACCTCGGGAGTAATGACCATCCTTGGGATGAAGATTGCCAAAAGGCCTAGGAGGAACTCAAAATCTACTTAGCCGGTCTGCCCACTTTGCGCAACCTCGCGAGGGAGAACCCCTTGTGTTATACCTCGCCGTCGCAGAAAAAGCCGTAAGCTCGATCCTTGTGAAAGAAGATGGGGCGAAGCAATGGCCAGTCTACTACGTAAGCAAGTCCCTACATGGCGCCGAAGTCAGGTACCCTCTGTTGCAAAAAGCTATATATGCCTTGGTACTAGCAGGAAGAAGGCTGCGACCATATTTTCAGGCTCACCCTATCATCGTCCGAAGCAATCTACCTCTACGCGATGTCATGAGAAAAGTGGATCATTCGGGAAGGCTTTCCAAATGGTGCATAGAGCTTGGCGAACACGACATCACTTATGAACCTCGAAAAGCCATAAAAGCTCAAGCTCTGGCAGACTTCATTGCCGAAGTACCCACCACCGAAGATAGCCATCCAAATCCAAGTGAAGGTGAGCCAGAGTGGACTTTGTACGTTGACAGAGCCTCGGGGTCCGAACACTAGGGAGCTGGGGTAATTATCAGAGGTCCCGAAGGCCTTGAAGTAATAAAGGCTATTAAGTTCAGCTTTAACGTCACCAATAATGTGGCTGAGTATGAAGCCCTCATAGCAGGATTGCGCCTAGCCAGAAGAATTAGCGTGCGAAATCTAAAAGCCCACAGCGATTCCCAGCTAGTAGTTCGGTAAACGGCAGGAGACTATAGGGCGAAGGACCCAATCTTGGCAAAATATCACGAACTGGTGACAAAGCTCATTTGAGAGTTCGACACCATACGGATCGAAAACGTACCTCGACGGGATAACGCCGAAGCAGACTGCTTGTCAAAGTAAAAAACATACACCGAGGTACTAAGCCGCCCGAGCATTGAAGTACTGAGCATAGTAACTTTGGAAAAAGGCTGGAAAGACCCGATAAAAAGGTATCTTGCGAACAACGCGCTCCCAGAAGACCCCATCAAGGCTGTAAAGGTACGAAGATGCTCCGGGCGATTCTTCCTAATAGGTGAAGAACTGTATCGGCAGGGATATGCAAATCCTTTACAGAGGTGCGTTGGCGAAGAAGATACTGAAATAATCCTCGAAGAAGTCCACGAAGGCGCTTGTGGTTCACACATTGGAACCGACGCCCTGGCGGCAGTAATACTGCGCCAAGGATACTTTTGGCCTACCCTGAGAAAGGACGCTAGGCAGTTCGTCCGAAAATGTGGTAACTGCTAAAAACACGCAAATATCCAGAGGACACCCTCGGAAAATGATGACTTCAGCTGACTATCCCTGGCCCTTCGCTGTCTGGGGCATAGACCTCATAGGACCACTCCCAACAGCGCCTGGAGGTGTGAAATTCTGCGTAGTAGCAGTAGACTATTTCTCCAAATGGGTCAAGGCGGAACCGTTGGCTACTATCTCGGCAAAAGAAGTGCAGAAGTTCGTATGGAAGAACATCAAATGCAGATTTGGCATACCAAGGGTACTAGTAGCTGATAATGGATCCCAATTTATAGACAAAGGGTTCCAGGAATTTATCGATGACCTCGGAACAAAAATGCACTTTGCCCCAGTAGCTCAACCCCAAAGCAATAGGCAGGTAGAAGTATCTAACAGGACCATAAAAGATGGTCTGAAAAAGAGGCTAGGGGAAGCAAAAGGGAAATGGCCAGGAGAGCTCCAAAGTGTACTGTGGAGCTACCGAACAACACCCCAAAGAGCAACAGGGGAAACGCCTTTTTCACTCATTTTCGGTACAGAGGCCATCGTCCCAATCGAGGTAGTGCAACCATCAATCCGAGTACAAGTTTTTGATGAAAGTAGAAATGACCTCGGCCTAAGAACCAAGCTCGACCTCGTCGGCGAACACAGAGAAATAGCGGAGCTGAGAAGAAAAGCTTTTCAATAGAGAGTGGCCACGGCTATAAACTTGCGTGCCAGGCCAAAAGGAATAAAGAAAGGAGACCTCGTTCTCCGAAAGGTTGAATTTGCACCTCGTAGGCCATCCTACGGGGTATTTCGCGCGAACTGGGAAGGTCCCTATCTGATCCTTGCCGAAGTACGAAAAAGGGTGTACAAGCTCAGCGATTCCAAAGGTATAGAATTAAAAAATACGTGGCATTCGGACGCCTTGAGAAAATTCTATACTTAGGATCTCGGCGAAGAAGATTGTGCTGTACAAATTGGAAAAATTTTCTAAGTACGAAAGTTTCTTAGCCAAAAAGTCTTAAGCATAAGAGGTGCAAATTCCGCAACAGTGACCGACCAGATAAGGTTTTCCGAAGTCTCTTGAGCGAACGTGTTCGGGACAATGGAGAAAACCTGGCAAAAGACTTAGCCAAAATTCTTGGGCATAAGTTGTACAAGTCAAGATTTCGCGAAGAAAGTCGCCATGCTAAGCGCAGATAAGGTTTTCCGAAGTCTCTTGAGCGAATGAGTTCGGGACAAAGGGAAACGAAAAATCTCGCAAAAATACTTAGCCAAATTTTCTAAAAAAGTCTTTTATTAAGATAAATTTGCTTACAAAAAAGGAAGATTGACAGAAGAAGAAGTACAAAAGAGAAGGAAAATAAGGCAAAGGGTCCTAGAACAAACTAAGGATTCTCGGCGTCCCGGGAACCACCAGCTCATGCGTCCTTCTCCACAACCTTCGGCGCCGAAAGCGAAGGGGGCAGGTTCAGATGCTCAATCTTGGACCAAGACCACCGAGGCCCCTCGGGAATGTTTAGAGCCTCCAAAAAAGAAAGGTCCAAGTCTGGGAACCTTTGAAGAACTTGATACCGAGCGAGGCAAAACCTGTCCTGAAAACCAACTTTGGTCATCTGGTCGGATTTGTCCTTCTCGACACCGAGGTCTTCAAGGTCCTCCTTCAGATCCGCGACCTTCTTCTTCAGCGCCTTCATCTTCTTTTTCTCCGGCTCCTTCTTCAAAGACTCGACCTCGGCTTGAAGCGTGGCCTTCTCTTCAAGCACCTTCGCCAGGAGAGCCTCAGATTCTGACTTCTCCTTTTGAATGCCTCGTTCGCCGAAATTAGCTCCGCCACCTGGGAGCCGAGGTCAGAAATCTTCTGGGAGGAGTCCTTCAAAAGTTCTTCCTTTTCCTTCAGGAACTCCTCCCGAACGGCAGCAACCTTCTTTTCTGCAGCTTGAGTCAGCTGCGCGTTCTGTGTGGCCAGTTCCGAGCACTTGGCCTTATATTGGTCTATGGTGCCTAAGGCCGAGGCCCGGAACAGTGCCTGCCTCGCCACCCAAACTCTGAGGAAACCGGCATACCCCAGCAGCTGCAGAGAAACAAAGACAATGTTAGTAAGGCAAAGAAGAAGATGCAGACATTTAAAGGAAATCAAAAGGAAAAACACAAAGGCAAGAGGCGTACCTGGGCAGCGTGCTCAGAGACCTTCGCGGCAAGGGATTCATCGTCAGGGTGAGCCTCCGCGATGGCCTTGAAGGAGACCTCGGTAAGCACCCCCTTTGAGATCTCCTTAGCCATTTGCTGGCAGTCTCCGGAGTACAAATTCATGTCCTCCGTAAACGTCCAGAAAGGCTCCTTCAGGACCTTCCTCTTCGGGATATGGGCATCCCGAAGGGCCCGCTTTCGGGCGTGCTCAGCCACCCAGTCCGGAGATGATATCTCCCCTGCATGGCAAAAACAAAAAATTGGTCAAGGCAAGAAAATCTCAAAGCTCACAAAAAAGAAGACACCACAGTTTGTTAGAACAACAAACCTGTTGGCACCTCGGCGACGTCGTTGTCGGAAGCCCGAGCCTCCTCGGTAGAAATCCCCTTGCCCTTGCTTTTACGTCGCTCTTCGGCAGAAGGGGCCTCTACCAAAGCATCCAGAAGAGTCGCCGAAGGAGTGGGACTCTGAGCAGTGAGGTCAGCAACGACCTCGGCCGGCGGAACAGCAGCAACCTCGGGCTCTTCGCCCACCTCCTCGGAAATCTCTGGGAGAGGAGGGGGCGCATCCTTCTTCGCCCGTTTGGCCACAGAGGGCCCAGCCCCAGACGTTTTCCGTCTTCGGGGGATGGCCTTCTTCATCTGTTCACCTTTCTCGGATTGCCCGAGGAAAAGTGATTTGTAGAAGGCAGCAGTGTCATCGCCCATCTCTGAAAAGGAAAGAAGACATCAGTGTGAGTCCAGGGTGAAAATATAGAAAAGGGATTTGGAGATAACTTACTTTCATAAAAACTTTCGTAAGACTCTTCCTTCCGAAGAAGCTTCACCAGCCAGGAGTCTTTCCCGGCAATGGCAGGAGCCGGCATCTCAAGGTCCGTCTTGTGCTCCTTTACCACCTTTAGCTCCCGAAGGACCTCTTCGGTCATCAACTTCCAGTTAATGGGAAAGGGGTAAAGAGGGCGTGAAAAGACCTCGGAATCCCAGTCGGAGACTGCTCGAATCCGACCGTCGAAGTCCGCGAAGATAGGTGCCAACTTGGGAGTCAGCAATATCCTCGGGTCAACGACGTTCATCTCCAGCTTTCCCCGAGCCCATTTGGTCAGAACATGCGACCAGGCCTCCTCCTTCTTCAGAAAAAAGAACTTTTGTTGCCACCCTTGCTAGCTGTCCTTGTTGGCAAAGGTGAACTTATATTTTTTGCTCCCTGATCCCCGAGGTAGCATAAAGTAGAAGCCACCCTTCGGGACCACGAAAAGCTTATAGTACTGCAGAAAAAGAATGAAGTGGGGTTCTATTTTGAAAACGCCACACATACAAAGAAAGGCATTGAAGTAGTAGTACGAGTTCGGTGGAAGTTGGTTTACGGCAATGCCATGGAAATCACAAAACTCGCAAACCATCTTCGGCGGAGGGTACCGAAGTCCAGCCTTCAGCTGGGCTCGGAAAACGGTAACCTCGTCACTACGATTTGAAAAACTGAATTGGTCAGAACGTGGCAACCTCGTAGTGGCATAGGAGGGAAGGAAGAACTTCTTCTTCCATTTCTCTAGTTTTGCAGGAGTGGTGCAACAAGGGTGAGAAAGAAGAGGCTGCCAGCTCTCGGGGATAGGCATGATTGGCTGAAAAATGAGTTCAAAAAAAGGCAAAAAATGAGTTCGGAAAAGCTTGAAAAAGCAAAAATCAGAAGACTCTGGAGATCAAAAACCCACCGAATGATTTGCCAAAATCTGGATTTGAAAACGCCGTCGTGAAAGGTGGTCGGAAAAAACCCCGTTAAACAGCACCGCCGCAAAAAGCAAGGAAGAAGGCAGGGGCACTTGAAAGATAAATGAGAGCAAAAAGAAAAACAAAAGGGGTGATGAAGGAAGAAAAGTATATATAGGCCGAGGGGGGATAAGCGAAACGACGTCATAAATGCTGCGCGAAGGCAAGGTGCGCCATAACTGCTTACTAAGCATAAAAAGGCACGCCCGCTGTAACCGATGCAACCCCAGCCAATAAAAAGCTGCCACGTGTCAGCCATCATGCCAAAAAGGGACACGCCTTTTGACAGACGGCGCGCTACTCCAGACTGACACGTCTGGTTACGAGAAGCGATGTTTCACAGACCTACAAAAGTAAATAAGTAGGTTACCCTGGGGACACCAAAAGACGGGCTATGTTTGAACAACCCGTGTCTTCGGACAAAAGGTGCACCTTCAGCAAGAGTGCTATACCCAAGGCCCCGAAGTACTCCCTTTGAAAGCTGCCAAACCGAAGTTCCCACTTCGGCTTTCTGGAGGGGGGCTTGTGATAGCCGAAGGACTATCTCCTCTCCCAGTACGTACTTCCTGCCGAAAGTATGATCAGGAGGCCTAGCGTCACCCAAAAGAGACACCATCACTGACCTCGGAAGGAACGAAGCCAAGCACCCCAAACTTGGAACTTCGGTAAGAATGCCAGGGATCGTAAAGATAGTGCCGGCTCCCTCGGGGGACCGAACGGATCGCCTTTGGATGCAGAGAATTAGCTATCGCAAACTGAAGGGAATCTCCCCGAAGGTGAAACCTCCGAACAAGGGAACCCCCCAAGAGCACGAGCATAACTCCCGAAGAAGGGCGACCGTGTCAAAGAACGACCTCGCCCAGAGGACCTCGGGAGTACGGCATGAGCATTTAAGGAGCCTCTGACATGCCGCCCACAAACGCTACATGTCACCTCAAACGGTGATTTGGCACGCCGACGCCATCCAGGTCTTGTCACGACCTGTCTCGGTTCAAGACTCAAGGAGCCTGTCACCGGCTACTCACCCCCTACGCCCAGAAACTCAGAGAACATCCGACCGAACACATGTCGTCATCTGAACGGGCTGGGCTTCTCTATAAATACCAGGGAACAGACCTTGGCAAACGGTTCGACTCCTCCTCCTCGAGAAAATACATGCAAGCCCACTAAAAACTCTAGTGCTTCCCCCTTACCTACTCAGGAAACTGACTTGGGCGTCGCAGGCTCCTCATCGGAAAAGCACCCCGGGGACCTCCTAACCCTCTTCTCTGAGCTTTTCAGGCACATTCCCCTGGGAAACCTCAACTCCAGACGCTCTCCCTCACAGGAAGTCCTCCCGGAAGTCACCATGCCTTCCAGTGAAGATGTCTCAGGGCATCATGCTTCAACTAAGATATCCTACACACCTGAATCTTTTATTTATTAGGCCACAGTATGCTAAATTAAGTAGCATACATAACTTAACTAACACCATTTGCCTTCTTGACAAAGACTTTTAACACAAGTCATCATATGAACCCGAGACTTAATTAACTCAAATAAAGATAATACATCAAATGAGAGGTTACATTTAGGGCTATTAACGAACCAAACAAATACAAACAATCCATGTTCGTGTTCATTCATTTAATTTTTAATGAACACTAACACGAACACAAACACAAACAATAAACGAACGCAATTTCTATATTCATATTTGTTCATTTATTAATAATCGAATATGAACACAAACACAAACACAAACAATTAAAGTTGATGGCTACCATCAATCTAAATTGGAGCGAGTTAGTAATGGCTGACAGAGTAATAAATGATGCTGAAAGGGATTATGTGTTAGGGTTATAGGGCTTGGCTTGGTGTTGCAGCTTACAATATGAGGGAAATGACTAATTATGTTTGGGGAATTAAAGGCAATAGATTAATTTGGAAGAGATTGGGATATAATCATATGTGTGTACAGTAGGTAGACACTAATAAAAATATATCATATATAAAAAATATATAATAATAAACGTACAACTATTATATAAATAAACTAACAAATAAATAAATGAACATAAAAAGAAAAATAATCGAACGGTTCGTGAATATAAATGAACAAATGGAACCTTATTCATGTTCGTTCATTTAATTAATCAAACAGAAAAAATCGTTCGTGTTCATTCGTTTAACTAAATAAATGAACATAAACAAATTTCCGCTGAACAGTTCATGAACTGTTCAACCTACCTTCACAAATTTAGTCTTCCAAATTGTTCATCAACTTAGAAAATTTTCAAGGATGTTGACTATACATGTCAACTTTTGTTTCCTATGTTGATTCTTCAATGAAATGATTCAATTGTTGAACTTTGACCATTGGAATAGGCTTGCTAAGTTGTCTGTTTTGCTTATCTAGTATTTGGCTTCGCTCCTTTATATGTTAAGTCTGATTTCAAGAAACAGGCTTTAACGGTAACACTTGCTTAGAAATAACAAGGTTAAGCCCTTGGATGTACTATTTTAGTTTAGAAAGGTAATGGAAAGTTGATGAATTCTTCCTATGGCTTTTGGATAATGAACTTGTCCTACATGTCTGTGAAACCATGTTTGAGTTACTCTGTTGTTGTTACCGTCCTGAATGAATTGACTGTTCTAAATTATACTATAATTTGCGTGATGCACTTTTGGAGCAGATATTTTAGAATTGTAGTCCTACATGTCTAGTTTACTTGAAAGTGAATAGTTTACAATTCGATGATTTTGTGAATTTGTAAGGAGAATGACAATTCTACCATTTCATAGCTCTAATATGGGAAAGCATCATGGTGCTGAATTGGTTAGGCAAATGCATGCAGACCATTTTTTCACAAACAGGCCCATAGAAGCATAGAATGTAGTCTTATCTCAATTTCCAAATAAGCTGTTCATTAAATCAAGTGAAAACCACTCTCAATCATTTTTATTTTATTATTTTTTTTTTAAAAAGTAATCAGTATTCACTAATTCGACCAACTGTAGAACTATACATGGTTGGAAATGAGTCAAACGAGCTTGAGAACCTTAGGCTTAAAGCTTAACTTGTTAAAGATTGATTCGGCTGAAGCTCGAGCTTAAGTTCAACGAGCTCAACAAACAGGAATCAAAGCTCGACTTGAAAAGGCTTGGGCTTGACTCGGTGGCCCGATAGTCACGAAGTTTAATTTGAGGTTTGAGCTTGATTCGAGTTTGAGCTCGATTCAGGAAGTGTATTAAGATTTTTAGGGAATATTATTTTTTATAACTATATTAAGTGCCATTGGGCTTAAGAAGAATTCAATCTAAACATTACTGGGCTTGAGGTTCAGTTTATTAAGCATTTGAACTTTGAGTTACGGCTTGTATTCAAATCAATGGTCAATAGGATCAGTTTGGTAACTAAAGAAAAAATTGGACTAAAACTTGAATTGTTCAATAAGGGCTTGACTCATTCTCATCTTTACATATACATATATAAGTCATTTATCTCAAACAGATATATGTAAAAAGACATTTTTCTACAAGAATACCTTATCTAATAATACTACCGTACTTATATCAAAGTTTGAGACAATATTCAAAATTTTAATCAATTTCCCTAACTTATTACACAATCCACAAATAAGCTAGTTTGGTTATCTTCCAAATCCCAAAAAACCTGGCATTGCTTTTCCCTTAATTATAGTAATAATATGTAATAATATATTCTTCACATATATGCTTATAACAATTCTTCTAAATACCAAAAACTTTAATCAAAGAAAGTGATAAAAATAAATGCACAACAAGTTTTAACTACTATAGTATGAATTGGTGCAATTATATAGCGTACCAACAAACACACACACACACACACATCACAAAAAAATTTGGAAAAATTACAAAAAGCAACCTTGAAATTTAGTCAAATCTACATTTTCCCACTATTTGGAATACCTACACTTACTTTCCTCAAAAGTTAACATACCTATATTTACCTTCATGCTTATTTTGTGACAACTCTCCTAGTCAACGACTAGCTTTGACCTAGTAAGTATATTTTATTTAAGTGTTTCCACTTTAGCACATCAAGTTAGCATCTTATTAAGTAAGAAAGACAAGTTAAGTTTAAGTAAGGGTGAGTTTCTAAGTATGATTGGGCACCTAAGAGTCAAAAAGGGTAAAATGGTAATTTTAGCCCAAGTAGATGGCATGACTGTAATTTTGGTGAAATTAGGGTCATGTAATGAATTTTGACTAATTAAGTCAAGTTTGTAAGTTATCTTAGCTATTAGAACCATTATTTGAAAGAAAAGTGCAAAAATTGAACTTAGTGCTCAAATGTACCATTTATGTCTTAAGTGGCTTATATGTCTAAGAGGCTAAATATAAGAGGCTTTTGAACATTCTTTAGGACCAAGGAGGGATGGTTTTGGGTGTAGGTTTAGTGACTAAAGTGAAACAAAGGAAAACTTGATAGCCAAGAGGCAAAAAATCAAAAAATAAGTTAATCGAGTTGGTAGGATATTTCTACCAAGTTTTTTACTTCCATTTCCATTTCTTTCTCTCCAAAATTTCGTGGCTCCCTCTCCCAACCAGATTTCCTGCTTTAAACCTCCCCAATTTCACAAATTTCCATCAAATTTAAAGGTCCCAAGATGAATCAATGAAGCCTCCAACTTATTCTTGGTGTTTTTACTCTTATTTAGCTCTTTGATACTTGTTTTGGGCTTGAAATCTAAGGTAAGCTTCTTGGTTTATTTTGAGCTGGTTTTAAGTTTTTTGAGTAGCTAGAAGTGGTCTTGATTTGAGGTTCATATCACGTGGGTTTTAGGTCTAGAACTCAAGAGAGCTAAGTTGAGCTTAAGTGTGCTTATGTTTTATTCTTGCTTTGTAGCTGAATTTGAGGTAAGGTTTTAAGTTAATTTAGCTCAAATAATGGATAGAAATGTAGTATTACATGTTGGAATGAAGTAGAAACAAGACCTATATGAATTGACTTTAAGGATCGAAAGTTTGAGCAAGTTTCGTGCAAGTTAGCATGCAGTAGCATTATGCAAGAAGAGCATTGGCGACATGTCACCGTGGTAACTTTTAATGGAAACACATCTCTGTGGTGACCCGATTGGGTGATGTGTCACCTGCGATTTTCTAGGAAACCCAAGAACTGATGCCGTTGGTGACACGTCACCAATGGTGTCACCAATGCACAAGTCCCTTAAGCTCGAGGCATCTTAAGAATGTCTCAATCTCTCGGTTATTATTCCTAGGCTATTTTAAGATATTCTGTAGCCTTGTTTAAGTCTAAGACTCATTCTTAAGTTGCAAATTATGCATTATTTAAGTGGAAGCTAAGTGGTGTGATTAAGGTAGAGCTAAGTAAAGTAGAAAGGGGTATAAGTGCTCAAGTTGTCAAAAGGGCAATAGAGGGATTAAGTCAGGTTTTGGAGACTTCATTGGCCTAAGAATTAGGTCTTAGACCTTTGGGGAGATGAGGAAAAAACATAAGAGGATCCCAACCAAACCATGTGATTTGGTAAGTGAGCCATTAATGAACTCTAAGCTAAGCTCTAAGAGCTTGGTAAGTTGGACCACATAAGATGGCTACTTTGCACAATAAGTTAAGGGTAAGATGGGTAAGTTTTGAGAAGAGGTGATAACCTACTCTAGGACCCATAAGTGAGACTTAAGGGAGGTAAAGAATTCTGGATATGAAAGCTAGTGTCTTGAGTACCTTCACCATTTAAGCTCATGGTAAGAATAAGACACCTAAGGTGTAAGAAGTCCTAAGGATTGTGTATGTTGCATATCATACATTCATGCATTGCATATCTTTTATGTTGTTTTTGTCTTTAACACTGGGCTTAATAACTAGTGGATAATTGTGGTCAAAATTTCCTTTTTTTCAGGTACTTATTCTTCAAAATCCATAAGATTCTAAGTTTACTTGTGAGTTAAGCTTTATACTAAGTGTTATGCCTTTACAGCTTAAGGACTAAGTGATGCACAAGGATAAGAAAGGGGCTTACACTTGGAGCTTGATAGCTCAAAGGTGGGGCTTAAGTAATGGATCTTAGTTAAATATTTTTGTCTTGTATATATAAAGTACCTTGTGTACTAAAATGTTGTCTCTATTAGGATACATTGTGATGTTAAACCATTGAGTTACTTTTGGGTACATGTTAGTATTGTAGAGTGTGCACAAATTGTTACTTGAAGTTCAAGTAACTAGTATAACATTGTCTTGGCATGGTTTAAGCACTTTTTAAATGCAATGCTCAAGCGATGTTTTTGAAATAGTTTACTTAATTGTTTATATCGCCAAGATAAACGCATGCATATCTTCTTGCAGGGTAGGCTAAGAAACTAGTTACACAAAAATTGTTTTAAATTTACCTAGAAGTAATTGTTAGACAATAGTAACTAAGTGGGATCACAATACCATACGGCCTACAAGTTGAGTAATCTAGGGCACTAAGACCCCATTCTATGACATATTTTGCCACTCTAGCCTTCTAAAATAAAAACCTTACACCCTAACTTCTACATGTAACATGCTGCATCGTCTCTCTCTATCCCTCCTTACTTTTGTGAAAAACAATTCCTTACACTCCCTCTATCTAACCCTAAAGCAATACCAACACAACCACAACTATGAAAATAGCAGCCACTCTCCTGACTTTTCATGCACTGAAAACATCCTTTTTATTTTCATATCTCCATACCTAAATCGCTTTAATCTGTTCATCAGTTATAGTGATCGCCATCTCAAATGACAAGTAAGCAACCTAATTTTCCAATTGATTATTGAGCCATTTGATGCTAAAATGGTTGTTCAAAGTGAGAATTTTTGCTCGATTAATTGGCCCTAGAGGCTAATGTTTTCCCTTCATGTTACTAGTTGGGTCCTTCATGTAATCTACATAATCGCCTTCTATTAATTTGTTGGTGTTGTAAATTACCCCAGAAGTGAATGGAAGATATTTAATTTGCACCAACATCAAGCCCAAAACCTAGGTGTCAAGCAGTTGTCTAAAGAAAGAAGATTTTTTAGGATCAATTATTTTTTAAAAGTTAACATATGTTTTCCTATGTATTCACATAAGGAAAAAAAGGTGTAGAAGGCAGAGATGCTACTGAAGGTGTAAGACATGAAATTTGGAATGTTGAAAACTTCTTGAATTCACAATCCCATCATAGAGTCTTTAACGACTAGGACTTTTCTCACCCTAGACACAAGCCTATAGAGAAGGTTAAAGATGGGCTGTGGCGTTGGGTAACGACTTTAAAGCAGGGCGAAAGGTGAAAGGAGAACTAGACAGCAGCCTCAAGGTCTGATTGAGGGGAGTGGAAGGGAGATGTACTAGGAAGTCATGGAAATAGAGATTGGCAGTGGAGACTAAGTCCTAGTCATGAAAGCAGAGCTTGGCTTCTCAGTTATAGTTAACAGTGTTGACATAGTGGATTGGGATGTTGCATGCCTCGATGAGGTGAGAGAAATGGAGGAGCTTGTCAAGGTAGCTCGTTAAATGCAGAAATTTGGGGGGGCAAAGTTATCGGGTAAAGAAGTCTAAAAGTATAAAATGTGTTTTTATTTTTCTTTTTTTCCTTAAAGGTCATTAATGAAGTTAACTTAGTGGAGGTAAGTGTAGGCATTCCAAACAGTGAAGATAAAAATGTAGGTTCGACTAAACCTAAGGGGGTTTTTATGGTAATTCTTTTAAAAGGAATTAAGTAAAATAAGTAGGAACATAGAATGTCATCCCTTGAACACTACTAGAAAAATGTGATTTAGTGATGGCTAAAAATAGTCACTAATTAGATATGGTAAACTGTTGTTAAAAGTCCAGTAGAAGTTTAGTGATGGTTGTCTATCTCTAAAATTTAGTGACAGTTTGTCTTCACTAATTTAGTGACAATTAGCCGTCGCTAAATTTATTCATCGCTTACCTTCGCTAAAATCAAAAAATTAGCGATGGTTAGCCTTCACTAAATATTCACACAAATATTGTGACATATAGCCCTTGCTAAACGTCGATGAAGTAGCTACAGTTAGTTGTCACTAAAGTACGCTCCAATTAAAAATGACTTGCCCTTGCTAGCCATGTAGAAGTTCTTGCATGTTAGTCTTTTTTTATCCTAACTTGTCATCTCCTTTAACGTAGATAACTTGTTTTAATATATGTAATGCGGTAGAGATGTGTACTTAAAAGTTTGGTGAAAGTTTAGCGATGGCTGACTGTTACTAATGTTTAGTGGCGGCTTACCTTTGCTAATTTAGTGACAATTAGCTGTCACTAAATTACTAATATCCTAAAGACTAGTGACGACTAACTGTTACTAGCTTTTGATGAGATTTGTATTCTTTTTTTTTTTTCATTTGTTTTGATAATGATCCATTCCAATTGCTTCCAGTTTCTTTTCCGATTGAGATGTATGGATCGATGGATCTATGAGTCTATAAAAAAAATATAGATTATAATTTAGGATAAAATTTTTTATGGTTAAAAAATTCATTATCTTATTTATTTTTAGAAAAATAAATGAACAAAGTTCTAAATGTGATGGCTAGAGATAGTGATAGGAGAAATGAATCAGAACATCTTTGGATTCAATAAAAAAGATAGGCATTGTTATTATTCTTAATCCATGCTTATCCTTTTTAGCACTTCAATGTTATGATTTTTATTATTTATTTATTATTTATTTATTTTTGGTTGGCTTTATGATATAAATCCTCTTGGAGTGCACTAGTGGAAAATTGGGATATAGTTCATACTCAATTCCATGGTTCATGAAAACTATCAATTGTTATTTCTTCTTCAGGTCATCATGTTTAGGTTTTTTATCTGACAAATATTCTTTTGTTTGAGTGTCACAATTTGATCCCTGCTTCCATTGGTTTTTTGACATTGTTAAAGATTTTGTACCTCTATATGCAGATATTAGGTGTAGCATGCATGTGAGTTTGGCTCTTTATACAAAGTACTAACCTTCATACTGTTTCTTGTGAATTGTTGGCACTTTACTTAGTTGAAAAGTGATTAGATTTGAGCATAGGATTGAGCTTGTCCATGCAGTTCTAGTACATTTTCTTTTGTTTATCTATTTATTTATTTTTCTTCATGGGTATTAGTCTAAGTACCAGTCTGGTGTGATTTGATAAATAAACCTACGCACATTCCCTTTTATTTTAACTTTAGCTATACCTGTCCATCCTGTGGAACACTATTAGTGCTACAACACTTGCAAGCAACTATTTTTTTTTCCTTTTCTTGTTTCTCCAATCTTCTTATCATTTTTATTCTATATTGTGCGCCACTAGCATTTCTATCTTTATTAAAAAGGAAGAAGTTGAAACGTGCAATCAAATATTGATAAAGTGGGCAGAGTCATTTTACCCAGTGTTTTAAGTTGATGTGTTAATTATGGATGTTGTAACTTGTGTTAACATGTTCAGACTAAACACATTCACTTATGGCATGGAAAGCACCACCATTATTTCAGACAAAGAGTGGGCCTTGAATTGTCAAATGATGATGAAGTATCGTAAAAAGCCACTGTATGATTAATGCAAGCTATTCTCCAGGGAGTGTTTTGGCACCAATGGCTGGTTTGGTAGTCAAGGTACTGGTGAAAGAAGGATCAAAGATGGAAGAAGGCCAATCTATCTTGGTCCTAGAAGCAATGAAGATGAAGGTTTGTACAATGGAATCCTCTGTATGATGAGGATCATGGAATTGCCAACCTAGAAGAAGAACAAAAAATGTATTCTGATCTTTCCTACATTGTGTATAACTTGACTATTAAATGACATTGTCTATGTAATTTGTATTTGTAAATATATAATTCGCCTCCATTTTATTAACATTGAAATTATAGGAACAGGACATTATGACAACGTATGTAGGATTAAGAAAAAGAAAAGGGAATAATATATACACACATACATGCATGCATGCACGCATGTGTGTGTGTGTGTGTGTATGTGTGTGTGTGTGTGGCATTTAACTAGTAAAGGCCTATCGTCACTAATTTAGTGATGGCTGCTCATCGCTAAACTTAGCGAAGGCAAGTCATCGCTAAATTAGTGATGGCAAGTCATCGCTAAATTAGTGATGACTGAACATCGCTAATGTCACAATCTTAGCAATAGTTAGCCATCACTAAAGTTAGCAATGGATTGCCTTCACTAAAGTTAGAAATGGATTGCCTTCACTAGTTTATTAACGATAGCTAACTATCACTAACTTAACGGTAATAGGCCTGCGTTAGAAAATTAGTGACCGTCGTCTTTGCAAAGGCTGACCGTTGCTAACTAGCAACAACAGTTATTACTAAGTTATTAGCGGTGAGTAATTTAGCTTTGGCAAATTTAGTGACGGTCAGACTTAGTAACTGCTAGCCGTCATTAATATCTATCATTAAACCCCTTTTTTTAGTAATGGAATATTCAATACAACGGATAAAAAAACACAAACTCATGCGTGCTTGTTTGCGTGCACGCACACACACCCACGCACACACGCATGCACACACACAGATATAATTGCAATCATATATAGAGTACAAACAATTGTACTTTTTTGGGATGGACAATAGATTTGAGCATGAATTGCCAAAATAGAAGCTAGATAAAATTTCCCTTGTTTCTTGGGTACTTAAAGTCTAGATTATTGGAAACAATTTAACCAATTCAAATAATAAATAGGAAACAACATAGGCAAAGGTTCCAGGATTTTCACACTTGCATATGTCATAAATAGACATGGAAGTGAATAGAGAAAATATTCAAAATATTTAAAACTAAACCAAACAGTAAAGGAAAAAAAATAAATTAGAAAGTGTTGGTATCAAAAATAAAATAAAATTGTAAGTAAAAGAAAAATAGAAAATTGTAGGAAAGCGTTTGCACCAAAAAATTAGGATATAAATAAATTAGAAAATAAATGAAAAACTATTAATTATTTTCGAGAAGAGACAAGAGTGTCGACTCATAAAGAAAATGAATACGTGGAGATGATGCAAACAGAATTTCAAGTTTGTCTTGGACTAGAGTGGAGCGAATGAGTGATTGAGAGGGTTAGATATGAAATTAAATTCGGTTCTTTGTTTTTTGTGGTGAAATCACTAAGTCCTTACTGTTTCTTTTTTATTTTCCATTTCTCAGTGGTGAATTATCATATAATCTGTGTGGGCAATTGGTCAAGAAAGGACACTTGTACCAAAATTTATACGTACACTACACCCCTGCTCACAAGGTTTAAAACATAACCATGAAATAAGGTTGATAAATGCAATATTATATTCATTTTACATCAATCTAATTATTTAATACTGCGCTAATGGTATGGAAACGTTTCAGGGAAGGTTTTTAAAATTGAGATTCTTATTACAAAAAAAAAAAATTGAGATTCTGATAACAAAAATCCTGGCACTCTCTTCCCCACTTCCAAAAGTAGCCGGAGCAAAACCGTGGTGGCCGGGGCCGGATCCCGGCTAATGCCTCTTTTCTTTTTTTATTTTGGTGTCTTTACTCTTTTTTTTTTATATTAGCACGGGGAGGACGAAGACTTTGGTAATGAAGAAACGACAGTGGGTGTCAGATTTTTTATGAATCTGGTCACAACGTGAAAGAGGACTCAGAGTTAGCCACAGTTTGGAGTCCGATGTTCTCATAGAGGACAGAGGGGCTAGCCAAATCCATTGAGTATGACTACTATTCTCAGATTGACATAATGTCCACAATCATACCTGGTATCGGACTCAATCAATGTTTGTCTTAAAAAAATTGGAGGTAACCCAACGAATAATTTACACTATTCCTAAGGTGATCGGGATCGATTTATCAATTTTCTTTTCACTTGTAATATCAGGTTTATTTGTTACGTTTCCTAACTCTGTGTTTAGTTGTTGTCCAATTTACGCTGGTGTATTAGTTTTTATATTTGTTTTTTTTTTTTTTTTTGCGCTGCTTTTTTGGATTTTCCTTACAATCTTTAGGTGTGAATTATGTTATTCACGAAAGTTTTTTTGATTACTTGGAGACGTGGGAACAAGAAACGTCAAAGTTGGAGCCAGGCTTTTTTTTTAGAGCTTCCATATACAATATCAATTTTTTTTTTAGAGCTTCCATATACAATATCAATTTATAGACACCACATGACGCACAGTTAGCATATAAATACCCTTTATCAAAAAAAAAAAAGAAAGTACACATCTGGACTGTGTCAAGTGACGTAGAAACGATCCTACTCCTCAAAATCCATGGGCCACAGCGAAAAGAGCTTAATTCTTCCACAGGGGACCCAGATCAACAAAGTCGTCCTCTCAGTCTCCGCGTCCATTCCATGTTGGATTGGACGACAGACCCAATCGCTATCGAATATTAAGACCAGAGGCACAAAGTTAGTTGGACCAGCAGAATTTAATTAATGTTAAATATAGAATTTATGAAGGCAATACCAATATCTACATATGATGCATAGAAGCGGCTAATTTGATGTAACTAATTAAATTAAAGGTTAGAACACAGAGGAAGAAGGGGTTTGGTTTGATTCTACATATGGTTTGGTTTGAGTGCCTTGGAGGAAAGAAAAAAGAAACTGGTATGTTAGGTAAGACCCTATATGGCTATGGCAAAAACATTAGCTAGCCCTAAACTAATACGACTTGCTGCCCTACAAGAAATAACATGAAAATCGATTAGGAAGTTAACAAGCTTAAGTTCCTTCATGTGTTGTTGAGACTTGAGAATGACCTTTTGTTTGCATGCGGAGATGAAGTCTGCAACCGCCTTATTAGGTGTGCTTAATTGTGCTCTAATCGGTGCTATTAATTGAGTGGGAAATTAATATCAGTTTGGCGAAATATATATATTCCACTGATAGTCTTTTTTTTTTTTTACGGCAACAAACTTTATTAAAAGAGAAAGAAGATATAAGAAGATCCAGCGAATAGCTATATCAAAATGGACTCAAATGAAAATTGACTAAGAACCCCTAACCTCCCAATACTAAAACTCACTCCCCCTACCTCAAACAACCCTGAATTGATCGCTTGAACAAAAGACCCCTTGCCCCACTTTTTAACACCCCACTTCTAACTTGTCGAAAAATCCACAAAACCTCACTAAATTTTTATATTCTATTCCAATCTTCTCAATTCATTCCTTAAAATTGATTTTTTCTTTTTAGAACCAAAATTTTCATGATTCTTTTCCCAACCTTCAAGAGTAACCAATTCATCATATAATTCCAGATCTAACCCTCCACATCATTTAGAGAAGATCCTTAATATTTTATTAACTTTATGGACCCGTCTTTTCACCCGAAAAGAATTTGACTCCTCCGTAGCAACTCTTTTAATTGAATCGCCACCTGAAACTGCCGACACTAAGCAAGGCTTTTTCGGTGACCTCTCAATATGCCTCAACACTTGCTCCCCTCGGATTCTCCAAAGCTTTCAAATTAGGAGCAACTCCCAGAAAATTAGATAACTGTATTCCTTTTGAACCTGTAAACCAAGCGCCTTCTTTATGAACATTCCCAAAATGCCGAGATTCACCATCACAGGTCACATCACCCATTGCCAAGACCGAACCAACTCGACCACCCAAATCCGACAGAATATCATTTTTGCCTTTGGTCGTCAGCATTTGTACCGATAGCTATATGTCTTTTTATACTTCTCAGTGCTCTTAGGAAAGGAGTTTAACTTCTTCTAAGGATCAAATAATCAAAATTTAGCATGAAAAATTGGGACTTTTCTCTCTTAGTATTCAAATCATACCTATTGATGATGATGCTGATGATTCTTACTAGCTTTCTGTTGTCTGTTCTTCCATTTTTCCCTCACCCTATCATCAAAACCAGCCAACTGTTCTATTGTCAATCATGTACCTTCTGATTTTCCCCACCTTTTTAGCAAACCAGTGGATCATAGTTCTAAGCCAATCACCATGTAACTTGTTGCCTCTTCATCGTTATCAACACCTTCTAACTTTTAAGCACACACCTAAGCACGTAACCAACCCAGGTCGCAAATGCATTAGTCACCAATTTATTATAATTATCTTATGCATCGCTACTGTAGTTTTTTTCTTTATCATTGGCACCTTATCATCAATAATTTGAACTATTATGTAAACCGTTAACATGATATCCTTAGTTAATTTAAAATCTATTTCCATAAATATGTGCCATGAAGATAAAATTTTATAACGCCAATACATAGGGTATTAATCCTTAACTTTATTCACCATCAAATACAATCGTTAGTCTCAGAACCTCAGCAGAATGGCATTGGTTGTGCCCTGCCTTCCCTGCAGCCCCAATTCAAGACATGTTACCCCCTCCCCTAAAATCCCAACCTTTTTTTTTTCTTATAGAAAATCCTCAACTCTTAAATCCTTGTATAGTAAAAAATTCTGAGTAATAAAAAAAAAAAGAAAATACAATGGTTAAAAATAGGTGCCCGCCAGACTATCACAAATAGGGCCTTTTGGCGGCTAACCTACACGCTACACCCAGTTCCCAAACACTCCTCCAACTTGTAAATTCATGTCATTGACACTTGAGGGAAGAACATGAACATTTCACAAAATTTTGGTATAACCTAAAACGTGAAAATGTTACCACTCGGAACCTTACCATGGTAGACTGTAAGGAACGCCCATAATAAACTGCGGTACATGGATAATTAGAATTTTTTTTATTTCATTTTAAATCATATATATCATTTTCTTTATTTTAATTTAGGGGCGCAAAAAGTGATACTTTAAGTAGTTTAATGGTTAGAATGATAATCTTACCCTAAATATGATAAATCCTAGTAACACTGAAATTTTTAGAAGGACGCTAGAAAGATGCAAATTTATGAAAAAAAAACCCTTCGGTTTAGTAAAAAATACATATATCCTTTATATTTCAAAAACTTGTACTTAACTAACCCCTTAATACCACTACATGTTAAATCACCCAAAGGTCAAATTGTACATGCTTATGAAGTGACTCTAAAACTCTAGAGTCTAGATCCACTACTAGAAACAAGGCTTTTAGCTATAGCTAAATTACAACAGCTTGAGAACATCACAAAATAGTTGTCATTATAAAGTCCGCAACTGTGTAGCGATGATTATCTGTCGCTAAATATTATTAGTAATAGACAACCATCGCTAAGTGTCAGAACTAGCTATGTGATTAACCGTCACTAAATTTTTTCTATTTTTTAGTGATAGCTAATTGTTATTGAAATTAGAACCATGCTTTTAGTGATGGTTTAACATTGCCAAATGATGGCAAAACCCTAGCGAGGATTTGCTATCATTAAAGGGTGTCATAACCTTAGCAGCAAATTTCCATTACTAGTTGGGTGACCATCATGCACTACAAGAAAATCACCATGGAGTGACCGTCATTTCGATGGCCAAATGGTCGCCAAATCACCTTTTAGGCGACTAAAACAAATGGCCGGACAATAGTCGCCAAAACCATGGTCGGACAATGGTTGCCAAAACCATGGTCGCCAAGGGATAGTGATTGAATGGCAATCGAAATGTCTACCAACTATATCGATCAGTTGGATGGTCATCATGCCGACCGAAGCATACGCTCACCATATCGATTGAAAAAAAAAAACACAATCACCAAAATGACCGAATAGAACAGTCACTCATAGTGACCACCTTTATCAATTGCCATTTGTAATATCATTTAATACATTCTCATATCTAATTTAATTTTATAATATTAATTGATACAAAATAAACCAATAAATGAAAATAAAAAAACTCCAAATATAGAATATATATATATTAATTAATTAAGTGATCCATAGTTTATATATAAGTATCTAATTACAAAAATATCTAAAACTAATTAATAGCATTGTTTTTCCTAATCCCCTTAATCCCTATGAAATTGATCATGCTGCTCCTGCTCGTACTCCTCAGCCTCCTCCTGAGATGATGGAGCGATGTGTGTGTTGGATGATCCAGGAATCTTAGTCAAGTCTAAACCAGGTGGAAGGAGCCCAAATGCCTGCAACCTCGCAAGAATATACTAATTGAAGATCTCTATTGGCATGTTCCTCAATCCTTAGTACTCCCTTTTGCATGGTCTTCATCTGAATATACTGATTCTTCATGGCATTGTTATGCTCCAGTTGTAACAAAAAGGCATGTTGTTGTGTCTCCTAAACCTTTTGTTACAACTCCTCAACTTGAGCGCACAATGTCTGATTTTTAGCAGATAAGTGCTGAAATTCCTGCTCAGTGCACAAATTGAAATAGCCCTATTATGTTTATACTAAAAGCTAAAAATAAGGATAATCAACTTAAATGAATTATACAATATGCTAAAAAAGAACTATAACTTAAAAATTTTGTTAACTCATACAAAACTAAATATAGCAAACTTAATAAAAGTACCTTGATTGAGCTCGCCGATATTTATCAGGAAATATAAGAAACTTTGGCACACCCATCCATTCTCCTTTCCTCGGCCCACTAGTGACTGCTTGTAATGCTATTGGGTCAAATTAGGGATCATATTTCGCATCAACCATGTGACGCAATCTAACATTTGTCATGTAGTCCTCCTAGGAAATTGTAAAAGTTAGTACCGAAAATGGATTGGAGAATAAATACATGCAAAGATAATGAAATTTTATTTTACCCTGTAGCTTCTTCTGTGACTTAGAAAGCCTTTGAGTTACACATTTTTTTTGTTGTGGCCCTCTCATAAAACTCGTGCCACATTGGCTGCCTATTCATTTTAGCAGCCTGTTGCAAGTTTGAGGTTACTTTAAATAAATTTAGAAAACTATTCATTAAATATAAAAATTTAAATAAAAATTTTAGCATTTTATCGAAGAACATTTCTTTAGTTAGACTACTCATGAGATACTTTGGACCTTCAGCATCTGATGGTGCATCCTTCCATCTTTTATTCTTCTTCCCTTGGAGGCACTTCTGCTTCCACTCTAGGGAATTTCAAATTCCACACAACTTATTCAAATTGGTAGTAGAAATCTCAGCTACCCAGTGTAGAATAATGAGTGAGTAATCTTGGTCCGTGTAGAAATCAGGGCTCTCATTCTCTATTGCCGTATTCCGCAGTTTACTTAGCTTGGTCTAGTAACTTTTTCTCAAAACCTCAAAATAAGCATTCTTCACCGCTAAGTCATCCTTAGGTGCCCATCTGTGCGGTTGCTGAAATTCTCATATGACAAACAATTTAGATGATAAAATATAAATGCAAAATTTTGTAAAATAATAATTTATGAAAATCATTACAGTTACCTGTAGCATATCCAAATACTTCTGCCTTTGGTTCTTCTTGACGTCCTTAAACTTTACATTTATGCCCTTAAAAAGTGATAGTGATATGTAGCTAGGTCTATCATGAACAGCCTTACTACGAAGAAAGCTACATACAAAATTTAATGCAATTAAATTTTTATAGAAAACATAACAATTAATGAATATAATAATAAGAAAAATTAAACTATTATATAAATGTCATTTAAACTTACTCATATGGGACAATAACAGGTTGTGGAACATTGTCTTGATGACCTTGCTGTTGTGTTTATGTGATGGCCTCATGGCCAACTATGCCACCCAGTTGGTTCTCTAAACCAGACTCTAATACTTGGGCTAGTGACTCACATGCCCTACGGAAATCCCCAATGTCATAGTGACTCCCGCGAACCACACCCTCAAGCTGAGCAAAAGTCAAAATGTGTAGGTGTAGGTACTAAAATAAGGAAGCCATAGATGGATCACGCCACGTATATGAACCGCCACTTCTCGCTGGCTCTGCCAGATAAATATAACGCCCATTAATCCCCCTCCCTTGACAACTAACCTAGTGTAAAGTATGTACATCTCGAAAAGGATACTCAAATGACTGATCCTACCCAGTGGTACCCCTCCCATGACTAAACTAGCCACAAGACGAGTCCTAGTCACCACTTTGCCTAGATAGAGAGGGCCTACGTACCATCACCTAAAAGACATCGTATACACAATAAATTTAAAAGTAAAAAATTTTAAGTGCTACTAAATTATATAAATGAATCCTAATTATAACAAAGAAAATTGCCCATAATTTTTTGAACAGTTCTAATAAAACAGGAAAGAAAATTTTAATAATTGAACAAAATTTTTTATAATTGATATAATTTTTTTAAAATTAAGATTTCACAAATTTTATTAGAATTTTATCGGTTGCAGATAAAACAAATTTAAAATCTCAAAAACATTTCAGGTTAAATATTCCAGCAACAATACTTCATATAATGCATGCATATCACATTTTAGGTTAAATATTTTGACCAACAGTACTTCATATATTTTTTTATTATCATATTTTCAACCCAAAATGACACATTTCAATAACAATAAAAGCATACATATGACATTTGAGGAATAATATTTGACACATTTTGACAACAAAGATGAGTCGAGAATTGAGAAAAAAATTGAAATAGTTACAATAATTTCGAGAAAATAAGGAAAAAAAATAACAATGATTTAAGTTCCAGTAGAAGCTTCACTAGCATTAATCCAAACAAATTGAAAAAGATGAACTGGTCATGACAGAGTAAACAAGCTAGCAACAAAATGTAAATATAAACAAATGGGAGGCCAGATAGAGCAAAAGGGATAAGGAAAACAATAACACCAAGTAACCTACTTTTGAAGCACAAATCCCAAGCATAATTGGGGAAGGAAAACTAATAGGTGGACCATGGATGCTTGGCCCTCAGCAAACAGTAGCAGTGAAGACCAGAGAGAACAAATGGAGAGCTTTTCTTTTTATCTAGGAGTGGGGAAGGGTTCACAATGCTTGAGAGAGACAACTGTCCTAGATAGTCACTCTAATAGTGACCTTGTGGTGATTTTACTTAATGGGCCACACCTTCTTTACTATTAGTCAGTTGCTCTGAGGAAGGAAGATGGGCAAAATGTAATTTTGGCATTATAGTGACCGTCAAGCTGACTGTAAAAACGGTTGCCCAAAAAATTTAAGTTAATTTCAAATCTTTAATTCACAAGCATATTTGTTAAAATTTGATCTATTTGTTTAATGGTTTAAAAGTTGAATCACCTATTTGTTTTTAAGTGTAGTTCCTGACGCATCTTCATGACCATTAAATCCAATCGTGCATTTTCATTGTCCTTCTTCTTGCTTTTGAGTTCCATCGCACTATAAAATAAATTTTTGAAATAATTTTTCTCAATGTGCATGACGTCAATGTTACGTATTTATAACAAATGCTTCTGGTAGGGCAACTCCACAAAAATGGAGCATTTTAACTAGTTGTGACTTACGCCAAATCCAAGACAATGTTCATTATCCCAATCAGTACCAAAAGATGGAAATTAAAGATTATCTAACATTTTTAATAACTCCTCATCAAATATAAGCGATATAACAGTTGCCCGCTTTCTCTTACCAGGCCTAAAAGCAGTAAGATTTGCATTAAATGGATGATTATTAGGTAAAAACTTTCTATGACAATCCCACTAGCAGAGTTTTGATCCATGCTTCTGTTGAAATGTCTCAAAACTATCTATGCAATACAAACATGCTAGTTTACCGTGGGTACTCCATCTTGACAACATCTGATATGGTAGGAAATCATTGATTGCCCATAGTAAGTATGCACGCATTATAATTTTTTTAGAACAAAATGCATCCCATGTTTCAACATCATCATTCCATAACATTTTTAGCTCCTCAATTAGTGGTCTAACAAACACATTGATATTTCTGCTTAGTGACCTAGATCCTGGAATTAATAATGACAAAAATATATATGGTTCTTTTATGCACATATCTAATAGTAAATTGTATACTACTATAAACACAGGCCAAATAGAATAAGTGCCTCCGGTTGCAAAATTTGGCATAAAGCCAGTGGTGCATAAACCAAGTCTCACGTTCCTAGGTTCCGATGAAAACGTTAAAGACGTTTGATCCAAATGTCTCTAAGCTTCTGTTTGGCATAAATGCCCTATCATATTATTACCTCCCGAGCTATTATTTGCATGCTAAGTCATATGTTTAACTGTCTTTATTGACATAAATAATCGCTTTAACTGATTAGCTATTAGTAAATATCAACAAACCTTTCTTGGAATCTGTTCTTTTTCTCTCTATTCAATGTCTCATCTTTGTACCTACATTGCCCACAAACCGAGCAATGTGTCAATTGGGCATTCTCACCATCAAATAGCATGCAATTCTTTGGGCATGCATATATTTTCAGATTTGGTAAACTTAATCCTCTTCATGATTTACTTCAAGTCATATAATGAGTCTGGTATTTTGTTATCCTCTGGAGTTATTTCTTTAACAAATGATAGCATCTTATTAAAGTAAGCATCCGACATATTGAAACAGACTTTTACAACTTAATAATTGAGACACTGTTGATAATCGTGTGTTTCGTACATCCTTTACACAAAGGTGTTGAAGCATTGCCAAGTAGATTGTAAAACTTTTGTGCATTTGAATTTGGAATTTCTTGACTACATCATTAAAATTAACTGCATCATTGTCATCATTTTCTTCTTCATTCTCATCATTTACATCCATTTTACTAGGCGGATAACTATTAATAATCTATCCTATCGAATCTATCAACATTTGCTCATACCCACTTCTAATTTCATACTCAATGTAATTATCCAAATTTGTTCTCGATCATGCTTGATTTGATGTTTCTCCCCTATAATAATTTTTCCGTTCCATACTATATCCCTCATCATGACAATACCACACATAATAATTACCTATAAATCCAACTTGGCATAAAAGCTCTCCCACTTCAATTTGTGATCGAAAATATCTACTACGACAGCAATGACATAGACATTTCAGTAACTCTATCTCATTGCTATTACATCTTAATAATTAAACTGACTTTTACAACTTAATAATTAAGACATTGTTGACAATCGTGTGTTTTGTACATCATTTCCACAAAGGTGTTAAAGCATCACCAAGTAGATTGTAAAACTTTTGTGCATTTGAATTTCAAATTTCTTGACCTACATCATTAAAATTAGCTACATCATTAAAATTAGCTGCATCATTACCATCATTTTCTTCTTCATTCTCATCATTTACATCCATTTTACTAGGCAGATAACTGCTAGTAATTTGTCTTATCGAATCTATCAACATTTGCTCATATGCATTTCTAATGTCATACTCAATATAATTATCCAAATTTGTTATCAATCATGCTTGATTTGATGTTTCCCCCCTATAATAATTTCTCCATTCCATACCATGTCTCTCACCATGACAATACCACACATAATAATTACCTATAAATCCAACTTGGCATAAAAGCTCTCCCACTTCATTTTGTGATCAAAAATATCTATTACAACAGCAACTACATGGACATTTCAGTAACTTTATCTCATCACTATTACATACAATTAATAAAAATTGCTTTACGCCATTAATAAATTCTGGATTCATATATCCATTTGCCAACAGTCGTTTATACATCCATTCACACCCATCAGCTATACCATCTGGCACTACAATACAAAATAAAAAATAAGCAACATGTAAAATTATTGCAAATTCATGGCTTTGTACAAAAAAGGCCGCAAAAACTAGGCATTGCTAATTAGTTAATAAAATGGCCATTGCTTTTAGAAAGCAACAAATAAGCAACAAGACAAAGCTATGACTTAGAGTTCATTGCTTCTCTATTGCAAATAAGCAATGAGGCACCCCCGTTGCTTTTTTGTTATCAATAAGCAACGAATCAATAACAACCAAGCAATGAAGTAAATTTTTTGTCTCTCAAATGATTTTATATAAATTTTTTTCTCTCAAATGATTTTGTATAATTTAAATTTTGTGTATCTAAATTTATAGATATATATAGACAATTAATATATTATAACTAAAAGAAATTTTGATAATGTATAAAACATAATGAAAGGAATTTCAAGTAAATAAATAAGATTTTATTTAATATATTATTCAATTACATAAAATAAAATACAAACAAGTATGAATCATGTTAATTAATAAAATAAATTACCTAAAATAAATATAAAAAAACAACACTTAAGTTTTTATTGTTGGCTTCAAGACACCATCATGCTTTCCATTCTTGAAAATAGTAAGCTGTGTCATTTCTTGAGAACTTGAAAACCTCGCATAAAAACACAAAAAAAAAAAAAGTTAGTATTTAGAATCAACAGAAAAAATACAAAATGAAAATAAAAGAGTGAAAAAAAAATGTATTAATTTCAAATTTCAACCCTAGAAAATTCAGATCTGGTTCTTGCTCAAAGTTGACCCGCTCTCTATCACTCACTGCCTCCGGGCACCTCAAGCACAAGACTTACCCAATTTCAACTCTTTGGCCAAATATATTTCCTCCATCTCTATATCGACTCAGTTTCCAACAATGGCTCACAACAATCGTAAAAGAAACTCTTCTCTTGTTCCTGTCATAGTCACCTACAACGTCGTTGGGTTCAACTCTGGCTTTGGCTTCTAGGTCATGTCTTTGGCTATCATTAACCCTACCAGATTTTGTGGGGAGTTTTAGTACTACCCGCCTTCAGCCTAACAGCAAGTGTAGGGTGTTTGCTTCCGCAACAAGTGCAACAGTCCCATTTGGTTTTTTCCAGGAGGAAAGAGGATCAAGGCCCTTTAGCTATACTGGAGGTTAGTGTAAATAAGTTAAAGGGGAGGTAGAGAAAGATCTTGACAATGAAGGTTGAAAGAGACAAGAGATGTGTTATATATTTTGATGTTAGCCTTCCCCTTAAGCACCGAAAAAGTAACGACTATGACTGTTACTTCTTTCTCCGCCCCATTTTTTTTATTAAACTCAAATCTAATTGTTTCTCACTCCTAGCTACTTGGAAATTGTACAATGAAGAAGCAACAAAAAAGTAATGGTGAAGCCATGCTTGTTGCTTTTTCATTGCATAATCATTGCTTAGCAAGCAACAAATTTGCAATGAAAGAGCAACGCCCTGACATGGTGTTGGTTTTTTGTGTGGCAATTTCGTTGCATAAAAGTGACACTTAGGCAACGAATTTGCTATAAAAAAGCAATGCCACATTTTTACGTTGTTTTAAGCATTGCATATTCAAATTTATTTTTTCCAACCACAACTTTACCCTAAAAAACCAAAAAAAAAATTGCAACACAACTGCTTCATTGTTTTTCCTTGTTGCTTTTTTATTTCTGTGTTGTAGTGTGGTGACCCTAAAAAATAAATAAATAAATATTTTTTACCAATTTACTAATAACAAAAAAGCATGTTTTCCTATAATCTAACAATAATATCTAAAGGAAATTGCCCCTAGTCTTTTTAGAAATTTACAAGTCAAGTCGTACTAACACATTGTAATTTATCCCATTGACCAAAAGAAATTTCGGCAGCATGTTCCCTCAGTTTCCCGAAATACTGTATTTTCAAGAAATATATCTCAAATCAAGTATCCGAGAAACAAAGTTTCATACCACTAAAACTTCTTCACCAAAAAGATAAATCATAATGATAGTTGTACAATATCACTTATACATTTCTGAGCCATCCAACTTAGGCAATCAATGATAATCAAAGAGAGAATTATTATGAATATAAAAATACCAAATCTTCAAAATCAACGTACATTAGTAATATTTATCACAATAACAATAATCATTGACAGGCAATCCACAGGTTAGATGCATGTAAAATAACAACCATTCTAATCTTTTTTCAATAACAATGAATAATATGTAAAAAAAGTAACTATTTTTAATATAACTATAAAATATTATAAACCATATAACTATAAAATGAAAATTACCTCACTATAAAAGTTGCACTTGAAGCACTTGAGAACTCAATGCAAACTAGTAGCTGTTTCTTATAAAGAAGACGAACTTGAGAGGAAGTGAAAGAAAAAGAGGTAGGTAAAAACAATCTAGACAGTTGAAATGAGAAAAGGGGAAGGAGAAGTAAGGGATTTATAAGGGTTGGGCGACCATGCTAGCTACTAAAAGCCACTGATTTTTAGTGTCCACAAACAACAGTCACCTTGAGCCACTAAATGGCGACTATCTGCTACGGTTACTAGAACTGCCATTGTGGCAACTGTTTGGGCAACTGTTATGGTGACCTTAACAAAATGGTGGTCAGACGGTCAGACCGTTATGGCCACTATTTTTTTTGTTTCTATAGTCGGTTATTCTAACCTAAATTTATTATAGTGCTAACTATCACTAGGTGGGTGCTAATCTTAACGAATGTTTAGTCACTCTATATTATGAAACAGAAGCTATCTGAATTCAGTGAGATTTCAAGTCTTACACTAAGTGAGCAGAATCCATATATTCTTTTTGGAAGGACTTGTCTAAATTTAAAGAAAGTAAATTTATAGACCATAGCTTTCAACAAGGAGGTTTGCCAAGAAATTAATTCAACCAGTGCTATAATGTATTAAAATATTGGAGCTAGGTACTTTTGATTTCTAAAAAGTTGTTGATGCCATTAACAACATATGCATAAACTTCTTATGGGCAGAGATAGTGCAGAGCAGTAAGAAAGCATCAATTGGTTAGGCAAAATTACACAAAACTACACTTTTCAAGGATGAAGGTGGTATCAACCTATGTGATCTACATGCTTAGGATTACTATTTGCTCCTTAAGTTCTTTTAGTTAGCGCAATCAAAAGAGGACCCCTTCTAGGTGGCTTGGGTCCATTCTTATCACATAAAAAATGATGATTTATAGATCTTAGATCCTGGTTCCACTGCGTCAGATGCTCAGTATAATATTCTGAAGGCAAAGGATTGATTGAAGAATTGATGTCCCAGGTGAGAAAAGGTAAGGACCATCCTTCAAACCCTAAATCAATATTTTTTTTCTTCATCAAAAGAAAGAAAGGTGGAATGTGCTAGATGAGTTGGAGTAGTCTTTCAATGCTGGAGCACAATACTGTAGCATGGATGCATCAAATAGGTGGTTTATGTACCCAATATAGACTATATTGATGGGGCATTCAAGAAGCGAACATGTGTTACTTATGTTGGAAAGGAAATGATGCCTCTCAAACACTTGTTCTTCAAATGCAAATTTTCAAAGAAGTGTAGGAGAAAGAGTTATTTTGGTTGGGCATTCATTGGAGACTTACCGGGTGGCATGATGGAATTATTTGGTTCAAGAGCAAAATGAAAGGCCATGGTTTGCCATATATATCAAGCAGTGTTGGTCATCTCAGTCTTTCATCTTTGGCAAGAGAGTGTAGTAATATAGTGTTCAATAGTGATGAGAGAGACAGTAAAGCAATTGCTAGCTCAAGTTAAGTTTGATATACTATGAGTTTGAGCTTATCGCCTCGAGTGTGACAAATATTCTTGGTGGAGGTTCATCATGCAGAATTAATTAGCCTTTAACTTATAATATACTCTCCATGTACAGATCGATAAATGAATTTTTTATTACTGAAAAAGGAGCCCAGCCAAAAAAAAAATGCCTAGCCTATCAAAATTAGTTCCCTGCTCTTATCAGGATGTAGTTTCATTATTTGAAACTAGATGAGGTTATTTTTGACCCGCATGTTGTTGCAAGTATTTTTTTTCTTAAATTTATCATTAAAGTAAATATCAGTAAAAAATAACTAAAAAATTCTTAGCCATAAACTTATGCTAATAAATTAAAATTTTACTTTCTTTTAATTTTAAGTTAGGCATTTTTTATATAATGTTTTTATCATTCAAATGATTAGTTATGATCAAAACATAACACATGTACATGCTTTGAAATAATGAATATTTTTGTGTCCCTAAAAAAAATTCACTAAAAAATTTCACCCTCTATCATTTTAAATTCTAATATATTGAGAAAAAATTTAGTTAGAAAAATTTGCTTTCAATTTTAGCAGTTATGGACAAAATTACTTTATTAAACATTATAACTTTTGAATTAAATAACTCATTCTACAAAACTCAATTAATAAAGATTAAAAGAAAAATAAAAAAATTGGCCAAAAAAAAATCGGGGACTAAAAGATGAAATGGAAAAAGCTTTACATATTCAAATTTAATGATTGGTGGTGACCAATGTTTTGTTCTAGAAGATAATACATAAAAAAAAAACAATAACAACAGAAACAAATTCAAGATCGAAAGAGCATATAGAAAGAATATAGTTAAGCAGTTATTATTTATTAAGTTTGGGACTAAAACATAATATGGGTCAAACTTAGTGACTGAAATGGGAAAGGAAAGAAATTCAAGGACTGAAATTGCAATTTAACTATAAGAAAAAGTGAAACAGCACTAAAAAAATTACAACATGGGCTCCCATGACACAATTTCCCTTAAAAAAGATGACCGAATTTCAAAAAGATTCAATCATGTCCAACAAAAAAAGCAAAAAAAAAAAAAAGGAAATTAACACTGTTGATGAACAGTATTTGGCACTATTCATGAATAGTGCAAAACTCATAGCTTTTAACAAAAATGGTGTCAATTCAATGTTCATAGTGAAACACGCCCCTCGGCCGCCCAATACCTCCTCAACAGTAAAAGCCAAAAAAAGATGTAACTATTCATGAACGGGAGCTGAATTCAGCAATTAGTATTAAGTTATATAATAAATTATTAAAAGATTCTTGTTTATAAATTTATATAAATTAATTAAATTTTACTTTATTTTAATTTTGAGTTGAACTCTCTTTATGTTAAGTTTTTATTATGAAAATGATTAATTATGATCGAAACATAACACTATGAAATATAACATTATAAATACTTCAAAATGATATATAATTTTTGTTATTAAAAAATAATTCACCAAAAAATTTCATCTCCTATCAACTCAAATTTTAATTTCTAATATCTATTAGAAATTTATTTTTGAAAAATCCATGTTCAATTTTAGCAATCATAAACCAAAGTACTCTATTGAACCATAAAGCTTTTGAAGTAAATAACTCATTTTAAAAAGCTCAATCATTAGTAATGAAAAGATATGACCAAAACACAAAATTATGTTTAATTTATTTTAACCATTAACTTAATAGAGGTAAACAATCAAAGAAAAAAATTAGTAAAGAGTTAGATTCTTAGAGAGTAAATGGAAAAATATTAGGTATTAAGGGTTTAACAATTGAATTAATAAAGGTAAAAAAATAGTTTGGCTAAAAATTATACATGTTATGGTGATCAATGTTTTGCTTTAGAAGATAGTATATAAAAAAAAAATTTGGGGACCAACAGAGCAAATAGAAAAAATCTAACTAAGGAGTTATTAAGTTTAGGGGCCAAAACATAACATGGGTTAAATTTAGTGACTGAAATGTGAAAGAGTAGCAATTCAGGGACTAATACGCGTTTTAACCAACACGACACTCAGAAACTGGAGAACTGACAATGAAGGACTCTAAGACTCGACAACTGCGCGAAAAGGGTACTGATGTTCAAAAAGAGACGATCGCACCTAAAAAAGGAATAAAAATAAAAACAAAAAAGCCAAAAAACTGTTGATGAACACTTAATCGCACTGTTTAGGAACAGTGTCTGAAGTCGGCAATTAATACTGGAAAAATTACAAAAATCCCCCCTGTGATTTAAGCTAGCCTACACTTTGCCTCCTATATTTTCAAGAACTACACTTTACCCCTGTTTGTTTTACAATGTCTAATAGAAATTTCTGAAATTCTAATTTAAACTGTCTAATAATAATGCTCCAGTAATTTTAAGATTTTTTTATATTTTTTTTCATAGTCAACTGAACTTTAAAAAATACTAATATGTATTTACAGGAAGAAAATACATTTACAGAAAGAAAAAAAATGATAATTTAAAATGTCTATTAACTATAAAGAAAATATTAGAGAGATTGAAATTACTAAAAGATATCTATCATATAGTTTAAATATAGTTTCAGAAATTGTTATCAGAAAGTATAAAAAATATAGAGGGCAAAGTATATATTTCTAAAAATAAAGAGGGCAAACTATAGGTTAGGGCACACCTCAAGGGTAATTGTAAGTTTTCCATTAATATTAAGTTATAATTCATTAAAAAAGGCTCATAAACCGTGAATGTTTTAGGATCTAAGTTAGCGTTATTTGTAATTGGCAACAACTATATATAAATTCTATACATTTTTCCTAATGTTTTGGAATTAAAATGAGCTACATCAAAAAATTTAATTCAGTCAATTTATTTAATACAATATTGATTTCAGCAACTCAAATGCTGCTTATAAATCACAGCTAGCTTGAGTTCCTAACCACAACAAACTACCCACAATTATATATTTATGTATATAGACGTAAAGATGTGTATGAGACTTTATTTGCTCTCTCAAGTTAATTGTTACTTGATAAGCAAGATAATATTGGTTGATGTCAAGATCTAACCCTTCACAAATCTCTTCACTAATCCTTTGTCCAAGACCTTTCTGAGCTAATAAGATATAACTAGTGAAGGCATATGCTTTTGTACTTCAGTCAAAAGAGGGAATTATACAGTTGGAAGGATTGAAATTTCTAAAATTCGGAAACCATTGGCTAAGAGCTGGATGGTAGCACCAAAATACACTTAACAAAAGAAAAAAAAATAAAAAAGATGCCGTGCTTGAAACTTAGAATGTGAGGCAGAAATTAAATGTTGAATAAGGGAAGGTGTTATTTAACTAAAAAATGGGTAAAAGGAGCAAATATCCCACTAATTTTATGTTATGAGGCATTACTATATTTTTTTAGGTAAATATGCCTCTATTATGTGTTTTTTTTTTTTGTGTGTAAATAAGCCATTGTTATAATCTATAGGAAAATGTTTTTGGGCCAAAAATATACTGTAACATCCTAACTCTGCAAAATATCCAAAAGGGTTAAATTTAGGAAAAGATATCTCAGTTCTGACACTCTATTTTACTGGTCCCCAAACTTTATTGTCTGTCATTTTACCCCCCCCCCCCCCCCCCCCCCCCAAAAAAAAAAAAAAAAAAAAGCAAAATTTGAGTCCTTAAGCTATGGTTTTTTTTTATCCTCCTTGTCTCCAAACTTTACTTTCTTACTATTGGCCTCCCAAACAGCATGTTGTTATGACGTGTGGCCGATTGACCTAGTTATTCACTAATAATATCTAATTAAGGCCTAAATCATTTAAGATGTTAGAGTTTGAGTTAGAATTTAATCATAAATTAATTCAATTCAATTTAGAATAAGTAAAATTGGAATAAAATTGGAATATTTGAAGGTTAAACTACATAAAGGATAAAATTTCTCTAATTATTAACAGTCTTCAATGTGTACATTGTCCTTAAGCTATTAGGTTAGCAGGCTATTTGTCTATTTCTAAAACATCAGTGGTATAATTGCCTGAAAATATACTTTAATGGTCTAATTGTTCCATTAGCCCAAGATGATTGGTTTATTTGCACATTAAATGTTGCCCTAATGAATTGTAGAAGATGTTCTAATATAGATTTATATATAAGTAAAAAATTAATTGATAATTCAAATTTAAGTGAGTTTGGCATGAGATTCTACTTCAATCATTCATTACCACTTTACTTTGTCCCATTCAGTTTTTTTAAGTTTACATTTATTAACGTTTTGCAAGTATAGGATCACTAAGGGCATTATACTGTGTGTGTATGGGTAAATCATAGAATAGATCGATGTCGATCAAAGTCCTTCTTATGTATAGTATATTTGGTTATTAATTCTTTTGAAACATTTTATGGTAGCTTACATTTTCCGCGATATCATGACGTAAACTACGGTTAAGTTAACAAGTAGATTAAAAAAAAAGGTACTAGTACGCTACTTAGTAGTATATATATGTATGATTAAAAGTGGATAGAGCTGTTTGTAGACAAATGCACGTTGGGTTATTTATTACTGGATATAGACAGCTTGTAGGCGTAAGGGTATGAGCTAGCTAGCTAGTAATGTTGCTAGCTAGTAATGTTGCTAGGAGTTGAATCTACCAGTATTATTTCTTCAATACAATATTAATATTAATATTAATTAATTCCTGTGGTAGCCATTTTCGCCTCTTTTTTCTTTTCTGCATGTGCAATGTAGAAGTCTTCTATCCATGCTAGGCTCTGGTCGATCTAGGTTCAATCCCAAGAAATCAATTTTATTTATTGTCCTTTTTCCCATTCGAGCAACTAAAATTACTTCTTCATCATCATCATCATCATCATCATTATATTTTCTCTTTTTAAGCCAAAGTTGACCTTTTCCCTGTACCATTGACTGCTGAAAAGTGTAATTTTGAAATGAAAAGGGGGCAAGAGTGATTTTGAGTCTTTTGACTGAGCCTCAAGGGTTACAGTATATAGAGCTATGAATCTAATTACATAAAATGTTCCCAAAGCGAGAGTGGAGAGCGAGAATAAGAGTGGGAAAACATTATTTTTATAATTTAAGTTATAAAAAAATTGTAAAAATGAGAATAAGAGTGGTAATTAAAAGCGGAAGTGGGAGTGACGACTCAAAATAGAAAAATTTAAAAAGTTTATAATTTCTTACCCAAAATATAACAAATAATTAGTGTAATAATTGCATTTGTGCGAAAAGCACACGGTCTGAAGTTAAATTACTTGGTAATATAATCATCTGCTATGTGAATGTGTAAACTTATTATAATTTTTTTTAGAAATCTCTTGTATGAAATTACACTTACAACGTGGCAAAAAAAAAAATAGTGGAATTAAATTCATGTGCACAATCTGCTAACAAAAAACTGGTTGATAATCAACTGGCCAGAAATCATAATAACCAAAACATTGACTCAATACTAAGACGTATCCTAAGCAAGACAAGGATCAAGATGAGACTTCCTAAACTACGTGACCTTATGAGATGATATATCTTCAACTAGAGATCAAGAATTATTCTTTAATTAGTTGTACGGGTTCTATAGAAATTGAAATTTTAACTAGGAGGAAATGTCAGCTGACTTGTAAATCATGTTTAATTTTGCGTAGACACCTTGGAACAGGATGGACTCACTGGTTTCGTAAAGTGGTGGCGAGAAGAAATTAAGAAGCATTAATTAAACGACCGATCGAGCTAGCAACTGGTGGCAAAGACGACGACGTTCTCTAGTTCTTTCTGCTGCTCTATTTGGTCGTCAGGCGAAGAGTTCGTACGTGTATAATGTAGGTTCTTCAAGGCTAGCAGAGTGTTTTATTGCTGATAGAAACTGAATTAGAAGACTTTTATTTCAACATGCGCCAAATTAGTTTTACATTTGGAGACAAATTATATAGCCTTTAGCTCAAGGAAGGAGGTGAAGGTACATCGGCAAATTCCGAGCAGTAATAATTGAGTCATTGTAATTTTGCGTGCTCTTTATGCTCGTAAGGACGGTCCTAATTGCTAAATACACGTGTAAGGCAATTTTCCCCTACTAACTTCTGGTGAAACCTGTGCATATGGGGTATAATCTTCACAAACAAAAGTTTACAGTTTAACCCTTTTAGAATTTACAAGAATATGCTATAAATATTAAAGCACTATTGCACCAACTATGTTTTCTAACTTCGCTCATGTAATAGGAACGTTATGTTCCCCAGAGGTGCTTATAAGTTATTCGTATTAATGTATATGTTTGAGCAGTAAAATGAATGTACCGAATGGTGCTTGCCAAAAAATGATAATCAAACGCATTAATTTGTTGTTTTTTTTTTTAATAAAAGTTCTCTTCCTTTAATTGTGTAGGACATAACAGCCATCAATAAGCCACAATGTGAACTCCATAAAAACAATAATATCAACTTATGTCATTCATAGCATTTTTGCAATACCGTATTACACAAAAAAAACTATACAAAAAAAAAGTTATAGAAAATACACCAGTATACTTGATATTTGAACCTATAAACTAATAGAAAAAAAAATCCTAAAAAGTAAGAGATCCAAAACCTACCATAATGCCTGGACTAACAAACTAACTAACTAACGCTAACACTCGATCTACTATAAGAAAGTAGATTGGTTGACCCCATTGAATATAACTTCCTATTTTTGCCTCTTCAATCTGTAACTTTTCCGCCTCATTTGGTAGAGAGAAAAAAATTGTATCTGACAAAAGTAAAGAAAATACTTTACTAATGAAGTCAATTATTTGTAAAAACAACATATAAACTAAGGAGGGATGCAAGTGGGAGAGTGCTACAGCAACCCCAAACTTTTTGAGAAAAAATTACTACCATGCCATATTTACAAAAGAAAAAATATTAAAATAAGATATATATTATAATATATATTAAGATAAATGGGTTAGGAAATTGAAGCAAAATAGTTGAACTTTTATGGGGCCGGCCTAGAAGAGATACAAAATTCACAAAGCCCATGTGGACATGAAAACAAAATTAACTAAAAATTATAAAATACTAATTATCATAAAAATTGTCAAAAAATTGATGTTACAAACTTGACCAATTTTTCAGGATTGCTATCGATTGGTGAGTTCTATCAAAGTTTAGCAACTACTAAAATGTCAAGTTATTATTTTCTTGCTAATAGATTAATCATCTCATATTGACTCTTCCTCGATTATCACAACTGAACGTGTTTTCTCAGTTATGAAATTGTGAAAACTAAATTTCATAGCAAAATGAATAACAACTTTCTAGATGATAGTTTAGTTTTGTTATTGATAACGATATTACAGAGACATTTAGTTTAAATTTGATACTTAATGATTTTAGATATTTAAGAGAATGTCAATCTAAATTATGAGTTTCAAATACTTATTAGTCTATCTTTTGTTAACTTTATTTTTATTATATATCTATTATTTAGTATAATGATTTTATTTTTTTTAGACTTTGTAGGTATCCTGCACCCACAATTCTAAAATCCTGGCTACATGACTAGAGGGATGGCCAAACGCATTTGTTATTAAATAAAGAAAATGAATAATTAACTTTATAACATTTGGTATTATTTATGGTGCTCGTGATCTAGGTGACATAAAGCATATAAAAAGTAGAAGCGGAGACCGGATCGAGAGCGGGGAATTGTCATTTTTTCAAAATTTAAGCAAAAATGCTATAAAAATGATAGTGGGAGTGGAAGAGTGGCAGCAGGGACCCAAACTAAAAAGATTATGTGTCTTAACTCATGATAATTATTATGTCCTCCATCTTAAGTTCTTTACAACATTCACTATTTAACAATTAATCTACAAATTTTTATTTTCAATATTTTAGTATATAAATTAAAACCCTTTATACATAAATAATAAATAAAGGCTTATAGTTTCCAAATATCTTTTTTTTTATTTTTTAATAAATAATAATATGAATAAATTGAAATCAAACTATTAAAAAAAATTAAAAATTTTAAAGAATATTTACACTCAGAGTAGTATTCATTAGAGGCAAGAATTTAAAATGCCTGCCCCTCATTGGCGTGGTACATGGCTAAGGGGTTGCATAAAGCGAGTTTTTTCCCCAACAATGGTAGTTACAAATCTTAATCCCCAAATAGGGGAAGTTTTGGTCTTATTTACCTAATAGGGGCTATTCTAACACCACTTAGCCAATATTGACTGTAAAAGTTAACAAAATGTTAACTAAAGTCCAAAACTTACAGCAGAAGATAAGATAAGTCATCCTTTTCGTTTTACTTTACAATTATTCTATATAATTTGAACACAATGTTATAAAACATTAATAAAAGCTTGCAATGTATTTCATTTTGGATAGAAACATTTCACAAATTATTTTGAATCAATTTTTTAAAATAAAAGTAATTTTTAAGAAAAAATTAATAATTTTAATTATTACTGTTATAAGGCTACTGGATAAATAATTTTTTTTAGTTTCATAACATTTTTTATTTATTGTAAATAAATAAATATCAGCATAACCTAAAGCACCTCATTCAGAGAAATTAAATTATAATAATTATTGTAAATAATTAAAATAAAAATATTTTAATTATCACTACAATAAGGCTACAGGATAAATAATTTCTTTTTAGTTTCATAAAATTTATTATTTCTTGTAAATAAATAAGTATTGGCATAACCTAAAACACCTCATTTAGATAAATTAAATTACAACAAATTTTTGAGTATGATATAATTATAATTTTCTTAGTAAGGGAAATTACAAAACACTATTCTTATTTTCCAAAATAGGATGTTTTAGATTGTGCCAATATGTCCCTTATTAAAAAATTATAATTATGTTATCTTCAAAATATTTCTAATTTTATTTCTCTAAATAGAGTATTTTAGACTGTGCTAATATTTATTTCCCTTCTAGAGGGAATAAATATTTTAAAATAATTAAAATTGTTTATTCTTTAACATGATGATGATGATGATAAACTTTTAGAAAATTCTCATTACATATTTCTAATCCACTTAACTAACAATTCTAGCCTAACCCTAATTCTACCCTTTCTAATTAGCATGCTTACATGTAAGATATGGTTTCTAAAAAAAATAAAATTATACTAATTTAACATAAAGAATCATATATTACATTTATTTTATGACGTTTGTTGTTGTTAACTATTTTTTAATGCACATATTGTTCGATGAACTATGTACTTAGCACTAAGATGCTGCTATCATCCTAAAGAGGGAATTAATTGCTTTATGTAAACAGAAAAAACAAAACTTAATCAAGTTTCACAATATACGATTATACCCAGTCATGAGGGAAAATATGAGTTTTACTATATCTACTTGAAATCCAATGAATGTGGTGGGTAGTTAGCTAAACATGCCTAAATCTATCCCTGTAAACATCCCTATAACCCATACGATGACACACTAATCGGAAGTCATATATTTTCTCCTGATCAATTTTATATACAATCAACAATTTACTAAAGATGAAATTGGAATTGGACTTGCATCCATGAACATGATTTTTAATACAACTTCTGTGAGTGTTGGTCTTTTATTTTAAACTTATTCTCAAGATATTGTATAGTATCATTCACAAGGTAAGCTCTTGAAAATACTTAAAAGTAATTATTAATTTTATCTTCAAATATTTTAAATTTAACAAAATAATTGAAATTAATTTTTAAACATTTACTTTCAAAAATGAAATACTTTGCAAGTTTCTATTATTGTTTTATAATATTTTGATTAAATAAAATAAAATAATTGTAAAAAGAAAAAGAGATAAGAGTGACTTATATGACCTTTTATTATAGGTTTTGAGATTTAGTTAACATTTATCGAAAAATTTCCATTAATATTAGTTAATTGGTGTGAGAATAATCCACATTAGGTAAATAAGATTAAACTACACATATTAAGGAATTAAGATTTGTAACTACCCCTGTTAGAGAAAAAAAACTCTGCATAAAGCGGTGCGGCCGGCGCTCGGAAACTAAAAAGTAGGCCAATTCAATGAGATGGAGGTGTTGGTATCGACTTCCAACCACTTGGGACCCCCAACGACCCCGACGGTCCGACCTCGACCTCCCGTAATTTACACGTCAATAAGCTATTCCAATTTCCACCCCCTTGTTTCTTCCTTCCGTTAAACCCCCCGAATTCCTGTTTCAATTCTCTCCTCCGGTTCTTCATAAACAACAATATTACCACAAATTTATTAATTCTTGCTACCTGTTTTATTTAATTTTTAACTTCTTTTTTCTTTCCTTTATCTCTCGAACGACCGCGCACACTATTTCGTGCCACGAACCACCAACCAACATTGCCGTCTTCCTCCCTTTAAATCCCCCCATCGCGCTCTCCATCCCTCTCCTCATCACAAATAATTATATATAACTCTGTTTCACCCCCCACTCCCTCCCTCAACACATTCCATTCGTCACTAGCCAGCACACTGTACCTAGCTTCCTTTGCTTAATTCCCTCTTGGATGGTCATGGGGGCTCACCGTCGATTCCTGCCGATCTCCAAATGCAGCACCGAGAACAGGTCCAACCAAACGGTGGCCTCCGACCTCGACGGCACCCTCCTGGTATCCGGCTCCGCCTTTCCCTACTTCATGCTCGTGGCGCTCGAGGCCGGCAGCCTCCTCCGCTCCCTCCTGCTCCTCGCCTCCGCCCCCATCGTGTATTTCACCTACATCTTCCTGTCTGAGTCCCTTGCCATTAACACTCTCATCTTCATCACCTTCGCCGGCCTCAAGATGCGCAATGTCGAGCTTGTCTGCCGCTCCGTCCTCCCCAAATTCTACGCCGAGGATGTCCACCCGGAGACATGGCGGGTCTTCAGCTCATTCGGGAAGCGATACGTCGTGACGGCCAACCCCAGAGTTATGGTGGAGCACTTCGCCAAGACTTTCATGGGCGCCGATAAGGTCATTGGAACGGAGTTGGAGGTTACGAAATCAGGGAGAGCCACCGGTTTCGTGAAGAAACCGGGCGTCCTCGTCGGCGAACACAAAAGGAACGCCGTCTTGCGGGAATTCGGCAGCGACTTGCCAGATTTGGGGCTCGGTGACCGAGAAACTGACCACGATTTTATGGCACTCTGCAAGGTTTGATCTCGAATTATTACGTCTCTTTAATCTAATTTGCTCTATATTCAATGTCACGTTTTTAGTACGTACCGTGATCATTATTCACTAATATCCCATGCATGTGACTACAACCCCACAAAAGGGGGAAATTTTTATTTTTCGAGGGTAGATGGAGAAATTATTATACATATGGCTAATGACTTCATTAATGGTCCTAGCCTTCCGGATAAAACACCTTTAAACATTTGAACTTGCTAATTTATGTCACTTTAAATGGTTCATACAATTATAAATTAATTGACAACCGTCATATTAGATTATTCAAAATTATATAAAGTAAAATTTCTAGTCCAGCATTTTTTGCCCCATGAAAAATGGACAAATTCATCGAATTTCAAATATTTTTCGCGCTACTCTTTTAGCATATATTTTCGTGACGCTAATGATATAGTGCCTGAAATGACATGGTGTAATTTCGTCCTTTTTTAGATGTTTAATTTTTACTATTTTGTTGGAGTGGTGATTAATTAAGCAAATATTACTCTGGTTTCGAACTCTATTACCTTACACTAACTCGATTTGCCGTACAAGTGCAAGAGACAAGTCCCTGTGTCCTGTCCTGCTTGCTATAAAAGGGTGGGTGAGAGCGATTAAGACAATAACGTTCAAAACTTTTGTTCTTGCCTGCCATATTATTTTTTTTTTCTTTTGTTTCTTTAACTCAGGGGTCGACGCACATTAAAGTTCACCAAACCTCTTCCATTTTGGGGGTCTTACAGGCTTAGCTTTATACTAGCGATCATTATATTTTTTTTTTTAATATTAAAATTCCCACTCATCTAGTTGTGAGGCTACTAAATGCAAGCGATTATTAATCACATGTGCCACATTTAATTTCACAATTCTTATGGGACCATCCCCATCGCTCTTCTCCACGCCGTCCCTGTTTTCTACCCACTTTTTCATGCAAGATACATGAAGGCCAGCTAATGCCCAATGTCCTTGTGACTCTATTTCCATGCTCCTTCCTAGGATAATATCGGGTGCCATTTTTATATCTATTCTAACTGTAATTCTTTCTGGAAAGGAATTCTAAACTTGAAACTAAATCCAAATAACGTATGGTACCAACAAAAAAGTGTTCCGTACAAGTACTGCATGTGATGGTACAGTCAATTCATTTTAACTTAAATCAATTTAATTCAAAATGACTTATTTTTATTTTTATATATTTTTTGTTTGAACTAATTTCATTTGAAAGTCAATATTATGTAGATCCAATAATTCATTTGAGAATAAATTTTCATGATATTGATAAATTTTTATGAAATTTTCTTTTTTAATGCCTTAAACTAAAAAAATGCTTAAAGTTTAGTAAAATTACAAAAATTGTATTTCTAATTAATTATTCTAGCTACATTTTAATTAAAATTAGTTTCAAATAAAATGATATAAGATAAAAATAATTTATTTTGGAGTCAATTAATTTAAATTAAAACAAATTAGGTGTAATAAGAAGATAAAATTCGGACAGCTTTTGACTGTCAGAAATATAGCCATAAAAAAATAGCTTGTTTTTTAAACATAGTGATTAATACACCATTTATCAATTTCTTTCTTAATTCTAATCAAATAAACTAAGATAAATTTTCTCTTTCGCATCCCTTACTACTTTCCGTTGATAAAATAAAAAACAGATAACAAGTTTTTATTGTATAATATACTGCTACTAATGTCATTTTCTACACAACCTTTAGGCTTTAGCGCATCATAATCCACGCCGCCGCAAATGTCATTCATGCCTCCCCTCTTAATCAGACTATCACTTTTAAACTTTATTTGGTAAAAAGCTACTGGTACTACTCTATTAATAGCATCTTTTTAATTGTGGGCAGATTTTTTTCGGATAATTTTGGCATATTTGTCCAGATAAAATATTGTGGCCCCATTTGATTTGTAGTGCTATTAGGATTTTTATATATAATTTCTTCACTCTTAAGATTCTTAATTTCTTTAACCTATATTCCCTTAGTTAAACTATGTATCAACTAAGAGTATAACGTGTCATTTAATCCAATATTTTTGTACTATTGTATTTGTTTGCCATTGTTTTTCCTTATTTCATTTTATAAAATTTTTCCTTTTTAGTATTCATGTCAATTAATTTATAATTTTATTTTTTAAAATTTATAATATAAATATTTTATATGAAAATAGAAATTTAAATATTATAGTTTTTAAATATCAGTTCTTAAAATTTTTTCAATACATATTAATATAAATAAATTTAAATTAAATTTTAATTAAAACAGATAAAATGATCACTTAATGTAAAATAAAGGAAGTAATATCATATCAAGCGTGAAATTTCAGGAAGGATACATGGTTCCTCGAAGCAAGTGTGACCCACTTCCAAGAGACAAGCTCCTAAGCCCGATAATATTCCACGAAGGGCGGCTCGTCCAGCGGCCGACGCCGGTGGTGGCACTCCTCACCTTCCTCTGGCTTCCCATTGGATTCCTCCTCTCGCTCCTCCGAGTCTACACAAACATCCCCCTGCCGGAGCGCATCGCCCGCTACAACTACAAGCTCCTGGGCATTAATCTCGTGGTCAAAGGCACCCCTCCGCCACCGCCCAAGAAGGGCCAGCCCGGCGTTCTCTTCATCTGCAACCACCGCACAGTCCTCGACCCCGTTGTCACCGCCGTAGCCCTCGGCCGCAAGATTAGTTGCGTCACCTACAGCATCTCTAAGTTCACCGAGCTAATCTCGCCCATTAAGGCCGTGGCTCTGTCGCGCGAGCGCGAGAAGGACGCCGCCAATATCAAGCGCCTGCTTGAGGAGGGCGATTTGGTAATTTGCCCAGAGGGAACAACCTGCCGCGAGCCGTTCCTTCTCCGCTTCAGCGCGCTATTCGCTGAGCTGACCGATCGGATAGTACCCATCGCAATCAACACGAAGCAGAGCCTCTTCCACGGCACCACCGTCCGTGGCCACAAGCTATTGGACCCGTACTTCGTATTCATGAACCCGATGCCGACGTACGAGATCACGTTCCTGAGCCAGCTGCCGACGGAACTGACGTGCAAGGGCGGCAAGTCTGCAATCGAGGTGGCAAATTACATACAGAGGGTTTTGGCGGGAACATTGGGGTTCGAGTGCACGAATTTGACGAGGAAAGATAAGTACGCGATGCTCGCGGGGACCGACGGCCGTGTTCCGGCCAAGAAAGAGAAGGATCAGAAGGCGAAAGGAGGAGGGCCGGCGGAGGAGTAGAGTTTCGTGTTTCTTTTCGTCGGTGGGGTTATATATTGTTGTTTCCCAAAATTGTATTCCTTAGAAATTGAGAGTTCGGAAAACTTTGTTATAGTCTGAAGTGGAAAAGTAAAAGGTAATTAAGTCTAATTAAATTGTGATGGCGGTCGTGAAAGTAACTGAGTTTGTATATTTCTTATTCTAGTACATAGGCTGTGGCGGATGCATGTACACTGTATGAAGTACATGAAGCCCTTTTTATTTAAAAAAATATTGATAAAAGATACATAAATAAATAATTGGATCTCTTTGAACTTTTGAAAGGTTTTTTATAATTTTCATAATATTTATTATAATAAAATAATATATCCCTCTTACCCAAGAAAAAAGGGTTAATTACAATTTGTCCCCTGAGATTTAGGTAAAATCACACTTTCCCTCTTATGTTTAAAAAATACATTTTACCTTATGCATTTTTAATACAATTCAACCGCAACTTCTGAAATCTTAATTTAGATTGTACGATTGTCATCTTTAAGTAATTTTAATCTATAAATACTTTTTTTATAATTAATTGATGTTTAAAAAATACTGTTTTGAAAACATAAAAAAATACAGAAAAAACTAATAATTTAAAATATCCATTAACTAGTAAAAAAAATATCATACAGATTAAAATTATTGAAAGATGGCTACCGTAATGTCTAAATTAATATTACATAAGTTGCCATAGGACTGTTTTAAAAAAGCAGGGGGCAAAGTGTAGATTTGTAAAACAGAAGGGCAAAGTGTAATTTCACCTAAACCTCAAAGGACAAATTATAATTATCCCTAAGGAAGATAGAAACTAGATTTGCTTGTTCTAATGGTTACAATAATGGCAAAAGTTCTATACTGGCTCTTTAACTTTCATATACTTTCCTATTTAGGCCTTGAGCGTTTCTTGCCACTTTGTTTTTCTAATTCAAATATCAAAAAAATTGTGAAGCTAATTGGCTACAAGATAAAGTTAATAAGTTAAGTGAAATATATATATATATATATATATATATATATATATATATATATATATATATATATATATATATAAGGGCTAAGATGGGACTTTTTTGTCTCTTATATTCTATACAACATAAATAACTCGCTAATCTTCTTCATGTTTTATGTATTTTCCTATTTATTCAACCAATGACGGAAAAAAAAGTCAAATCAAAGCATTTTTTAATTTTTTTTTCTAAAAAAATTTCATCATTACATTATAGCATATGCCATTTATAAGCTCTATTATGTAATATTATGATTTCATATGTATATGTGTATACGAACTCTTCTTTGTAAAAATCCTAGATCCTTCATTGTTAACATAGGAGTCCTTTATTTTGTTTAGGACTATGCCCTAATACAGACAACTAATTATACTACTTTTAGCTTAATTATATTTTTTCCTTATGACGAAAAGTCTATCATGCACATATATCTATTTAGACATATTGGTAAATTTTGAATTTACCCCTTATTGGCCTAGCTAATTCTCATCTTAATTACCCCTCACACAAATTGTGTCTTTGTTTTCTCGAGCTGGATGCAACGACATTTCTAGATCACGAACTTTCATCTTTTCCTGTCTCTACCACCACCTTAAAATGGTGCTTTCGATAATGAATATGCATCATCACTATAAGAAAGATGTCAAATTCCATCTACTGGAAGTGACTGAAATTCAGTGCTGGACATGCTTGGTAGCTCTTTAGTAACTAAACAGTGGAGCATGTGTTTCTTGTGCGACTGAAGAGTGACTGCCAATTTTATTCACCTCTTTTTAGTACCTTTCAGTCTATATTCAGTAGCAAATATTTCTCGTTTGATCTCATTTAGTGGCTATTGCTATCTTGTTTACCGCTACCAAAAAATAATAGGACTCCATCTCCTTGTTCCTTATTTTCTCATTTGTCATCTCAAGTTTGCTTCCCTCTCTTTCTTTCCTTGACATCTCTCTCTCGTGGAGCTCAAGTTGCTTCCCTTCTTTGATCTCCCTTCAAATCTGCTCTCTTTAATTTTTTTTTTATTTTCAAGATCTAATTTCTCAAATTACGTTTTTTATAGCCCTTTTTTTTGTCTTCTCCAAGTTTTTATCAAGGTTATTGATAACTTTCCTGGGAAGAAGGACAACAAAATAAGTTTAAAGCCATGCAGTTAGTTTATGATTCTCTTGTTTACCTAGTTGGTGTGTGTGCATGAGGATGAAATTTTGGCTTAAGCTTGTGATAGTGAGAATCGAAGTGTTAGATTTGGATCAACATTATAGCATCTTCATTGTGGCTTGAATGAGAATTAATCATAGAAAAGGGAATTGAAAAGGAAAAACAAAAAATATTAAAAGGTCTTTTCCAACCAGGTTAATTTGAACCAAATTTTTTACCAACTGAACGGGGAGAGATTTGAGATTTGAATCAAAATGGGATTCTATCATTTTTCAATTTAATAATTAAAATTAAACTAAGTGTAGTGATTGACTTTTTCAATTGTTTGTCAGTTCGATACTCTACAGAAATTAGGATTCCTATGACTAATATAGCAAATGAATACTTAGCTACCAAAAGGTGGTTTTTTAACTATTTAATGACTAAAGGTGTAGTCACTATATGGCTTCAACCTTGTAGTGCTTCTCCAGCACACAAGGTCAAGCATGAACACAGATTCATCATTGTTGTCATCATCCACCACCACCAAATGATGATTCTATCAACTTGCTATGGCAACATGAATGCTCCAAACACCAATTGTCGCCAAATATATGGGTTATTTGTCCATATCAAATATAGAGAAATTGTTATCTCAGTGTTTCCACTTTTTAATCCCAATTGAGACTAATGTCCGCCATTTCTAACAAGTCAGGCAACAGCTCAATGATTCTACAACCAAATTGTAGAGAATAAGGAAGAGATCACAAAATCAGCAATCTATTATGCCCAAATAAGCCAAGTCTAAATTCAATTGGAACAAAGATTTGCCTAAGGGACTATTAAGTTGTGCCTAATGTACTATCAAGATGTGTTTAACATACTATAAAGATACCAAAAAATCACTCAACTAAAGCTCAGGTAAGAGATATGTTTAATAGGCTATAGAGATGTGTCTAACAAGCTATAGAGATGTCAAAAAATCATTGACCTAGAACCTAACTCAGAGATGAATCTAAAAGACTATCAAAATATGTTTTAAGAATTATAGAGATATGTCCAAAAGGATTATTAAGATATGTCTGAAGAATTATAAAGATGCCAAAAATACATTGAATTAGAACCCGACTTAATGATGTGTCTAGAAGATTATAGAGATGAGTTTGTATTACTATTGTGATGTGTATACATCTTGGTAATGTCTTTAATTTGGGTAAACACATATTCCTATATGTTTATACATTTGACATAAATGTGAGACACTTCAAGATATTGTTTTTGACACATCTTCCCATTTTTAGTGATTTCAAATACACGAGAAAAAAAATAAATTATCTGCATATTGTCACATATTTGATCAAATACTTCCTCATATTATCTTAGACAATTCTACAATTTTTTTTTTTTTGCACACTTTAAAAGTAGAGACAAGAGAGATAATTTTCAGTAAGTGACAACTGACATGATCTGGAGATAGTGATTGTACAATTTAAAGGCATAAAATATGATATCTAGAGGTGAGTGATGGACAATGAAATATGAAGGCATGCAATGGCATCATAATCAACATGATTTGGAGGTGTCATCGACACTATGTATAGGTGACGGCAATTTGAGGCGAGCAACGACCAGCCCAACTGGGAGGCACCGACGGCACGAACTGGAGGTGACAAATGGGAAGCGCGATATGACATTCAGTAACTTCTAATTTGGGGAGGTGGCACTGGCACACCAACTCTTTTTTGTTTGAAAAGCCCAAAGGGTATAATTTCTTTTTCGAACTTACATTAATGTCCTGGGCCCAAGTTTAACTTGGCGTCAGTCACATCTTACTACCAGTTTTTTTTTTCACTTTTAATTAATTAAATAATTTCAAATCATTTATAAAAAAATAAAACTAATTATTTTCTTCAAAATCAAATTATTTCGAATTTTATTTTAGAAGTTAATAACAGATTCTAAAGTCAGTTTAGTTTAAAAATGAAGGGTGAAAGAAATATATAGTAATTTCAGAATAATTTTAGTACGGAACTAATTATAATTAATAGAATTTAAATAAAATAAGTTAAATACAAAATTAATAAAGATCACTTAAATTAATAATTTACTATTAATATTTGGAACATATTATAATTGTCGGATATTTTGCATTGTAGGTGAGTCTAACTTGACTAATTTAGCAAATTTCAAGATTTGATGCTCCATTTAGGGTAATTTTTTTTATTTTAAGAATTATTGTATATTTATGAACTTCACTAAAAAAATGAATAACACTTTCTCTAGAACTAACGAATTATGTTTGAAAGTCGTTTTCTTTTTATTTTTAATTTAGTTGGCAGATTTATGAGAAATGAATTACATTTATCTATATACAAACCAAGATATTAAGAATCATATGCGCACGTCAGTCAGTCTAATCATAAAGGCAAATCTCCTCAGAAATCCAACAACTACATCGGCGGTAAGGAAAAGACCTCATACCTTCACGTTAGTTTGGGCTGTTTGAATTTTAAGGCCAGATCGTTTTAGGCTTATAGGTTTGGTTTTAAGACGTTTTTTGGGCTGGCTCACACACTAATAATTTGGTGATAATGTAAATGCCCATAAAGTTCCTCAATTTTACAAGCTGAACCAGATGGAAGGTGCAGCTGCTTTACCGATCAGGCTCGTTGATACAACTCTGATGGATTGCCTTCGTCCGCGTAATGAAACAATGTGGAGCCACTAACTAAAGGCTGGAAGAGATCCGAATAGGCGGAGGAGGAGATCATCTAAAGACAAAGTCCAGCCGGTTTAGTTTGCCAGGGTTGGTGGCGAAGTCCCTAACTAGCGGCTTTAGGTGGTGGAGAGCATTTTGCACCTGATTTTTGCCACAAATCCACCAAAGTAGTTCGCAAAATCCTTATTCAAGCTGGTGAACCAACTCCCCGGTGTTTGTTAGTTCGACTGCAGCTCCATTTCCTGACATTTGAGTTCCGTTCCGGGCCACCAAGTAGTTTGTTTGATAATCGAACGGAAGCCACATTTTGTCTCAAGTGAGCATTTACCGGTTTTAGGGTTATTTTTACCTTTTTATTATTTAATTTTTAGCTTGAATAAATTTCTTGAATGGTCCCTAATCTTTAGTAATTATTTCATTTTAGTCCCTAACGTATTCAATGTTCAGTTTTAGTCTTAAACTTATTAAAACATTTCATTTTAGTCTTAAATCTATTGAAAATGTTTTATTTTGGTCCCAATTCGATTAAATTTGTTAGCTCAAAATATTTGTCTAGTAACAACTTTTTAGATAATAGTTTTAACTATCTGATAACTATCTTATAATAAGTTTAATCTGTATAATAATTTTTTTATAGTTAATGAAAAATTCAAATCACATTTTTTTCTTTCTGTAAATTGAACTTATTTCATTAAAAAAAACTATTAATTTAAATTGTCTATTTACTGTCAAAAAATATTAAGCTATTTAAATTTACTGGAAGATAGTTACCAAATATTTAAATTAGAATTTCAAAAGTTTTTATCAGACAATTATTCTAAGTTAATGAATTTCATCGGGTGAGGGACTAGAATGAAACAATTTTAATAGGTTTAGGACTGAAATAGAACATTCAATAGGTTATGGACTAAAATGAAACAATGATTAAAGGTTAAGAACCATTTATGCAACTTACTCTTTTTAGCTTTTATGGTACCCCAATTGCAACTATAGATAGTGCTTAGTCATGAAATCATTGTTGACCATGGTGAATGTTTTTTAGATGTGTCAAGAATGGTTTTTGTGCATTTCGGGAACCCTTCTTTTGTTATGTGATTTTAGATGTGAAGTAGCTGCATTTTGGGAACCTTTCTATGCATTTTATCTAAGAGGTTATGGACTAAAAGGAAACAATGATTAATGGTTAAGAACCATTTATGCAATTTACTCTTTTTAGCTTTTATGGTACCTCAATTGCAACTACAGATAGTGCTTAGTCATGAAATCATTGTTGACCACGGTGAACGTTTTTTAGATGTGTCAAGAATGGTTTTTGTGCATTTCGGGAACCCTTCTTTTGTTATGTGATTTTAGATGTGGAGTAGCAGCATTTCGGGAACCCTTCTTTTGTTATGTGATTTTAGATGTGGAGTAGCAGCATTTCGGGAACCCTTCTGTGCATTTTATCTAAGTTAATGAATTTCATCGAGTGATGGACTAGAATGAAACAATTTTAATAGGTTTAGGACCAAAATAGAATATTCAATAGGTTATGGACTAAAAGGAAACAATGATTAAAGGTTAATAACCATTTATGCAATTTATTCTTTTTAGCTTTTATGGTACCCCAATTGCAACTACAAATAGTGCTTAGTCATGAAATCATTGTTGACCACGGTGAACATTTTTTAGATATGTCAAGAATGGTTTCTGTGCATTTCGGGAACCCTTCTTTTGTTATGTGATTTTAGATGTAGAGTAGCTGCTTCACTGGTGTGGTTGTTGCTGCCTCCATATTTGTTCTGCAATACCCCACATTGTTAGTGTTCATTGCTTGTTTGTATAGGACTGCAAGTACATCTGTTCATCGAATGGCCTTGTTACATGGCTTTGGTTGTATCTGACTAGAGTATGGTTTAAGGGTTGTTATGCATCACAAACTATAGTATGGTTTAAGGGTTGTTATGTGTCACAGACTAGAGTATGGTTTGAGTATGCTTTTATTCATTCTGTATAATCCGTGATGTGGTGTTTGTGCATAATAGAGTAATAATAAATTTTGTTGGCTAAGACATATGCGTGTTGGTCTCTTTGGGTTTGTGTTGTCATTGTTGTTGTCATGCTCTTTTCATGGTTTCCTACAATGTGTGTCATTCGTGTTGCACATATGCTATGTGAGAAAATGTTTAGGGTCTATTGTAAATAGGTAGGGCCTACCATGTCGGGAGCCAAACGAGGAGCTAAACTACTTGGGTTTATTGTCTTCCTGTGTCACAAGCTAGAAGCCATCAAGATAGGGTGAAATGTGATCACAACACCACCATTGTGTTCTATCAAATAGTTGCACATGTTGTTAGTATTGGCCATGTTGATAGTGGAAATCCAGCCACATCTAGTTGGTGAATGATTCTTCAATAGTTTTGCACTAAAATAGGAATGCAATACACAATGGATCAAATAAAACACAAATTTTGATCTCTGAAGATTTAGTAGCAGCATTGGAACCAACTGCTTAGGTCTTTAGCTGGTCTTGATTGGGACCCAACTACCAGTACAATTGCAATGGATGACGATTGGTGGGCAAGCTGTATTTAGGTACATTACATTCATATAAATAGCAAAAGGGCTTTGGTTAATATTTCATAAATTTTTACTATATTTTTCATGTTCTTGCTCTATTTCACTTGTTGGCATAAAATCCCACAACATTGTATCCTGACTTTGTTCCCTGTAGGTGGCACTTGATGCTGTTGCGCCTCAGTACATAAAGATGCTATTACTGATGCAGAAGGTTCTAGTGGTGGGAAGAGGGCCCGAACCACCATGGCTGAAATCCTAATGATACATGGCAAATGTTATATATTCTTCGACCTAGTTTAGACTAACGTAGTGAGATATCTTGTATGTCTGCTTCTTGATGTGCAAACATTTCTATTAGGATGGTGATGGCTATCATTTATGAGCTCTTAGGTATAACAATTAGGGACCATACTTGGATTGCCGCTTCTATGTTGCTCACCCGAGATTCAGCTCTTTAGGAGTGTTTCATTTATGGTTGTGTCACACTTACCATTCGTGTAGCTTGGCTGGAGGCTAAGATTGGATGTGCCAAGGAGGCAGGGTTTTTTAAGGGAGTTTTGGGGTTGTGATGTGATTCCTTTAGTTATAGTTTATGTGGTTTTGTGTCATCCCGGTTCTTACTTTAAAGACTTAAACTGGTTGAACTCGATTGTGTTGCAGTTAGAACTTAAGTCACGTAAGTTAAATTGTGATATTTGTAGTTCATGCATACATGTGTTATGTAAAGGAAGGCTTGATATACCCTGGCCATTTGAAACTATTTCATCTATTAATGCAAATGGTGTCACCACTAGGGTTGGGTGTGGATTTTGACAATCCTTGGGTCACCCCACCTGATTCACCCCCTAATTATCTACCAAGAGATTTTCAGTTAGAGGATGATGTTGATGTAGAGGAGGCATGGCACCGTCACTTCATCCAGCTTGTAATTGGGGTGGCCTGGTCTATGGCCGACAAGGGGCCAAATTTTGGACCCTAACATAAGGAGCCTCTTTTCACGAGAACTTAATACTTGTTCCACATTGGTCAGAATGAACGCAAGTTATATAAAAGGTTTTGCATGTCAACACGATGTTTTTGGCAGTTTCATACCAATTTGGTTAATAATGACAATCTACAGAGCTCCCGTCAAGTTGCATCATATGAAGGTTTGGCCATGTTTTTTACGGTGTGCCCTCATGGTTTACTACTTCTTAGGTCATAAATCCTATGATAAAAATTAAATAAAGTCTACTTGCCCACCAAGCAATACACAAACAGGGTACTTTTACCTCAAGTCTACTTGCCCACCAAGCTTCCGAAGCTACGACTTTCCTTCAAGTTGGGTCATAGCTCTAATCGATTGATGGACCCATGGCTTGTAGGAGATGTTTGCATTGGCCATTAAGATGGTTCCACAAGTTCTTAGGATGGACTATGGTCCATGGGTAATCAGAAGCTTCATGCATCTGATAACGAATTGCCTTCTAGCCAACTCAAGTCAACGTTTCCCCATCAAATTCTCCTCGACTATACGCCTCCATTGCATATTTTAGGAACTAGTCAGTCCACCTCATCCATCCTAAAAAAGTGACATAGAATGTATGAAATGATGTCCTTATCCGAAGTTGGATTAAACAAAATGAAAACTTCTTCCGCCATTGGATTATTTTATGTTATGCCAACAAGAATAATGTTAGAACTGGCCTAACGTGTTTACTAAAAATGAATCTTTTTGCCTACAAGTATACTACAATCTGATAACAACATGGTACTCATACAATAACAACCAACCTGGACTGTGATCAAACTGCTTTCCCCACATCACATACACGTGCCAGTAATAGGTTAGCCATTTTAGTTACCCGTCTACAATATCCTAACACATGCCTTGACAAACCCAACACCCCATTTTTCATCACTATTATATTCATAACAACTGCCCGAACACATAACATTGCCCTAAGGTGTTCAGTCCAATTCTTTAACAAATTGGGGCTCCATGAACAATACATAACAAGATATTTCGGCGAGGATAAGCTGACAAACAACTTATTAGGGATTCCTAAACCACGAATCAAGGTGGATGATAACGCACGACAGATACGCGGCCCAACCACAGAAGTTAGCAATGACCTCAGGAACGCGACTGCTGGTGAATGACCTCAGCTAGACATTAGTGTCATCAAAATAATGACGACATCAAAATCTAATCAGGAATCCACCAAACAAAAGGAAATACACTATATGGCAATTGGAGAAAGAAGACTCACCATGCCGGTGAAAGGATGACACACGCAAGATGGACGAACAATGACAAAAAATCCAAAGCAACTGGGCTTAGAAGCTTCATGCTGGGATGAGTTGGTAGGTGGGGAAAAGAGAAAGCCATTTGAACAAAAGGATACTCCTAACAAGACTCAGGTAAAACCCTGTAAAAACAACGATAATTAGGGGCATTTATAGAAAGAAAATGTGGGGCACACTAGCTAGCCCAGTCGATTGAAAAAAAAAATATGAAAGCAAGTTTGCATTAACCCTGGCCGAACGGGTTATTATTTTTCCCATAGTTCTATTTATAGTTTTAGACTCCAAGTTTGGAACACGTACAATTTTTTCCTTTAGGTTCTTCATACTCTTTATTAGTAACATACATCAAATTTGCTATTTTAACTTTTCAAATCCTGTTTTAAAGTATTGTTAATGTATACAAATTATTTGAAAATTAACAAATGATGTAAGTTATTGGTTTTTCATATGTTTAATTGTAAAAAGGTCATTTTATTCTAATGATACTAAAGCGGCATATGAGAGTAATTGTAAGTTTTCAAACTTAAGTTGAAAGTGCGGACAGTACCAAATTTTAAGGAAAAATAATAGTTAATCCCATTAATTGCCACTAGCTTAGATACATGAATGTCCACCTTTATTTACTGCTTTAACTATTTAATGTATTGTTTTTCCTCGCAGCACAATAGCTTACACTTTTGTCTACGCTGTCTCTATTCGAAGCACAAAAACCTAATGAGAAAGATCTTTAATCTTTAATGAACAAAAAAATATATATTTTTAGTCTTATCATCTATAAATGGTTTGTTAGATGTGACAGACAAATATCTAAGTTAACTTAGTCAATTTTGTTTTTTCTCATCTTAGTTTTTAAGGAAAAATGTTTATTAGATTTTATTCTATTTTTTTTATAATCAAAAGAATATTTTCAGGATATAGAGTAAAAAGGTACTTTATTGTTATATAGGAAATGAAAAAAGTCTATTCTTTTTTTTTTTTTTCAAGATCTACAAGATTTAGGGTAGAGATATTTTGAATGATAGTTCATATTTAGTAAATTGCTTCAATGTTTTATAGCTCCGTGTCTATTGCCTGCCTTGATACTTTTCCCTTTGAAAATGTGTATATAACTTATTTATAATTGACTTTCAGCAAGGAAATTAAATGAAATATTTGTTTTTCTAATACACAAAATCAAATGCAAGCCAATGGATAGAAGTACATACTACAAAGTTTGCCTTTTAAAGCAACAGAATATAGACAGTTTAACATAACGGTGGCCAACCCCGGCTTGACCTAGACCCTGCTCAGGTCAAACTCAGTTCAGCATGGTCAAACCTGAGCTCGACCCGACATGGAGCAGACTTGGAAGTTGGCAGGGTGAATATGGGCCTGGAGGATGAGGGGAGCCAAAATAAACACGGTCTGGACTAGAGAAACGGCTAACCCGTACCGGACCGGCCCATGAAACCGATGGCAACATACCGTTGTGTTTTAAATTTTTTTAAAAAAATTGTAAAACGCTAGCCTACCCTGTAACGGCTTCAAAAAGTTTATTTGGGCCTTAGACTTTTTTACCTTTACCCAACAGCCACTAACAACTAATTTTTAAGAGCTTTTTGGGCAAAACACATTTTTCCTTCTCCTATAAATAGCCAACTTCCTCCACACATTTCCTTACACCAATCCTCTCTTCTCCAATCTTCTATAATATTCTCTCATTCTTTCAACTATCTCTCTTCAAGTTTCTTAATCTTTCACTAATATTTTTTTAATTTCCTCCTAATTATCTCTTCAATTATTTTCTTCTACTAATGGCTTCATAAGAGAAGAACTGCAGTAAGGGCAAGGGTGTTGCTTTCTCCTCATTCGACATGGAGGTCAGTTCATTTTTGCAATGACGCTTGTTTAGCAAAACCAAAACTCACATACAGAAGAAGTTGCCAATAACAATCCTGACATTGACATGACAATGTACGACTTAGGCCTTGACGCTCAACTTTCCAATGATGATGTCAAGAAAATTCCACCGACCCAACTTGTTGTTGAGGGGTCCCAATCGATGCCACAAAGCGAGCAACTCGAGTGGACCCAAGTCAAGAGTGAGAATTTGAAGGTTTCTGTTTAGGCACATTTTGAACAAGTTTGGGAAGGCAACATGAGGTTTGCTAAGTGCAAACACTACGACAACAAATTTGCATACAAGTTGAACTCAGGGACGGCCTCCCTCATGTGGCACTTGAGCAAAGTCCATGGAGATATCGGCAGGACATCCGATGGAAAAATACAATTGACGATCGTTGGGAGCTCCAACAGTCCAGGTATTTTTTAATATAAATCAAAAATTGCTTGGCAAGGTCTAATTAATTGGATGATGATTACGGAAAAACCATTTAGATAGTCTAAGAATGAACACTTAGAAAGATTTATCCAAGAAAATCTAAATCCTACTTATAAAAAAACATCTACGTAAATGGCTAGCAGAAAAAGCTTTAAACTGTATGACGCTAGGAGAAGTGATTTGTAAACGTATTTTTCTACTATTGATCATTGTTTGTCATTTGCATCTGATATGTGGACATCTCCAATAAGATGAAATTACCATTGTATCACTACTCATTGGATAGATGATGATTAGATTATTAAAAAATGAATCATTATTTTTAAATGTATGGAATCTGATCATACGGAGTTGAAACATTTTCAACTGCATTATTGAAAGTTTACGTCAATTTTTTGTTGCCGATAAAGTTTTGTCCATTTCTTTTGACAATGCTTCAAACAATGATTTGGCAATGAGAGAATTAATAAAAAAAATAAAATCACCATTTGATGGAAAAAAATTTCATGTTCGTTGCTTGTGTCACATTTTGAATTTTTGTGTTTAAAATAATTTACAACAACTGCAAAACCAAATCAAGTCAATTTGGAATGCTTTAATTTTTGTTAAAATAAGGAACAAATTGGCTTGTGAATTTAAAATGTTTTGTATTGAAAATGGAGTGAATCTTTCTTGGAAAATATTTAAAATTTATTGCCCCATTCGATGAAACTCAAAATTTGAAATGTTAAATAAAGCCCAACCATTGGCAAATCTTTTGACTCGATTTGTGAACTTAAAAGTGCTAGGCAACTGGCCAACAAACGAGGTTTGGGGAAAATGTTTTAAGTTAGTTGAGTTGCTTATATATTTTTATGAGGCAACAAACTTTTTTTCTGAGATTTATTACCCAATAGTGCACAAAGCAATGTTTTATTTTGTAAACATCGTCTATATTTTCCACCAATACAAAGACGATGAGTTTTTCCAATCAACTGTTAAAGCAATGCAAAAGAAATGACTTGATTATTTTTAACAGATCCCACAAATTTATCTTGTTGCATATGGATTGGATCCCAATGTCAAAATTACGGGCAGTCTGTAATTGTTAGAAGCATACTATCATACATATTTAGGTCAAGCACAAGTTTCTGCATTTGCTATTTCTGCAGAAGCTGACCACAATTTGAGAAAGTTATATAAACTCTACTCCGTTAAACATTCTAATAAGGTTAGGTCATCCGATCCAACACCTGCCCAACATTCCACCTCCTCATCATCATCAAAGTTCATCCCAGTGGCAAATATCCTCAAACAACCGAGACCCACAAACCCAGAATTGGCGGATTAGGATTATTACCTCTGCACTTTATTTGAAAACAACGAGGATGACATCCTTGAGTGGTGGAAGAACAAAAGAAGAAAATTCCTGATCTTATCCATATTGGCACAAGAGATCTTGACAGTTCCAGTTTCTATCATTACTTCTGAGGCTGCCTTTAATGTAAGAAAACGAGTTATCTCAGAGAAACAGGCAAGACTCACACATTAGGCAGTTGAGGTTTGCGTTTGCAACTGGAATTGGACTCTTATTGCTTTAAGGAAGCAAGACATGGAAAGCTCAGATGATGAGGTCCCTTCTAATGATTACCCATAAGAGTAGTTATAGGTTTTCATTATAATTTAAATATTGTAATCAATTTGATTACGTTATTAAGTACATATCTTAAGTTTTACCTTCTCATTTTTTTTTCTTAGAACATTTCACCAGTTTCAAGTGTAAGGTACATTCCAAATTATGTAAATGTCGTTTGACTTTTTCATTAATAAAATTTACACCAGTGGTGGTGTTTCTCCTCAAATAAAAATATATTTCATAAAATTACTCTCGAAAAATGTTTGAAAATATATTAAAACAAATTTTTCAATAATAAAAAAAACTTAGCCCAACTCGAACTCAACCCGCCTCAACCCGGGCCCAGGTGGAACCAGGCCCAAGCCCATACCGCTTTGATGCAGGCTGTGCCCAGGCCCAAGAAACCCAAGATTGGCCCACCGGCCACCACTAGTTGAACATACTAAATCATCCCAACAATTTTCACTAGGCACAAACACTTGTATAGCCATTGAAGAGTTTGAGGTAAATGGCTTGAGCTTTTGAAATAGAACTCGAGTATGAGAATGTTCAATTGAAGAACACATTTTTTTCACTTTGCAAGAATGCAAAATTTCGTTAACATAATTCTCGGTGCCTTACAAATTATAATAGTAGGTTTTTACATATGAAGGGCGTTATTGTCATCAACTTGGGACTTAAGAATATTCTTCTATTTCTTTGTTTTCTTGACTTGTTTATAGGACATTTTTTCATTGGTCCTTTTGTTTTACCTCAAACTCATTCTTCAAGATCTTCAATTATTAGTTCATTTCTTGGTTAACTTAAAAATATTCTTCAAAATTCTGAATTTTTAAAATTTTAATTATATTTTTTAAATATTTTATTTCTACTTTTACTCCTGAAATTCTCCTTTTGATTTTGCAATATTGGTTCTTTATAACTATTTTTATCCTCGTTAATTTTGTTAATAATTTCATTAAAGATATAAGTTGGTGCCTTTGCCATTTCTTATATATTAACTTTATTTTTTGAATTCTTTTTATCCTTACCTTGATTGTGTTGGTGCTATTGGCATCCAACCTTATCAACGTATTTAAGCAAAACTTCTTTTCCAAGATCTATACCTGCAATATTCCAGGCATGTTCTAGTATTAATCTTTCATCCACTCTAGTTCTCGCCTTAATTTGCATCATATTTAACTAAAGATTACTAAATATGTTTTGCAATTTATAGAATCATAACCACATTTCAAATTACAACTTTCTAATTCCAATTTAGAACTATCTCTAAGACCAACAACATTAACTTTTTCAGAACGTCCATCAGAAGTTAATTCTTCTTCATCTTTATATTCATTATCACTATTTAACAAAATTTACATTAATCTCATTTTAAAACCTTCATCAACCTGTAAAGAGTTTATATTTTACTTTGTTTTACATTTATTAATTTGTAAACACTTCCAATAGATTTTAAAGTCTTTTGTGAATTTCTTCCTCTTAAGTCCTTTAGAATATTTAGGTTTTCCTTATAATCTTTTAAACCTTCTTGTCCTATACTTCTTATAGGATTTATGCTTTTTTTTTTTATCTCCTAAGATCATATTCATAATTTGGTTGTTGAGTATAATATCCAAACTATGAGCGATAATTCCTTATTTCTTTTCTTCCAACTAGTATTTTTCTCTTTACATGTTTTTTCCATTTCATTTCATGACATATATTAAGGTCAACTTCTTTGATTTCATTCTATATTTGTCCATCAGTGTAATTATTTGAGTTAACCTTGATATGATCCATGACTTATTTTTCAAAATATTTTGATAGCTATTGGATAAATTTCAATTTCTTTTTGGATTGAAAACCTATTATAATTAGTTTCATAGAATCTTGTTAGAAATGTGTCATTGCACCATTTTAAATCAAACATCTACATCTTAGATTTAAGAGTGAGTCTACATTTCTATTTTCTTTATTACTTGTGTTCCCAATAAAATGTGAGTGGATGGTTAATGACAAAATATTAATAACATCGGGCATTTTGAATTTATTATATTTTTTTCATATCGTGTAGTGAATTTTTCAAGCACTTCTAATTTCTTGTATTGCTTGTTCAGTCAAACATTTCTCCAACAAATTTTTTAGTTGCCCTGTGAACCCAGCTATAATAATCATTTTAACTATTTCTGGATCTCCATGATTAGATTTTTTTCTATAGCTACTCTAAACATAATCATATATAAAATTGTATTTATGATTTAATATTCTAATAATCCATCAATTTTTCATTCTTTTACAGAGTCTCATTTATATTCAAAATAATAATACAACTCAAAATAGTTTGACAATCTTAATTCAACTAGTAATGGTTTTGAGGTGTAGAGATGAGACACATTTCAAACTCTTGATAGACCTCATCTTTCTCTTTCCATTTTGAGTTGATTGACTTCTAAGATTTCATTCAAGGTTTCTCGTTTCTGAAGCTTAACAAGTTCTTGGATGTTGCCATTTAGTATTAATGACATTAATTTGGAGACCATTTTTTTTTTCATATATACAGGATCTTTATGGCTTGTATCAAATTTGATTATGAGCTTAGCAATTTGGCCAACCAAATCAGCAAATCTATCTTTCAGTTTTAATTGAAATTATAAAGTTTCTATTGGCAAATTAATTGGTGATATAGAAGTTTCCACCAAAAATTCAAGCTTAGAAAATAAATTTCTATAAGTCCGAACTTAAGCTTATCTAATTATGTTTCAATTCTACTCATTTTTTTACATATTAATTGTAGATGAAGATTGGTATAATTATTTTGTGCTATGATGTTCTGGAGGTATTTCTTTTCAACTAGCTTATCTATATTTTTGAAATTTTTTAAAATGAATGTTTTAAAAGGTAAAGCTTTTTTAACTTCTTTTAGAATGAACATGGTGGCTAGGGGATGTGGTGCAGTTACCTTTGTTCATTTTTAGTTTTATATGTTGACCATGTCTCTTTTAACATGTTTAATATAGTGTCTTCACCTAAAAGTAAAGTAGGATAAATCGTTCAAAGAATTTTAATTTTTTTCTTTTTTTTACATAATCCTTTTATCCTGAAGGTATTTTATTGTCTTCCTTTTTTAGTGTATTTGTTAGCTAACCAATGTCTTTTAACTTCATTCTTTTCTGACCAAAACTTCTCATTTGGATTTTTTGTCATCCATTATAAACGGCTATGTTATGACATTTAATTGAAAAATTGAGAAACCAAGCCTAAGTGATCATGTTAATGCAAATTTGGCATCTTCTTCCATCATAGCCACAATTTTTTGTATAGTTTTTATGACATAAGCTATTCTCAAATCAAATGTTCTCTACTGGTAAATATCATATATGTTAACATTAAGAATATTCCAATTCCTCAACCTTCTTTCTACATCTTTGATTATTACAATGTTATGTTAACTTTTTCACTCTCAATTATTTTTTGTTTGTCTTGTCTCTTTAAAGATAACTTAAACAAATTTCTAAAGATTCTAGCCATAAGTAACTATTGATTAGTATTAAGATTTTTTAATCTAATATATGTCAATGTTTTATTCCTATTTATTATTCTTTTTACTTAATCATGGGTCTTATTACAATGGATATGCACCTTATACGATAGTCCAATAAAATCTTAATAATAATCTTTAATCACTTATAGGATGAAAACTCTTAATTTAAAGAGAGAAGGTAAAATAATAAACCTTAAGGATTAAAATGTGAAAAGCATAAAGTTTCTGATTGTGAAACAAAGTTTAGGCCAAAAGTCGAACCTTTTCGAATAGTAAAGAATGCGGGTGTAAGGGTGAGCATGGGTTGGGTAGAACCATGATTTTACTCAAACCATCCCCTATTGTGTTGGATTAGGTTGGTAAAAATTAATGATGGTCACTGGTTAGTTTTACCTAAAAAAAACTATAAGTTTTTATGTTGGTTTTGGTTTTATATGAAATCAAGAATAAAAAATATAATGTATATATTAATATATGGTAAAGTGCATGATTAGTCCCAAAACTATGCCTTATGTTCCAAATTCATTCCAAAACTATTAATTATTGCACAAGTAGTCCTAAACTATACAAAATGTTAAAATTTTCTTCTGCTGTGCAAGAGCTTTCTTCAAAAAATAAACAAAGGTACAAGCTGGCATCCACCCTAATTCCTATCCTAGACTACCATCCATCGTTCACCATCTCCTCTTCCCCTTTTTCCTTGCTTACTTAACCTACTCTAATTTCTTTTGTTTCGCCAACATCCTAGATCTAGAATTAGAGAACTGACAACTATAATTCAAATTGATGGTTCCCTGTAGCTTTCACATGTCAGTGCAAGTGGCCTTAAATGCTTTACCAAATACGAGATGCCACCAGCTCAAGCATCAGCCTCAAAGCTCATCAATAGAGGATGGTTTCCACTTTGGCTTAGTAGACGTGCCAGTTTCCCATCTAGAACATTTCAACAATGCTGTCCATATAGTTCACCATGTGGCCATAGGCTTTAAAGAGTAGACAATTTCAACAAATTTTAGAAATAAAAAAAATTGAGAATCAGGACAAAAAAATCTAGACCTATGAGTCTGATTCTATTAGTTCTTGATTCTCAAGTTAAATTAGATTTTTTTTTTCACTATAATAATTTCAAATTGATCTAATTTCACTGATTAATTTTAGTGATCGACTTCTTAGGTGGATTGATAGCAGAGAACACCACCCAAACAACAATATTTGGTTCGAATGACACCATACCCTACAAATTCAAGCAATTTTAAAATGATTTGTGGTCGAATAGGGTCCTAGGGCCCTTAATTTACTACCACTAGTAGGCTCTTAAAGAACTATGATCCTACTTAGGTTACAATTGGCTAGTTATTATTCGTGAAGTATCTTAAATCATTACATACAACTAGTTACTTAGCCTACCCTGCATAGAAAATATGCATGCATTATTTTGGCTATGCAAGAACAACAAATTAAAACAACATTGAAAATACTGCCGCGCCAGTTAATAAAAACACAATTCAAAATAAACCAAAACATAAAATTTTAGTTGCTTTAACTTTAAGTAACAGTTATGTACATACATATCAATCTTATATGCACCCAAATGTAACCCTAATGTTATGCATACCAATAGAAACTACTAGAGGTAATCTATTTATATGAAAATACCATACCTATAAAAAAAGCAACATAAATCTACTAAAATCCATCATTAGCTCTTCATCCAAGCAGGTTAGCTTCAAGTGATGAGCCACACTTTCTTTGTACTCATTTAGCCTCAAGCTGTAAGGCAAATACTTTGGTTTGAACTAGCTTACGCTACGAGTAGCTTAGAAATTTAAAGTTTCCAACTTAAAGTACTTGCAAACCAATAAAACATAGCCTCAATAGTTGTCCTTTAACCAACTATTAAGCCCGACTACCCGTTTAATGCCGGCACAACACTTAAGAGGTAAATACTCTAAAGTACTTAGTAAAAGATTCGGCACCTGCAGAAGGAAACAAATGCAAGTTTGCAAAGCACAACAAGCAAGTATATAACATACAGAACAACTCAAGCAACCAACAACACAACTACAAACAGGAATAAGAACAACAAATAATGCAAATAATGGATAGATGGATGGATAAATGAAATATGCACATACAAATGCACTTAGGACTTCCTTATAACTGCAGGTGCTAGACTTGTCGTGAGCTCTTATGGCTAAGGTACTTGGATACTAGTCATCGTATCATATGCTAGCACTCAACCAAACCTATTAAGTCCTCTTATGGGCACCTTAGAGTAAGTCATCACTTACTCAACCCTTGCCCACCTCTGATGAGCTACTTAGAGTAAGTCGGCACTTACTCCCCTCTTACTCATTTCTTCCTCTTAACTTATCGTGTAAGGTAGCTGTCTTATGTGGTCCAACACCAACTCTTAGAGCTCAGCTTAGGGCTCTTTAGTGGCTTACTTACCAAACCACAAAGTTTGGTTAGGATCCTTTTAAGTTTCCTTTTCATTGCCCAAAGGTCTAAGAGCTCCCACTTGGGCCAACAAAGAATCTGAAACCCACCTTGATCCCCTTAGTGCTCCATTAACTACTTAAGCACTTTAACCTTCTTAGCTACCATTCTTTACCCTACCTTAATCACATCACTTAGCTACCACCTAAATAATGCATAATTCCTAACTTTGGAATGATTTTTATGCCCAACTAAAGCTACGGAACATTTTAGATTGGCCTAGGGATAATAATTGAAAGATTGAGGCATTGGCGATGCCTGTGGTGATGTTGCCAAAGGCATCAGTTTTTGGGTTTTCTGGAAAATTGTTGGTGACGCATCACCATTACATGTCGCCACGGAGACGTGTCACCATTATGCGTCACCACGGCAATGCGTAGGCAATGCCTTTCCAGCATTGCAGGACTAGGTGTTATTTTGTGCAAAACTTGCTCAATCTTTTAATCATTAAAGCCAATTCACATAGTTCTTGTTTCTACTTCATTCCCACATGTAATACTATATTTCTATGCTTTATTTGAGCTGAATTAACTAAAATCTCTTACCTTAAATAATCTTTAAAGCAAGAAGTATGCAACAAGCATACATGAGCTCAATGAAGTTCCTTTGAGTTTCAAGTTTGAATTCAGCTAAATTAGACACCAAGGGCATAAAATTAAGACCATTTATAACTGTTTAAAAAGCTTATAACTAACCCACAAGGATCATAGATGCTTACCTTTAGGTTTGAACCAAAAACTTGCAAGAGCAATTTCAAATGCATCAAATACATCAAAGATGAACTAAGGGCTTGTTGGGATGGCTTTGGGACCTTTAATTTTCATGAAATTTTAGGTAGATTGGGAGCTTTGATGAAAGGAGCTATGGAGAAAGGAGAGCTACGAAAATGGAGTAAAGAAGATGATGAATAGTATTGTTCATCTCTTCTTAAAATATCCTAACTATTCAATTTAACCAAATTCTCCTATACTTGTCACTTTGGCACTCAAACTTAGCTTTGGTTCACTTAGGCCACTTAAACTCTTCCTACATCATCACTCATTTGTCCCGTAGAAAGTTTTTAATTACCCATACACTTTGCCGTTACGTCACTTAAGTCATTATAAGACATAATAGCTCGATTACTTAGTACATTTTTCACCCTTAACTTTCATTTTTTGTTCAAATGGCTAGAAACATTTATGATCTTAACATATTTATCTCAAAACACTTTCATAAACTTAATTTCACTGAAATTATAGTCATGCCATTGACTTGGGCTAAAATTACCATTTTACCCTTTTTGCCCTTTAGGTTCTAATTACACTTTAGAACTCAATTTAACCTTACTTAGCTTACTTTTCTTACGTAATAAAATTATTTGAGGAAAATAACTTGGGATTTACTTACTTTGACATTTCAAACTACAGGAAGTAATAGGATAGCCTTTATAGAAATTGAAGCTTGAGAATTTCACAATAGCTTATATTACTTGTAATTATTCACAATACCAAAAAAAAAAGATTGCTTAATTTTAAAAAGTGATAATATATTTAAAATAACATTGATAAAACATGCAATTGCTCCTTTGTGGGCTTTCTTATGGTTTTTCCTCTTGGTGGCTATGTTCCTTCATGTACAAAGACTTTCTTGCTCTTTGTTTCTCTTGGTTTGTTCAACTTGTATTTTATTGCCAAGGTGCTCTTGAGGTAAGTGGTGACTTGGTGTAGTTTCTTTTTAGTGGAGTTAGCAGTAGGTTACGGTGAGATGTTTCTTTGGCTATGATGATGGATTCATTGGACAAGTTCTTCACAACAATGAGCTTAAAGGAAGAGGAAGGTCATGCATGTAGGCTGGAGTTGGGGGATGCAATGTGCGGCGAGATTTTTGACCTATTTATAGCCATGAAGGTCCTCTCGAACAAGGTGATGCAAGTTGAGCATTTGCACTAATCTTTGCAGAAGGCCTGGCACTTTCAAATCCCTTTTACTCTTAGGTCAGTGAGTCTGAATAAAGGTGACAACTTGTTCATAAAAACTTTTGAGAAGGCCGATGATTGCATAGAAATTTTCAAGAACAGGCCATGCTTATTCACAAAGAGGCTCATTGTTATGCACTAATTACATAAAAGAGATCGACCTTCATTTTTGCAATTCAACCATATGGCCTTCTGGGTCCATGTACTCGATGTTCCATTCAAATAGTTTCCCGAGGATGTGGCTAAAACTTTGGGAAGTCGACTTGGGGTGGTAACTCATGTGGATGTGTCTAGTCCTTCACTGCAAGTACATGTTTATATGGATATTTCATGCCCAAATTGATGAGGATTGCTGGTGGAAGACATTGGTGGAAAATGGTGGTTCTACTTGAAGTATAAACGACTACCTGACTTTTGCTACCGTTGCGAGAAACTCAACCATGTTAAGCATGAGTGTCTTAACTCTTTGGCAATGGCGGAAGGGACTATATCCTAATATGGGGATTGGTTATGGTTCTTAATGTTGCAAAAGAATGGTAAGACTTAGGTTGAGGAGCACCCAAAACAAAGAAGGGATTCAGCCTCCATGGAGTCCATGGGCTTTTCGTTGAAAGAAATATTTGTGCTGGAGACCAATGACAAAGTGCTTACCATCTACAGTACATCCCCAATTGTTCCCATCATGGATGGAAAGGTCTTGAGGCTAAAGAAGTTACACGAATTGTACGCCTTCAAGACAAATGGTTGATCAGGCTTCGAAGATAGTTGGTGCAATAGTTCGAATAAAGGCTTCAATAGTTAAATTAGTTGGCGAGTCAGAGGTGCCAGCGGGTTTTATAATTGGACCTTCACAGGGTGGTAATGGGGAGCCTCGTAGGGGTCGGCCTATTATGAGAGTACACACAGCTAAGGTATTGGCTCAGGTGGAAGTTGAAGGCCGAGTATAAAAGGTGGTATTGGAGGTTCAGTTACACCATCAAATTGGAAAGGGGCTCCTAGTCCTCTTGTGGTGTGCAAACCAAAAGCAAGAAAGTGCAATTGTTGATCTTTTTCCAGCGGGGTTAAACGGGGACTCACTCAGCCAATCCCAATGAGTGTCCTAACCTGAGCTTGAACAGTCAGGGGCTTGGGTTGGCCCAGATAGTTCATGCCCTCAATAGAGCAATTGACTGTAAGGCCCCAAATATAGTCTTCCTCCTTGAAACCCAGAAGACTATGTCTGACATAGAGCAAATTCAAAGAAAACTGGGGTTTTAGTTTAGTTTTGCTATAGATTATCAAGGTCGGAAAAGAGGTCTCGTGCTTTTCTGGAGACCAGGATGGGAGGTTAAGCTTTTATCGTATTCTCAGTTTCACATACATGTGGAGATTTTAGTTTATGGTTTTTGGCAGCTAATTAGGTTCTATGGTAATCTGAAGCGAGAGTTGCATAGTACGTCTTAGGCGTTGTTAAGATAGTTAGCTTTCTAGCATGCATTACCTTGGCTCGTTGTAGGAGACTTTAATGAGATTCTTTGGATATTTGAGAAGGAAAGTGGTAAGGACTAAGCACCGGGTCAAATGGAGGTGTTTAAAGATGCAATTGAGGATGCTCATTTTTTGGATTTGGGATACAAAAGGTCAGACTTCACATGGGACCATGTTTGTTCAGGGGGAGTGTGTGTTCAAAAATGTTTAAATAGAGGCCTGTGACTTGATTGGAAGAATCTGTTTCCTCAAGCCTGTGTTCATAATTTCCCTTTCACCTGCTCTGATCACCGTGGCCTTTAGTTATTGCTACTTGGGGACCTAAGTTATAGGAGATCATCCATTTAGAGGTTTTAGCCAATGTGGCTTTTAGACCCAGATTGTGAGACTATGGTCCGCGAGGGGCTATGCTCAGGGGCAGCAGTCTCCCTTTCAAAGAAACTTAATGCATGTAAGCAACAACTCTTTGAGTGGAAAAAAGATGTAAAGAACATTTAGGTTCAAGTTAACGAGGTAGGGAAGGAATTGGATCGACTTCAAGTGCGACAAAGGCACATTCATTTGGCGGAGCATAAAGAAAGATTGGAAGCAAAGCTGCGGCTTCTCTATGAACAAGAAGAACACTATTGGAGCCAGTGGCCAAATCCACTTGGTTGAAGGAGGGGGTCAAGAATACTCGATTTTTTCACCAAGTTGCAAACGGGGAGAAGCAACACAACTCTATTCAGGTCTTATTCTTGTTGAATGGTATTGAGCTAATGGATTAAGGCCTGATCTCTGAGGAAATAATTGCTTATTTTGAGCACCTTTTCTCTACTTTTAATCTGACCTGGTGCAAGAGCTCATTCCTTCGGTAAAGCTGGGGGTTTCCTTTGAAATTAATAGTAAGCTACAAAAGCCATACATGGGGAAAGATGTGAGAGTGGCTTTTTTCAAATGTACCCTAAGTCTCATGGCCCCGATGGGCTCCCTTCGACTTTTTTTCCAAAAGTTTTGGCATGTGCTTGGCCATGACGTTGTTGCTTATGTTTTGAATATACTTCGAAGTGGTAAAGTACCAGAAGAGTTGAACCATACTCATATTGTTTTGAACCCTAAGGTTCAAAATGCTAGAACAATGGCTGATTTTAAACCCATATGTTTATGTAACATTTTATACAAGATTGTGTCTAAAGTTTTAGTCAATTTACTCAAGACTATTTTGCCTCACCTAATATTCGACAATCATCAGAACGCTTTTGTCCCAGGGACATTGTTGACTGATAATGCACTGGTAGCTCTGGAGACCTGTCATTATATTAATAGCCTATATGGACGGGGTACAGGCGCCATAGCACTTAAACTTGATATGTCTAAGGCCTATGGCTGAGTGGAGTGGGTTTTCTTGAGAGTTATGATGATTTGGATGAGTTTTCAAGAATCCTGGGTTAATCTAGTGATGAGCTGTGTGGAAACGATGTCCTTTTCAGTGTTGATTAATGGATAGCCATCTCGGTCTTTTCTTCTGACCAGGGGCCTAAGACAAGGGGACCCCTTATCTCTCTTTCTCTTTCTATTTTGCGCTGAAGGGCTTTTGACTCTGATTAATCATGTAGAGGGGTTGGGTCGGCTTTCAGGCATTGCAATGAGCCAATACAGTCCGCTTATATCTCACCTTATCTTTGCTAACGATAGCCTTTTATTCCTAAGGACTAAAGAAAAGGACGTAAAGCACCTCTTGGCGTTGTTAGAGCTTTATGAATATGCCTTAAGCCAGATGGTTAACTTGAGGAAATCATTTGTCTTTTTTAGTCCGAGTTGTAGTCGGTGAGAGTGAGGTTGTCTTATGCAGCTTCCTGGAACTACTGTTTGCTTGAAATTGGATAAATACTTGGGCTTCCTATGGTTGTTAGGCTGGAACAAAACCACCAGTTTGAATTCTTTATAGAAAGATTGAAGCAGAAATTAGCCCGATGGAAGGCTTCGCTTCTTTCTCAGGCAGGTCAGTTTTTGTTAATTAAAACAGTCATCCAAGCGATGTCGACGCACTTAATAAGTTGCATTTGTATTCCGACGGAGGTGTGTAAAAAGCTGCAGTCGTTGGCATCCTCATGCTTTTGGTCCTCGGATGTTGAAAGGAGGAAGATGGCGTGGTGCAGCTGGGAACGGTTATGTACGGCCAAATGCATGGTGGGGGGGATGGGGTTCCGAGACATACATGCATTCAATATGGGGTTATTAGCAAAGCAAACGTGGCGGCTGGAGAAGAACTATTCGGGCTTAGTGGCTAACATGTTCAGGGGCAGGTACCACCATTTGACATCTTTTCTGCGTGCCCCTATCCCTAAGCACATATCTGTTATTTTCAAAGGTTTGCTAAAGGGCGGGCGAGTTCTTCAAGCCGGGGTGTTTTGGCGGGTGGGTTGTGGCTCTCGAATTTTGATCTAGGAAGATAGGTGGCTTCCGGGGGCTATCTCTCATCTGATCACCATGCCTATTCCAGGCACGGAAGTCTGGCGGGTGGATCACCTTATTGAGTTCAATGGTTTCCATTAGAAGGAAGAGTTAATCGACGTCGTGTTTCACCTTTTGGATGCCGCAGCCATTAAGCAAATTCCCCTGTAACCGAGGTTCACGGATGACGTACTTACTTGGGGCATGAACGATAACGGAGCTTTCATGGTAAAATCTGCTTACTATGTGGCCTACGCTATGCTTTTCAATAGAGGCCCCCTTGCTTCGATCTGAATTCTAGACATGGCTTTGGAGTTTCTCGCTCCCTCTAAGAGCTCAATTGTTCTTGTGACGAGTCTGCAGGGACACGCTTCCCACCAAAGATAATTTAAGATGGCGAGGAATGGATGTCGAGTCAATGAGCCCAGTGTGCTCCCAGTCAGAAGAGTCAATTGCTCACCTTCTCTTTGATTGCCACTTTGCTGTCTGTATGCATCATGAACTGGGCTTCGAGCTGACAGTTGCAAGGCCAACTTGGCAAGACGATGTCCGAGCTTGGTTGGGAAAAGGGGAGCTGGAAGCCCTTAATATGGCGGTGTATGCTTGGTTTATTTGGTATAGCAGGAACAGAGCGGTTCATGATTCGACTTACCAACTTCCAGCGCAAACAACTAATGCAATTTGTGATTGGGTGGAGAAACGGAAGAGCTTTGGACGAAATCAAGTGAGAGAGGACTACACAAGATGTCAAGTGGTGGCTGGTTGGGAACCGCCTTTGGGAGTAAGGTCAAAGTTAACGTCGACACTGTATTATCGCGAGAAGAGCAAAAGGCTGCCATAGGAGTAATCTGCCGAGAAGCGTTGGAGGAAGTTATATCCACTTTATCCTATGGCTAGAAGTATTCTGGTGATGACCCTTTATTTTTAGAAGCTTTGGCCATTCAATGGGGTTTGAGGGAAGCAAGGCAACATGCTGTGACTTTGCTAACCCTGGAATCTGATTCGGTACGCCTCGTTTCTAAGTTATAAAAGCGTGTTAGCCCTTCTTTATTTTATTTTGGTATTTTGTTTGATGAATCTCGAACATTGGCTTCTACTTTTGATTTTTGTTCCTTTTCTTATATTCGTTCTTCTGCTAACGAGGCTGCCCATTCTTTAGTTAGACAGGGCACCCGTTCTTTATTGGATAGAACTGTGTGGGCTTTGCAGTTCCCACCTTGGTTATTGTCTACTCTTAAAGGCGTAACTAGCACCCATGGTCACAAAACTTTAATTCAAGTTCTAAATCGGTCCCTAACCTTCATTCTATTACAAATTGGCCCCAAATTTTTATAATTCTTTACATATTGGCGCCTAACCCTATGAAGACACAGCTACTCGATTTATAAAGAAGAAAATCTGATAGTTTAAATTGCTTATTAACTGGAAGAAAATTATGACATAGTTTAATTTATTGAAAGACAACTACCAAATAGTTTAAATTCATTAACTCTCATAAATTATCTAACATTAACTTTTTAAGTTTTAATTTAAACTGTTTGGTAATTATTTTTTCATAAATTTAAAATGTGCCATAATTTTTTTATAGTTAATGAAAAATTTAATTTTTCTCTATAAATCGAGTTTTTGTACCTGCCTAGAGATAAGGACCAACATGCAATGAATTATAAAGGTTCGGGACCGATTTGCAACAAGAATTAAAGGTTTGGCATCAATAGTTCTTTTTACCCGCTCTTAACACTGGACCCCCAAAATTATAAATTTCTGACCCCATCACTGGTTATTTCATATTCGGATTCCGATTCATTCGATACTTTTTCTTCTTTCCAAGTACTTAAACAGCAGTAGGATACAATAATTTACATGTGTTTGGGTGCTTCATTTAAGGAATTTGTGGATCGAATAGAGAGGAGCAAATTTCTGGACCTGCTATGTGGGGTAACATTTCTGAATTTGTGATGATAGTGTACACATGGTAATTACAACAGAGGGCCCTCAACATTAACGTTTTACCCGCCAATGAAATTCAGTCGTAGAGGGCATCGACCTTTTCCTTGAGATAGCAATGAAGAATATGACAGGTTTCCTGCAAACTACGAAGCAACCCATTTATATCTATAAGCCCTCCGCTTTTGTCATTCTGCCTCTCTTATACTTGTCCTTTTGGGAGATTTCAAAAAAACCCCTGAGGTTTAGTGAATACTTCACTTCCCCCCCCCCCCTTCTATTTGGAAATCCTCCACTTTACCCCCTAAAGTTTAATAAATCCTTCACTTTCCCCCCTTTCATAGTATTGAGGACCAAAATGCCCCTTTCCCAATTTTGTCAATGTTTATCTTTGGACAAATAATTTAAAAAAAAATTATTTTGGTAATTAAAAATTTTGACAACACTTTTAACCATCTCATATCAATTTAAATATGTACTATCTAGTCAATTAATTAATATTAATAAATTAAAATTGTAGTCTTTACTAAATTGTAGGATTTTATAGTAATAAATCATGTAAATATTAAAATGAATACTTAAAAAAATAAAATCTATTTATATGAACTTTTACATACTGGTATATGAACAATAATGCCCTTGTCAAATGTGGATACTGCATTTACTTAATCTAATTGCCCAATAATTATTGTATAATTACTAGAAAATTTAAATTTTTTATTATTGATGAACATTTCACCTAGGTGAAATTTAAAAAAGGTGACAATTGTGATAAAAAGAGGGTGTAGAAACCTTACTAAGCATTTAAGGGTGAGATTATTTTGCATTAGTTTTAATGTATTGTTGTACATTATTCTTATATAAAATTATTATTTACTTTATTTCAAAAAAATTATTATTTAATGAAAATTTTAATTTACTGAGCTTTATATTTTAAAAAGTCTAAAACTACCTGGAGAGTCATAAAAATATTCTAAAATTATTTTTTAAACATATTAAAGTGTAAGATTTTAATAGATTAATAATTTTAGACAAATAATCACTCTATATAAGAATGATGCAAAAATGATCTAATTATAAGATTTACTTTAATTCACTTACATATTATCCATTTTATAAACATATAATTGATAGTTTCATATTAATTTAGATATTTTTACTTATTACTTCATACACTTTTATTTTTGAAGGAAGTTTTACATGTCTATAATATAATAATTACTTCAATTTGTAAAAGAAAGACAAATGTTAGCAAATATTTATATCAAGTTATTTCAATGACAGACTCAAACTACGTCCCAATTTTTTTTTCCTTTGTATTCCATTTTGTCATTTCAAAGCATGAAAATATGTTAATTTTATAAAGCACATTCTAAAACTTAATTTAAGTATCAATGTATAACTGGATATAAAAAAACTAAGTGGAATATGATGTCAAAGTCAATATGACGATTGTGAAAAATGGTTAGTTGTAACTTCACAGGTTAGGTTAAAAAGGTGCTCATACTTGTGCCCCTTAGTTTCATAACCGACTATTACCCCCTTACTTGCTGGATATAACGAGTGTCATCTACTATTCAATAAATGCAAATATTTGTCAAGAGCATTATGTTAGATAATGTCAAAGGTGAAACTATATTATTTCAACAGAAACATATAATTGATAGTTTTATATATTAATTTAGATATTTTTACTTATTACATCATACACTTATATTTTTTAAGAAAGTTTTACATGTCTATAACATAATAATTATTTCGATTATATGTATATAAAATGAACAATATGTAAGTTAATTAAAGTAAATCTTAGAATTAGATCATTTTTTCATCATTCTTATATAAAGTGATCATTTTGCTAAAAATATTAATTTATTAAAACCCTACACTTTAATACGTTAAAAAAATAATTTTAAAATATTTATGTGACTTTCCAGGCAGTTTTGGACTTCTTAAAATGTAAATCTCGGTAAATAGGTAATTTGAGTAAATAATAATTTTTTTTGAAATAAAGTAAATAATAATTTTATATAAGAATAATATATAACAATACATTAAAACTAATGCAAAATAATCTTGCCCTTAAATACTTAGTAAGGTTTCTACACCTTCTTTCTATCATAATTGCCAACTTTTTGAAATTTCACCTAAGTGAAATGTTCATCAATAATAGAAAAAAGAATTTCTTTCTTTAAGTAAAGAAAAATTAATAATTTAAATTTTATAGTAATCATACAATAATTATTAGGCAATTAGACTAAGTAAATGCAGCGTCCATACTTGACAAGAGCATTAATGTTCATATACCAGTATATAAATGTTCATATAAATAGATTTTATTTTTATTTTAAGTATTCATTTTAGTATTTATGTGATTTATTACTATAAAAATCTACAATTCTAGAAAGACTATAATTTTAATTTATTAATATTAATTAACTGACTATATAGTACATATTTAAATTGACATGAGATGGTAAAAAGTGTTGTCAACATTTTCTAAATTTCTGATTACCAAAACAAAATTTTTCTAAATTATTTGTTTAAAGATAAACATTGACAAAATTGGAAAAAGGGCATTTTGGTCCTCAATATTGTGGAAGGGGGTAAGTGAAGGATCTATTAAACTTAAGGGGGTAAAGTGAAGAATTTCCAAACAGGAGGGGGGTAAGTGAAGTATTCACTAAACCTCAGGGAAATTTTTGAAATTCTCCCTGTCTTTTTTCCCGCTCTTCTGTATTGCTTTTTTTTTTTTTTTTTTGTTGTGCTTACTCTTCTGTTATGGTCCACTCTGTCTGTTTGTTTTAAATGAGGATTTCGGAATTCTGTTTGGAAGCTGTTTTGTCGAAGACTTTTCAAATTACAAGTATATTAAATTCAAGTCTAAAAGGGTAAATTTTCTAATTTTAAATTCCACCTTCTATGGAATTTCAGCATACTGATAGTGATGAACTGGCATTCTTGAACTGCTATCGAGATATTAGACGTTTGGAGAAATGTCAATTTCAGTCCTATAATTTTTTCAATTTTATCAAATGAGTCCTAAAATAATTCAAGTTGGCAGACAAGTCCTATAATGTTAAAATTGTCAACTCCGTTAGTCCTAAAACTTGTTTGCCTAAAGGAACTGCTAACATGGAATTTGAAGCCGTTTATTTCAATGACTAGACTGACACTTTTCAATCATTAGTTACTTGAAAATTTATTTGAAATTTGGGTCATTTTTTTTCAATGGTTAAACATGTATCCTTTACTTTTCTTCTCCCTCTAATATTTTTCTAAATAGGTAAACTCCACCAAAGGTATTCTAGTTTTTTTTTTTCATGCTCTAAATGGGAATCAAACGTTTGAATTTATCCTATTGAACTACATAAACTCATATAGCATATCCCAATTTGTTACTTTCTATCAATTTCACTGCTAATTCAGATGGAAAATGTTGATATAGCATTAAGTAACACCGACATAAATTTAAAATAATAAATTTGGTCAAATAACAACTTTGGTCCTCAATCTTTTACAATAACTAATTCTACAACTTAAACTTCCACAAAAATCAATTCTGCCCCCTCACCCGATCCAATCCCCCACAACCTTAACATCTCATCTATAGCAAAGCCACCCCAAAGGCTGCTACCATCTTCGATCGCTAGCCAGGCTGCCACCATCAACTGCCCCCTAGAGCCTTACCGGAGCGTCACTTGACCCGATTGAAGAACAAAAGGAGCGTGACCCAGCCCCGCCACAATCTATGTTTGATTCACTGTGACATTCCCCAACCTCCAGCAGTACTTGATAAATTAAAAATATTTTTCTTGTGTTATAATATTTTGTTGTCACATATTTCTCATAAATATGTTATCCATTTTTTCACATTTGTGCTCTAGAATAAGGAAAGTTCATTTTGCATTAAAATTATTGCATTATTTTTTATTATCATTATATAAAGTGATTATTAGATAAAATTATCAATTTATTGAAATTTTATATTTAAAAAGGTAATAAAATTTATTTTTTACAAAAAAAAATTATAATTATTTTTTAAACTTCTTAAAATGTATAATTTCAGTAAATTGAAAACTTTTTTAAATAATCACTACTTTATATAAAAATAGTGCACAATAATAATTGCTCCCAAGTCTAGCTGAGAAAAGATCATATATATGCTTCTCCGTGAAGTATAGGATAAAAAAGAATGCCACTTTTGCTCAGCTTTGTAATAATTAAATGGGAATTTCGGTTGTGATTAAATCTAAAAGGGTAAATTTTCTCACTTTAAGGTGGAATTTTAGCATACTGATGAACTCGGATTCTTGAACAGCTATGAGATATTATATATTTGAGGAAATGACATTTTAAGTCCTATAATTTTTTAAAATTTACCAAGTGTGTCTTAAAATTATTTGAATTGTCAAATGAGTCCTATAATTTTAAAATCGTAAACTTTGTTAGTCCTAAAACTTGTTTGTCCAACGGAACTGCTGACATGGCGCTTCACGCCATTGATTTTAATGACTAGACTGATACTTTTTAATCATTACTTACTTGAAAATTTATTCAAAACTTGAGGGTCATTTTTTTAGTGACTAAACATATACTCCCTCCGTCCCCGAATATATTGCTCCATTTAGAATTGCACAGAGTTTTAGGCAAAAGGCTTTTCTGCTCCCTTCTTCTAGATTTCCCTTGTCTCTCCTCCCGGCTTAGCTTCTGTTTAATTCTCTTTCAGTCGAATCGCCCATCGGCCATCTTCTACTCATCGCCTCCGCCCTCCCCCTTGACCTCCTCACCGGCCCAACCAAGTCCCCTTCACCTCTGCCCTGTCTGACCAATTCGCCTCAAATCCCTTTCCCCATCGTCCTTGCCTAATTCCTTCCCCGATTTGCATAGCCTCCATCGATCGCGGCGGAGTCGAGATCGCCGATTGCACCAGCCCTCGCCTCGTCCTTCATCGATCGCCTTGGCCTTCGTTAATCGCACCGGGATCAAGACCGCCGATCGCCTCAGCCTCTGTCAATCGTGGTCGTTCGATTCGCCTCAATCATTTGTCGTTGTCGATCGCTCACCGGCTGTCGCTCGATCGGCCATTGCTCAATCGTCTCTCGATCGCCGCATGGTTGCCGCTTGGATGACGCTCGGTTGCAGCTCAGACGCCACTCGATCACCTCTTGGTCGCCGCTTAGTCGCCGTCTAATCGCTGCACGGTTGTTACTCGGATGTCCCTCGGTTGTCGCTCGGATGGACAACGATCAGAAATTAGGGAAAGTGAGAGTTTAAGGGTAGATCTGTTGGGATGAGAGAGAGGGAAAGAGATAGTGTTAAATCGGGGGCATAATAGTAAATGAGGTGTAAAAAATTACTTAAAAAGGAAATAGTGCAAGAGTTTTGGGACTACCCAAAAAGAAAAATGTAGCAAAATTTTTGGGACGGAGGAAGTAACATAATAAATTTGGTCCTTAAACTTTTCCAATCAATAATTTTATATCTTAAACATCCACTAAAATCAATTTGGCTTTCGATCTCCCGATCCAGCCCACTATAACCCTAGCATCTCATCTATCCCACAGCCACCCCAAAACGCTGCTACCATCTCCAACCGCCAGCCCAGCTGGCTCGATCAAAGAACAAAACGAGCGTGTCCTAGCCTTGTCGTAATCCATGTTCGATCTATCATGACTCATTGTCAGTGCTTGTTGTCCGACCTCCAAGAGGCCGGCCCAGCCTTTGCCGTCGATACCGAGCCAACCAGCAACATTGTTACTTAAGAAAACTGCTCATAAGCTTCTTCTTTCATCATCATCCTCACAACTTTCCCTACAGTGGCATCCAGCAGACAATCGATCGAGCATGGATCTATGCCCCAGAAATTGCAAGTCCTCCTAACTATTTTGCCGTCGATGATCTCCTTTGACCGCCCCGTCACCGTAGCTCATCCTTGCACTCTTCTTGAAACCACTGAATGAAGTCGAAGAATTGTTTGTCCTCGGATGATTTTGCGCCAGAGGCCTTTGAAGGTGGAGAAGGCCTAGATGTCCTCAGACGAAGGCGAAGAACATGTTCAATTGGCATTTGAATTTGTTTTGTTGAACCAAATGTTGTAGTAGTTGTTGTATGTCTCTTGGATTTAAGACTGAATTTCTATAGAAAAGGAGCTTTTATCGTAATCTCAGTTTTTGATTTGCTTTGTAGGTGCTGGATTCGTTTAGTTTATGGTTCATTAAGGTAATTTTGGTCTTTGAATGACGAGATCATGAAACACAAACTAGATTTTAAAAGAAATGCCCATGTGGCCATTGCAGAATTCTTAACTATAATTACTTCATAATTAAGAGGAGACCTTAAAAAGAGATGGTTGGTCAAATACGGAGACCGGGTAAGGTCACAGATCCAATCATCGCGGGCGCCTGTAGGGACTGAATAGTAGAAGCCGATTTGGGTCAGGGGATGTAAAAGTGAGCAGAGTTAGGTAGTTTGTTGAAGGGGACACGGAGAGCAGGATTGATTTTTGTGGAAGTTTAAGAGTTAAAATTAGTGATTGAAAAAGTTTGAGGACCAAAATTATTATTTTACATTTATTTTAGTGTTATTTAATATCATGTTAATATTTTTCATCAAATTTAATGGTGAAATCGACAGAAGTACTCAATTGAAACGCACTATATGAGTTTATATAGTTTAATAGGACAAATCTAAAGATTTGGTATCTATATAGGATATAAAAATAAGTTAGGGTACCCTCGGTAGACTTTTACTTTTTTCCAAACAAGCTACTGTTGGATACCTGTGATGGCTTTTTTGAACCTCTAATTGCTAAAAGGTATTGTTAGATAGTTTTTTGAACCCATAATATTAAACAGTGATTTTATTCCCAAACAAAGTCATTGTCCTATTTAACATGGATCATCCGATAGAGATCTCTCTTGACATAAGGATAATATTTCATCCGTGCATTCCTTTTACATGATGTGGAGGAAAATATTTTTCTAAAATCAATTGACATTAGATAATTCATCTCAATCAATGGGTCAAGCGAGTCAATCCTCAACTAGATCAGTTAGACAAATCTCCAAGTGTTGATTCGAGCGAACAAAAACATGAGTATCAACAATCAAAGATAGGGTTAGAGTCTCGAAGTCCACCTTTTTGAAAAACCCTATGACTATCAAGTTAGTTATTAAGAAGTAGGTGAAGTAGCTAGGAAAGTAAGGTCTTTTGCGCATACCTTCAATATGCCATGAGAGTCAACTTTTACTGACTAGGATGCCAACCATGGCTTTCTAGAAGAGTAATAAATAAAGGATTCTATTCTTTATAGAAATTTTCTCTTATTAAATACTATCTTTCTTCATTCAAATTCTTCTCTTATTAAGATTACAGGTGGACCAATCTTTTGTGCGAACTGGATCTAATCAATGAGTTCTAACAAGCCAAACCTTATATGATATCATAAGTCAATTGAGTTCAACAAATTTTGGAAAATCTATTGGAACCGTAACTTATGGCAGTCCATTTGGAATTACCAATAAGTTTATCATTATCATTATCACTCCAACCGTGACTTATAGCGGTTTATCATTATCATAAGTTTATTGGGTAAAATCCATATTTAGTCTCCTAACTTTAAGGGTCATCCTAATGTGGTCCCTTAACTCAAAAAGTGACTCTTAAAGTCCCCTAACTCAACTTAAGTGTCCTATTTTGGTCCCTACCGTTATTTTAGATAGAAATTGCCCACGTGGCAGTCTTTTTTATGATAAGAAGTGATTAGATTGAAAGAACAATAAAGTTCAAGCTAAAATTGGCACAAAAAGTAATTTTAGGGACCTAAAAGGATAGTCAACCCAATCTTCCCCATCACTGCCCTTCTTTGATTAGATCGCCGCCGCTGCTCCTTTCCCTCTCTCCACTGACGCTGGATCTTCCTTCTTCCTGACCGATGCTCCCCCTTCTCCCTTTATCCACAGCCCCACCAGTCACATCTCCACTGACCGATTGTCAAATTGAACGAGAAGAAAATCAGATGGACGGGCGGCTTCAATGGTGGAGATGACAGGGTTGGCCTTCAAGTGGACGGGCGGCTTCAGTGGTGGAGGAGGAGACGATGGGATGCAGGCGGTGAATCGTGATTGGGCCTCTCCCTGAGCGGCGACTGTAGAGCAAGACGAGGCAGCAAAGGGCTGGAGGTGGAGCTGTGATTGGCGGGGTTGTGGATGAAGGGGGGAAGGTGGAGCATCGGTCGGGAAGAAGGAAGATGGGGCATCGGCAAAGAGAGGGAGAGAGGTGGCGGTGGCGATCGATCGGAGTGGGGCAGCGATGGGGAAAATTGGGTTAACTATCGTTTTAGGTTCCTAAAATTACTTTTTATGCCAATTTTAGCTTGAACTTTATTATTCTTCCAATCTAATCACTTCTTATCATAAAAGAGACTGTATATTGCCACGTAGGCAATTTCCATCCAAAATAACAGTAGAACTAACGGTAGGGACCAAAATAAGACACTTAAGTTGAGTTAAGGGACTTTAAAAGCCATTTTTTGAGTTAAAGGACTACATTAGGATGACCCTTAAAGTTAGGGGACTAAATATGGATTTTACCCTAAGTTTATTTATTGAACCATTTGGTTTAACACGGAGATTAGAAAGTAGATAAAGTTTAAGTGTTATTTTTACTTTTTCCCTAAACTTTTTACATGTAAATTGAGAAAGTTAGAAAATATGAATATTGAGATAATAATTTGAAGGATAACATCATAAATTAATTTAATAAATAGAAAATGTTGCAAAGATTTGGTACTGCCCAAAATAAAATATATTGCAATAGTTTTGGGATGAAAGAAGTATTACTTTGGATAGAAGATCAGACCTTAGTTGGATAAATAGCACAAATGGTGCCAAACCTTTAATGTCCATTGCAAATGGATCATCAACCTTCATTTCGTTGCAAAATTGGTCTCATACCTAAAAAATTTATTGCATATTGGTCACTAATACTAGGCAGATATAGAAACCTAATTTACAAAGAGGAAAAAAAAATAATAGTTTAAATTTTTTTTATTAACAATAAAAAATGGAAGTTTCGGACTGATTTACAATACATTTAAAGGTTTTTGGATCAATTATGCTTGTTACAACTACGCCTTAGTTTAACTTAGCCTTAGTTTGCTTTAATTCATCTTTATGTACTAAGGGGTGGGTGAGAATGAGTTAGGTAATAGGTACACTTGAAACCAAACTCAAACCACCTCTCTAGGTTCGGTGAGTTGTATGAAAATAAATCATGGTTCATAGATTGATTCCACATTTAGTAGAACCCTAAGTTTTTGGATTGATCCTAGTTCCATATGGAATCTACTTGAGGTAGAACCACACCCAATATAAATATATAAGTATATAATAAAAATATGATATTATTAAACCATTCATATATTTATGTATAAATATGTACATTTAAATGTGTACATTACTAAATTGTTCGTATGTTTAGATATGCACATATATTTCAACATGAACATTAAAAATTACTCCCTCCATCCTATTTTTTTTGCAACATTTAGGTTAGCATGCAGACCAAGAAATCAACCAAAATTTCCTCTTCTTTTAGGTTATATCCTTCGCCCTGTTCAGTTGCCTTTGCACTTTGATTGCACCTATCTCCGACCCTTCCTTGTCATGTAGTCTCTATCCTCGATTCCTTTCCTTGTCAGCATCATTCCTTAATTTGCCGACTCTGTCTTCAATCAAACACAATCACAGCCAAAGCCCTTGATTGTGTCCGTCCTTAATTTGCTAGAGGCCACAATTAGCCTTTGTCCTCGATTTGTCAAGGACTGTTCTTAGTTGCACCAGCCACTGACAGGCGTGGTACCTCGCTGGAGGGAGAGAAATGAAGGATGAGTAAAAATAAGGGAGCCAGGAAAGTGAGAGAGAAAAAAAAAGTGGGAATTGCACATCCGTTTTTGCCTTGCCTCCATCGTCGATCGACCTCCATCATCTGTCACACATTCGTGCTCACTCAGCCTTCGTTGTCGATTATGCCGTTTGATTCGCAATGCAACCTCACCACATGGAGGGAGAGAAAGTTGAAATGAGGTGAAAGCAAGAGAGAGTAAGAGAGATAGTGTGGATCTATTAGAAGGGGAGAGGGAGAAAGATGAGTTAAGTTACTGGTATAATGGTAAATGAGGTGTAAAAAAGTTACTGAAAAAGGAAATAGTGCAAAAGTTATGGGACTACTTAAAAAAATGAAGCAAAAGATATGAGATGAAGGGAGTATGATATTACTAAATTGTTCATATACTAAGAACATGTATATTTAAAAATGGAATAAGTTATGCATTATGTTGAATATTTTTTAATCTGGTAGTAGATATAATTTTATTGAATTATGAAATTATTAATTGTTATGACCATATTATAGACACTGAAAAAGTTGAGAACCTAAATAAAAAAATCAAGACCTGTAATTTTGGTTCTTCTCAATTCTCAATTCTCTGGTTGAGTAAGATTTTTTTGAAATTTTGACCATTTCAGTGGATTGGGCTCCACTAAAAAACCAAGCCAAGCCAATTCATATTCACCCCGGTAATATGTGCCATAAAAATGACCCTGAGTTTCATGCTAATTGCACTTTTAACTCTTAGGTTTGAAAACCAATAATTATCCCCATACTTTCTTTACATACATGACATTAATTTTTTAAAATTTAAGATAAATATGTTGTGATAAATTTAATGGTTAATGGAAAGTTTACACCATCAATTTTCCGAGGTAGCCCAGTAACTAATCTTTCTTAAAATCATTTGAAAACAAGGTTTAATCTTGGTACGTGGCATTGTTATTCAGCCAGACCCTCCATAGAGATTTCCGAAGAATTGCTCTATGGTACGTTTTACCGTGGCACGAGACAGTTTCCAGCCCAATATACCAATGATGAACAGAATCGCAGGATTCTGGAAATCAACAGGAAAGATCAACTGTGATACAGTCCAAGAACACACAATGAACTCATAAGCTCTAGCCAACTTTTCCATAAGCATCAGGCCCCGAGCACCAGAGTTCCAGGAGGCATTCTCCAGGACTTTTCCATCAAGATCCAAGAACCTTCACACCAAACATGGATGGCCCAGTCCAATCCAATTCTTGGATTCCTTGACCAGCAAATACAGCAGCCTAGTTCTCCTCTTGCCTATGCGGCCCAACAAGACTTCCAAATGGGTTCCGAGGTAGCCCAGTAACTAATCTTTCTTAAAATCATTTGAAAACAAGGTTTAATCTTGGTACGTGGCATTGTTATTCAGCCAGACCCTCCATAGAGATTTCCGAAGAATTGCTCTATGGTACGTTTTACCGTGGCACGAGACAGTTTCCAGCCCAATATACCAAAGATGAACAGAATCGCAGGATTCTGGAAATCAACAGGAAAGATCAACTGTGATACAGTCCAAGAACACACAATGAACTCATAAGCTCTAGCCAACTTTTCCATAAGCATCAGGCCCCGAGCACCAGAGTTCCAGGAGGCATTCTCCAGGACTTTTCCACACAAATAAATCTTTTCTGAAGATCTTTTGAAAAACCTTTGGAAAACATATTTGAAAAACACGTTACTGGATTATCCGGACATATCACCGGGGATCGAGACCGGTAGATTACAACAATTATGATTGAAGGCAGAGGACGACTTGAAGAGAGGATCCACAGAGTGGCAACTCCTAAGTCATCATTTGCCTTCAAGCTTAATTATCATAAGCTTGAAGATGATCTAAACCTGAGAGGATCCACGAAGGTGGCAACTCAGATTATTGGATAGAGTTGAGAGACTAAGAACTTCACATGCAAGAAAGTCCTTTTTTTTTTTCTTTTTCTGCTGGAGTTAAAAAAAGCAGGGTAAGAGTAGATTTCTAAACTGGGGGGGGGTAAAAGTATAACTGGTACCAAACCTCATGCTGAAAGTGTTATTTGTCGTAATATGAACAGGGGTGCCCTCGTTCAAGTCCAACCTGACTGACCGACGCCGGTGTTGCGACAATCGTCCACTCCTTGCGCAATTGCCCAGGGTTTAACGTTAGTGAGGGATTTGGCGGAGAAGAAGCCGCCAATATCCAACAGCCTTTCTTCACTTTTCCCCCAAATCCTTCATCATTATTTCAGTCCTCCACAGGCCGTTGTCCGCTTCCCTGCGCCGACAAGTTCCACGTCTCTTCATCGGCTCTGTCTATTCGCCCAATCCATTCTCAGGTTTATGCTTAAGCCTATGAATTCGCCATTCTCGGCGTTATCTCGTTTGTTTCATCCGCATCTTTTAGCGCGAGGTAGCATTAGATGTTCTTTATTAAGCTTGCAAGTAGTTCAATCACTGGACCTGGCCATCTTGTTTGGGAACGGAGAGGTCTTGTAAATTAGGCGTACTTGAAAAATCAGCAGCAGTTACATTCTCGTTCAGCTCTATTTGGCTTGTCTTTTATTCTTGAAATTATCGTCTAGTCAATTTTTTTTCAATTTTCAACTATTGTTTGTTTCCATTATTTTTTTAAATTCTTCCTATTTCATTCGGTTTGATAATGAAATTGAACCAAACCTAACCATGCATACCTGTGCTGCACTTCAGCCAGCACTTGCTGAACTGCATTGGCTTTTGTCGGAATAAAAGGGAGACGAAGCTCTTCACTATCGCCAGCTGATAAGTTAGCAGTATGGTCAAGGCTTCAAGAGATAAGAGGGTATGTTTTCCCTTTCTATTTGCCTCTAACTTGTTTTTCGCGCTTCTGATTCATGTGTTTGATTCTCAGGATATATACTACCGAAAAGCAAAGGAACAAGGTTGGCGAGCTCGGAGTGCATTTAAGCTTCTTCAGATAGACGAGGAATTTAACATTTTTGAAGGTAGGTTTTTGGACTATAATTTACGAGAAGGAGGATTCTAAACTTAATAGAACTGTAGCTAATAGCCCTTTGTTGCTTGAGTTTTGATTCACAGGAGTGAAGCGTGTGGTGGATTTATGTGCTGCCCCTGGTAGCTGGAGCCAGGTACTTTATTCTCCATTTAGAAGCATTAATCATCTTGGTATCACTCTCACTCTTTTGTTGTGTTTTGTGGTTTCATAAAATCTGTTTTCATTTTAGTTCATATTTTCAAATTTAAGACTACAGTAGAACTTGAAGGAGAATTCTCATTAAATGAAGTATTTTTTGAGTTGTAAAATCTGCTTCAATATGCTCCCATATTTTTAGTTTTTTTTTCTTTATTTTCTATTTTGAAGAGAGAACACAAATACTTTTAAAAATGCATTTTCCTGTTCCGTTTAAAAAAAAAACAGAAGAAAAAACAAACAATAACTAAGAGAAAAGGAAACAGAAAGCAATGCCCTCAAGTGTGTAATATACATATCGCTAACTTCGAATCAGTTGAATAAGAAACATTGGTTCTCTCTATAGTCTATTTCTTTTTCAAAGATTGCTTAAATGAAAAGAAGGTAGAATTGGGTTCTGATGTATGGTATTATGTTGTAGGTTTTGAGTCGCAAATTATATGTTCCTGCAAAGCAATCACCGGATTCAAAGTGAGCTGGGTTCCTGTTAACAGTTATGTTGTACGAAATTAGTTGCCATTAGCTTTCAAAATTACTCTGGATCAAACCTATGTTTTCAGTTCATCGTCATGTTTCATCATAGCAAAATTTATTTCTTTTCTTGTGTTGGCCTTGTTAGTTTTACTTCTTTCCCTCGTCAGATGTTTTAGAGGTGTAGACAATCTACTATGTACTATCCTCAATGCATTCTTTTTGTTATTCCCTACTTCCTCGTAGAATGTAAGGCAGGTTTGTTTGCAATAAGGGTCAAGCGTCAGTAAAAATTTTGCTGGCATGGAGGATGATTGTTTCACTTCATTTTCTAAAATCCATTTGCTAATTGACGACCTGATTTTTGTTTCCTATTTCTTCTTTGAATGGATTTTCCCAATTCTGTATTTCTTGAAATTAATGAGCTCGCTAGTCAATTCATGAGTACTGATTAGGGTGCCTGGCCACTACCACCATGGTCCATTATAGGACATAGCAGCATCTATACATGCTTCCTCTAGTTCAGCTTTGGTACTTGACCTCTCAAATTTTCTTTCTTCTAACAAATTGTTTTATGTTCCGAAGTATAAAGTACCTATGTTATCACAGCTAACTTAAAGATGTTTCATAGGGATGGTGATCTACCACTTATTGTGGCAATAGATTTGCAGCCCATGGCTCCAATTGAAGGTGTAATTCAAGTTCAAGGTGACATAACAAATGCCAGAACAGCTGAAGTGGTAAGGATTTTGTTTTTCTTGTCTTTATCTTTTCATTTGAAGGTTATTAATTTTGTTGAAGTGATGTTATTTGTTTGTGGTTTATAACAAAGTTTTTGTTTTGCTGGTTTTTAGGCATACTGAGCATAAACTGAAACATTCTTGAGTTACAAAGATGTTTTGAGTTTTTGTTGTATCTTTGTTTTCTGAAATCTGTATTTGTAAAGCAGCAGCAACTTATTTGCCTTTCCTTTTGTCGAAAGTTGCATGCTTTATTGACAGTAAATTTTAGTTAGTATGTAACTATGAAATGAACAAAAGAATCATGTATAGTGATGAGGCTCTGAGGCATCTTAATATGGTTTGTCTTTTTAATGGACTAGATGGAGTGGTGCTATTTCTGTCCATACACGTGCCATTTACCAATATGTATTCCCTGTTTGTAGGTCATTAGACATTTTGATGGCTGCAAGGCTGACCTGGTTGTATGCGATGGTGCTCCTGATGGTAAATCAACTTTTGATTAAAATTCTGGCTGCAGGGTTCATTGTATAAACACTTCTGATTATATATCATTCAATTGTACTCTTTTCTATGCTCACTTGCAGTTACGGGTCTACATGATATGGATGAGTTTGTCCAGTCTCAACTGATTCTAGCTGTAAGTGTATATGGTGGAGTCCATGTTATTCTTTTGTTGGGCAACATTTTTTTTTCAGTAAATTGGCATTGCAGTTATTTTTTTTTTCTTCTCAAGGAGTCTGTATATTCTCAATGTGCATGTTGGTTGATAAAATAAAGTGATAAATTCAGAACTTAGAAGTTTGTTCAATTACTTATGAAGCACTTCAGTTTTGTGTCAGGCTTCTGTTATTTTAGTCCCATTTACTTTCTGATAAGAAAAAGCTTAAGGCTAAGGTTTCTGGGTATGTATAGCTCTTTCAAAACTAAGAAGCTGACATCTGCTTTCTGTTTAAATTTTGTTGTTTCTAATTACTAGCTGTTTGTCTGCATGCTTCTTTGAATGTGTTTCAGAAATATTTTAGATGTTGAATAGAATCTATACTCTGCTCCGTATTTTGTCTTCAACATGTGTGTGCCTGTATGACTCTCTTTTGCGTTGTATTTTCTTGTGTCCTTTTTGCTGTTCTCCTTCTCCCACCTCTTAAATATTCCTCTCTTATACTTGGTATTCTTCATTTCTCTCCATTATTCTTTCATTCCTTACTTTTTGCTCACTTTGTCTATAATGCTTGTTTATTTTGCAACTTGGTGCAATAAGCTGTTTTTGATGCATCACACTTTTTTTCTTTTCTTCAAGGCGGTGAATACTTTGTTTCTGGGTTGCATAAAACTATTCATCTTTTGTTGCATTTCCTCAGGGCTTAACGATTGTTACTCATGTACTTAGAGAAGGTGGTAAATTTATTGCAAAAATATTCCGTGGGAAAGATACAAGTCTTCTGTACTGTCAGGTATAGTTTGCTCACTGAAAAATCTCAGCTTTAGTATGAAATTTTAAGGTATGGTTCAGGTTTACATTTTGGCTAGCCTTTATGATGACAGTTGCAGTTTTATCAATCCAATGTACATTAAATTAGTTCCATGGTTACATTTTAATCATGGAAGTTGTCTGTCAAATATATGTTGTCATAGTGCATAGAGACATTAATGCTATTTAGCATTAGTTCGCTTATTGATGGTAACTTAATGTAGAGGTTTCTTATCTTTGTTCCTTGTTTTGCAGCTAAAATTGTTTTTCCCAGTCGTAACATTTGCAAAACCCAAAAGTAGCCGTAATTCCAGTATAGGTAAGTAACATCCACAATATCTCATATCTATTGTTTTTCCTTCGAAAATTCAGTTGTCATTTTATTAAATAATCTGTAGACAATCTGCTGCTTAATTCTTGAACTTGTTGGTTCTGACTAAAGCTTAGTTTGATATTTGAAAGCTACTGAAATGCTTGATTATTAACTCTGCTGTAGAAAGTGATATTTTAATGTCTAAAATTTCTGCTTTAACCTCTTGATTTTTGTGTTTATGGGTTTGTTCAAGGTGTAAAAGAAATATTTATAATGTTACTAATACTTGTAGTGTTCATTTTTGCAGAGGCCTTTGCCGTTTGTGAGAACTATTCTCCTCCCGAAGGTTTTGACCCAAAAAATTTGCATTACCTCCTAGAGAAGGTGGGAAGTCCTTCGGGTGCAGACAATCTGGGTGAGTGAATTGCCTTCACTGAACTTGTATAATATTAATATGTGCGAATTATTCAACAGTGTATGAAAGCATGTCTTCTCATTTTGCCTGCTATTCATGTCACAGATTGCAGTAGTGCCTGCCTAGAAGGGCCAAACAAGGTGTATATCCCATTTCTGGCTTGTGGGGACCTTAGTGGCTATGACTCTGACCGCTCATATCCGCTACCTAAAGTTGCGGATGGAAGGTATCAAATCTTAGAGCCAGTGCAGCCCCCAATAGCCCCTCCATATAAGAGAGCTCTTGAGATGAAGAAAGCCTCAAGCCAAGGTATCCGAGATATTGAAAAGCTTTCCTTGGATTCTTGACTGTTTATTATACTTGTTTTAGTGGACCAAAGAAGTAAGAAGTGCATTGATTTGTCAAAACCATGTTATCAATTGGCAGAAAATGGTTATTGTGGAAGTCTTGGACCTTAATGTTTTTTTCTTTTTTATCATTACTAGATTCCGTCCTTTTTCCTTTTGAACAATCATTTTGTTAGTTGTCAGTTTTGTCAAATTTTGAGTAGAGGCAGAGGCAACATTATGTGAATCATGTGCCCAAAGGCCTTAACAATTTGAACTGTCTGATGGTTATAACAGATAAGGGACAGAAATGATCAGTAAATTAAGTTACAATGTTTTAGTGTTTTCCTGTGCATTGTCCTTGTCCAAATATATACCATATTTTCCATCTGCTGAACATAAGAAGCTCAGCATTTCATCAGTGGGGATAATTGATACAAGTGTTAATTAGCATAATTGGTTTAATTAAACGGTATTACCCAGTTTTAAGGAGTAAATATTGCCTTTATTCAAGAATAGGCAGAGAGAACTTTTTCGGACGATGAAATGGTTAGAAAGAACCCAGACACCAACACTTCTGTGGTTAAGTTAAAAAAAAATTGTATGGATCTCCTACCCTGATATGGTATCCATGCATACATATTCATATTTCCTTTTGAGGAATGCAAAGTAATCTAGTTGGAACATGTAGAGTTTGATCTTGACAAAGAACAAGAATTCAAGAACTCGATGCAATCTCGTATGGCCTCAGCTCGGTGGGATTCAACAGATTCAGCCACTGATCTTGACCTCACCAAAGGGGGTGAAGTGCTCTGAGAAGACTTCCTTCTCAGTGACATGGAACCGAGAGTTATTCCAACCTTAGCTCCAAGGTGACTGAGTATACTTTCTGGTGAAACTTTCTTGGGCAGTCGAAAAGTGAATATCCAGAGTAACCTCTTCCTCTCTATTATTCTGCTACTCCTTCCATGCCTCATGAAGATTTCTGCTGTTTCATTCACGTCTGGGCTGAAGCTCACTCGTCTGGTTGCTGTTCTTGACATTGGAGGGGAGGAAGAGGGAGAGGGGGTTGGAGGAGAGAGTGTTTGTATGTAGGAGGGAGGGAGGGGGAGAAAGAGAGAGAGAGAGAGAGAGAGAGAGAGAGAGGAAGGATTTTGAACGAGGAGAAATTTGCAAGTATGGAGTACTTATAGATGTAATAATTATGCTGGGAGATAAAAAGGAAATGGAGCATAATTACTAAGGAAAATGATAGGATATAGAACTAGTTACTAGAATGACAAGTCGTAAGCATTTTCATAGGCTTGTTGAAAGATGTTGACCACAGGGTAAGTTAAGTTGCTTATTTTCTGTGTGCATGTGTATGCACACGCAAGTTAGTTTATGTCAAGGGAACCCAACATATCATTCTTTCCAGCGTGTGTTAATCATAGTCTTTTTTTTGCATTTTTATATCTCATCAGAGTAGCCATCATTTGTTGCCAACTTTTTAAAAGTTCTGAATACAAGTGCCCAGATACAACAGTTTTAGGTTAATTTCTCATTGTTTTTCATGAGTTAAACTTTAAAAAGCTCGTCATCCTGTCTGTTTCTCACATTATTTTTTGAGTTAATTGAGGTTACTCTTGGGAAATTCGGAATTGGTTTGATATTTGATTGTCTTTTGAAATTACTAGCATAATCTTCATCTTGGAAACCAATAAGGTTTTCTAGGTTCTGATCAGAGGTTTCTAGGTCATGCATGTCCAACGCATGATGAGCATCAGCCATGCTTATTTGTGTGCGTCTGAATTGCTATTTGTGGTGATAGTAGTGGGTGAAGCAGAATGTATTTTCATGAAGGAGGTTGAACCGTACAACTCTACTGGGGAATTTGAACCTAGGAGAAAAACTGGTAGCAGACAAAAAGTAGGGGGGTCTTTGATAACTGTTTGTCATGGGCGGGACTTTTGAGGTGGTTGGCCATTTCATTTGTGATGGGGGGCCTTACTCTTTTTTCTTTTGTTTCCTTGTGTGATTCTTTCTTTCTGGTTATGTTAGGATATCATATTGGCCAGTGTTTTGAAAAAAAAGGGAATCGATTTGAATGTGGGTGTCAGGGCTTGGCCTGGAGGTGAGGGAACCAGTTAACGCTTTTTAATCTTTCTTGTTGCCACTTTTGACGCAACAGAATTTTGCTGTTGAATTCATATCCCTTTGTGTTCTTTGACTGTTGGCATTTCATGCATTGGTCCCAGCCATGTCCATCTCTTGGACCATACCTCTTTGGAGAGGATTAACAGTTCTTACTGTTGGTAGCAAATTACAATGCTAGGACAAGAGTTTGTTGGTTAGAACAACTCGAGCTCCTCATGAAAGCCACCCCAACTCCTTGATGATTCTGGGCTTTTCCCTCTAACACCTGCCATTTAAGTGTGCTTCTGTGCCAAGCCATCATTAGCATTAAGCCTGTAGCTGGATTTAGTTGACTTCAACTTGTTTTCTTGATAGAGCCGGCAATTCCAGCTTGGGGCACAACCGCGCAAGCACAAATTTTGTATGGCCCTTAAAAATTGAACTATCCTGAAACTATCCTCTCGACAGATATTTGATAAAATGGACATCTTATGCGGCGAGGGATGGTGAGCCTAGGGAAGTCATTTCTGTTCAGGCTGCCCCCTTGTGATCCAAGCCGAGTAATCCATATGACCCAAAAAGGTTGGGCCCTTTCGACCGGATTAGCTACCTTAATCCCATCCGAGGATTTTTTAGGGGAAGAACAGGCCACTCGGAGACTGCCAGGAACTGAAAGTTGGGCCGAAGTTGTTTAACAGAGGCTAACACAGGCGAATTTTCAAATTCACAACTCTGGAGAAGTCTCTATGCTGCCTTCCCGAGTGAGAGACGCCAGTCCTTGCTTTTCAGAGGCATATACAACGGGGACCCTAAATCCATTTTAAAACATCAGAATGGGACTCAATGGGGTTGATCGCTTAATCAAGAGGAGTTAAGATGAGCCATGGTCTTCTATCGCATCGTTTGTTCCGGAAGTCGTCAAGATTTGTAGAGACCCAATTCAGTCATCGGACCAAGGCAAACATTTATAGAGAAGCGCCGTTAGCATTAGACCAAGAGGATTAGCTTAGTTATCAGGGAAATTAAGCACAAACACATAATCTAATGAGATTTCTTTTTATTTAGCCAATTCATTTCAACTTAAGTCAACTTAATTCGAAATGACTTATTTTTATTTTTACATATTTTTTGTCTCAAATTAATTTCATTTGGAAGCAAATATTATATAGATACAATAATCTATTTGAAAGTAAATTTTTATAATATTATTAAATTTTTATAATTTTTATTTTTTTTAATGCCTTAAGCTAGAAAAATTTGTAAAAAGTTAGTAAGATTATAAAAATCATATTTTCAATGGATTATTATACCTATGTAATATTAGTTTTTAAATAAAATTAGTTTTGAATTAAAAAAAATGTAAAAATAAAAAATAATTCATTTTATATTAAATTGAAATAAAAATAAGTCATTTTTATAAATTAAAAAAAAATGAAGTACCAATTTGTTCTGTTTATGGATAGGCAAAACTAACTTTGGCGGCTGTGATGCATGAGTTATCGTTTTCTATGGACAACCGGACAAGTGTTGCATTAGTTATTTACTAGTCCTTTTCTGTTTCCCAATTTAGGAGAACCCTAATTATCATCGTACCAGTTTTTTTTTTCATTGGATGAGAGTATTAAAAGCCAATTCATTTTAAGCTTACTCAAGTTAATTTAAAACGATTTATTTTTATTTATATATAATTTTTCCTTAGAACTAATTTCATTTGAATGTTAATATTATGTAGATAAAATAATTTATCTGGAAGTAAATGTTTATGATATTATTAAATTTTTATGATTATTTTATATTTTAGAAATTAAAAAGGAAAATTTATAAAAATTTAATAAGATTATAAAAATTGTATTTTCAATGGATTACTACACATCTACAATATTGAATTTTAAATAAAGTTAATTCCAAGGAAAAAAGATTTATTTTAAAATGAATTAACTTTAAAGCAATAAGAGTATTTGATCTGAGGAACAGTAACCATTGCTAACTGCTATTACAATAATTTTTTCTTTTTTTTTTTCCCCCTCCTTGGTGAGTTGGGCCCGTGAGAACTGTTTTGGTTTACCCCAGAAGGGTCCAAAAAGAAGGGGAAAAGGTCGAGCTACAAATATACCCTATATAAACCTTGAGTTTAGCTCAATTGGTAGAGGTATATGCACTCTAACCCTGATGTTAAAGGCTCGAATTCTCACAAATGCGTGCAGTTATTTGTTGAGGTAAAGCAGACTAACAATCAAAACGCAGAAGAATGGAGGTTTGGGCTCACGTTCATAGACAGAGCTCGCAGAGAAGCCAAGAAACCCAACTCTATATTGTAACTATGTGCGTGTGATACTTATGTGTACAAAAAAAAAAAAGCCGTATAATTCTCACAAATACATGTAGGTATTTGTTGAGGTAAAGCAGATTAACAACCAAAACCCAGAAAAAAATGCAGGTTTGGGCCCATTCGCATAGAGGGAGCTCACAGAGTAGCCAAGAAACAACCCTATATTGTAACTGTACAGTGTGTGTGATACTTATGCATAAAAAAAAAAAAAAAAAACCTATATCTTTGGTACATCAGTTAAGTTTCAAAATTGATATTAAGCTCCAAAACGAAAATGGCACAGGCCGAAAAAGCTAAATTACTAAAATGATCCTTTTATCTGTTGATGATACTACGCATTTATCTTCAAACTTTCGACTGTTTACTTGACAGCACAGTTAAATGAAAACTCAAATAAACCGGAAATTTGATTGATTACTATTGATTTATGGTTTAGAATTTTTTTTATTGTTTATTGTTGGAATTTGTTTTTTTATTGTTTAGTTCCTCGACTTTTTTCTCCTAACAAGTTGGTTCCCAAACTTTCTAATTTGACAATTGAGCCTCTATTTCCGTTTTTCTTTATTTTGATTTAAATAGTAATAACTCATTTTCATTGAATTCCGATTTATTACCTCCCTGCAAACTGTGGGCTTAATACTACTTCTTATCTTATTTCCTTAATGCAACTTTATAAAGAAATACTTAAAGGTCAAAATGTCAATCAGCCGCCCGGCAACTCTAAAATTTCAGCCACTTTATCAAAATTTTTTATGTTGTTTTTACAATCATCATTCTCTGGGAACTAAGGTTATTTTGGCAGGACAACTAGAATTTCACAAAACTTGTGTCAAGTCATAGCTTGATATGTTATAATCCATGTCCCGTTTCAATATCCGTAAGTGTGAAGGCTGTCTAGGAAGAACATTTTAGGATTAGTGTTAAGAGTTTTTCTTTTATAATTTATTAATATTAGGTATTAAACCATTAAAATCAAAAATTAAAAGCTATGTTTAGATAATTTTTTTTAAACTCTTATCCTATTTACCAATGCTAATATCAAACAAGTCAAATTTATCAAGTCGAGATGTTCCGGTTGATAAAAAATAAAGCATGAAAAGGCCTTTTATGAGGTTTTAAGCCTTCAATTTTGTGTGATAAATCACACAATCTTAATTAAAATTTTCGTTGCTGAGCTGAAGAAAGTAGGCATACAGTTCAACCCGAAGTCTTGAAATGGATAGCTTCAATGTAACCAGCAAACAAAGCAGACCCTTCTAAGTAACGGATTTTAATCTCCTATTGAACTTTAACGCCCAAAAAAGTTGATAAATCACAGCCGTCGGATCACTATCAGCAAATCAGCAGACCGCAAGCAGGACAGAACTCGGGAGGCAGTCTACCAGCTGATCGCTGACACGTATTGCATAAACTCGGGATCATTCTGCAACCCACTCATCGTCTGTGGCGCCAAAACCACCTCCAGATCAACGCTCCCGTTCCCTTCCCTCCCTGGAAAAGCCGAAATCTTCCCGTCGAACTTGTTCGCCCGACCGCTCCGGACAGCCACCGGAAGCCCCCACCCGAAATCGTTATTGTACATCGGAAATCTTGGCGAGCTACCCATCGTGATCGACGCGCCGTCAGGGTTTCCCAGCGGAAACAGCCTCGGCGACTTCTCCCAATCCTCAACCCCTCGCCGCACCTTGTCGTCGTCGTGCGCCACCACGTTCTTGTGCAACAAATCCGCGCCGAACGTCAGGTTCTGCGCCAGCAGCTCCCTCGCCGGAGCCACCGTCGGAATGCTTTGAATCGCGTTGCCGAAGTAGTACGGGTGCAGCCGGGGCTCCAGCCTGTGGCGGCAGTTCACGGCCATCCGAAACGTCGTCAGTTTGGTCGGGTCTAGGTTTCTTGCTCGCGTCACGGACCGCCATAGCTGCGCGCAAAGCGATTGAAAGGAAGAAATCTCCTCGACCCTTTTCCAGTTGTCGTTGCTTTGTTTCCCCAATATCTCGCGGTTCGGTGGTAAGGAACCGCTGTTAGCTCTGTACTTGAGTTTGAGGATTGATTCTCTAGAGAAGTGGAAAATTCGTTCCCGCAGGGCCTCGTCGGCGGCGAAAGTCACGTGGGGTCCACCGGGAGGGAATTTGAGGACGGAATCGGAATCAAAGACTGTGTCGCGGGAAAAATCGGGAGATTTGGAAATCTTTTGGGCTCCTTTGCAAATTTCCGCGAATGTGTTGAAGAAGTGCCAGAATGAGGTGCCATCGGTGACGGCGTGGTTGACTGAGAGGCCGATGAAGACCCCGTCTGACAGTTCCGTCACCTAAAAGATTAATTTACGAAACTCATATCAGTAAATTTCCCAAAAATCATTCGAGCTTCAAATTAAAGTAACAAAGAAATTTTTAGTAAGAATTATACGTGAACATACTAAACGTTCACCTGAACCGCCGCGAGCGGGTTGAAGTGCCCTGAGTAGCTGATCATCCTGTCAAAGGTGAAGAATTCCTTGACACAGTCGGGGACATCGAGGGGGGAGAGGATGTCGTGGATGGAGATGTGGGTGGCTTCGGCTTGGAGAAAATCGATACCAGCGTCGTTGCAGAGGATGTGGACGTGGGCATCAGGGGTGGTGGCGAAGCGGCCGGCGAGGGCTGGGAAGTGGGAGAGAGCGGTGGCGAGCGAGTCCTTGAGGAAGGAGACGAATTGTTCAAAGGGAAAAGGAGGGTAACGGAGCAAGACGCCCTTCTGAATATAGTGGCAGGAGAGCATAGGCAAATCGGAAACAGAGAGCCTCAGAGTCTTGTTTAAAACAGGGCATGCCTGACTGGGGGAAATCGTACATTTAGAAACCAAAGTGACTGAAGAATTCGGCATTGTTTTGTTTGGGGGCTACAATCTGCGTTTTCTGTGTATGTGTTAGTGAGGGAGGAAGGAGAGGATATGGGTGCCTTATATAGGGAATGGAGGGGGGGCAAGTTCATGAACTTAACAGGTTGTACTTGTAGTATACTATTGCTGGTGGTTGATGAATGATAAGAATTCTACTAACTGTACTAAAACCATGTTCAAAATTCTACATGCCTGGAATTAAGTGGAGACAGAAAAATTAACAAAACTTCCTCACTTTTTCAACACTCCACTCCATTAAGTTCTGCGACATAAAATTTGTGTATAATTTTAGTACATAAATTTTACCACTCAAATGATAAATCATAGCTACCTTCTCTTACCAAGTCTCAATGCCTTTTCTTTCCCTTTGTTTTAGAAAATTTAAAAAATTATAGTTCTGGTTTTTGGTCGAAGGGAATCATTGAAGATAATATATTAACTATAAAAAAATTTGTTTATAGAAAGTATCCTATAGAAATATCTTATTTTAGAGGAATGTTTCAAAGTGTAAAATCTTATAGCTTGTATCATGGATTGTATGAAAATATAAAACATTAAAAACTGGTTCCATGGTTTATAAGATATGATGATATAGTAAACGAAATAATAAAGAAGAAAAACAATATGAAGTATTTCCTTCAAAAAAAAAAAAAGAAGTAAATATGAAGTAATTTCCTACAAGCATAGGTGAGAACTCCTGCATGGTATTGAGCTAGTATATCATATGGATATATATCAAAACCAAAGACATAACTTGGTTAAGTATTAGTAGGGGTGAGCATGGGTTGGGTAAACCCGAAACCGAAACCGAACCACCCCAATTTGGTTGGGTAAAAATTGATCATGGTTCTCAGGTTGGTTCCATAAATAGGAGAACCGACGGTTTTTGGGTTGGTTCTGGTTCCATATGAAACCAACCCGAGATGGAACCGAACCCGAGATATATATATAATTATATAATAAAAAATATAGTATTACTAATATATTCACACACACACACACACACACATATTTTTTTGAAGTATTATGATGGTTATTTTGTGTTTTTATATTAAACTCTTAAACTAATGTTCCAAATTGAAACCGTATAGAAGTTGTGGGATCATTTACGAAATTTCTCCATATTTACTTAAATCACTTTGCTTCATAGACTTACCACTCCTAAGTCATTTTGTTTTCGATCTTTTATTCCAGACTACTCTTTACGACACAATTATGATATTTTTTTCATTTGAGTCATGCAAAATTAAAAATTTATGACATCAACATATTTTAGGTTTTAATACTGAAGAAGATGGTCTTAAAGGCTCAATTTTCCATATTGAATGTCATACCAATATTAAAATTACTGGAATGAAGTAAACTAGTTGAGATAAAAAATACCCCACAAGCAACTCTTTTGAACCATTTTTGTAAGAACAACATTTTAAACTCTTTTAAATGTATCTAAGTACATATATTTAAATATTAATTTAATTGTATATTATGTTCAATATGTCATAAAACTGATTATGGATGTAGATTTATTGAAATTTGGTGTTGTTATAGATATATGGTATAAACCAAAAAATCCGAGAACCAGAACCGAGAAACCCATAACCATGGTTCTGGTTTTGTTCAATTCTCGGTTCTGGGTTGGGTGGAAAAATTTTAGAACCGAGGCCATTTCGGGTTAGTTCGGTTCTTCCATAAAACCGAACCAACCCAACCCATGCTCACTCCTAAGTATTAGTGTATAACACTTAATAAAGTGTCTATTTTAGAGCATCTGACACTCGATTAAAAGTATCAATTTCTAGTGTTTTAGTGTTTGCTTTTGGTATCTAAATGTCTACTAAGTGATTGCTAAATTATGTGAATATGACAATTTTTACTTCAATTTTTGCAATTAACTTGGAGATAATCATGCTATTTTAAAGGACATTTATGTAGAAAAATTACATAATATTTCCACCATTTTTTTAATCTGAATTAATTACTATTTCTCCTACCATGTTTAAGGTGAAACAATTCACAGTTTTTGTAGTAGTTGAATGTCTAGTATGATAGTTTAAGTGTTTAAATTTGGTAAGGAAGTATCTTACCTAAATAATTCTTGTGCCCAAGTATACAATTGTAGTGATCAAATATCTAATATGATAGGGCGAGTATCTAATTTGATAAAAGATTCTTTCTATATTTTTTGTGGTGGCTAAGTGTTTGATTGCAGTGTTGTCTAGTATGATATGATGAGTGTATAAATATGATAAAAAGTGTCTTGAAGACATGTATAAGTACATGTTCATGTTTATATGGTGTCCAAGGGTCTAATTGTGATGGTTAAATGTCCAATATCATATGCTGAATGTATTAATTAAGTATGAGAGTATTTTGTCTACATGTTTGAGTATATATTCTAGCTAGGTTTAAAACAATATCCAAGTGTTTGATCATGGTACACAAATGTCCAAATTGTTGTGATTGAATGTTTAATATGGCAAGTTAATTGTTTAAATTTAGTACATGAATGTCTAATCTACATGTTTGTATTACCCAAGTGTTCAATTTGATTGCATATTTAATCTAATATAAGAATGTCTAAAAATGAACTATAGTTGTTTTCAAATAGACATTTACTAAGGTGAGCATACAATATTAAGACCATAAATAAACACCAGAATTACAGAATTAGATATCATAATAGCAAAAGTGAACCCTATAATAATAGATGTTTAAAGTAGTTTCCACTTTTTATCTGTTGTCTTTCTCATTGTTGATTAGACTAATAACTATGGATGCTAGAAGCAAAAAATGGTAATTGACCATAAAAATAAGAGCGATAAAGAAAGACTTTTTTTTCTAAAAATAAAACATTTTTTTTAAAAAAGCATTATTTTCTCACCAAATTGACTTCTTTTTTTCTAGAACTCATATAACCACTGCAAAAGTGATAAATACTACATATAATTAGGAAAATCAACAAAAATTTGTATTTTACTCTTCTATATTATCCAATAAAATCATAATTACTAGAAGGAAATGTTTTTTATGTTACTTGTTATGCTCCCACCCAATACCGTGAATGAATTAATAGTGGTGATCGTCCACTTTGACAGACGTCAGAATTGTCCCATAGTATGGGGTTTTGATATGGCGACAATCTGATAAGTAATTACTATGTGACTAAATGTTTGGATCAGTCATTTAAGACACTAATATTATTTAAAAAATATTATATACACCTCCACAATTCAAGTAGGTTCAGTTACAAAAGACATCCTTAAATTTAAAATAAAGAGAGACGTGGAGAGTGAAGATTGAGGCTGGGTGAGGAGGGCGGACACATGGAGGTGAGTGGGCGAATATGGTACTGGGATAGATGATTTTCTATTAATCAACTCTGGCGACTGTCCCCGCCGCGCCTACGCTACACCTAGGAATCAGTTTTCTATCAAATCTTAACCATATCTATTTGGGTTAACTACAATTTATCCCCTGAGGTTTAAGTAAAATTACACTTTATCCCTCTTATTTAAAAAATATACACTTTTCCTGTTATCTTTTTAATAAATCCAACATCAACTTCTAAAATCTTAATTTAAACTATACAGTTGTCATCGTCAAGGAATTTCAATCTGTATAATATTTTTTTTATAATTAATTGATATTTAAAAAATATTATTTTTAAAAACTGAAAGAAATACAAAAAGAAGAAATTGATAATTTAAATTATCCATTAACTATAAAAAAAAAGTCATACAAATTGAAATTACTAGAAGATGACTACCGTAATATCTAAATTAAGATTTTAGAAGTTAATATTGGATTGTATTAAAAAGTAGAGGGCAAAGTATATATTTCTGAAATAGAAAAGACAAAGTGTTATTTCACCTAAACCTAAGAGGTAAATTGCAATTATCACTTTATATTTTGTACCTCGTGACTATTGCTAACATTACATATGCTATCGACTAACTTATTTCCCTCAACTTCATTCATATCTTGCTACATCATAGCAAAGCGAGTGTGAGGCCGGCGTAATCTTAATACGGAATTATTATTTGGAAAGCCATTGCTTAGGTGAGATCTACTGCTACATTTGTTGAAAGTAAAGTTGTAACGATACTTCTATGTCACTATAAATATTTACATTATTTTTTTTATAAAAGATACTTCATTGTAATTAAAAGTGATTTAAACAGCATTTTACAAACTAACAATAGTAAAAAACTCTATAGACAGGAACATAAAACTAGTTATAAAATGCTACTCATTCTTGCGATACCGAATAAAGAGAAAAGAATCGAATTAAGTCGAACCTTCTAAGTAAGTTAGAATAAATCTAGAGTATATAACTCACAAATAACTGAAACATAGCATAAACTAATTCAATAATAACCAAGTAGTGATAGAACCAACTAGGCGTCAAAGACCTGAATAAGACTATACATAAGATTACCTAAAAGACTTAAAAAAAATAATTAAGACTGACTTTAATTTATGTAATCACATCCATATCTGTTGTCAAGCTTTAGGGCACCCTAATAGAGTTGAGATTTTGATGAATTCAAGAGAAAACTTATATCCGTGGCTGCCCGCCTCCAATTAAAGATCTACCCTACCAAAGTCTCGAATACATCAAGATTTAAAGAAGATTATATCCATAATAAAATCAAATAAATAACATTGAATAATGTTAGTTAAGCAATAAAAATATTGAAAGATAACCAACTAGATCCGAACCGAAGTTTGAATCTATGGGGGACACAGCAGAAGGGAATGGTTGAGAAGAGGACTCGGTGGTAAGTTTTTCATTCCTTATTTTATTTGCCATTCAAGAAAAAAAGTTCTCTAAATATTTACAGTGTTTATATTGAAAATATATAGATAAAAAATTATTGAATGATAATAAGGGTGTAAGACTATAAATGGACATTATTGAAAAAGTACTAACTCTAAAAAAGAAATTAACATCTTGTTTACAAAAAAACTATAAAAAATGGTAGCAAAAAGGAAAAGATAAAGCCAAACTAAGGAAAGCTGGATAAAGAACAAGGCCCAGTTCATTTATAATTAATGGGTCCAAATTAATATGTTTTTATTGATTGGACTTAAGCCAATGTGGCTTTTACCCCTAAAGTTACTTAAAATTGCAACTGACCCTATTTGCCTCCACCATTCTTGCGACCTCTGTTCTTCCACTCTGCATCTACCCTATTCTTCCACTATCCTTTCACTCTGCCTCTTCCCTGTTCTTCCACTATTCTTCCAATCCCACCTCACTCTACCCCCACCCCACTCTACCTTTGCCTTGCTTGGCCTTGCCGCTTGGTCTGAAAACCTTCCACCACCCAAGGCTTATTCACAAGCAAGACATCAGCAATAACCACTTGGTCGGAGATGATTGGAGCAAGATCAAAGCAAGTTGGAGCTAATTTGAGTAAGATTGCATCAAGATTGAAGCAAGCTCGAAGCAAGCCAGAGATAACAGAGCAAGATCGCATCAAGCTTGAAGCAAGATCATAGATGATTAGAGCAAGATCGAAGCAACTCAAAGATAATCGGAGAAAGATCGCATCAAGATTGAAGCAAGATCAAAGATGATCGAAGAAAGATCGGAGAAATATTCTCCACAAGCAAAATCAGAGCAAGATCGCAGATGAGTCGAGTTGCTGGGTTTTGGGAATTTGGGGAAAACAACATACGGGGGTAAAAAAAAAAGAATAAATTTGTGGTCCCTTAGACAAAACATGTTAATAGAGTTGGTTTAATTCTAACCAAACAAGTCGTAAGCCTTTGATAGATATGAGGGAGTTTTGGAGTTTGAACCCTTGCCTCGTCATTCCTTACATGATATTGCAACAAAGCTTCCCTATTCCTACCTTATAATAATAGTATATTTTTTCTTTATACACTTGTATGATGCTTCTGAATATAAACAAAAAATCATAGGCCATATATTTTTCTGTTGTATTTTTCAAAGAACATTTAAAGATTTTTAAGATATGATTATTTTATTATGTAATGATTATTTTTTTAGAGTTATGTACCACTTGAAATTATATTTTAAAAAGCATGAAATTCGATTTTGAAATATTTATTATTTTATTTTATTATTTAAGTTGGATTTTCATAAAATGTAATTACTTTATAAAAGAATAGTATTCAAGTGATTATTAAGTAGTGAAGCATTAGTTTTTTTAAATGAATTGATTCTGACCAAACAAAAGTAAAATTGAAAAAAAAAATTGATTTTTTAAATTGGGAGAATAATGAAGCCTTAATTACAAAGATTAGTTGTCCATATTTTCTCCTTTTCTAGTTAAAACTTCTATACATTGCTATTAGGTCGATTTTTATGTTTTAATTTTTATTTAGTTCAATTGAAGGTTTCCATTCAAGTGGTTATATATGATTTCTTCATATAATAATAAATTTAAGGAAAACTCAACCGCATATAAATTGAGATTCATAAATGGTCTGAACGAACAATTCATATCAATTATATTTAAAAAAATTAATTAATTCAACTAGAACAATTTTGCCAATTGGAAGCTTAATTTTTAATTAGCCAGAATTATTCCATAAAAAATTGTTTAAAATGACAGTCAGGGAGGCATAATAGGGTTGTGATTAGATAGCAATGAAGAACCATGACAATGCCTCACGACCATTTATTCACGTAGGTCTAACATAATACCCTTATATGAGATCCATGTAAATGAATGATTTAGATACAATTATAAAATCTGTCTCAAAATTATTGCAATATATTTTATTTTGAGAAGTCTCATATATTTGTTACAGTTTAAACTGCCATTTTAACATTCATTTTTCTAACTTTTAATTTATATGTAAAAAGATTAAAGATAAAATTAAAAATAACACATACACTTTCTTTATTTTTCTAATCTCTATACAACATTAAATGATTCAATAGATGTGGAGGAAGTATAATTTTCAGGCATAATATCACAGTGAGTGGTCGACGCACGCACAAAGGGAATGTGTTGCATTGAAGACACAAGCAAACAAAGAAAGAAGAGGTCGGGAAAAGTCGGGGATAATTCATAATTCTGCGACAAACCAAAGCCCAAATTCAGCCCCTAAAGTCAATAAAAAGGGACAGGTAACCCCTCAAACATCAACCAACACATATAACCCCTCAAACCTGGCCAGTGGAATCTGACACTGTGGCACATAATCCCAGGCATCAATTAGTATTTGTCGCGTGCTACACAGTACATTTTCTTTACAGCCAAGCCATATTCAGAAAGCAGTAATCGATCTTCGTTCTATGAAAGCTTAGGAACAGTTTCACTGACGGAACCCAAGTACATATATAACCAGTGATGAAGATGAAATTCTGTTCATTTTGGGTGATTCGGATGTCGAAACAAGATAATTCAATTTAATCTTGGTCTCGATTTGCAGGGGGATTTGTTACTTCAAACTGTGGATTTTGGTCCAGGTATGTTGATGCTTGGATGAGGGATTTCAGGCGGCACTTTTTGTCTAAATGATGTTGATTTCGTCTTGTAACGCTGCAAAATATTCCGAAACGATGACAACTGTTACAGCCGCTGCGCTTATGTATCCTACTTCACCGAGCTCAAGGGTTATCTGTGACGAGTTGAGGTTCAAGGGATTATGTGTTTGTTTTACTTGAGTTTAGGGACTAAATTTGAATTTTGACTGAAACGATAAGTCCAAGCAAATAGTTCATGTAATAAAAAAGGCACCACATGAGTCACACATCAGAAAGTGATGGAATAAAGCGAAATGCATTCAACCAAGGACAGCAGATGTCGTTTCTTCAACGGGTAAATAGCACTAGTGGTCCCAAATTTTTAACTGTCATTGCAAATCAGCACTTAGCCTTTCGTTGGAAATTGATCCTAGACCTTTATAATTTATTAGACATATTAGTCTCTAGGGTCCCTAGGTAGATATAGAAACATAATTACAAAGAAAAAAAATTGGTAGTTTAAGTTCTCAATTAACTGTAAAAAATAATGACAAACTTTAAGTTTATTAGAAAACATCTATTAAACAGTTTAAATTTGTAAACTCTCACAAACTATCTAATCTCAATTTTTTAAATTTTAACTTAAACTGTTTAGTAAATATTTTCTATAAATTCAAAATATGCCATAATTTTATAACAATTGATTGAACATTTAAACTATAAGTTTTTATTCTTTGTGAATCAAATTGCTATGCATTCCTAGAGCTAGAAGCAACACATAAAAAATTATAAAGATTAGAGATCAATTTGGAAGAAAGTAGAGGTTAAGGACTGATTTGAAAATAAATTCAAAGATTTCGGACCAATATTGTTTTTACCCTTATTCATCTAACATAAATCTTCTCACTACGCAGACGCAGTTACCTCCGTTTCTTGATCTTTGACTAATCAAACTGAAAACCACCTCACCGTCCAAACGAAATACTGAGAGTTAAATTTATGTTTTATTATTTTTTACCAAGTAAACACGTAAAAATATTATGTAATTTAAGTTCATGTATTTTTATATTCCCGGAAGAATTAATATCCTATCTACTGGCAGTGAAAAGTATTTTTTTTTTCCACCAACAGCTTATTTTTCAAGCATTTGTGAGACTCAAATGTAAATCCATTAACATGATTTCCTCCAAATTGTTCAAACTCGTCATCATCGTTTTTTCTGATTTTGAGATTTATCCTCTTTTGTTTCTTTTGATTTTTCAAAACTAGGTGCCCACTTTCATAATCCTTTTTGCCTGAATTGTTTATCCGATTTGGACCTCACTTGACCAGATCTCAAACATGGTCTTCAAATCTTGGTTCGAGAAAGAAAAAGATGTGATTTTTGTAGATAAAAACCTATAAAATTTAAGTCTGCTAGTATTTCGTGTTGTTAGGGAAGGCATAATTGCTGAGATTCTTGTTGGGTTTTTTCATTTGTCGTTGGCTAGAAGGAATTATTGATGAAACATCGAAAACGAGGTTGTTAACATAAAATAAAAGTCGTATAAATCGTTAAAACTAACACGGGTATGTTAAGGAAATAACAGCTATTGTCATAATAAGATGTTGGTGAAAAATGTACTTTTCCATCGCTAGTGTATAGGATAATAATCCTTCACGGATTAGGGATTGATGATTCGGACACAATAAATAGCAAAATCGTACGGACTACAGAGGGACATAATCGTGGCATCATACAAGTCAGATAATAGCATTGTAAAACTAGGATGAGATAGACTATGTATGTGTGTGTGTGTGTGTGTATTACAAGTTACAAATTGAAAACGTAACAAAAATGAGTAACAGTGAAGTGGATTAAATTAAATATGATTGGCAGTTTATTTAGATTTTTCTTTAGGCACAAGACATGTGCTCTAATAGCTGCTTCCGAGAAGGCTAGGGCAAACATCAATTGGCAGAAGCTAATGGAGTGGATAATGGCGTTATTGTCGCAATAGCAAAGCTTAATTTCAGAGGCCAAAAAGCAAAAAAGAGTTCACCTTCAGTCATTTGATATAGTGCCTAAAAGTTTTGAGAGACATGATGGAGGTTAATGGTTCAAATCTTGACCTCTTTATCTCCTACAATGTGTCCCATAAAAATTGGTTCACTTGTTATTCTAATCATAAATAAAAAAATGACATATTCTTGTCTCTAAACACTATCATAAACTTGTATGATGATTATGAATAAAAAGAAACAGAGTTCTGGCGGGCGATTTAGCAGTGGCGTAGCATTCTAAACGTGCGATTATATTTTTTATTCGAGTAATAATTTTACTGGGCCAATTTCACACGTATGAAGAGTAAAGTCGTTATCGTCGTTTCATCAACAACCTCTGTTTTGTCCCTACTCATGCCATGCCTTGTATTTGGCAGGTACCAACTTTTCATCTCAACAATTGCAGGATCGGTAAGATCAACCAGCTCCCTACATGGCATGGTTTCAATGTTTATACTACCCTCTTATAATATATTTACATTTTATAGATTCTTTGTTTCTAAAAACCTGTGTTCATATATATATATATATATGTATTTATGTATGTATGTATGTATACTATTTTTCAAATGGCTTGTTTCCAATGTAATTATGATGTTTAACAAGAAGTAATATTGGAAAAACAATACATAATATTTGATAGTACACTACAAGAGAGAGGAGCTTTTGCGATGATCTACCGTGACAAAAAAAAATTGAGGTAGATAGTTGTCAACGCAAAATTGTAGCAAATACTCACCAAGATCAGTCAAGTCATAATTGTAATGATTTTCCTATGAAACCTTTTGCTATGGTTACAATCATTGCAGTTTGTGACGAGTTTATAACAAACCTTTTGTGATGAAAAGAATAGTTTCAAATGTTTTGGTGGGCATTTTTTAGGGAAAAATTGTGACAAAATTGCTACGAATTTAATCATGGCAAAAATGCGTAGCAAAATCGCCAAAATACCTTTTACAATCTTCCCATGATTTAACCCCCAAACCCTAATTCCCCAACTTCCCAAACCCTAAAACCCTAAATCTCCAACTTCCCAATCCCTAAACCCTAAAGTCTAACCATAACCCTAAACCCTAAATACTAACACAAACCCTAAATCCAAAAACCTTAAACCCTAAACCCTAACACTAACCCTAACCCAACACTGAAACACTAACTCAAACCCTAAACCCTAAATACTAAATCTAAAAACCATGAACCCTAAACTCTAAACCCTGAATCCTAAACTCTAAATCCCAAACCCTAAACCCTAAACACTCACCTAAACCTTAATCTCGAGACCCTAACACTAACTCCAAAAAACATTGAACCCTAAACCCTAAACACTTACAGAAATCTTAAACTCGAGACCTTAAACCCTAAACCCTAAACGCTAACACTAGCAGTACTAAATCCAAAATCCCTAAACCCCAAACACTAACCCCAACCCTAAACCCTAAAAGTAAATTCCTTAAACCCTAACACTCATCCTAAACACTAACCTTATCATTAACCATAACCCTAAACACTTTTGGGAGACTTCCAAATTCATAAGCTCCCAACTTTTGGGAGGCTAATGTTAACCCTAATTAACACTAACCTTAAACCCTAAACTTTCCAGTTTATGGGGGTTTCTATATTTGGAAAATAACATCTCTTTTGAGGTTTCCATATTTAGTAAGTTTCAAAATCTTGTACAAATTTGTGAAAATTATGACATTGGTTGTTAAGCTATTTATTTTCATCAAATTAAGTTTCCAGTATTTTGAAAATTTTAAGATTTAGCCATTGATAATAATTGTTGTAACATATCGCATCAACTTTTCATTAATTTTCAATTTAACAATATATTTTTAAGATTTTGCAGTTTAATAGTAGTTGAATGTCGTTGGAAAATCATAAGAATGAATAAGAAATTGAGAGTAAATTGTAAGAAAAAATAACTAGTCAAGGCCAAATTGTAGGAAGAGTTAAACAAAACGGAGGGAAATTTGAAATTTTCTGGGAAATTTTGGGTGAGACAACTACAACGATTTATATTGTGGCAATATCAATGGCCTACATTGTGGCATGTGGCGATCACAACACTTTTGCCATAATTTTTCTAAATCATAATAGTTGTCAATGATGATATTTTTCGTCACAAATACTAAGGATTAATCATTTAATTGCCCAACTTGCCTCTTCCGATTCCCATAACCCTTCCGATTCTCATCTCCTCTCATTTCCTCTACCAACCCTAACCCTAACCCTCCGTTGTCTCTCCTCACTTTCCTCCACCATCTCTCCTTACTCTCCTCTGCCCTAATCATTCTCTTCCACTGTTGTCATCTTTCTTCCATCACACTTCACCGTTCTCCTCCAACACGGTCCTCCTCCCGACTCTGTCTTCTCCACTGCGGCCTTCACCGCACGATCTCCATCAGTGCGTCCCTCTTCCTTCCTCTGTGTCCTCCATCGATGCCCTTCACCATGCAATGTCTTCCACTATAGCCTTCCTCTACCCTATATCCTCTTGCTAGCCGAATCTCCTTTCTCTCATCAAAAGGTCCGAGTTTAAGAATCTGGGTTTTGATTATGATTTGTTATGATTTTTGGTTATGATAATTTGGATAATGAATTAACATGATTTGTTATATGATTTTTTGTTATGATTTGTTATGATTTTTTGATATCATTTTGGTTATATGAAAATATGGATAATGGGTTAGCATGATTTGTTATATGGTTTTTGGTTATGATTTGTTATGAGTTTTGGTTATGATAATTTGGATAATGGGCTAGCATGACTTGTTATGTGATTTTTTTGTTATGATTTGTTAGATGATTTTTTTGTTATGATTTGTTATATGATTATAAAAGGCAATTATGGATGAAAAATGAAATTATTGAAAGTTTGAGGACTTAATTGACAAAATTAAAAACATTATGGATAAAAAAGTTAACAAAGTAAAGTTGAAGGATTAAACGAAAAAAGTACCAATATGTGGAAAAAAATGTAATTAATTAAAGATTGAGAACTTAATTGAAAAAAGTAGAAAACTTACTTGTACTTTTTCTATAAGTTACACAAAATTAATAATTAATTATCTTACATATTTTTGTAGGCATAGACTGATGTCTAGACAACTAAAATTGATCAGCTGAAGGAGGATATTGAGTAAATTAATTCTAACATGGCAGAGCAGATCCAATGCCTGACAAACATAGTAGTTAACGCTATTCTCAAAGAGCTGATCAAGAACAGAGTTATTCTAGACATCTATATTCCCATCGGATTGCGAACTAGGTCCTCCAGGGTTGAAGCTGATGATGAGGGCACGTACGACAGTTGTTCGCTATCGCAGCAATGGTGATGTTTATATTATTGATGTAAATTACAATTTAGGTTTTTCCCCATATTTTTGTATTTAAATGACATATTTATGTAAATTATTAATATTGATACAATATAATGTGGATATTATATTATATAATTAATATAATATGCTAATTTGATTAATTAAATCACTACAATCAGTAATTAATAAACAAAATAATTAATACAATATAATAATTTGATTAATTAATTAATTTTTTTTATCTTCCTATGATCTTTTGTGTTGCATAATCATCACAAATATGCAACATATAATCATCAAAAAATTATCCGTCTAAAAAATCATTAGAGAATCATCATTGCACTTTATTATCACATAATCATCACAAAATACTCATCATAGCAGAATCGCTAGCTTTTGTGACAATTTTAATCATTGCACCATAGTCTCAATATTGCAATAATTACTTTTTGCGATAGTGATTTTTCGTGAAAATTGATTGCGATGGTATATTTCATAACAAATGTGTTTTTGCTACGATTGACCTAGTTTTCCATAGCAAAAGGCCTACATTCTTGTCATGGTATTGGTTCAGATGAACTCAGTATTGCCTATTGAAATTTTTCTAGAAAGAGAGACTTTTCTCTCTAGTCTTGTTAGCAGGGGCGGAGCCAAGATTTTAAGTTGGAGGGGGCCGGATTTTATTTTGAAAATGTTGGAGAATTAAGAATTAGATGAATTTCTACAATGTAAAAAGAAAATAGCAAAAATAACTTAAAATCTATTAAAATGCTATATTTATAGGTTATACGCTTTCAAAATAGCAAGTAAAATTTACTAAATCTCAGTTTTCATCCATATAATGAATAGGTGATTATACGCTTCAAATCTATATCAAATCACGTGTTTTTCTCTCAATGAAAAATTAGTTATGTTATTATACATATATACATGTTCAATTAATATCACATAGCAAATAAAAACATAATACCTTGTGCATCTTGAAGTGGGCACGCCTTTCTTTAAATACATAAAAATCATCTATTTTCTTGTCTATTAAAAAGATCCAAACAATCTCTTTTTCAATATAAACAATCAAGTGATTCTTGAGAAAAATATCACTCATGCTATTATGAAGTCTTATTTTCACAATTTTTATTACTGAAAATGTTCGCTTTGTTAATGTAGTCAAAACAGGATGAGTCAATATAAGACGAATCAATCTATCCACCCAAGGATAAATTTCTTACTTTCTTATTTCATTTAGTCCTCTATACAATCAGTAATTGTAGATACATTTTTTCAGTTATGGATGGTGAGGCATATCAAACTCATAATGCTGTAGCTAATATTTCAAATGAATCTTTTCTTATTCAGTGAAATCTGAAGGATAAAAATTGTCAGTCAATCTACATATGTTCTCAATATTAAAGGACTTATAAAAATTTCTGGGATCCAAAACAACACAAAAAAGAAGAAGCTCATCATCTGTTTGCTAAAGTACTTCCTCTGTTTCTCATAAAACATATCTTAGTTAATGCAAAAATTTGCAAAAGAAGTAAAAAAGTTGTACTTTTACATTTCTAACCTTTTAGAATATAACTAATTATTTTTTATTAAGAGAGTAAAATTAACTGTTTGATGTTGGACTTTTCCTACATTTCTCACACAAATTAAATCAACCACATGCATTTATGTATAATTTTAGTGAGATGGAGAAAATTATTACCATTATATATATATACTTCTTAAAAATTATTGTTATGTTTTATAATTTTATTATTATTATTTTTACACACACACACACACACACACACACACACACACACACACACATATATATATATATATATATATATATATAATTTGCAAAAAAGTTGGGGGGGGGGGGGGGCCGGGCACCCTCCTGCCCCCTATTGGCTCCGCCACTGACTTGTTAGTATCTGACTATCCATGTGATATTTTGTTAGTATTCATTCATTTAACCTAAATGAACATAAAATTTTATTTGTATTTATTCATTTAATTAAAAAAACATATATAAAAGAAATCCCACTAAATTGTTTGAGAACTATTCACCTAACATTCTATTCATTTACAACCATATCAGCTAAACCATGTTTCTGGGACTTCTCCAAATACTTGAATTTCTTCATCTAAATACCCATCTGATATTAAAAGCAAAAAAAAAACACCTTAAATACACGATAGAATTTGACTATTAATTGTGAATTGCCACATGATCCCATGGTTGTCAAATCATTGTGACAATAACTTGATATGCCGGTCATGACCTTATAGCTACCGAAGTGTTGATAGAAATTATGGCATGCATGATGTGTTGATAACACGAGACACTTTAATCTTGGCAGATCAGATCAACATCAAACGAGGGTAAAGCGATGTCCGACCGGCCAGCTTGCTGGTCATGGATCGAATGAACCATGCATGTTTTAAAATTCTCAGCCATACCCATATTGCTGCTGGAAAGGCGAAGATACACAAAACTAGTTGAAAAAGCAGCAACCTAACAGGTAGATGTTTGGAACATATCCAAACGGATGGATGCCTTTTCCTCTGTCTTTTCTTTCTCTGTTTCTTTTCTTGTTCGTGAGTATTTTTTTATTTATTTAGAATGATGGGAGAGGGTTGCCAGAAAGTGGAAGAGAGGCGTCTAAGCAAATCTAGTATGAGAAAGCATGTATCCACTAGCTAGCTAGCAATATTAATTAATCAGAGATAAGGGTTTTGATCTTAATACTGTGCCATATATATTCCCTGTTGTTGGCCATAGAACATGGGACCGGCCCATTTAACTTATTGTTTCCATTGTCTGCCAATCATTATCGATATCATATTCTAAATTTCCCTGCCACCATCGGGAGCCTGAATATAATTTGGTTCTGTTTTTATAGCGATAAATTTAATCAATTCAAGTGAATTTATATATAGATTTGTTCAATTCGCTTTAGATAGTGCCCTTTCCTTGTGTCTTGAGATTTTCTTAGCTCGGTAGCCATTAGTGAGAGCATATGGGGTGCCCTTTTCTCTTTTCTTTTTCGAGACTTTCGTCGTAGTAAAGTTATTTTTGATATCCCATAATCCATCAGTCTGATTTTACATGGCCAGTACTCTCATTATTTGTCCAGTGTTAAATTTGGGAGCTGATATATTGATGTTTTATGAACTTTAGTTTCATGTTAGACTTGAGTTTTTGTTATGTTTTTATTCTTGTTTTTGGGTATTTTGTGTAGATTTTTAGTTCTGATGTCAAACGAACAAAGCTGGAAAATTCGGGGCAGAAGTTGAAAAAAGGCCTCAGGCCGCAGCCCCATGGCAACTTGGGCGGCGATTTTCGTGTTTTTCGCGCCGTTTCATATCTAGATAAGTTGAGGGTTCTTCGTTCCACTTCCACCACTAGGGAAAGTCGAGAGTTGCCAGTTAAAGTCTTAAAGAGCAAAAATTCAAGTTTGGAGTGCTATCTGGAGTTGTTCTTGCCAAGATTTCTTCTCTGGCTTTTGTGTTTTTGTTTGTGTCTATGTAAATTATTCCTATTGTTAGGATGTTTATTTCTTTCTACAGTATGGACTGATTTTTCTTTATTCTTAAGGATTGTGAAATTTATCTAGATGCTATATTTGGCTGGTTCGTTATTTATTTAGGCACTATTTTTCATGGTTGTCCGTTCTATTATGTGCTTAATGCTTTTGCATCTCTGCTCAATTTGTGACTGATTTTAGACGTAAATAGAATCTGAGCAGTGATATTTATGTTGGAAAAAGAATAAAATAGCTCATGATTTAATAGATGCCGGAAGCGGAAGGAGATACTTGTGTGTGAGGCTGCGGAAAGAACCTTTTACTTAATTAATAATTCGTAGGATTACAAAAATAGATTGGGAGATTGATTAAGTCTTAAGAAGAATTATGATAACTGAGCTCGGGAGGGGACGTTAGTAATTTAGAATTCTTAACCATACAACTAGCGAATGGTTACATATGATAATTAATTAGTAACAAACATAGTTGAGAGATAGATTTATCAATTTTTTAGTAATCTCATCTCATTTTTCTTTTATATCCCGGTTGTTTGCTTGACATTTTCTTTCGTATTATTTAAGTAGTTGATTCAATTTAAGTAAATTTCCAACAAGATGCAGCCAATGAACACTACTAAAAATAGTCAAATTATCAACGGCTTAATTACCACTACTAAAAAAACTCTTTTTACCAATGGCCTATTTTCCAACGGGCTAGGCCGTTGGAAACTGTGAAAAAATTGCCCTTCGTAAAAAAAATCTCCAACGGCTTGGCCGTTGGAAGTGTTGAAAAATTCCCAACGGACACTTTTCCAACGGCCTAAACCGTTGGAAAATTGTAAGTAAAATTATGCACCTTAGATTTTATTGTTTCCAACAATTTAGGCCGTTGGAAAATTTTTTTATTTTTCCAACTGCCTAGCCATTGGAAAATATGTAAACATCTTAGTATTTTTCCAATTGCTTAAGCCGTTGGAACTAGGATTCAAGTTATGTTGTTTTAAAATTGATTCCAACGGCTTAAGCCGTTGGAAAATAATTAGAAGGTGATGTTTTCCTTTTTTAGGTTTCCAACAGCTTTGGCCGTTGGAAAATAATTAATGTTTTTGCCCATTACCAACAGCTTGGACAGTTGGAAAATCAGTAATTTAAACACATCGTTTTTCAATTTTTTTCCAATGACCTTGGCCATTGGAAAATATCAATTTAAATCCCCCCCAGCCCAAATCGTCTTCTTCGTCCTCCAAGTGCTCGTTTTCATATCTATCTTCTCTCTTCAGCTCCCTTCGTCCCACATGCACACACTTCACGTTCCTTTTGTCTCCCACGGCAGATTTGGACTTCCAAGGTTGGATCTGGTGTCATTGTTGTAGATCTGTAGGTTAGTTTTGGTTATTTTTTGTTTTCGTTTCAATTTTTTTTTTTCAGATTTTCATGTTTTCATGTTTGATAATGATAATGGGTTGAAGATTTTGCTTGTTGTACCAGATTGAAAGCAATTCCCACGCATTTGAAGGAAGTAAATTTTCGGATTTGAGGTAAGTTGGTTTAATACGTGTTTTTTCATTTTTTAAATATTTTTTCCCGAAAAATAATTAAAATCTAGATTATGTAATGTTAATTTGGTTTGAAATATGTGAAATGTATGTGATTTGTAGTTGTTGATGGTTGGATGTGAAGCATTGAGGTTACCCATTACAATTTTGAATTTTTGTCCATTTTGTTACTTTTTTTCTTATTTTCAGGATTAATTTGAAAATAGGAAATAATTAGTTTTAAGTCAATTATTTAATTAGGTAGTATATTTACGTGGGAAATTAGTACATTGTTAGTTTAACTAACAATGTTTAATTGGATTTATTGTTACAATGTTTTATGTTTTGGAATTAATATAAAGGTATAAATTATTTATATTTAAATAAGTTTGTTTGATTAAGTTTGACCTTGAATATAATATATGTCAATCATAATAATAATAATAATAATAATAATAATAATAATAATAAGAGTAGTAATAATAATAATAATAATAAGAATAATAATTAAAATAATAATTATTATACTGAGAGTAGTACTAAAATAATAATAATAATAATAATAATAATAATAATAATAATAATAATAATAATAATAATAATAATAATAATAATAATAAACCCAAGAACAATAGTAATAATTATAATAATTATAATAATAATATTATTATTAACAATAGTAGTAGTAGTAGTAGTAGTAATAATAATTATAATAATAAATAATATAAATAAATAAAAAATTCCAACAGGCTAAGCTGTTGGAAACTTTAAATATGGTCGTATTTCCAACTAGCTAGGCAGTTGGAAAATTTCCAACGGTTTAAGCAGTTGGAAATCTGGAAAAATTTTCCAACTGCCCAAACAATTGGAGATTTTTCCAACTGCCCAGGCAGTTAGGTAGTTTGAAAAATCTCCAACTGCCTAGGAAGTTGGAAGCCATTGAAACACCAAAAAAAAATTAATTATAGCTGTTGGAAATTTCCAACTGCTTATTTTCCAACGACTGACAGTTGGAAGTTCCAACGGCTAAGATCTGGGCCGTTGGAAGTAAAACTTCCAATGAAAGGATTTCCAACTGTTAAAGTTCCAATGGCCAGCCATTGGAAATGACAGTTAGAAAAAGGCAATTTTTTAGTAGTTATACCAACGGCCTCACCGTTGGTGAATACCAACGTGTAGGACCGTTGGCATATTTTTTCCAACGTATACGTGTTGGTAGAGAATGAGAACTGGGCTGGGTTTTTTTCCAACAGTCTAGCCGTTGGTAAATACCAATGGGCTTGCCCGTTGGTAAATTTTCCAATGTGCATACGTTGGTAGAGTTGGGCCTGGAAATGAGCTTGATTTTGTGGGTTTTAGTACCAACGGCTTAGCCGTTCGTAATTATTTAATAAAACGGTGCGTTTCATTTGTTTTTTTACCAACGGCTAAGGGAGTTTTAAAACGTTCATCTTTCTCCTCCAGACGAATCAGTCGTGACATTAACGCGTTTCTCCTCCATCTGTTCTCTGCTGCCGCGTTTATCGCCATTGCCAACGACGGACGTCGGTGACCGCCGTTTGACGTGTTTCTCTCTCCATTTCACGGATCTGGTGCCAGTTTATGAGGTATAGGTCTATATTTACAGTTTTCTTTCATTTTCAGAAATTAAGTGTATTTTTCTTGATATTAAGTTGTTTAGCTCGATTTTTTCAGTTCCTCCCTTCATCTTTGAGCTTCAAGAGTTGCCCATTGTTATTCCTCTGCTTTTGAAGTGGTTAGAGGTAATTTTCATTTTTTTTTTTGCTCCGATATTCCCAGTCCGAAATTCGTAATTAAAACGGGGATTTTAAACAAAATTTTTTTTAAACTATTTATATTGATAATAAAATTTATGTATTGTGACTATGGTTCCAACATAGTTCTGGGTATTTTTCAATTAATTTCTGTTAATTATTTGTTATTTGTGGATATTTTTAGTTATGAAAAAGGTGAATATGCAATTTCTTTGTGGTATTTAATTATGTTAAAGGTAGGTATTTTTAGTTTATGATATAGATTATTGTATGAATTGATTATTTGTATATTTTGATGCTAATTGGTTTAGTTATGGTTTAGTTGGAGTGATTTAGTGTAAATGGTTATATTATGTCATGGTGTAATAATAATAATAATAATAATAATAATAATAATAATAATAATAATAATAATAATAATAATAAGATGTACGCAATAATATAAGAATAATAATAGTAATAATAATAATTAAGATGTGTACGTAGTAGTAGTAGTAAGTTAGAAAATAATAGTAATGAAACTAAGTAATAATAATTAAGTATGATATGGTCAATGTTATAACGTTAATACTAAAAACAATAAGAATGAGAATAATAATAATGTAATAATACGTGTAATAATAAAAATAATATGAACAATATTACAACAATAATAATAATATTATTGATAATGATTATAATAATACTAATACTAAAAATAATTATTTGTACCCAATAATTATAATAATAGTATGTGTTCTAATTATCGTCATAATAATAATACGTAGAAAGGATAATAATAATAATAATAATAATAATATTAATAATAATAATAATAATAATAATAGGAATAGTGGCTATAATAATGATAATAATAATTATTATAATAATAATATTTATAATACTTAAAAAAATACAAATACTAATTATATATAATAATTAAAATAATTATAGAATTAAGTACAAGAATACCCATAGTAATTAAATTTGACTAATAATATTACCCATAATAATACTGATAATAATAATGTATATAATTATTATTATTACATCATAATAATTATACTTATATGCATGGCACAGTCATAATAATAATAATAATAATAATAATAATAATAATAATAATAATATAAGAATAATATTTATAATACTTACAAAAATACAAATACTAATTATATATACTAATTAAAATAATTATAGAATCAAGTACAATAATACCCATAGTAATTAAATTTAACTAATAATAATACCCATAATAATACTGATAATTACCAACTCTCCTACCAACAAGCGTGGCAGTTGTTAAGTACCAACGCCCATGAATGTGCCATGAATGTTGGTAACTACAACTATGCGTTGGAAACCAAGGTTGGTTCTTGACCGTTGATAATTACCAACGTGCATTTTACTAATGTGCACGCGTTGGAATTTACCAACGTGTTAATTTTTGCGGGTTGATAAAAAAATTTCCAATGAATCGATTACCAACGTGCGTTTACCAACGGTTCCGCGTTGGTAACTTCAGTTTACCAACGCGCAGCAATTGGTAACTATGTGTTGGTAACCAGGAGAACTTTAGTAGTGGAATAGACAAAAACAGAACAAACATATAATTATAAAAGAACAAACAATAATAAATAAACGAACATATAACTCCAACTAAGGATTTCATAAGACGTAGCCAATGAATCAAATAATAAAGTTGATCAGTACCATCAACATCTGCAAGCAACGACTCAACATCCATCCTAGAATCTAAGCTACTTGAAACAACCCTAGAAATGCCTGCAATATTCACAAGAAGTCCATCAAAAACATCATAAAAGAAACAAAAAAAACTTTCATCCAATGTCAATGAAAAAACAACAAGGGAATATGTTGAACCCGCATTCATAAACGAACATGCACTTGGTGAAATTTCATATAGATGAGCATTCAAAGAGAGATCAAGAACGCAATCTGTTAATACCGACCACGATCAAACAATAAAACTCATTCTTAGTCTAGAAAAAACTGCAAAATTAGATAAAAACTTAAATCCAGAAAAATGATCCAAACAGTGATACAGTCAAATCATGAACCAAGAAAAGATTCAAAACAATACAAATGCTTATCCAATTTTTAATTTAGACTGTATGATTGTTATCTTTAAGTAATTTCAATCAATATAGTATTTTTTTTATAATTATTAAAAAATACTGTTTTAAAAATTAAAAAAAATACAAAAAGAAAAAGTTGACAATTTAAAATATCCATTAATTGTAGAAAAATATAATACATATTGAAATTATTAGAATATGACTACCATAATATCTAAATTAAGATTTCAGAATTTGCTATCAAATTGTATTAAAAAGATATGGGGTAAAGTGTATACTTTTAAAAGAGGTGAGGACAAAATGTAATTTCATCTAAATTTTAAGAAATAAATTATAATTATCCCTTGAAATAACAAAAATAACCTTCGATCTCTGGATAGTGGCGTAGCTACAAAGGGGGGGGGGGTGGCTGCCCTCTCGGAAATTTTGAAAAAACGTAGATATAGGGTAGTAATTTGGTGATTTTGTCAAAAGTTAAAAGCTGAGTGTACATTTTGCCCCCCAAATATTGTGGAAAAATATAAAAATGGGGGGCAGTGAGGCATATATCAAAAAAGAAAAGGAATTGAGTGTGTATTTCTCTCTTATTCTTATTCAAAACGAATGACACTTTCTCAGTTGTTTTTGTGCAGGTAATTATACATTCAATCCCCAGATTCTCAATTCCCAAATCCCTACCAGATCTTTACTTACTCGACCTTATTGTCCTCCTCACTTAACTCGTCTTATTGTTACTACGTTACATCACCCTCCCGTCCTCTAGTTCAGCGGCATCTATTATTGCACTACACTAGTGTTGCGCGATGGCAGACCTTCACTCTCCTCTTTCACCCCCCTCCAGCCTGAATTCCTGAATCTACCACTGTCTCTAGATTGTCAATCTCCAAATTTATCTCTCAACTTAACTCAACTCGCAAAGTACAAAGCACGAAATCGAAGGAAAATCAGAGTAGAATGTAATTTCCTTTCAAAATAGGAGTAGAAATGTAATTTTGACTAATTATCCTCGAGGTGGTGCATGTTTGGGCGACCAATTAGGTCACGCTCATTCAAGTCCGAAAAAAAACCATGAAGAACGAGTTAGAGCGATGTTCATGAATATGCTCACAGGCTGTCAAATCATTCGTTGACGTATTTTCTTGCAATCGTGTGAAGATATCTATCAGGAGCCCAACATTTTGGTGGTGCCCAGCGGGTTGTCTCCGAGGCCGATTATTTGCTTCTGCCCTTTCTATGCCTTACTAATCTCTCTCTCTCTCTCTCTCTAGTGTCGTGACTACCAAAACATCAAGGAAAAAAAAGAAAGAAAAAATATGCGAAGCATAGAGAGGACGAGCGTGAAGATGATGCAGAGGGGAGCAGTTGGCCAGCCGTATGATTATATCTGGACCATTTGGCCCCATTATGATTTATGAAGCAACTTTTTATTTTTTTTTTATTTTATTATTGCTTTTCTTTAACATTCAGAAGCGTCATTATAAGATATATAGTTTAAGAACATAAATTTATAGTATCTGAGACCAGTAGAAATATCTATGTTTTTCTAATCAAAAGCAACCAAACGGGCATTTAATAACATTATTTAAAATTGGGAGAGAAAGAACCGATTCAAACCCTGATTACTATCGAGGCTGAATGTCCCCTGTATCACTCGAATTGTTGGTAGGGACATTATCACCTCATTCAACACAACTAATTTAAGCATTGAATGATTACCAGCACTTATTGCAAAATTTTATTCTTATCTAAAGCTAACAATATTTAAAATTAATATTCTAATTATCTAATAATCATTAATATTTTTATGATAAATTAATTAATTTTTTGACTGCTTTCCTTATCTAGCTTTATGAAAAATACTTATATTTTTATGAAAATTATTTTAAAAGTAATTTTTGGGCTTCTTAAAGTCTAGGCTTTCAATTAGCACATAAATTAAGCAATTAATCACTATATATAAAAAATAATCACTTATTAGTATCTTCCGAGTACACCCTATATTTAAATGCTAATTTTTATTTGCTCAAAAGCACAACAGTATTTATACTGCAAGTAAAATGTACTAATATCGTTCTAATTAATACAATTGTCAAAATTTTTTCTGGGGATGGGGTTTAACAATAAATTTTTTACTGATCCCTTTGATTTTTCACAATATAAGATAAAGGAGTAATATTGATAATTTTTATTTTTTAACAAAAAATGTAATTTTTAGACATCTTAAAAATGAATAAAAGGTCTAGAAAAACGAGGTATAGGAGTATATTTTATTACATAGAATACTTATTTTATTACAAGTAACTCTTATCAACACCCATGTACATAAGGTCCATCTGGCACATCTCATCACATAATTGGATTAGTAAAAAAATGCTAAATGTATGAAACCTGTTAAAAAACAGGTGGTGCTTTCTAACCTACTAGCTGCGGCTCCCTTCCAGCGCTTGTTTCAATCGACTTTTCTTCCTCTTCTTCAGAGCTTCGGTCAGGTTTGGATTGCGATCAAAACTTGGCTAGTTGATTATTATCATTATTCCACCCAATTAATAATTTTTGTTCTTTTTAGTTTAGTTTTTTTATCTTTTTTCTTTGCAAAACTTTTTTATTATTGTTAGCAAAATTATCTAGTTTATTAGACATTTGATAACAAATAAATCCGTGTGATCTCTTTTCTGTATTAGTGGATTGAGAAGAGTGCGAAAAGAGACAAAACAAAAGGTGGTGATACATTTTTAAATAATGGATCAAGTTTTTGTGTCTTTTTAAGTTTTCATCTATTTGAGTCATCATCTATGTTTTGTAAATAGTTTATTAGTCCAACTATGTGTTGGTATGTTAGTACAATAAAGTATTGGTTTGTTAGTGTGTTTGTTGTGTATGTTTTTGGTCTTATATCTTTTATGTTTTAGGCCTAGATAATGGATCTGTCTTGGTTATTCACTTTATATTATCATGGGGATTGAAAATGTGCAATGCCTATAGTTGAGCCAAATGTCCTTTATTCTTCAGTGCTATATTTTTGTAGTAGATATTGTACATCTAACTGTAAATAAGAATGACATTCATAAAAAAGTGGTAAAATTACAAAAACCCTCATGAGGTTTGACAAAATTTACAATTGTCCTCATTGTTTCAAATACCTATACTTACCCCCTACCAAATCAACTCCGTCATTCACCGTTAATACAAAAAGGGGAAAATAGTTGACTTTGCCTCCTAACATTTTTTTTAAAACTTGGTCCCCTAAAAACTAAAACCGTTCAATTAAAACCAACAAATCTAAAAAAAAAAAAAAAAGAATTATCCATTGTCGCCCCTCTCTCTCCTTGCCTTCACCATTGCAGTCTCTCTCTCTCCTTGCTTTTACCATCATCGCCCCTTTCTCTCTCTACCTTCTTGCATTGAGACTTCATCGCTTTAGTTGGCCAATTTTTCTCCATGGCCCCGATTGGATGATGCTTCAATTGCCTTATTCCTCCCTGTTCGTTTCTCACTCTTATTCATTCGTTGGCCGTTTCTTACTCTCACTCGTTTAGTTGATTGATTCCTCCACGATTTTTCACTCTTACATCATTGCATCATTGCCCTCGTTCCTTGCTCACATCATGCTACTATTAATGGTCTCGATCAGAGTCATTGGTTCAAAGTGATGGTAGTTGAGGTCCCGATCAGAGCCGATTCCTCGGTGATGCAAAGAAGTATGGGTAGAAGGGAAGGAGAATTACCTTGCTGATGATGAATCTGTTCACCATCTGGTGCGCTGTTGCATAAGCAGACAGTGACTAGATGATGAAACCCTAGCCCGCACGTATGTGTTGTTGCTCCTCTCCACACTTACCCTTTCAGCGAAACCCTAGCTAGCACCTACGATAATGATGACACGAGAAATCGAAGGGAGATATAAGAGTTTCGGCAAGAGAGGCACTCAATCTTAGACAGAGGCTGGTAGCAAACTGGGGTTTCTGGGTTTCTGGCGGGCAATTTGATGGGCTTTCCTGTCTTTCTAAGAGAAGCAGGTCAACGAAGAGAAGAGAGTTAGGAAGGAGGAGTAGAGTGAAAGAGATGGAAGTTGGGAGGCAAAGTTATTGAATGAAGAAAGTTAGGACAATAAAACAAAGTTTTTTTTATCTTAATGATTATTAACGGTGTTAACTTGGCAGGGGATTAGTGTAGGTTTTTGAATCAGTAAAGATACAATTGTGCATTTAATAAACCTCTAGGGGCGTCTTTATAATTTTTCCTAAAAAATGTTGTATAAAAAATTAATATGTTTAGCGTGAACAGAATCCATTAGTTAATAGATCTTATTATTTGTCCATCTCAAGTACAAAAGTAAAAGTCTCAAACCATAAAACACAAATTTAGTAATTTTTTCAGATATATTTTAGTGTCTTTAACATCTTGTGAATGGTGTGGGGATTTCATATATATATATATATATATATATATATATATATATATATATCGATCTTGTTCTCTGTTTTGTTTTGTTCTATTTTTTTAAATTTGCTGCTCTTTGTGCCCTGCTTTCATATGCACTATATCTTGATATACAATATGCCCTTCAAATGAACAAGAGCCGTTCTTTTGGAAATAATTAATACCTGATGCGCAAATGTAGCACTCTTTTTAATTAAATATTGTACTTGTAAGTATTTTCTATAACATATCATTTCAATTACTAAATAATTAGATTACCTATCATGTATAAATTACTTTTCAGAAATTCAAATCACTGATTGTGGAAGCTAATATTATTGATTAGATTGGTCCTTCAGGTAACATTAATGATTAGAATAAAGACTTCTTTTTTCTTGACAAAAGAAAACTAAATTAAACCGCATTAATGGATTATATGAGTGACTCATTTTGACCAGCGAACATACTCGTGCGGAGGTCCTCTGTGAGGTCCAACCACGGGGTTTCTGACATGTCAAATGTTAAAGCTAATTATTAGACGAAGCGAAAAACAAAGATTCGTCCGGAATCGGTAATCTTTTCGCATATAATGGCTACGTGACACAATTAATTTTTTATTCAATATTCTCACTCTCGAGCTTAACATCTAATTGATTTTATCTTAAGTTAATTTATTTAAAAATTTTTATTTTTATTTTTATAAGTTTTTATCTGTAATTAATTTTAATTAAAATTTAATATTATGCAGCTATAATAATTAATTAAAAATATAATTTTTATATCTTACTAAATTTTTATAAAATTTTATAGTTTAAGGTATTAAAAAAATTCATAAAAACTTAACAGCATTTTAAAAATTTACTTGCAAATTAATTATTATATCTATATAATATTTATTTTTAAATAAAATTAATTTCACTAAAAAAGGCGCAAAAGTAAAAATCCTACGCTTTCTGACTTTATTTCCTTCTCACGAAATGCCCAGAGTTCACTAAGCTCAGCAGCACTCATTCCTATGATATTTAATCAGTAACGGACAATACCTTAAATGTTCATTTTAGTCCCTACCATATTTTTATTTTTCATCTAAGTATTATTAAAAATATTTTGTTTCAGTCCCTCTTAGATGCTCCGTTAACTTTAAATAACCTTTTTATATTAACTTTTAAATCTTATTTAAGATATTTGATAATTATTTTTTAATAAATTTTAAATTATATAATAATTATTTGATAGTTAATTGTATGTTAAATTCTTATTTTTTTCATTTTTTGAATGATATAAATCTGGTTTATAAAGAGAAAAAAATTGTAATTAAAATTTTCAATTAACTGTAAAAAATATTATACAATATGAAACTGAGAAAATTACAAAAAATCTCAATAAGATTTACCCAAATCTACACTTTTGTTCCTTTTTATGGGATATAAATACCTAACACTGTTATATTATTTAACAATAAAAAAGGTCAAAATATATCAACTTAAGCTTTAACTTTCTTGAATTGTGCACATTGAGCCGTCAATTTTTAATCACTCGAACAACATTACATCATCCAGCACATTCCTAAATAGTAGTCCCATACAGTCCTAAATAGCATTAACACATGCCTTGATGCTTACACCATCTTTGTCCTCATTTGATATTGTGAATATAAGCTCATCTTCATTGACACTCTATCTCAAAACAAACTCCTCTTTACAGCCTTTACTCCCATGACATTTTTCGTAGAGGGAATAATCCCACTATGGGTTCTTCCTCATATTAAAAATAAATCGGCTCGTGCACAATTGTATGTTGTGGTTGTGGCTAAAGGTACAACACTGACATTATGTTGCTCTTTTACTCTCTAAAGCTCTATCTCAAGTTTCAATGGACACATAATGCTTGCGAGACAAAGCCAAGTATGCACTGGGCCTGGGTGAAGGGTATTTCTAACGTGTTGACCAAATACTCTATTTTGACATCAAAGTTTGAGCGTAAATAATCATTTTTTGCTAGTTTTTTTTGCTTTAACTGGTTATTTTATAAGTGCTACAAGCTATGAGAGGAATGAGAAAGGAATGAAAACAATTGGGGCAAAAATTAGAAAACTTAACAATAAAGAAAGCTTAAAAGATGGGGTGGGTGACATGTAAGCCAAATTTTAACCTTTTGTTGATAGCTCAAAATTCAATGAAAAAAAATGAAATTGTTTCTTTTTATGTTAGCTTTGCATGGGTTTTGAATCACCTCAATTAGACATTAAAGGAGAAGGTTATGACCAAAATACTGAATGATGTCAAAGTTATTGAGTGGTGGCGTTATGGCACCAAGGTGCCACAATGTATTTTGTGCATCCAATTTTTGTAAATTTGGCATTATGGCCTAGGAAGTGGTGCTGCAGTGCGTAGGACTCATCCCCAGAACCTTGAACACACGAAAATTTGTCTTTCACTTCATTTTGATTCAAAATCTAAGCTTTCTGTTGGCCAAAATCCAATACTTAGACATATATGGCTTCATTTTCACCTAAGGCTCACTACATATCCTAGATCTAAGTTCATTTTTAAGAGATCTTTCTTGTCACCATATTTCTCTCTATATTTTTTCATTCTTTTATATTTGCATATCTGTAATTTAGTTTTCTCCCCATGAAAATCTCCACCACCATTGTTCTTCATTATTGTCAAGTATGTATTTTGGAGTTTGAAGAAGGAGAATCCACAAAGTGTAATGAAGGTTACCTTGTATATCACCCTTCAAGGCTCATATTTTCGAGTTTCCTCTATCTTTCTCCTTGTATTTTTACTATGGTTTAGTTTGATTTTTGTATAGAGCTTGTAGATATATGCTTTGTAGAGTAGATTTCATTTACTTCAGATTTCATTTATTTCCTAGAATATAGCTACTTTGTGTTGAATTGATTATGCTTAATAAATGAAGTATTTGCTCAAAACTCTCTTGATGCTTGTTTCCCCTTTCTGTTTTATACATTGTTAAGTTTGTTGATTTGTACACAATTGGAAAATTCATCTTAGATATAATCATCACTTGAGTGAGCTTGGTTAGGTTGGAAAAGGTTAGGAACTTAGAGTTAGTTAAGAAACTATCCTACGTACCTAGGTGTGCTTGGGGGGATTTGGTGCCTAAATCACTTATAAGTCATACGATTGGTAGTTTACAAAGGTAAGAGAGCTTTATTTGTAAAAGTAAATTTCCAAGGGAATCCATGCACTAGCAAGTAGAGAGTATAGAAGTTATTCCATCAACAAGCCATTTGAATAAATTTAGATTTTAGTTTATTAGTTTAAGGGGGTAAGGGAGGCTAGCCTGGGCAAAAAAGATTCAATACAAATTTTGGGTAAATTTACTTAATTAGCAGAGTTAGCTATACAAATAGTGAAGTCCTACGAAGTACTTTGCTTTCTTAGTTACACCTTTGCATATTTAGTTTATACTTCAGTTTAGTTTTGCTACATTTGCATTTCTAGTTTGTGTTCCAGTTACGTTTTATAGCCTAGCTAAAATTCAACTCAAAGTTTGGTACTCAAACATTTTTCACACACTCAATCTTTATGGGATTGACTCCTTATTCACTTGACATACACAATTCATACCATACATTTTTGTGGGTGGGATAAGGGTTTTAAATCCTTGTTGCACAACCATCGCCCATTAATTGAAATGTAGCAAGAAGGTTAGTTGCCAATACGAACTAAAGGGAAATGGGTTTTACTTAGGTTGAGGAATGAGGCGAAGGCAAGGAAGAAGATTCGAGAGGCTGCAAAGGGCAACATTCTGGGCTTTAGGTTGTTGGCTTAGCTAGATGGTTGTTTGAAAAATTTGATTGATCCCTAACTCTCTACCTTTGTCACGCAATAAATTCTTCATTCTTCTCCACATATCCATCTCTTCCATGGAAGGAAAAATTGCCATGATTAGTGACTTAATCAACGACTAACCTATGAAGTAGGACTAGCGACTCTACGTCTTAGTCAGTGACCCAATTGGTGATCATAATGTCATTGGAGATAAGGCGATTGAATTCATTGATGACATAAAATGTGGTCGAGGCCATCCTTGAATTTGTAGCGGTTGTAAAGCATGTGGATGAAGAGAAGTAGTTGGCATGAGGTGAGTAGTGGACAAACACGATTATTGACGAAGGGTAAATGTGGTGTCAAAATTTGAATTACAAAACTAGGAGTTTATCTATATTATTTCAAAACCTTAACAACCAATAGAGGATTTGAGCCAATATTATTAGCGGGACAAGTGACGGAGTTGATGATTCAGGGGTACAGTGTAGGTATCCTATAAAAAAAGGGATGAAAGTGTAGGTTCGATAAATTTTAAGGGATTGGAGATAATTTTCCCTACAAATTTACTAGAAGACAGTTGTCACATAATTTAAATTATAATTTCAGAAGTTAATGTTAGATATTTAATGAATTCCATCTAAAAAAGAGCCAAAGAGAAACATGTTTAATAAATTTATGACCAAAATGAAACATTTTCCATATAGTTAAGATTAAAACAATTTTTCTTTTATAAATTTAGGACCAAAGTAAAACATTAAATAAGTTAAACGCTAACTTTTAATGTTGCCATTCGGACAAAAGACATTTACGTTTGGAAAATTACAACAACACTTTAGAAGTTCCCCTCCATAAATATATTAGTGCTATACTTATTTAACATTTAGTTGTTTTAATTTAAGTCAATTGAATTTTAAATAACTTTTTTTTATTCTTACATTTTTTTCATCCAGAACTAATTTTAATTAAAATCAATGTTATGTAGGTGCAATAATATATTGAAAATACAATTTTTGTAACCTTACTAATTTTTTTATGAATTTTCTTAGTTTTAGGCATTAAAAAAGAAAAATTCATAAAAATTTAACAGTATTATGAAAATTTATTTTCAAATGGATTATTGTATCTATATAATATTAGCTTTCAAATAAAATTAGTTTTAGACAAAAAAAATATAAAAGTAAAAGTGAGCCAGATGACTTTAGTTAAAACGAATTGGCCGTTTTCTATTATTACGCATTTTTCCTTTATTTTGGATATTAAAAACATGCTAATCAATTACTAAATTGGTAGGCGGAAAATACTATTAACTAAAAGAAGCATCTAACAAAAAAAAAAAGAGGACTGAATCAATTGTTTTTTTAGAGTCAAAGAATGTAATCATTTTTTAGTAAATCGTTATATCCAGAATATGTGTTTGGCAAATCGTTAAATTTAATTATCTGTTTTTGAGTAAATGTCCTATTTCAGTCAACAATATTTTTCTACTTTGACATTTTTTAGAGTGATTAATATATTTTTTAATATTCAAAATTTATAACTATAAATTTCTAGAAAAAACCTATAGGATAATAATATATTTCTCAAACTTTCCACCAATTAACATACCAATAAGGTATAAAGTTGGAACATTATACCTATATTCTAAAAGACATGAAATGAGCACAATTCATGAACAGTTCTGCTTTATTTTTCCTTTTTGCTTTTTCCTGGATGCAATCGGCTCTTTGTTAAAGTTTGGTCCAATTTCGGCATGGAAAATGCATTTTTTAGGGCCGATATTGTTATTTCACCCCTTTCACTTTGTTTCATGTTGCTTTTGGCTAAAATTCGATTTTAGTCTCTGAATTTATACTGTTCTCCACTTCAGTCTCTAGATTCGGCCCATGAGACATTTTGGTTCCCAAACTTAATAACTACTTGACTAGATTCTTTCTATTTGCTCTTTTGGTCACCAAATTTTTTTGTTGTTTTTTATGTAAAGTAAAACATTGGTCACCATGATTTATTTATTTTTTAGTTAAACCATTTTATTTTTGTAATTCATTTATTAAGTCAATTGTTAAAACACTAATATTGAAAGTTTTCCATATCTTGCCATGGTCCCAAACCTTTCTTTTGTTACTTTTTTATATTATTGTTTTCTAAATCTAAACTTTAGTAACTATGATTTGCTTACTTTTGGCTATACTTCGGGTTGTTTTGGCTTTTGTCAAAATTTTCTTTTCTTTTCTTTTTACCTTTATTAAGTTAATGGTTAAATCATTAATTGGTTAAGATAAATTAAATACAGTGTTGTGTTTCAATTATATCTTTTTTTTTTATTTATGACTAATATTTGTAGTGTGGCTTATTTATTTTGGAAACTCTAATGTTTAATAAAGTAATTTGGTCTGGAACTGCTAAAATCTAAAATGAATTTTTCTAAATAAATTACTCGTTGACATTAAAAATTAAAATTTGAGTTGATAAAAGATGCAAATTTTTAATAAATTATATTTTAATGACAAAAAAATATTCATCATTTTAAAGCACATGCAATGTTTATTTTAGAGTGTTATATTTTCATATCTAATTATTTTAATGATAAGAAAATAAAACAAAGAGAGCCAACTCAAACTTAAAATAAAATAAAATTTTAATTAGTTAATATAGTTTTTTAGGCAAAGGCATATGTGCGTGTGTGTGTGTTCGTGCGCGCGCGCATACGTGTATAAACTCAAACCTCAATACAAATACTCCCTGGCATACCTAGGGAATACAAAATCTCTAGAGACCCAAAACCTACTAACACCAACTAGATGCTAGCAAATGAGGCAGGGGTATTCATAAAACTTGAATACAAACATCCACCTTTATCTTCTCAACTATCTCCAAAATCAAACCTAATCTTCGACCATGGGCTCAATAAGTGCATTCCCTCCAAATGTGGTAAAGAGTAGCAGCAAAAGCAGCTTGCTTGATTCTTTAAATGAAATGGGAACCTTTTAGCTCCAAGGCAAAAGGCCAATTTATTTTAATTTAAGTTAACTGACTTATTTTTACTTTTACATATTTTTTTGCCTAAACCCAATTTCATTTGAAAGTCAATATTATGTAGATACAATAATCCATTTGAAAGTCAATTTTCTTGATGTTGTTAAATTTTTATGAAATTTTCTTTTGAATGCCTCAAATTAAAAAAATTCATAAAAATTTAGTAAGATTATAAAATTATATTTTCAATGGATTATTGCAATTATATAATATTGGATTTTAATTAAAATTAGTTTCAGGTAAAAAAGATATAAGAATAAAAATAAGTTATTTTGAAATCAAGTGACTTAAGTTAAAATAAATTGGGTGAAAATCATTCCAATTATGAACACCACCTTTGACTATCTTCATGCGAAGCCAACTAGACACAGCACCCCAAATTTGATCAGAAGCAGAGCATGATAGAGACAAATGATTAATTGATTTCTTGACTTTTTCATACAGAAAACACCTGTTAGCCAAAGAGATCCCTCACACTTTCAACCAAGATTGAACAAGCAAAGCAACATGCATAATTTGCCAAAGCGTCAGATCATGTTTAGGAACTGTAATTCCTTACCAACAAAGCTTCTGCCAACCCACACATGGATTTGTTTCACACAAAACATCATACACTTTCACTGAACCCAAGAAGGAAAATCCATAACATCCATCAAAGTAACAACAACCTCAAAAGACCCTATTTTTTGATAGAAAACATTTCAAACTTTTAAGAGATCTTGCCAAATGTCCGAATCAGTAGAGATATTCTGGACATACCAAACAATTATGTGCTTCAAACAATAGCTATGAACCAATTTAACCCATTAAGAATCTTTCTTTTTATGGATGTCCCACAATAGCAATAGTAGAAGAGATGATTCCGTAAACCAGTTACTTAACACCTAGGCCACTTTTAGACTTAGGACGAGTAATTTTAGATTAAGCTATTCTTGGCCTTATCTTAGAAGTAAGATCCTTCTTCTAGAAAATTTTTCTACACTTGGCCTTTAATTGCTAAGGAACCCCTTAAGAAGAATGAACATAGCCATATAGTAAATAGTAAAGCTCTATAAAATAGACTGAATAATTCTAGCATACAAAAGATACTTATCATCCTAGGAATCAATCCAACAAGTAATCTTATCAATCAAGAATCATAATCCTTAATCTTCAACCACGACGAATTTAATGGAATACCTAAGCATCTGAATGGTAAAGCACATTCCTGAAATTAAAACTTGGTCAACAGCTCCACCTTAACACGTTGATCCACACCGCCAAAATATATCAAGGTCTTTTCCAGGCTAGGATTTAATCATGAAATAACAGAAAAATTCAACACATATGACTAAAGAATTTCCACTAACTTGGCATCCCCTCTACAAAATAAAAAGAGATTAAATGCCAAGTGAGTCATCATCTATTGATGACATTTAGGGTGGTAATAAGAGCCTCTACTCATTTTAAGGGAATTAATATATCTACAAAAAACCTCCACATAAATAACAAAAAGATAGGGAAAGATGGGGTTTCCTTGTCTCAGCCCTTTCTTACCTCTAAAATGGAATCATTAACACAAATAGAACAAGTAGGGGATGTGACACACGTCACAATCCAGTTAATAAATCTATAAAGGAAATTAAAAGTAGTAAGAACATCCTCCAAGAAAGGCCGGTGGACAGAATCATAGGCCTTTTTGATATCTAATTGAATCATGCACCTTGGAGAAATATTCTTCCTATAGTAATGTTTCAGCAACTCATTTCCCAATAAAATATTTTCTTGAATTGATCTCCCGCTGTTGAATCTGTTTGCGCAGGCTTAATGATCTCACACAAAACGTCCTTCATTCGAACAGTAAGAATTTTAGTGATACATTTGTATATCACATTGCAACATGTGATAGGTGTGTAATCTCTTACATGAGCAGCATTTTTTTCTTAGGAATTACCACCAAGTTGGTAGCATTGATAGATTTGAACAACTTACTTGTTAGAAAAAATTCCTCAATGGCTTTAAAAACCATCAAACTAATTTAATTCCAAGCTTTCCTATAAAATTTGGTAGTAAACCCATTCAAGCTTGGAACACTATCTGAAGGAATAGACCACATAACTACCTTGACCTCTTGTATAGACACAGGGTGCGCAAGAATCCTCTAATGTTCTTCAGAAAGACATTTCCCTTTCTTGATCACATCCGGCTATAGCTTTTCTTTGATTAGGTCTTTTGTACCAATAAAAACTTTGTAAAAGTCCAAAAAAAACCTCAGCAACTTAAGAATGGCCAACCTTTGTAACACCAGCCCTATCTTGAACCTCCTAAATCCTAGAGCTAGTTCTATGATGCCACAGTCTAGCTAAGAAAAAAACCTACGCTTTACCTTTACTTCTTTTATAGTATTTGATAACAACTTTTAAAACCTCAATTTAAATTGTTTAATAACAATGTTCTAGTAATTTTAACATTTTTTATATTTTTTCACAGTTAACCGATTTTTAAAAAATAATGACATGCATCTACAGGGAAGAAAATACATTTTCAGAAAGAAAAAATTGATAAATTTATAAGTGAATATTTTTTAATATTTATTATTGATACTTATTTTAATGTTAAATTTATTAAAAAAATCACTACAATGTACGAGCCTGTTGACACCCAATTTCGTCCGGCCATTAAAATAATTTTAAAAAAAAATTAAATAAAAAAAAATTAAATAAAAAAAAATGTATTATTATTATTATTATTGTTATTATTATTACTAAATTTTTTTTAATTAGTTTAAAATATATATATATATTTTTTTGTTTTGTTTTGTGAAGATTTGATATATGTGTGTATATGTGTATGTTTGAAAGAAAAAAAGAAAACTCCATAAAAATGACAAAATTTAAAAGTTTGAGGTAAAAATGACAAAATTAAGAAGTTTCAGGCAAAATTGACAAATTCTGAAAGTTCCAGGAGCATTTGGCAGTTTGTCACATAAAATTTTGAGCCTGCCGACGTTTTTGGCTCAAATTGACAGAAAATGACAAAATTGTCAAAATCAGAAGCTTCAGGAACTTATCCAGAGGCTGAGAGACGTAAAGGACTAAAATTGTCATTTTACCAATTTAAGAGATAAGTTTGAAATTTTTTATTAATTTATCCATCAACAGTTCAGCTAAACTTCCTCTATAAATAGCCCCCCAAATTTTGTGCTGAACACAGAAAAAAAATAGCAAAAAAACTTAGAGCTCCGTTTTAAAAAAAGAGAAAATTACAGCCCTTAGCCCCAGCCCTCTTCCCTTCTTCCCCAGAAAGCCAATTTTTTTTTTTCACTGCTGTTCCCTCTCTCTCTCTCTCTCTCTCTCTCTCCGCCGTGCCCCTCGCTGCCCGCCGCCGCCGCCGTCCCTCTCCCTCGCGCCGCCGCCGTCCTTCCACCTTGCCGTCCCGCCGCCCATCTCGCCGTGACGCCGCCGTCCTCCTCCGCCGTTCGTTTCCTCTCCCCAGCCGCCAAGCCGCCCCGTCGCCTCGCCGCCCCGCCGCTCACACCGCCCCGCCGTAGCGCCGCCGTCGCCCCTGCCCCGTGCCGCCACGCCAGCAGCCCCACCCCCCTGCCGCTCTCTGCTGCGTCGCGCCTGCGTACCCAGAAAATTCAAAAATTTCAACTTCTAGGTAAAATTCAAATTTAATCTTTCATCTTTTCAACTTCTTTCACTTTGGTCACTAACTTTTTCTTTTGTTCTTGCAGAATTAATTACTAACCTTTTTAATTTTTACTTGTTTGTTTATTATTTGTTTATTACTAACCCTTTCTTTATTGTTGTTTTTAACAACTAACAACTAACAACTAACTTACTAACTTTTATTATTGATATTATTATTAATTTAATTAACTTTGTTAATTAACAATTAATTAATTTGACTAAACTTTTTATTATTGTTGTTAATTAATTAATTTAATTAACTTGGCTAACTTTTTATTGTTGTTAATTAATTAATTTAATTAACTTGGCTAACTTTTTATTATTGTTGTTAATTAATTAATTTAATTAACTTGACTAACTTTTTATTATTGTTGTTAACAATTAATTTAATTAAACTTGGCTAATTTTTATTATTGTTGTTAATTAATTTAATCTAACTTTTACTAACCTTTTTTATTGTTATTAACTAACTAATCCAACTAATCTAACTATATTAATTGTGCTAACTTTTATTATTATTGTGTTATTAAAGTGGATGGCCAAAAAGCCCCACTTTATTAATTGAATTTTTTTTATGATTAAAAGATAAAAAAAGGAATTTTACGTGAATAATTTTCTAAAGGCTAATAAAAATTACTTTTTTTATTTTGAAACAAAGTTTTTATTCCTTTTAATAAACAAACATAATGAAATAATTCAAAAATAAAATAAATAAATAAATAAACATAAAATCATTCTTTTAATACATCTTTAAAATTAATAATTAATGAAATAAAAAAAAATTAAAACTCCATGACCAAATGATCCGCCAGGATTCATGGCTCGGAAATATTTTTAAATAAAATATATAAATAAATTTTTTCTTTATAAAAAAATAAAAAAAAAAACTTTAGACTAATATATTAATTATCTATCAATATATAATTTTTTTTTAGTTTTCTTTATTAATAAAAAGAATAAAAAGCGTAAAAATTTTGGGTTAATATTTTATTCAGTAATATTTTACTTATTAAATTATATAACTTTTTGTTTCTTTTATAAAAATCTTAATCAAATAATTTCAAAATAATACAAAATAAAACAAAAATAATTGAATTTTCTCTTAAATATTTTTGACTTATTGATTAGATATATTTTCAGAAATATAAATTAAAATTAAAAAAAAAAATCTTTCATCAAACAAAGAAGAATATAAAAATAAAAATATCAAGACTTTTGTTTTAAAATACATATAAGTTTTCGGTTAAATAATCTTTTATTCCAAAATAAATTAAATAAATATCAAAACTTTTCTTCTTTTGTTTAAAATTTTTGGTTCTCTTAATAAAAAAAAAATAAAAAAAAAATAATAAAAAAATAATAAAAAAAAAAATAAAAATTTTTAGTTCATGGTATATTGGCTGGAAACTGTCTCGTGCCCGCTTTTGAGCTGCTTCACCTGGTGAAGAGGGTCTGGCTGAGTAACAATGCCCCGTACCATGATCAAAATTTTTATTTTTAAACTCTTTTAAATTAACTTCTTATTAAATAAAAATTAATTATTATTTTTTTTTATAAATTGAGTAATCCTTTAAAATAATAAATATCTTTCATTAAACAAGAAAACAAAAAAAGTAAACAAGAAAAAAAAAGAAAGATAAGAAAAAATAAAAGAAAGATAAGAAAGAAAAATAAAAGAAAGATAAGAAAGAAAAATAAAAGAAAGATAAGAAAGAAAAGAAAGATAAAAAAAATAAAAGAAAAGATAAGAAAAAGAAAAGAAAGAAAGAAAAGACAAGAAAAATAAAAGAAAAATAAGAAAGAAAAATAAAAGAAAGATAAGATAAAGAAAAGAAAGGAAAGATAAGAAAAAGAAAAGAAAGATAAAAGAAAGAAAAAGAAAAAGAAAAGAAAGAAAGAAAAGAATAAAAAAAGAAAGAAAAGAAAAGAAATTAAAAGAAATTTAAAAAAAAAAAAAAAAGTAAAATAAGTAAAAAAGAAGAAAAAGAAAGAAAGTAAAAAAAGAAGTAAAAATATAAAGATAAATTTTTAGTTAGTATTAAAAATCATTCATAAATAAAAAGAATTACCATTTAAAAATTAATTTCATAATAATAAGAATTAAATAATTACGATAAATCAATTTCCATATCCGGATGATCCGGCAGGATCTACGGTTTGGAAAATATCAAACTTTTTAAAATAAATAAATTAAATAAATACAAAGATAAAAATCCATGTTTACAATATGGATTAAATTATTTAAAATTTCACCAAATTCCGTGTCCAAATGACTCGGCAGAGTCCATGGTTCGGAATCAAATCTTCCGTGTCCAAATGACTCGGCAGAGTCCATGGTTCGGAAGTATAAAATTTCATACAAATTAATTAATTTAAAAATCCACATTTCGACTAATCCAGTTAAAATTTCTAATTTTGAAAATTAACTGAGAATTATTTAAAAGCAAAGCAAAACAAAATTAAAATCAACTAAGGTGCCAATTTTTGGGCGTTTTAACAAAGTTGTTTTAACGTAACCGTACTCCCGATCCCCGAACTCTCGCAGACCAATTTTAAGGTGACCAATCGACCTAGGTGAAACCGATTGGTGGCGACTCCCGAAAACCCGACGTTGCCACAGCTTGGCGACTCCACTGGGGAGTCGACGTTAGTGAGTCGAGCCTAAAGTTGATTTGTTTTTATTTACTTTGCTTTACTATTATGTGGATTTATATATTATATTTATTTAAGTAAACATGCATAATGCATTCACAAAATGAAGCTCTATACCCGAGCTTCCTTAAATCAAACACGATTCTTTCTAAGCGGAATTGGTGTTGCTGTCCTTGTGAGGCCACGGTCTCCAAGCCTTCACCGGTTTCAAAGTAGCGAAGTAGTGTATTGCCTTCTGAGACGGTTAGTCTCTGCATGGGCCCACGAAAAGCTACGACTCGAATTAATCCATTCCTTACATAAACCCTAGAGGGTAAGGAATCGGGCCGTCACTATGATTCAGTGACGGGATTCGGGAACTATCCCTTGCCTTTTTGATAAACCACCTTCTGCATGTAGAATTCCTTACTCCACCTTAGAACCAGCCATTAAGAATTTCCCATGCCTCGGTTCCCATTTCCATAGGTTTTGTTTTATCTATATGTTTGTATGATCCTATGTGTTATTTTTTTTACTAACTCTATTTTTCCTTATTTTTCCGGCATATACATTTCATCATTAAAGATAAGTATTTGGTGAAAGAACTATTATCATGGATATTCTCGATTATCTTCCCACGGCTGTTACTGGATCATGGAATGACACGGTAATCGAAACTCAGCCTGAAGCTATGGAATATTCCGAAACGGCTCAAAAGCTTCACGGAGATGCTCTGACATCCCATTCTCACGTACAGCTTAAGGACCAGGTATCGGTCCGGATAAATCAGAACGACACCACGGAATTGTTGCAAGTCTGGAATAGTTGGAATTCTACTGATCGGGAAGCTTTTACGGCAAAATATGGTCACATCACTTGCCTACTAAAGGTTACCGTTGATGCATCACTTGTCCGGGCTCTAATACAATTTTGGGATCCATTTTATCGATGCTTTTCTTTCGATAAGATGGATCTGGTTCCAACCATTGAAGAATACAACAGCCTCTTGGGTTGGTCCTCCGACTATCCAATCGAGACTTATCAACATGATAGAAGAACGGAGCCTCATCGAGCCCTAGCAAAATTATTGGATATGCCAGCTTCCAGTCTTCAAACCAAGTTTGCAACAAAAGGATCTCGAAAATTTATCAGTTGGATCGACTTAAAACAATTAAGTCACGTTCTCCCTCAGAAAAATCAACGACGTAAGCTTTTCGCCTTGGCGATATATGGCCTGGTAGTCTTCCCAAGAATCGTCGGATTCATTGAAGGAGACATCATTACACTATTTGAGCAAATCTGCAATGCTCAAATAAATCCGACCTCAGTAATATTATGTGAAACTATCAGGGCATTAAACTTTTGTCGCCAAAGAGGGGGCAAATTCATAGGATGTTCACATCTCCTCAACATTTGGATCAAAAGCCACCTTCCTTGTGAGAAGCAACATTTTGGAAATCGCTTTTCAAAGGACTTCATCCCAATCGAAGCCTTTTTGAAAAGTGAAACCATTCATCACGACAGCAAGGAAGCATGGGTTGATTATTTCAAGAACATCACCGAATTCCAAATTGAATGGAGAGCCCCCTGGTCTACCTCCACCCGCGTTGTCTACCGTTGCGGCAATTGCCCGTGGGTTCCTCTCTTAGGTATATGGGGAGGAACAAGTTATGCCCCAGCTCAAGTACGAAAACAATTTGGGTCTATGCAATTTATACCCATGACGCATAATCTGAGTAAGTTGGAATTTTCACACGAAGATCCAAATTCAAATAAGCTCGCAATGGGTATTTCAGTTGCGTGGAAAAGAATTTTCATATTGAAGTCGGGGCCTATTATTTCTCCCACTGCTTATTATGAATGGAGAAATAACCGGAAGGAAGGAATAGTTCTATCTGAAGAGGTCATCAGAAAATTGGCGAAAAGAGAGTTGGAGAAAGAACTAGAGGAAGAAAAGGAGAAGAACAAGAGGATGCTCCTTGACATGCAACAGCTCGGTCACAAAACACAACTCCTCGAAGAGAAAGTTGAATACCAAAAACAAGTCATCTCCCAATTGGTTGATGAAACCGATCAAAAAGAGATGAGAGTCAGATACTGGGAAGATCAATACAGATTTTCTCAAGATCAATTGCAAACATTTTTGGTAGAAGTCAGAAAAGTTACAGAACAAGCCCAACTAATGGGCGAAGAAGCCAAGGAGTTAGAAGAACTGAGCTGTCCTACTCCATCAGTAAATGTTCAAAGAATGATGGAGTTCATATCTAAGGCCAGAAAGCAGTATTGTACTTTGGGTCGTTTCTTTTAAACAAACCTTTTGCTGAATGTAATTGAGAAATTCCATTATAGTTCTTCTTTCACCAAGTATTTACAATATTCATGCATGCATCCATCACATCAATCATACACACATAGAATCTAATAAAATAAATATTCCTTTAAAAGGGTAAAATTGGACCTCAACACCGATATTCAACTCGACTCCAAACAAGATTAATGGCAGAACAAGCCGAAGGACGTCTCATGGAGATGGAGTCCAAGATTGAAAGTATGTCAGAACAGATGAGACAATTGATGGAATTAATCAAAGGGAAAGCAACTCAAGTCCCCATAAAAGAAGTGCAAGATCCCACTTATCCCCCGGGATTCACCCCGCAACGAGTCTCAGTCCAAGAAAACCTGTTTCAAGAATCAGGACCGTCTGCTAGTGTTCACCTGAAACAAGACACTGTACAGGAAGAGAAGAAGACATTACCAAAAGAAGAAGCAGAATCTCAAAAACTCGAAACAATAGAAAAGCGACTGCGAGCCATTGAAGGAGGCACTATATTCGGATCTCTCTCGGTAGATGACCTCTGCTTAGTGCCAGATGTCGTAATCCCTTCAGATTTTAAGGTGCCAGATTTCGTGAAATACGATGGAACGAGTGATCCCATCACTCACATCACATTGTTCCTAAGGAGACTAAAACCACTTACAAAAGATGAAAAGGTGTGGATCGCACTTTTTCAGGAAAGTCTCACAAAATCAGCATTACAGTGGTATCTAAGCCAAGGTCCAAGGAACATAAAAACTTGGAATGACCTTGCTCAGGCCTTCATCGGCAACTATAAACACGTTATGGACTTGGCTCCGGATCGCCAAACTCTCCAAAACATGGAGAAGAAAAAGCTAGAAACTTTCAAGGAATATGCGCAGCGGTGGAGGGACTTAGCTGCACAGGTTCAGCCACCCATGACAGAAAGAGAAATGGTCACTTTGTTTGTCCAGACACTGAAATACCCATATTATGACAAACTTATTGGCAATGCGGCAACTAACTTCTCCGACGTAGTAATGTCTGGAGAAAGGATCGAGCATGGTATCAGGACTGGGAAGATTACTGAATCCTTTAGCGATCCTATGAAAAGAGGAGGACCTTCCAGAAGAAAAGATGAAGAAATACAACAAATAGGAAGAGGAAGAGGGATTCCCTTCGTGGGCACTGTGGCCACCGAACCTCGCCTATCCTATTCTGCCAATAAGCCCAATTATTATCCTACCAATAGGCCCAATGATTATCCTCTCAATAGGCCCAATGATTATCTTCCCAATAGACCCAACAATTATCCTCCCAACAGACCTAATCAGTTACGGCCACCTGTTCCAACTCCTCCAGTACCTGCACCAAGACCAAGAGAAATCTTCGCACCAATTCCCATGACTTACACTGAGCTGTATCCAAAACTCATCGAAAGTCAACTTATTCGCCCAATCCCTACAAGGCCATTGGAACCCCCGTATCCAAGGTGGTATGACCCTAACATAAATTGCCCATATCATGATGGTACCGTGGGCCACGGACTGGAAAATTGCATAGCATTGAAGCGTATAGTCCAACAATTAATTGAGTCAAAGTGGTTGGACTTTTCCGATGAACCAAACGTCACTCATAATCCATTGCCTCCTCATCAAGCCAAACCAGTCAATATGATGGAAGAATACTGGCCGATGAAGAAAACAGTCAATGATATCATAACCCCTCTTAAGCATGTATATTCATGCCTTGTGAAAGAAGGGATTATCATAGGAAAGTCTTCTGGAAATAAAGAAGTCGAGGATGAGGAGTGGTGCAACTTTCATAACAGTAAGAGTCATTCTATCCAAGAATGCCCAGAATTCTGTAAAAGTCTACAAAGTCTTATGGACTCCTCCCAAATCATCGTTTTTATGTCAGATAAAGAGGATGACGTGAATGTGATAATTAAAGAACAAGAAGTCAATATCATGCCAAGACCACTAGTCATTCCAATATCAAAATCTGCTCTCAAGCCTTTAAGAATTCAAGTTCCAAAGCCATTCCCGTACAAATCAGACAAAACTGTTCCATGGAACTATGGCTATACTTCTAACATCACATCAACTCCGTTAGAAGTTGGGGGCATGACTAGAAGCGGTCGGTGTTATTCTCCCGAGCAAATGAACAAGCTCCAACAAGAGAAGAATGTTACGGATCCAGCAAATGGACCTATTAACACATCTAAAGGGCAAGAGATGCCTCGAGCAGTAACAGATGAACAAGCTACTGAGTTTCTCAAACTCATAAAGCAAAGTGAATACAGTATCGTGGAGCAGTTGAACCGTCTGCCAGCAAAGATCTCCATACTTTCATTACTCTTAAGTTCTGATGCCCATCGAGAAGCTCTTCTCAAAGTCCTGAATAAGGCTTATGTTGAACAAGATATCTCCGTGAACAACTTTGACCACCTTGTCAACAACATCACGGCACAAAATCTCATCACATTCACTGACGATGAGATACCAGCAGAAGGAAGGGGTCACTCTAAGGCTCTGCATATTTCGATTAAATACAAAGATCGGATTATGGCCAGAGTTCTTATCGACAATGGGTCAGCTCTAAATGTAATGCCACTCGAAACCTTACATAAGATTGGTTTAGACCCATCATACCTCAACAACAGTCATATTGTTGTTCGAGCATTTGACGGAACGAAGAGAGATGTTGTTGGAGAAATAGAGCTACCAATAGGGATTGGTCCCTGTCTTTTCCACATCACATTCCAAGTCATGGATATTTGTCCATCTTATACCTGCCTGCTGGGAAGACCATGGATCCATATGGCCGGAGCAATTCCTTCTTCATTACACCAGAAAATGAAATTCATTATTGAAGGAAAGATAATCACGGTCTTCGCTGAAGAAGACATCCTGCTATCAAGACCTGCGGATGCTCAATATGTCGAAGTCAATGAAAATATACCTGATTGCTCCTTCAGGTCTTTTGAGATTGTCAATGCTGCTTATGTCAGCGAATATGGAGAAGAACCCATTCCTAGCATCTCTAAAACAAGTCGCATGGTTGCCAAACTCATGATAAAAGGAGGATACTCACCGGGGTTAGGACTGGGACAAGATTTACAAGGAATCACAGAACCATTGAAAATCACCACAAATGAAGGGAAATACGGCCTAGGCTTCACACCGACAAGACATGATAAAATGAAGGCAATAGCTGAAAAGAGAGAAAAGAGGATTGCACGATTAACGGGGCATCCTCTCCAGGAAAGAAATCTGGATATCCCTGAAATCACCGAAACGTTCGTGAGTGGTGGTCTCATTCCAAAAAATGACAATGAAGGCAAGCTGACTATCAACATCAACAAGTCTTTTGAAAGTCTTTCTATTCAGGCAATCATCAGCGATTCACCTGAAGAGGAGGAGCTTGTTCAACCTTGTGGCCCACGGGATGTGCTGAACAATTGGGAGGCGATAGAACTGCCTGTTATAATCGAAAGCTTTCCAAAGTAATCTAATAGTAAAAACCTCCTAAAGAAAGGTTCAATCAATAGGGTGTAGTCTTTGTTTAAGTGAACCTTTTAGTTATTGCTTTTTATTCCAATAAAGTTGTGATTTATGCACATTGTAAATAAAGTACCAGTTTGCATCCATCTCATTCGTGCCATTTTTTTTTTTCTTCTCTTTCTTTTCTCTCTGGATAATGCAGACCCAAAACTCTCTTTGATGACAATGAAAGAATGAACTTTGATAATCCTGTAAACACTACCGACTCGGATGACGAAGATCTTCAAGTATCTCCTGAGCTATTAAAAATGATTGAGCGAGATGAAAAAGAAAGAGCAACAAGTCAAGAACCAACTGAGGTATTCAACCTGGGAGACAGTCAGGATGTAAAAGAAGTCAAGATTGGCACTTTATTCCCTCCTGAAGAAAAAGAAGAATTAGTCCATTTATTGAAAGAATATGTGGATGTGTTTGCTTGGTCATACCAAGATATGCCTGGCTTAAGCTCAGACATAGTACTACACAAAATACCCTTGAAACCTGGAGCGAAGCCTGTCAGACAAAAGTTACGAAGATTAAAGCCGGATCTAATCTTAAGAGTGAAAGATGAGATTCGAAAGCTGTGGGATGCAGGATTCCTTGGGGTCGCTGAATATACAGAATGGGTGGTTAACATTGTTCCAGTCGAAAAGAAAGAAAGCGGGAAACTAAGAGTTTGTCAGGACTACCGGCCATTGAACGAAGCCAGTCCTAAAGATAACTTCCCACTTCCTCACATTGATACGCTGGTGGATAATACCGCAGGAAACTCCTATTTTTCCTTCATGGATGGCTTCTCTGGATACAATCAAATCAAACTTGATCCAGATGATATGATAAAAACTGCCTTTATAACCCTTTGGGGTACCTTCTACTACAAGGTGATGCCTTTTGGGTTAAAGAATGCTGGTGCTACATATCAAAGAGCCATGGTTGCATTATTCCATGACATGATGCATAAAGAAATTGAAGTATATGTAGATGACATGATCGCCAAAACTTTCACTGCTAAGGGGCATCTAAAAGTGCTAAGAAAACTATTCGATAGACTTCGCAAATATCAATTGAAGTTGAATCCTGCCAAATGTACTTTTGGAGCCTCTTCAGGAAAGTTATTGGGTTTCATGGTCAGCAAGGATGGGATTCGAGTTGACCCGAGTAAAGTCAAAGCAATACAAGAAATGCAACCCCCGAAGACTCCAAAACAAGTAAGAAGTTTTCTGGGCAGAATCAACTTCATAGCAAGGTTCATTTCACAATTGACATCCAAGTGTGAACCTCTTTTCAAATCACTGAAGAAGAACAATCCGATCGAGTGGAATAACGAATGCCAAGAAGCATTCGAGAAAATCAAGCAATATCTATCAAATCCACCAGTCTTGGTACCACCCCGATCTGGAGAATCGTTGATTCTATATTTATCCATACAGGATTCTTCATTAGGATCCGTATTGGGTCAACGTGATGAGACAGGCAAGAAAGAGCATGCAATTTACTATTTGAGCAAGAAGCTTACCACATATGAAGCGAAATACTCAATAGTAGAAAAGTCCTGTTGTGCCCTTGCATGGGTAGCACACCGACTACGACACTACATGCTCAACAACACCACATTGCTAATCTCCAAGACTGATCCCATTAAGTACATTTTTGAGAAACCAGCTTTATCAGGCAGGATCGCAAAATGGCAAATGCTGTTGTCTGAATACGACATACAGTATGTCACCCAAAAGGCTGTAAAAGGGAGTGTGATTGCTGAATATCTGGCTGATAGAGCATTGGATGATTATGAGCCAATGAAAATGGAGTTTCCTGATGGAGATATAATGACGATAGAACAGGAAGTCTCTAAAGATGATGAAACATGGAAAATGGCATTCGATGGAGCATCTAATGCTTTGGGACAAGGGATTGGAGCCATACTCATCTCTCCAAGTGGAGAGCAATTCCCTCTTACAGCAAAAATTACATTTCCTTGTACCAACAATATAGTAGAGTATGAGGCATGTGCTATGGGACTCCAAATGGCACTGGAATTGAAAGTGCGAGATCTCCGAGTTTATGGGGATTCCGCATTAGTCATATATCAAATCAACGGAGAATGGGAGACAAGGGATTCAAAATTGATCCCTTACCAAAAGCTCATACTAGACTTGGCTCGAAAATTCAACAGTATAAGCTTCCATCATCTTCCAAGGGAAGATAATCAAATACCGGATGCTTTAGCTACTTTGGCTGCTATGTACAAGATCAGTGACCCCGAGCATACTCCTGTGTTCGAGATGAGAATAATAGATTCTCCAGCTTATTGCAAGAGCATCGAAGAAGAATTGGATGGAAAGCCTTGGTATCACGATATCAAGAAATACCTCCAAGAAAGAGTATATCCACCAGAAGTATCAGAAAATGACAAGAAATTTCTACGAAGATTGTCAATGGGTTTTCTTTTAAACCTAGACATACTTTACAAGAAAACCCCAGACTCGATGCTACTTCGCTGTGTAGATACTCATGAAGCACGAAAGATCGTGGAAGAAGTTCATTCTGGAATATGTGGAGCACACACTAGTGGTCATACTATGGCAAGACAAATAATGAGGGCTGGTTACTATTGGCTCACATTGGAAAGTGATTGCGTCAATCACGTAAGAAAATGTCACAAATGCCAAATATATGCCAACAAGATCCAAGCTCCACCTGTTCCTCTTAATGTAACAGCAATACCTTGGCCTTTTGCCATGTGGGGAATCGATGTTATTGGAGCGATTACCCCTAAAGCTTCCAATGGTCACAAATTCATCCTAGTTGCAATTGACTACTTTACTAAATGGGTAGAAGCTGTGTCTTATGCAAGCGTAACTCAAAAGGTGGTATGCCGGTTCATTAAGAAAGAAATCATTTGTCGCTATGGACCGCCAGAGTGTATCATCTCAGACAATGCCACGAACCTGAATAATGCAATGATGCAGACTTTATGCCGGCAATTCAAAATCAAGCATCTCAATTCAGCACCTTATCGACCGATGATGAATGGTGCAGTAGAAGCGGCCAATAAAAATATCAAGAGAATTGTTGAAAAGATGATCGTCACTTACAAGGACTGGCATGAGATGTTACCTTTTGCACTGCATGCTTATAGAACTTCTACCCGTACTTCTACTGGAGCAACACCTTTTTCTCTGGTATACGGTATGGAGGCTGTATTGCCTATCGAAGTTGAAATTCCTTCATTAAGGGTACTAATGGATACTCAATTAGGAGAAGCAGAATGGGTCAAAGCTAGATACGAGCAATTAAATCTAATTGATGAAAGAAGAATGATAGCCCTCTGCCATGGGCAACTTTATCAAAGAAGGATGATTCGTGCTTACAACAAAAAGGTTCGCCCACGACAATTTCACGAAGGTGACATAGTGCTCAAGAAAATTTTACCCATGCAACATGATTCAAGAGGAAAATGGACACCAAATTATGACGGGCCATATGTCGTGAAGAAAGCATTTTCAGGAGGGGCACTAATTCTGACAGAAATGGATGGACGAGAATTACCGAAGCCAGTAAATTCGGATGCAGTAAAGAAATACTTTGCATAATGAAGAAATTTTCGAACAGAAGGGGAGAAGTGGATACAGGGTTACCAAAGTTTATTTGATCAAAGTTGTCAAAGAGAGCTTTCTTCCCTTACACTTTCATTATCTATCTGTACCCAAGATTTTCATATTCTTTTACCCATAAATAAAAGCCAATTCTCTTTAACTTACCTTAGATTCTCACGTTCAAAATGCTAAAGTCGCTTCTATCCAGTTCTTTTCCTTCAAATCTCACATTCCTACTAGCCTTAAGTGTGCAATAAATTGTGACTTTTGAAGGAAGAATAGTAATAATTAAAACTTAGAAAAAAACAAAGACCGTAGATTACTTTGATAAGCTTTGTGAATTAAAACAGGTAAGATTGAGGTCCTGCTTTGCGAGCAGCACAGAACATAGGCTAACAAAGAAGAAGGAGTAACAAATCTTTGGGAGATAGCCTTGGTGGTAGCCTGAATGATCATTTCAGAAGTCTTAACATGTCTATGTCAGCAGGAAAGAATCATGCTCACGAATATTTCAACAGGGACAATTATCCAGAGAAGCATAAAATATGAGGCGGGCATTAAAGAAAATTGAGGTCAAAATTCAAAAATAAGGCAAGGAAAGAGGATTTTTGAACAAAGTTGGGCTTTTGAGACAATGGACAACAGCTGGAAAGCATAAAGAGATTCAATAATAGTCCGAGAAGGGAATCACAAAGAAGATCCAGTAAAGTAAAGCAAAGACATGAAGAGCTAGATTCAAAAAAAAAAAAAAAAAAAAAAAACCATCAATTACACATGCCTTGCATTCATGCATTTCACATCATGCATGCATGGCTTTTACATAACAGGGATCAAATGAAAAGCATGTCCGCAGCATGATTGCAGCAGTATAAGCTGAGATCTTAATGACATCAGCTCTTACTAATTGGACGCATAGCTAATACGCTGAACCCAGCCCCATCAGGAATCCAAGGATAAAGCATACAATATCGTCAAAAGCCTGGCAATTGAGGCTACACCTAAAAGAACAGAATTGATGCCAGCTTAGCAGCATCCAAGATGAGTGATAACTATCGTCAAAGATAAGGCAGACATCAAGAAATATTGTCGTTGAAAATTCGTCAAAAGCGGACAATGGATTCAATAATCAAGGACTGAATCGACGTCAGCTGGATGGAATATCTATCACATCAAAATAAAGTAGGATTCACTTTTCCGGTTAAGCGGCGGATACGGTACTCCGTGACTCTCAAGTCGGTTCTCTCAGTTGCCCATAATAACTGATCATTTCCTCCCTCCTTTCTTTTACTTTCTCCTAGAAAATGGATCCTACTTTTTCTGCCTTGCGAAAATATTTTCCTTCTCTCCCAATGAACATCCTCAAAAAGATCTACCAAGTTCGCTGTGAACGATTAAGAGCTCTGATGCATAAAGGAATCCCTGAAGATGTGCGGTGGTTAATTGAAGCTAAGGTTCGTCTGGCAGGTGAAATCCCAGAGGCATTTGTGTCTCACATGCCTGGTGTAGGCAAAAGCTCTTATGCCAAAAAACGAAGAGCGAGGAGACTAGGCGTTTGTCATAAATGCGGACGCTGGACCTGTAATACTAAATGTCGTTCTTTAGGGATGATCTCTGATAATCGAGAAGATAAAATACGATTCATTAAGAATGGCCTGAGTAAGGACTCATTGGATGATCTCCAATTGACTCTTGAGACGCATTCTTGTGGATCTGTGCAACGTGAACTTCTCGATTTATGGAGCATTTTTCATGAAGAACGAGAACGATACAGTCCCGGGAATCTGACATTAAACGACCCTATTTGTCAGCTTGTAAGAAAACTGGATGGGAAGCAAATCCTCGACTCATAGAAGCCATTAATCCCGTTACTGGACGTAAAACCAGTGGGAGATGTGAGCCACAGTCACAATCACTGTACATACAATTTATCATATTTAAAATTTTCCATTTTTCTTTTAATAATGTATTTGTTCCTGTAAGTGTAATCGACACGTTATCCATTTCATCGCTATAAATGCATGTTCTTCCAGTCGGTTATCTAAGTTTCCTTCAATAACTGATTCATTTCCCTCTTCTCTCAAATTCTTCTCTCATCAATGGATTCTACTCTTTCTGCACTGCGAAAATACTTTCCTTCCTTTCCAATAAAAGTCCTTAAAAAGATCTACCTTGCTAGATGTGAAAGAATCAGAGTTTTTACACGCAAAGGCATTCCCGATAATGTGCAGTGGATAATTGAAGCTAAGGTTCGTCTGGCGGGTGAAGTTCCAGATGCATTTATGCCCCGCATGCCCGGTTTAGGTAAAAGCCGTTATGCCAAAAGGCGAAGAGCAAAGAGACTAGGCGTGTGTTATAAATGTGGGCGATGGAATTGTATTACTAAATGTCGCTCTTTAGGATACATCTCCATAAATCGTGAAGATAAAAGAAAATTCATTAAGAATGGCCTGCGTAAGGAATCTCTGGAAGATATCCGAGAGACTCTTGAAACGCATTCTTGTGGAAAAGTGCAAGGTGAAATTATCAGTTTATGGAGGACTTACCATAAAGAACGAAACCGTTACAGTCTTGGGAATGTGACTTTAAACGATCCTGTTTGTCAGTTTGTAAGAAAACTGGATGGGAAGCAAATCCCCGACTTATAGATGGCATTGAAGCCATTACTGGACATAAATCAGGGGAAGATGAGAGCCACGGTCATGATTCCTGTACATATAAGCTGTCATTTGTCTTTTCTTTTGACAATAATATACTTGTTCCTGTAAGCGTAATTAACACGTTATCCTTTCATCGCTATAAATGCGTGTTCTTCTTTCCGGTTAAGTAGCGGATACAATACTCTCTGACTCTCATAATCGGTTATTTCAGTTTCCTACAATAACTGATTTCTTCATCTCTTCTCTCAAATTCTTCTTTTATCAATGGATTCTACTCTTTCCGCCATGCGAAAATACTTTCCTTCCATCCCAATAAATGTTCTTAAAATGATTTACCAAGCTAGATGTGAAAGGATTAGAGTCTTTATGCACAAAGGCATTCCTGACAATGTGCGGTGGCTAATTGAAGCTAAGGTTCGTTCAGCTGGTGAAGTTCCAGAAGCGTTCTTTCCCCGTATGCCCGGCTTTGGTAAAAGCGCTTATGCCAAAAAGCGAAGAGCAAAGAGGCTTGGTGTCTGTCATAAATGTGGACGATGGAATTGTAATACTAAATGTCGCTTTTTAGGATACATCTCCAGAAATCATGAAGATAAAAGAAAATTCATCAAGAATGGCCTGCGTAAGGAATCTTTGGATGATATCCTATTAACTTTTGAAACACATTCTTGTGAAATAGTGCAATGGGAAATTATGGATTTATGGTGGACTTTCCGTAAAGAACAGGATCGTTACAGTCTTGGAAATCTAACTTTTAATGACCCTGTTTGCCAGTTTGTGAGAAAACTGGATGGGAAGCAAATCCCCGACTTATAGAAGGCATTGAAGCCGTTACTAGACATAAATCAGTGGAAGATGAGAGCCACAGTCATGATTGCTGTACATATAAGCTGTCATTTGTCTTTTCTTTTGACAATAATGTACTTACTTCTGTAAGTGTAATAAACGCATTATCCCTTTCATCACTATAAATATGTGTTAGTTATGTTCGTTTCCTACAATCACTAATTTCTTTCTTTGCCTCCTTCATCAATGGAGTCTTCTCTTTCCGCCCTACGAAAGTATTTTCCTTCCTTCCCAATAAATGTTCTTAAAAAGATTTATCAAGCTAGATGTGAACGATTCAGAGTATTTATGCACAAAGGCATTCCTGATAATGTGCGGTGGCTAATTGAAGCTAAGGTTCGTTCAGCTGGTGAAGTTCCCGAAGCGTTCTTTCCCCGTATGCCCGGCTTTGGTAAAAGCGCTTATGCCAAAAAAAGAAGAGCAAAGAGGCTAGGCGTTTGTCATAATTGTGGATGGTGGATTTGCGGCAATAAATGTCGTGCTCCAGGAGTGATCACCAGAAATCGTAATGATAGAATAAGATTCATTAAGAATGGCTTGCGTAAGGAATCTCTAGAAGATATTCGAGAGGTTCTTGAAGCGCATTCTTGTGGAATAGTGCAATTTGAGGTTGTTGGATTATGGATAATTTTCCAAAAAGAACGAGATCGTTACAGTCTTGGGAATCTGACCCTAAACGACCCTGTTTGCCAGTTTGTGAGAAAGCTAGATGAGATGCAAATCACCGATTCATAGAAAGCATTGAAGCCATTACTGGACGCAAAGCCAGTGGAAGACGAGGATCAAAGTCACGATTACTGTACGTGCTAGCTGTCGCTTTTGAAATTTTCCTCCCCTTTTGGTAATAATGTATCCACTCCTGACGTGAACCAAAGTCACGATTACTGTACGTACTAGCTGTCGCTTTTGAAATTTTCCTCCCCTTTTGGTAATAATGTATCCACTCCTGACGTGAACCAAAGTCACGATTACTGTACGTACTAGCTGTCGCTTTTGAAATTTTCCTCCCCTTTCAGCGATAATGTATCCACTCCTGACATGAGCCATAGTAACGATTACTGTACGTGCTAGCTGTCGCTTTTGAAATTTTCCTCCCCTTTGGCAATAATGTACCCACTCCTGACATGGACTACTGTATATAGCTGCCACTTTTGAAATTTTCCTTCCCTTCCAACAATCACATACCTACTCCTGACGTAAGCTACAGTAGTGACTACTGTACATGCTAGCAGCTATTTTGAAAATTTTCCTCCTCTTTTAACGATAGTGTACCCATACCTGACCAGAGTCATACTCGTGACTACTGTGTATAGCTGGCAATAATGTATCCACTCTTGAAAATAAAATTATTGCCTTATCTCTTCATCTCTATAAATATATCCTCTTTTCTCACAAGGATAAGGATAGGAATGGAGAAAACCCCAACTCGTAAATCCCGAAGTATTTGTGTATTTTCTGGGGCTTTTCCTGGAAAAGATGAAGAGTATTTAAAGGCAGCCAACCATTTGGGTAGAGTATTAGCTGAGCGAAAAATACATTTAGTTTATGGAGGAGGTAGTGTCGGATTAATGGGAGGTGTAGCATCAGCAGCATCTTTAGGAGGAAGTCAAGTTTTGGGCATCATCCCTGGACCTTTGAAATTTGTTTCTGGGGGCACGATTGGAGAAGAATTAGTGGTTAAAAATTTGCAAGAGCGTGTGTTACAAATGCTTTTAAATGCTGATGCTTTTATCGCTCTACCAGGTGGTTTTGGCACGTTGGGAGAAGTCTTTCAAATTGCTTCCATGGCCCAACTTAATTTGCATAAGAAACCCATTGGGCTTTTAAATGTTAACAATTTCTTTACAGGTCTGATAGCTTTTATGGATTATGCTATGCAGAAGAATTTCATATCAAGAGTGGCACGGCGAATCATAATATCCGCAACAACTGCTGAAGAATTGCTAGATAAAATACAAGCTTTTGTTCCTGAACCAGATCCAGCAATGATTCAGATAGACTGGACACGACAGTCTTTTCCGACCAGTTCACTCCCATAATGGTCCTCTACTCACCCTGTTGAAGTATTGTGGAAGAAAGAAGCGATCTGATCCGTTTTTTCTTGTCCTTTAGTTTTATTATCAGCATTTTCTTTCGCGTTTCAGTTTTTCTTTTCAAGGAATTTCTTTTCTTATAAGATAGTTTCGTCCATGCTGATATTAAAACCATGGGACAATGCCTTTAGGTTGGAATGGCTGAGTAAAGAGTAATTTTTATTACTCTTGAGACGCATCCTATTAGGTCTACTAGGCATAACATTTTGGGGTAGTTAAGCTTTAACCTTATTTGGATGACATATCTCACAAGGGAATCTATATTTACTGAAGAAAATATTAGATGAACCTTGGATATTGATTCCAAACATCCGTTCCCTTTACATAATTTGTCAGTGTTATTGTCATCATCAAGATTCACTCATCTTATCGAAGTTTAAATTTTTGCACTCACCTATTATGAAAATTCACACTTTCGAAGAAAATTATTCCAATTTCAATTGCTTTCATATAAATTTCGCTCGAGGTCCTAAGGAAAGCTCCTTAGCCTCAAAATCAATTTTCATCATCGGGGTTTTAAGGATGGAACCTTTGCCTCGAAAACAATCAATTTTCATCATCGGGGTTTTAAGGATGAAACCTTTGCCTCGAAAACAATCAATTTTCATCATCGGGGTTTTAAGGAAGGAACCTTTGCCTCGAAAACAACCAATTTTCATCATCGGGGTTTTAAGGATGGAACCTTTGCCTCGAGATCAATCATTCAGTCCATCTTACAACGATAGAACCTTTCCTATCGTTAGAGGTTCTAAGGACCTTTCCTTAAACCTCAAACAAACAATCAATCATTCAGTCCATCTTACAACGATAGAACCTTTCCTATCGTTAGAGGTTCTAAGGATCTTTCCTTAACCTCAAACAAACAATCAATCATTCAGTCCATCTTACAACGATAGAACCTTTCCTATCGTTAGGGGTTCTAAGGATCTTTCCTTAAACCTCAAACAAACAATCAATCATTCAGTCCATCTTACAACGATAGAACCTTTCCTATCGTTAGAGGTTCTAAGGACCTTTCCTTAAACCTCAAACAAACAATCAATCATTCAGTCCATCTTACAACGATAGAACCTTTCCTATCGTTAGAGGTTCTAAGGACCTTTCCTTAAACCTCAAACAAACAATCAATCATTCAGTCCATCTTACAACGATAGAACCTTTCCTATCGTTAGAGGTTCCAAGGACCTTTCCTTAAACCTCAAACAAACAATCAATCATTCAGTCCATCTTACAACGATAGAACCTTTCCTATCGTTAGAGGTTCCAAGGACCTTTCCTTAAACCTCAAACAAACAATCAATCATTCAGTCCATCTTACAACGATAGAACCTTTCCTATCGTTAGAGGTTCCAAGGACCTTTCCTTAAACCTCAAACAAACAATCAATCATTCAGTCCATCTTACAACGATAGAACCTTTCCTATCGTTAGAGGTTCCAAGGACCTTTCCTTAAACCTCAAACAAACAATCAATCATTCAGTCCATCTTACAACGATAGAACCTTTCCTATCGTTAGAGGTTCTAAGGACCTTTCCTTAAACCTCAAACAAACAATCAATCATTCAGTCCATCTTACAACGATAGAACCTTTCCTATCGTTAGAGGTTCTAAGGACCTTTCCTTAACCTCAAACAAGCAATCAATCATTCAGTCCATCTTACAACGATAGAACCTTTCCTATCGTTAGAGGTTCTAAGGACCTTTCCTTAAACCTCAAACAAACAATCAATCATTCAGTCCATCTTACAACGATAGAACCTTTCCTATCGTTAGGGGTTCTAAGGATCTTTCCTTAAACCTCAAACAAACAATCAATCATTCAGTCCATCTTACAACGATAGAACCTTTCCTATCGTTAGGGGTTCTAAGGACCTTTCCTTAAACCTCAAACAAACAATCAATCATTCAGTCCATCTTACAACGATAGAACCTTTCCTATCGTTAGGGGTTCTAAGGACCTTTCCTTAAACCTCAAACAAACAATCAATCATTCAGTCCATCTTACAACGATAGAACCTTTCCTATCGTTAGAGGTTCTAAGGACCTTTCCTTAAACCTCAAACAAACAATCAATCATTCAGTCCATCTTACAACGATAGAACCTTTCCTATCGTTAGAGGTTCTAAGGATCTTTCCTTAACCTCAAACAAACAATCAATCATTCAGTCCATCTTACAACGATAGAACCTTTCCTATCGTTAGGGGTTCTAAGGATCTTTCCTTAAACCTCAAACAAACAATCAATCATTCAGTCCATCTTACAACGATCTTTCCTTAACCTCAAACAAACAATCAATCATTCAGTCCATCTTACAACGATAGAACCTTTCCTATCGTTAGGGGTTCTAAGGACCTTTCCTTAAACCTCAAACAAACAATCAATCATTCAGTCCATCTTACAACGATAGAACCTTTCCTATCGTTAGAGGTTCTAAGGACCTTTCCTTAAACCTCAAACAAACAATCAATCATTCAGTCCATCTTACAACGATAGAACCTTTCCTATCGTTAGAGGTTCCAAGGACCTTTCCTTAAACCTCAAACAAACAATCAATCATTCAGTCCATCTTACAACGATAGAACCTTTCCTATCGTTAGAGGTTCCAAGGACCTTTCCTTAAACCTCAAACAAACAATCAATCATTCAGTCCATCTTACAACGATAGAACCTTTCCTATCGTTAGAGGTTCCAAGGACCTTTCCTTAAACCTCAAACAAACAATCAATCATTCAGTCCATCTTACAACGATAGAACCTTTCCTATCGTTAGAGGTTCTAAGGACCTTTCCTTAAACCTCAAACAAACAATCAATCATTCAGTCCATCTTACAACGATAGAACCTTTCCTATCGTTAGAGGTTCTAAGGACCTTTCCTTAACCTCAAACAAGCAATCAATCATTCAGTCCATCTTACAACGATAGAACCTTTCCTATCGTTAGAGGTTCTAAGGACCTTTCCTTAAACCTCAAACAAACAATCAATCATTCAGTCCATCTTACAACGATAGAACCTTTCCTATCGTTAGAGGTTCTAAGGACCTTTCCTTAAACCTCAAACAAACAATCAATCATTCAGTCCATCTTACAACGATAGAACCTTTCCTATCGTTAGAGGTTCTAAGGATCTTTCCTTAACCTCAAACAAACAATCAATCATTCAGTCCATCTTACAACGATAGAACCTTTCCTATCGTTAGGGGTTCTAAGGATCTTTCCTTAAACCTCAAACAAACAATCAATCATTCAGTCCATCTTACAACGATAGAACCTTTCCTATCGTTAGAGGTTCTAAGGACCTTTCCTTAAACCTCAAACAAACAATCAATCATTCAGTCCATCTTACAACGATAGAACCTTTCCTATCGTTAGAGGTTCTAAGGACCTTTCCTTAAACCTCAAACAAACAATCAATCATTCAGTCCATCTTACAACGATAGAACCTTTCCTATCGTTAGAGGTTCTAAGGACCTTTCCTTAAACCTCAGAGTTTAGGCGGCGAGAAGGTTTTCAATGCCTAGCTAAGCTGGACGAAATTTGGTAACTAACTTTGCATACATCATGTCCCATGAAGCATGCAAAGGGGGGCAGCTGTTGACACCCAATTTCGTCCGGCCATTAAAATAATTTTAAAAAAAAATTAAATAAAAAAAAATTAAATAAAAAAAAAATGTATTATTATTATTATTATTGTTATTATTATTACTAAATTTTTTTTAATTAGTTTAAAATATATATATATTTTTTTTTGTTTTGTTTTGTGAAGATTTGATATATGTGTGTATATGTGTATGTTTGAAAGAAAAAAAGAAAACTCCATAAAAATGACAAAATTTAAAAGTTTGAGGTAAAAATGACAAAATTAAGAAGTTTCAGGCAAAATTGACAAATTCTGAAAGTTCCAGGAGCATTTGGCAGTTTGTCACATAAAATTTTGAGCCTGCCGACGTTTTTGGCTCAAATTGACAGAAAATGACAAAATTGTCAAAATCAGAAGCTTCAGGAACTTATCCAGAGGCTGAGAGACGTAAAGGACTAAAATTGTCATTTTACCAATTTAAGAGATAAGTTTGAAATTTTTTATTAATTTATCCATCAACAGTTCAGCTAAACTTCCTCTATAAATAGCCCCCCAAATTTTGTGCTGAACACAGAAAAAAAATAGCAAAAAAACTTAGAGCTCCGTTTTAAAAAAAGAGAAAATTACAGCCCTTAGCCCCAGCCCTCTTCCCTTCTTCCCCAGAAAGCCAAATTTTTTTTTTTACTGCTGTTCCCTCTCTCTCTCTCTCTCTCTCTCTCTCCGCCGTGCCCCTCGCCGTCCGCCGCCGCCGTGCCTTCCTCCTCGCCGTGACGCCGTCTTCCTCCTTCGCCCCTGGCCGCCGTCCACTTCTCCCCAGCCGTGCACCGTCTTGGCCGCCAAAACCACTCCCTGCCCCTGCTCCCGCGTTGTTGCTCTGTTCTTCTTCATTCTTCAGATTCAAAATTAAACTGCTAGGGTAAAACCCCTACTTAATCTTCTATCTTTTCATTCTTTTTCACTTTGGTTACTAACTTTTTCTTTTGTTCTTGCAGAATTAATTATTAACCTTTTTTAATTTTTACTTATTTGTTTATTATTTGTTTATTACTAACCCTTTCTTTATTGTTGTTATTAACAACTAACAACTAACAACTAACTTACTAACTTTTATTATTGTTAATTAATTAATTTAATTAACTTTGTTAATTAATTTAATTAAACTTGGGTAACTTTTTATTATTGTTGTTAATTAATTAATTTAATTAACTTTGTTAATCAATTAATTAATTTGGCTAACTTTTATTATTATTGTTAATTAATTTAATTAACTTGACTAACTTTTTATTATTGTTGTTAATCAATTAATTAACTTGGCTAACTTTTATTTATTGTTGTTAATTAATTAACTTAATTAAACTTGGCTAACTTTTTATTATTGTTGTTAATTAATTAACTTAATTAAACTTGGCTAACTTTTATTTATTGTTGTTAATTAATCAACTTAATTAAACTTGGCTAACTTTTATTATTGTTGTTAATTAATTGACTTAATTAAACTTGGCTAATTTTTATTATTGTTGTTAATTGTTAATCTAACTTTACTAACTTTTTTATTGTTATTAACAACTAACTATATTAATTGTGCTAACTTTTATTATTGTGTTATTAAAGTGGATGGCCAAAAAGCCCCACTTTATTAATTTTTTTTTTAACTAAAAGATTAAAAAAAGGAATTTTATGTGAATAATTTCCTAAAGGCTAATAAAATTTTTTTTTTTATTTTGAAACAAAGTTTTTATTCCTTTTAATAAACAAACATAATGAAATAAATAAATACAAATTATTTTTTTAAATACATCTTTAAAAGTGATGTTTTTTTTTTCTAATTAATAATTGATAATGAAATATAAAAAAGAAATTAAATTCCATGTCCAAATGATCCGCCAGGATCCATGGCTTGGAAAATATTTTTTAAATAAAGTATATAAATAAATTTTCCTTTATTATTAAAAAAAATAAAAAAAACTTTGGACTAATATTTTTTATTTATCTCTTTATCCAGCAAAATAATAAAATATAATTTTTTTGGTTTCTTTATTAATAAAAAGAATAAAGGAGTAAAAATTTTCTTGGGCTAATATTTTACTTATTTCTTTCAAAATAATAAAAAAAAAAAGATATAATATTTTTTTTTGTTTTTGTTTCCTTTATTAAATAAAATTTTATTCAAATGATTTCAAATAAAGGTAATAATAAAAATCTTTTAGCAAACAAAAAGAACATAAAAAAAATCATATAAATATCAAAAACTTTTTATACATATAAATCTTTGATTTCTTTAATCTTTTTTCAAAATAAATTATATAAATATCAAAACTTTACCTTTATTTTCCTTATTAAATAATCATTTTTGCTTAATTTTTTTATCAAAAATAAAACAAACAAATATTAAGATTTTTATTTTATTTTTGAAATATATATATAAATTTCTGGTTTCATCATTAAATAAATAAAGTTTTGTTTACTTTTTGATTTACCTTTTATTAAATAAAATATTAAGGCTTCACTTTTATTTTTAAAATATACATATAAATCTTTAGTTTTCTTCATTAAATAAACAAAACCTTGATTAAATAATTACTTTCTTGGTTCATCTTTTATCAAATAAAAAAAATAAGCTTAAAAAAATAAATATGTATAAATATCAAGACTTTCTTTATATAAATCTTTTCTTTATTATTTTATTGAATAATTAATTTTGGTTAATCTTTTAAATAAAAAATCAAATACATGAGAATTAAGATTTTATTTTCAACTCTTTTGTTTTCTTTGGTAAATAAATAAAATCCTGGTATTAAATAATTATTTTAATAAAAAATTAGTTCATGGTATATTGGCTGGAAACTGTCTCGTGCCCGCTTTTGAGCTGCTTCACCTGGTGAAGAGGGTCTGGCTGAGTAACAACGCCCCGTACCATGATCAAAGATTTTTTTTTATTTTATTTTTTTTAAACTCTTTGATTCCTTTAAATTAACTTCTTATTAAATAAAAAAAATTAATTGCTTTTGAATTCTTTTATAAATTAAGAAAAAAATCAGATAAAAATAAAAGAAAGATAAAAAAAGAAATAAAAGAAAGATAAAAAAAGAAATAAAAAAAAAAGAAGATAAGAAAAATAAGATAAAAGATAAAAAAAAAGAAAAGAAAAGAAAGAAAAAAAAAGAAGTAAAAATATAAAGACAAATTTTTAGTTAGTATTAAAAATCATTACCTTTTAAAAAATTAATTTCAGGAATTAAATAATTACGATTAAGTAAATCAATTTCCATATCCGGATGATCCGGCAGGATCTACGGTTTGGAAAATATCAATTTTTTTAAAATAAATAAATTAAATAAAAAGATAAAAATCCATATTTTTACAATATGGATAAAATTGTTTAAAATTTCACCAAATTCCGTGTCCAAATGACTCGGCAGAGTCCATGGTTCGGAATCCAAAAATCTTCCGTGTCCAAATGACTCGGCAGAGTCCATGGTTCGGAAGTATCAAATTTTATCCAACTTAATTACCAAAAATCCACATTTTCGACTAATTCAGTTAAAATATCTAAATTAACTGAAATTTTTTTTAAAAGCAAAGTAAAACAAAATTAAAATCAACTAAGGTGCCAATTTTTGGGCGTTTTAACAAAGTTGTTTCAACGTAACCGTACTCCCGAACCCCCGAACTCTCGCAGACCATATTTTAGGTGACCAATCGACCTAAGTAAACTGATTGGTGGCGACTCCCGAAAACCCGACGTTGCCACAGAGCCAAAATAAACCTCGTATGGCATTGTTAGTGGAGAGAGATCATAGTAGAGTACTAATTAACAATTTCTTCCAGCACTGTTAGAGTCAACTCGGACTCCATAGAAAAAAAAGGGAAAGAAAGAAAGAAAGAAAAGTAAGAAAGAGAAAAAGCAGGACGGCTTTTCTAGGTAGAAGGAACTGGTGTCATAGCCATAGGTAATGATAGCTGCTAGGTAGCCACTAATTAATTTTTTTTGGTACAGTAACAATCTTGGCACTAATTAATCTAACCAAATCTAATCAAAGGTTTTGGTGGTGAATCAGTGAATGGGTTTGGTTGATGATAAGTTAATTATGGGAATGCTAATCATTAACGGTCTTAGTGCATGTATTAAGGAGGGATTCTCTTAACAGCGTACAATCCAAGATTCTGCAGGTAATCTGTACCTCGTCTGGATTCATTCACGCGCCACTCTCCACCCTTCGATTGGATCTCCATCATGCCTTCCCTGCTCATTTACCCACGTGTATCTTTTACCCCTTTTTTCCTCCATGTAGTAGTCTTGGAATCCATAAGTGATTAGAGAGAGTAAGAGAAATCAGAAATTTGTTTTTTTTTTTGGGTACACAGGAGATAGGTGAATGGGGGAGGGAGGATTGAAATTTGAACATCTTGCTTATAAGCATAAGTTTACTATAAAAGGATAGTTAGATTTTTTTTTTATTTTTTTACTTCCAATAAGTGAAAAAAAACACTATGTTAAATAAGTACTAAAATTTAAGGGGTAATTCATTTTAATTTAAGTTAGATTAATCCTCTTCCCCCAAGCACCCCCTCATTTGAAACTTGGCTATTGTACCTTCTCGCGTCCCAGTCAAATTGGCAAGTGGAATGACTTTCTTTTCTTGTTTCCTCATTATGGGTTATCTAGTTAGGTCGGAAAGAGCTTGTCTTACAAAACCCTCCCTTTAATGCTCCATCTCTTTTCTCCAAAAGAAACTCTCTTATTCAGATGCTTCTCTCTTTAAGGGACTTTAAGCAGCATTTGCCTTCTTTTATGGCTAACTAGCCAAACCCACAATGTCACATGTGGGGTTTGTGTAAATGGCAAAGCAAAGACAAATTGATATCCCTCAAATATTTGTAGTTGATGGACATGACACTGATCATTTGGGCTCGGAGCTGCTGCCTAGCTTTGGCAGGATACCAATGCTCCACCGAGACTTCAAAAGGGTCAAGTTTGGACCAATGGGGAGTATGTGCTTGAAGCGGAGCTTGTTGCCATCTGAGGAGCCATGCATACGACTTCTAGACAACATCTTCATAATATCACCATTTTATCAAATTGCTCACAAGCAATAATTGCTTTAAGAGAGAATGTGATACTGAGTCCTTCTCTGGTAAGCCTAGTTCAAGAATTGGTGACTTTAATGGAGACCTTGGATCACTGCTGTTTGGTAATCATGCCTTGGCAGCATGTGTCTCCAATTCACTCTTATGCTGCTCTGTTACTTGCTCAATCTCTTTCGTAGCTTTTTGTTGCTTCTGATTATAAAAATAAAATATTCAGATTGATATAAAATAAATTATTTCTATTTTTATGACATTTTCCACAATTGATGTCATTTAAAAGTTGATACTGTAGAAATATAATAATATATTAAATAATATTTTTTTATAATCTAATTAAATTTTTATAAATTTTTATTTATTAATTATAAAAATAAAATTTAATAAAAAATTATTGAGTGGTTATTATATTTATATAGTTTCAAATGACATGGGTTCTAGAGAGAAGAGTAGCAAAATCAGTTTGGATTACCTAACTTATGTTAAAATGAATTGACACTAAGTTTCTCATAATAAAAACATAAGTTATTTCATATTTACATTTTTTTTCTAGAATCAATGTTATTTTGAAGCTAATATATTGTGTGTCCTCCTAATAATTACTTAAATGATAATTTTTTAATGCATTGTTTCCTTATCCATCTGAAGACATTGATAAGAAAATACTTTTTTAATAAAAAATATTTAAAATCCTTTTACGAATTCTTAATCTATAAATTTACAATTATTTTAGAATTTGGTTAAATAATCACTAAAAATATACAAATAATATTTTTTTAGAGAATAAAAAATATCCGTGTAAATTATTATTTTTTTATCAATGAAGGATCTTTTGGCCCAAAAAAAAAATTCTAATGAATTTCAAAAAATTTCAACCAAAATAACAACCATGTATAAATATTCATCAAAATAAACAAGGAAAGAAATTTCTGACTACTTGGTTAGGTTATGATTAATTAGGATAATGTAACAATTTTATAGTGTTATTATTGGTTCAATTCATGAGTGATTGAATCGAACTTTTTTTTTTTAATGATTCAAGGCATGCATATGTGACGATATTTGTTTCTATTCTCATGTAGTATCAGCAATCATACACATTTTATTGAAAAAAAAAATGATAAAACATTAGCTAGCAAGCGGCAGGTACAACCTAATTACACGATGCAGACGAAGACAAGGGCATGAGGTGGAAGAGGGTGCTTGGAGAAGCAGAAGCAAGCAACTGTCAAAGACATTAAACTTGTGGCTCAATTTTGTTATGGGATCTACGTGCAACCTCTTTTCCCTGTCTTTTTTGCAGCTAGATTCAGTGGCCTGAGTTAATGTTCCTTTTTCGAACCTAAGGTTGAAAAGCTGTTGACTGATACGGTTGGTTCTATTAAATCTCTTGTGATTCTATATACCTCTATGTATTTAGCAATTATTAAATTTTCGTTGGATGTTTACCATGTTGCAATTGACTAGCTATCCAGTTTTCTGGTATAAGCTGTTTTTCTGACCAATGAAGCATATGATGCCAAATAGCCAAAGCGTCTCCACGCCACTGGCAAAATGGTAAAGTGTTGAGAACACCAAATCTAGAATCTCAGATTTGAATCCCCTCCTCCCTTTCTTAATCTTACAAATGTCTACTGCTTTAGTTACCTTTTAAAGCCCCAAATGCTGTCAGACACCTCTCTCCCTATAATATAAATATATGTCTTTCTATATCTTGTAGTCCTATATGATTGATTCTGAGTGACAAAAATAACAAACACAAGGTTATCTTCGTGGCACCAAATAGAAAATAACAAAAAATGGCTCTCGAGCAAATCAAAATTTTCACAAGAGCAATATGATGTTGGCTTAAAACAGTCAGACGAAATATGACTCATACTTATGGATTGTTAGTAAGTCGAAAAGAATCCAATGCTCTTGGTTCGAATAGTGTCATAATCAGTTGATAGCTATACTAAGTTGTTGAAATCTTGGAAGCTGCAGAGAAATTAGCAGCAGGTGATTTGTTGTCGGGGATTGAGTAAGTAGAGATCGATTACAGCAGAAGCCTGAGTGGTGGGGAACTGCTATTTGGAATGTTCTTTTGTTCTTATGAGGCTGGAGTTATTTGATCAAATTCCAACTTTGTGTTTGGTGTAATGTAATTTCTTAAATAGCAGGGGAAGGCCAAATTGTTCAGCTTCTAGCTGGCGTTTTTGTATTTGTACTTGTAATTTCTTTAACAATATCTTTTCTTCTCTGTTCAGAAAAAAGAAAAAGTAACACCTTTTTCTTAAAAAATGATTACCATATTCTTTCCGTCTCGTAACTAGAGGTGGGAACTGGTTAGGATTGGCCCGGGCTCAACTGGTCTTGGTCCTGAGTCATTAGGATTGGGCTTGGCCCTGTTGGACGCAGGGAGGTTCTGGGGCGGGTCCGGGGTGGATTTGGTTATTTTTTTATAAAAAAATTAGAACCATAATTAATTATATAAGTCATAAATATTTTTAAGAAAAAACATCACTTTCGGTGTAAGTTTTATTAAGTTAAAAAATTAAATGACACTTACAAATAATTGGAACGGGCCTTACATTTTGAAATGGCAAAAACGTTCCGGAAATGATGAATAATAGAAACCTATAATCTATGTTAAACAGCATAATCAGATCAAATACAAACTACATGTATGATTGAAAAAAAAAAAAATCCAAGTCTCGGTATCGGATATTACCTCATCATCGGAACTCTTTTGGTCTTACTGCCGGAGTGCTGCGATGCCCCAATCTTGATTGCACACGCATACTTCTACCGCGTCGGGTGTTAATCTTGATCGTTTTTCTGATATCACTTATTTTTCGGCACTAAACACTGCCTCAGATGAGACGATCGATATTGGAACGGCAAGAATCTCCTGTGCGATTATTGACAAGATCAGAAACCTTGATCTCTTTTGTTTCCACCACTCTAAAATGTTGAGGTCGCTTACCTCGAACGATGTGTTGAGATAGTCATTGACCTTAGCTAATCCCGATGTCGTCGGTCGAGGTCGTTTGAGCATTTGGAGGGCCGGGTTGAATCTTGATGAGATTGATTTCCTTGGAGGCTCGATTTGAGGAGCTTCGAATCTTACCTTATCCGAATGCTGCTCACAATATAACTTGTTTAAAGAATGCAAGTACTCGGAAGCAGTAGCAATCATAGCCAAAACATTTATATGAGACATTTATAAATAAGTATGAAAAGTTCCTTCAAGCAATGTTATTGTGCCCGTTAATTTGACATATGGGTCAAGTAAAGAAGCGACTAAAAAGATAGGTGGAATGTTTTTGAAATATTGAAGCCACTTAGCCCGCATGGCTTCGACAGTCGGTTTTAACAACTCATCATCTTTAAACTGATGTAAAGCATATGTGATGTTCACTAAATGAAACAAAACTTGATGAGTGGTTGGGTAGAAAACACCAGAGAAAAATTCAGTTGCATTGTAAAAAAACTAAAGCAATTTACCGGTTTTAGAATATTTGTCCCAAACTTCAGTTGTAAGAAATTCACAACCCATTTTTAAATTCATGAAATGTGACAACAAATTTGCATATGGGAATGCATCTTGCAACATAAAAAATGTGGAGTTCCAGCAGGTTGGGCAATCCAATTTAAACCGTTTCCAATAAAATGGTTTTTGATTTTCAATACAAAAGCTTTTAAATTCACGAAAAACAGCAGGTTTGGACATCAAATATTTTAATGAGTTTCGAATAGGCAAAATTTCATTTTGTAGAACTTCTAAATCCTTTTGCACACAAATGTTCAAAATATGACACATGCATCTAACGTGAAAGAATGCACCGTTGAGAGGTGGTTTTAAGTTTTGACTTAAAAGACGAACGACAACATCATTATTTGAAGCATTATCAAATGAAATGCACAGGACTTTATCAGTACAAAAATAATCATGTAAAGTTTCTAAGATGCATTTGAATATTTGATAACCAATATGATTTGTTTCAATAACCTTAAATGACAAAATTCATTTTTGCATTATCCAATCAGAATTAGTCCAATGAGAAGTAACACAATAGAATGATTTACCTATAGGTGATATCCACATATCAGAAGTAAATGCCACACAATGATCAAGAGCAAAAAAATAGGCTTGCAAATCTGATTTTCTTACTTCAAATTGTCTAAAGCTTTCTTTCCTAGCGGTTTTCCTAGATACTTTTCTAAATGCAGGATTTAATTGTGATTTTATCCAATATTCTAGGTGGACATCTTCAGCTTGTGAAAAAGGTTTTTCGGTAAGTATCATCCAATTTACCATACATTTTCTACAAGATTATTGGTTAAAATAAAATATACCTAGCCCACCGGTGCCGGTTGTAGATCCAAGTTGTGTTTGTCCTTCAGAACTAGTTCCGGCACTGGGGAGTACGTTAGGATGTTGATTTTCAATATACCGCTTTAGTGTTCCAGTGCCGGAAATTCTTTTTATGCACCAATTTTTCCCCGCAATGTTTGCATTTCCTGTACCTCGACTCCCCTTTGTGTATGAGCTCATAATGCTCCCAAACCCAAGCAATTAGTCTCGTGGATTTACCTTGTGCTTCGGTTTCCTCCACAACGGGTCAATGACTTGTAGGCGTTGGTTTTGTTGACGAATTATCGGACGACATCGCATCCAACTCTTCCACTTCATCATTGGATAATTGATTTTCGAGACTCAAATCGTAATTCGTTATATCAATTACGGCATCATCGTCATGCAACTCTTGAATTGAAATGCCTTTATCGGTGGGCCGAGAACGACGACGGAACAAGGCTCGGAGGCCGGTGGTGTGGAGATGAACTCTTTGTCGACTTACCCTGTCCTTTTGAAGCCATGACTCACGAACTAATAGTAGTGATTAATGCAAAATCAAGAGGAGATTATGAAGATATTAGGATGAGATTAGTAAGAAATTTGGAAGAGATTAAAAAAATAAGGAAAATACTTGAGAGAATATAGTAGAGGAAGAAGAGAGATTGAGTGATTGTGTGAGGATTGAGTGAAAATGACATTGGTATTTATAGGCGAAGGGAAAAAATTAGTTTGACCAAAAAATTCTTGAAATTTAGTTGTTGGGAGGGGTAAAAATGAAAATTTGGGGCTAAAATGTAGCAAAAAACCGTTGGAAGGCATGCTGTGTAATTAACCATTTTTTTTAAAATTTTTTACAGGGAGCCGTTGGGCGCCAGTGGCTGGTTTGAGGTGGCGGGGCGGGGCGGGTCACAGGTTTTTAATGGGCCGGGGTGGTCCATTTTGAGCATCTTCTTCCTCTCGGGCCCATATTCGGCCGACACTTTTCCGAGCTTTGGCCGGGGCAAGCCGAGGTGGGTTTGACCAGGTCGGGACGGGTTTGACTTTCGGTCAGGTCCTGATTTGGGCCGGATTGACCCGGCCCACGTCCCACCTCTACTCGTAACATATGCATATGCTGAAAAATGACATGTATTATGGGACCGATGAGGTATCATTGTAAAGGCTCTCTTAACATTTGCTCTACTTTGAATGTTGAGGTACGTAAATATCAAGTTATTTCCCTCAAATAAGTTTTATTAAGTAAGGAAGGCAAGCTAAGTAAGGTTAAATTGAGTTCCAAAGTGTAATTGGCACCTAAAAGGAAAGGAGAGCAAAATATTAATTTTGGCCCAAGTCAGTGGCATGACCGTAATTTCAATAAAATTAGGTTCATGAAAGTATTTTGAGCTAATTGATTTAAGACCAAATGTGTTTATAGCTATTTGAACCAAAAGCGAAAGTTAAGAGTGAAAAATGTACTAAGTGAAAAATTGAGCTATTATGTTTTATAATGACTTATATGACTTAAAGGCAAAGTGTTTGGGTAAGAAAAACCTTTTAATAGGACCAAGGAGTGTCGGTGTAGGAAGAGTTTAAGTGGCCTAAGTGATTGAAAGTTAAGTTTGAGGGCTAAAGTGTCAAATGGAAGAGAGGTTGGCTATATAAGTGAAAGAGATGACACTATTCATCATTTCCCCCATTTGCCATTTTCGTGGCTCTCTCTCCTCCATACCTCTCCACCTCCATACCTCTCCACCTTCAAAGCTCCCATTCTAGCCAAAATTCTATGAAAATTGAAGGTCCTAAAGCCATCCTAACAAGCCCTTAGCTTATTTTTAGTGGATTTGGTGCATTTGGAGTTGTTCTTACAAGTTTTTGGTTCAAATCCTAAGGTAAACGTCTTTGATCCTTGTGGGTTAGTTCTAAGCTTATTAAATGGTTAGAAGTGGTCTTAATTTTGTGCCTTTGGTGTCCAATTTGGTTGATTTCAAGCTTGGAACTCAAAGGAACTGCATGGAGCTCAAGTGTGTTTGTTGCTTGTTTCTTTCTTTAAGGATGATTTGAGGCAAGGGATTTAAATTAATTTAGCTCAAATAATGCACAGAAATGTAGCATTATGTGTGGGAATGAAATAAAAACAAGACCTATGTGAATTAGTTCTAGGATGTGAAAGTTTGAGAGCAAATTTCGTGCAAGTTCGCACGCTATTGTACAATGCCAGTAAACCTTAGGATTCCAGAACGTTGATGCCTTTGGCAACGCATTGCCAAGGCATTAGTCATTAAAGCTCGGGGCATTTTATGTATGTTGCAAACTCTCAGTTATCATTCTTAGGCTAACTTAATATGTTCCCTAGCCTCGATTAGGTTTAGAACTCATTCCTAAGTTGAGAATTATGCATTATTTAGGTGGTAGCTAAGTGGTGTGGTTAAGGTAGAGTAAATAATGGTGGCTAAGGGGGTTAAAGTTTTTAAGTTGCTAAGGGAGCACTAAGGGGATTAAGGCAGGTTTAAATTCTTTATTGGCCAAGTGGAAGGTCATAGATCTTCAGGCAATGAAAAAGAAACCTAAGAGGATCCTAACAAAACTTTATGGTTTGGTAAGTAAGCCACTAAGGAGCCCTGAGCTAAGCTTGAAGAGCTTGATAAGTTGAACCACATAGGGCAGCTGCCCTACACAATAAGTTAAAAGAAGACACAGGTAAGGAAGGAGTAAGCGGTGACTTATTCTAAGTAGCCCGTCAAGGCGGGCAAGGGTTGAGTGAGCAATGACTTACTCTAAGGTACTCGTAAGAAGACTTCATGGGGTTAGTTAAATGCTAGCATAGGAAATGAGGGCCAGTATCCAAGTACCCAGCCGTATGATATCATGGAAAGTCTAGCACCTACTGGTGTAAAGAAGTCCTAAGTGCATCTATATGTGCATATTTCATTCATTCATTCATCCATCCATTATTTGCATTGTTTATCGTTGTTCTTATCCTTGTTTTTGGTTGTGTTGTTGATTACTTGCTTTGTTTTGTATGTTATATATATATATATATATATATATATATATATATATATATATATATATATATATATTTGTATGCTTGTTATGCTTTGCATGCTTGCATTTGTTTCCCTTTGCAGGTAACAAATCCTTTACTGTGTACTTTTGAGTACTCATCCCTTAAGTGTTGTGCAGGTTAAATGGGTTAGTTGGGCTTAACAGTTGGTAAGGGGCAGCTGTTAAGGCTAAGTTTTATTGGATTGAAGGCATTCTCTAAGTAGGAAACTCCAAGTTTCCAAGTTACTTATGACATAAGCTAATACTGACCAAAGTGTTTGCCTTATAGTTTGAGGCTAAGTGAGTACAAGGAAAGTGTAGCCCATCACTTGAAGCTAGCTTTTTTGGGTGAAGAACTATGGATGAATCTTAATAGATATAGGTTGTTTCTTCTAAATGTATGGCATTTTCATACAATGAGATTATTTACACTAGTGTCCATTGGTGTGTATAACACTAGGGTTACATTTAAGTGCATAGAAGATTGATATGTATGTACATAGTTGTTACTTGAAGTTAAGGAACTAAAGTTTTTATGTCTTGGCTTATTTTCATTTATGTTTTATGAGTTGCTGCGCCACAGTTTTCTTTATAGTTTTAATTTATTGTTATTGTATGGCCAGGACAATGCATGCATATTTCCTATGCAGGGTAGGCTAAGTAACTAATTGCATGTAACGATTCAAGATACTTAACGAGTAATAACTAGCTAATTGCAACTTAAGTGAGATCATAGTTCCTAAATAGTCTACCAGTGTCAGTAAAATCAAGGCATTGGGACCCTATTCCGCCTCAATCATTCTTATTAGCTATTAGGAAGTTGGATATCTGTGAAAAAGTACTTTATTGTGCAACATATTTACTAAATCAAAACTTATGGAAATAAGGTCGAAGGTGCTCGAGTTACAGATGATTAACAAAAGTAAAAATCTGCAATTTTGTTAGGCAAGATATAAGCAGACGACATAGATATAAATCCAAATGGGTTTTATATGCATATAATTCAGGTCTAAGTACAACTTATAACATTTATAAAACTAATTTTATAGATTTATCTAAATTCAACATTATTAAAAAGGACTAACTTATATACTACGGCTTCAGTGAGATGTCGGTAAGTGTCGGTAAGACGTCCTCTCTCTCTTTTTTTCTCATATCCTTTCTACCTAGCCATTGATTGGAGGACCCAACACCCAAGTTCTGAGTTTCAGAGGTTGGTTATTGATGAAGAAATCCAACCTACTTCGTAACAGAAATAGACATGAGAGAAATTTCAAGGACCAGTTCAGGCCCAACAATCCGTCACTATTTCCTTTTAGCAAAGAGGAAAAATAAAAAAGCACAAACAAGAGACGATAGATGGAGCCATTGACAATTTAATCCGACAACACGAGATGGGTTGACAGGAAAACCAACCATTCATGTCATGTTGAAACTGCAACCCGGTCTATAAGTGCGACAACTCGTCGTTTTCTTCTCCCACCATCTCCATGTATGGCAGCGGCTTGGATTTGGATAAGTTGACTATTATATGTTGGACTTATTACTAATGATAATAATGATTGGAGAACCTTGAAATTTTCACATTGCATAAAACAACTGTGTTTTTAAAACCGAATTGTACTTTAAACTATTAGAATCTTTAGGTTACAGTTCAAGAAGTTGAATCCTCGGTTCAATATATTGTTCTTTTACATTTTTAATGCATGAGTGCTAAGTGATATGACAAAAATAGAAAGAATAAGACTAAAATAAAATCTTATACATAGCTTAAAGATTAAGTTAGCATTTTGCCTAACACATTAAGTTTACAGACCCTAATATAAATAAATTCTATTTCCCAATTTCTATCTCTAGGCAACCCGCAAGCGATGCACTACTGTGTCTTTCTCCTTCTCCTCATTCTTCTTCTTTTTCTTTTGTCTTCTTCTTTTGTTTTGCTGATTTTTTAACTTTCCTTTCATATCATTCTTGTTTTATATACGGTACTTATTTGGAAAATTCCTTCAATATTTCTTTTCATTTAAGATTACTGATTGAAAATCTCCAAAAAATTTTGGCCTTGTTTTTCTTTTTATTTTTCCATTTTGATACTTAATTGTTTTGCTTATTGGAAGGATATGGGAATAGAAAAAGGAAGGAGAAAATCGAACAGGTATTGCCTCTTCATTTCCTCAGCCTTTTTTTTTTTTACAGCCAGTTTGAAACAGTTTTCTGGTTTATTATTTTCACCGGTTTTGAACTTAGTGTAATTGAACCAAAACCTAGACAATAAAGACCGCGGGTTCATAGTTACACTGGCTGTCTGGTCCAATATGATAACACTGCATAACATATAGAAAAATCGAAGTCTAACTAAAGGAATGCAATAAATGTAATTCTTGATAGTCCCTCAATCAATCACTAGCTCTGCTAAATCATATGAAACTTTTACTGATTAATAGACGGTGATGACTGCAAGTCATTGTGGTCTATCAACATAAAATTACCCTAACATTTGTTATATGGTCAATCCATGTGTGCCACTCAGGCGGCTAAGAAGTTCCACCGGTACATGAGCAGTAGGAAGTGCAATCCCAGAACGTGCTTTGATCCTTCTTTGTAAGAAAGGAAAAAGTGAAGTGCTTGTGGTCACTTTATCATGAAATATAACTTTATAAGGAGTACAAGTTTTTATTTTAGTATATTTTCCAACTGGGAGAAAGAATTAAAAAGTCCTAAACCTAAAGTTGGTTCACTTTACCCAGCTTTAAGTCCCGAGTCTCTACTACATTCTCACCATGAGCTCCTATTTGGTCCACTATTGTCCAGCAAACAGCAGATTTAAACCTAGCTAAGGGAAGCTCTGATGTCTCATTTAGCTATTGTAATTTTTAAAGGAAACGAGAGGCAGACGAACTGTCATTTTAACCATCCGAATGTGACACTTAGCTATTGTATATTTTTTTTTTTTTGTTTGTACCACTTGACCTAACAGTTAAGAACTAGGACACCAACTGCCCTTAGAAGAGGATCAAATTTCATTAGGTGTATCATGCGCCAACTACTGTCAAATTGCAACTGAATACCCTCCAGGTTTCAAGAAGGAGAAATATTTCCCCTAACTTTCATAGATAATTTATTGTATCATGAAATACTTGTAAAGATGCTTCTAAGCTGTTGTAATTTTTAAAAGAAAAAGAGAGCATGACAGACTAATGGTTTTACTATTCAATTATTTTAATGGTTGGACGTACAATTACTTTAATGATGTAATTTAGATAGTCCAATTATGTAAGTCCCTCTAATTGCTAAGAGCTCTATTGTGATTAATGTTTTTAAAGCTAGACCACTCACTAAATTTGAAGGGTTTTTGGCTCACAGTCAAACTAGTTCAACCAGTTAGACCATTGGGTTAAAATCACCTCCACATTTTTGTTTTGTGGCTTAATATTGACCTTATTATTACATGAAAAGTATTTTGAATTATAAAGAAACTTATGGCATTCTATTGAAAAGTATTCTAGATTATAAAGAAAGTTATGGCATACTACAAGGACTAGCCTAGTAATTGTCCAATCCAAATATCTAACCCTAGAGATCTTAAACTTTCTTCTTTCCCTTTCATTCTATCTCTAACGACAGGATTCAACATCTACCTTTCTCATTTCCCCCCAATTTCTCATCCACTTTTCTTTCTCCTCTCTTGCTTGATTTTTTGCCTTCCTTTGCTTCCACAATTTCTCACTTTTTTTTTCTTCCTCCTCATCTAACTTAATTTTATTTTTCCCTCCATCTAGTTCTGGTCCACAAGTTCATGTCTAATGGAACATTGTCAAAAAAACTTGCAAATAGAGAGGCGTGAAGTGCTTGGTTGACCAATTTGGCTTATAATAGCTATAGAGACTGCACAATCATTTGCATATCTTCACTCCGCAAATGACCCTCCAATTTACCATAAAGGCATTAAGTCCATCAACATACTTTTGGATTACAACTTTGGCTCCAAAGTAGCACATTCTAGGTTGTCAAGGCTTGGAATAACTGAAATCTCTTGTATTCATGAACCCATATAGTCATTCTCTTTTTGTTCCTCTTTGCATCTCCTTACTTGCGAAGACTACCATCATGCCATCCGCTTTTTCTTTACTTTTCATCTTTTTCCACAATTAGTTTGGAATAGCTTTTTGAATCATGGTTTTTACTAGTTCTGCTGGTTTTTACTTGTTTTGACTTTGATGTAATTGAGCCGGAACCTATGTTGTAGAGCCTAATGGTCTACAGTTGAACTAGTCGAACCATCTCGTCCAGTCCAGTTTTAAAAACTATGATTGTGATTGGATGACCCTAATTAGACCTCCATAATAATTAGATATGTTGGTACGTAGAGTTTGAGATTAGTAGCATGAAAAAGGATTTGTCTGCTGGTAGACAAATAGTTCATTTGGGACATAATGTATTTTTTAATTTAATTTTATTTTATCCTTTTATGCATGTCTTTTAAGAAATTTAGACATTTATGAATAATTAATAACTAGAAAGTCATAAAATAAAGTAAGATACATGAAAATTTTTCATAGATTATGACTTATTTTGCTGTATAAGTAATATTTTTAAAACAAAAAAATACTAATTTAAGATAGGTAGGTGGAGTTAGTGAAAATTAATTAGTTAAACTTGTAGCATTCTCAAAATTTTACGGGTATAGCTGGGTCAAGTTGGAGTTTTAGTGGGTGAGTTCAGGGAGGGTAGGTTGAGTAGAAAATTTTTTTACATCCTTAACAATGAAAATCTATTAAACATCAAGGCCCAAAATTTTAATTGTGATGCTTGGCAGTTGTAACAAGCATAAAAAAGAACAACCTACCACACAAATAGGGGTAGAAACGAGTTGAACCTAGCTCAAATAGTCCAAGCTTGAGTTTGAATCGTTTCATGTTAAGGTAGGCTCAAGCTTGATGAGCCTCATAAATAAGGCTCAAACTTGGCTCATAGTAGGCTTAAGCTTGGCTCATTAGCTTGGAAGGCTTGAACCACTAGGTTGATTAGCTCAGACGATGGAGCTTGGTTCGAGCTCAATAACTATGTTCAAGCTCTATTTGAATTATCTGTTTTTACAATGAAAAAATAACATAAAACTTACATAATTAAGACATATCCCACCAAGCACATAACCAAGGATGTTCACCTAAGTTCTATGTAAGTTATATGAAGTTACAAACAACCAAGTTCATAAAATATTTAACAACAACGAATTATGCAAATTCATAGTCTAAAATGTTCACTAGTTTGCATCCAAACTAGCAATAAGAGCAAAAGGTGGTCGAAAGTGCATTACCACTTTTAACCATTATTCATGCCTCAAAATGAATTTACAAAATTTGAAAATGCAAGATAAATCTTAATAGGAAACCCTTTAAAATATATGCATGTAGGTTGCAAACAGTTCATGACTTAAGCTCAAAATCCATTAATAAAATCATGTAAAATAACACAAAAATAAAAATTCACAAAAGTAACATATAAAAATTGAAAGCTAATAAAAAAGCTACTCAATAAAATTCAATTGCAATTAAAGAACTTGAGATGATGCTTAATAAATTTAATACCACTTTCTACACATGATGCTGTAAAACTAATTAGACTAACAAATATTTGAGTGGAAATTCTAAGGATACCAAATGTCTAAGAATAAATATTGGTTGGTCGTTGAAACTGCAAAAAATAATTCTGGTATCACTAACAACTCAGAATAAATAAATTTGTAATATAGTAGTGGAAACCAGGTCGAATCACAAGGGAAATTCTTTATCTAAAAGCTTCTTGACAGAAAACTGAAATAAAATATTGGGGGGGGGGGGGATTGTTTGCAATAAAAAAAGAGATAAAATAAAAAAAATGATCAGAGAACAAAAATTAAGAAACCTATCACGTAAGAAACCAACAAAACAATCAAAAATTCAAACTTTGGCATCAGTCAACATCCACCACCGAATTCCTACAATTGATCATCGATGCATAAATAGATCAATCAAAACTTTGAATATTCATCCTTGGAACTATTCTCATACTTCTCCTTAGTCGTAGTTAATTAGAAAACAAGCAATCTAAGTAACCCTAATTGCTAAACAACCTAAGACAAGCGTTTTGATTTAATTTAACAATTGCATTAAAAATTAGAAAGATTGATGAAACTAAATAACACCAACACAAGTGACTGCATTTAACTTATTTGAATGTTCTTCCTAAGACCTAATGATTTCTGACGCAGCAAATCACTAAATCTCAGTTGCTTCACAGATTAGAGAAGCCAAACAATTATGGATTTGATTTCTAACCCAGCAGTAAATTGAATTTGAATAACAACTAGTAGGCATCCTAGCATATAAACGAAACAATTATGAAATTAATCATAGAAGAATATCCAATACTCAAAATATTAATTAATGAATAAAAACAACTTTAATCTTACAGTGCTGAAGAATTTGGGGTTTCAGTCTTCTTCAACAAAAAATAAAAAGACTATTAAAAAGAAAAGAAAAACAAACAAGAAAAGAGACAAAGAGAGTTTGCGAAAGAGCCTCCCTTGTGGCAGCCCTTGGTCCCCTTTAATATAATTAACCTAATGTGGTTAAATCCACAAAACTCCCTAAACTTCCTATATTGTTGCAAAAGTACCCCAAACAAATAAAAAGATTCAAAATAACTAGAAGGTTTCCAAGTTGTGGGCCAAGCAATGCTCTAGAACATTAGCAACAACTTTAAGCTAAGATTCGACCTTGATTCAGGCATTATTTCTCAAACCTCAAAGCATGAAAGTTGTATATCTCTTTCTTATCTTCAAAATGACACCTGAATCGTATAAAATGGACATTTACAGCCAAAGATATGCCCAAAATACAGCAATTGCTTCTGAACCAGCGATGACTCACAAATCGCAACTTTGAAGCTGAATTTTACCCTCTTAACGTGCAAATTGGGTTCCATGGTCTGAATGTGATTTGTAGTTCCAGATGTTAGCTTTCCAATGAATTAAGAATCACTTGATTTCGATCTCTGTAGCGCAAGATATGAGTTTTCTATTGGAATATCACTAATCTGTCAAAATCCTGAAAGAATACAACCAAATTAAAACTTGTAAAACTGCAAATTAAATTCACTTTCAATCAATTGAGTCCAAATATGCTCTAAGCTACAAAACATACTCAAAATATATATTTAAGGTTTAAAACATATTAAAATATACTAAATACAAGAGAAATAAATATAATAAATATAAGCTTATCAAATATCTATTGCAAAGTGTTAGATGTTAGTAACACCAACATGGAAGAGGTCATTAAATTTCCTCAGAAGTTTGTTCTTTTCAATGCAATAGTTTTTCTCCAAGCTAAAGAAATAAAGATAGCCAGAAGTAGCATTATTACACTTCTAAAAAAATGTGTATGTACTAACAACATTATCCGTCATCCAAATAAAGATCATCAGGAGAAGCATTGTATACTATGTAAGGAATATGCTGTAATAATGCCATCCCACGCCCAAAATGTTCAAAGTTATCAGTAACAACCTCAACCTAAATGTAAAAGAAAAAAAATCATAGCATAAGTAATTCAAAAACATTTTAAAAGGCATGTCACAACTTTCTACATGAAAACCAAACTTATTGTCAACAAAAGGGAAAAAAAACTCCGTAAATCACCACATTTGAACATGAGTTACATATAAGCCTACCAAGTGATTTCTACTTTACATATATTTTTTTCAACTATATCAAGTGATTTTTTCTTACAACTTATAATAATACTTATCACAAAATTTACATATATAATTTCCAAGACAACAATCTTAATTCAATGGTGGTAGGTAGTCTGCTAGCTATATCATCAACTTGTTGGATCCAGCAAAATGAAGCTAAAAGTTCAATAAGGTTCTTTGAGTTTCATGGCCTCTTCAGCCAAATGACATGAAATACAGGTAAAATTTAGATTGAACAAAAAGAAAATCCAAACACGACAAAAATTGAGCAAAAGAGCTTCGGAAGAGAAGGCATCTAGTAGTTGGAATATGTTGAATCAAGTGGCAAATGGTGTATTAATCTCCACTTTGGGACTTGCTAGACCTAAGCCTAAAAATGCACGCCTACCGGATCCACTGGGTTATGGTGGTGGTGGCGGTAGGCTGCTGATCATGGAGTTGACATTGGTCACTTGTTAGAACTAGGTTGTTTGCTTGCGTTGCTACATTGAGTGAGACAAAGTAAAGAAAAATGTGGGTGGTTGGAGTCTGAAGATAGATAGAATTAGGAAATTAGTATTAGGGTTAATACTAATATTATTTATTATATTGGTCTTATAGAATATAAGTTTTGTTAAGCTCAATAAGAGTTTGAACAGAACAATATTAGGTTCAAGCTCGATTCATTAAGAATTTGAATCTAAAATTCAGCTCGAGTTTGAGCCCAAGCTTCATTAAACTTGGCTGGATAACAAAAAAATTAAGATCAAACTCGAATAGTTTGATAAGGGCTTGATTCATTTCCACACTTACACACAAATTCCTCACCATTCAAAATTGAAGCCGAGTTTCCCCACTAAAGCTATACATATTAACAATGAGTAAATATTCTATTCACCGATAGTGGAAGAAAAAAATGTCCACCATAATTGTTATTTGACAAACTCTTGTTAAGTTATTGACACCTTTTAAATAATGGTGTTTAGTTCTAACGTTTAACAAACAAAGATGCACGACTATTCGTTCCTTTTTTTTTTCCAAGGAAGTTCTCTCAGCTGCACCACCGATTTGCTTCGATTCATTCATGAAACTTAATCTCAAATGCAATATTCTTGATTACTGCTCAAATCTTGAGGAGATTCGCATTAAGCAATTCCATGGCATCACACATGGACCCGCATGAGCTGATAGGACTTGATGCGGTAGTAGTAAATTTTTTTGCCTAGTTTGCTGCAATGAAATTTTGGCCCAATAAAGTAAGGAGTTTTGAATCCTAGTTGTGTTCACCCTCCCTACCCGTTGCTTCCATGGCTATGGATGACAAAATGGTGAGAGCATCGAAGATTATGAAGTTTTTTAATTTCTTAAAGGAGGATGATGTGTAGAAGTATGTCAATGCTTATAGAAGAAAATTCACTGCAAGATTTGCTAAAAAGGTCAACGAGGCTCCAAAGGTACAAAGGCTTTTGAAGATAAGGTCTTTTTCTTTTTTGTGCAAAGGTAATATTGATGTTAATTGAAGCTAACACTGTTAAGTCAAATATTTAATTAGATAACAGCAGCTTTTAAATTAATTGCTGGTGGACATTTTTTTTCCACTGCAAATGAATAGGATATTAACTATGGTAGGTTTTTAAAGTTTGGTATCTTCTTTTTATTTTAGTCTTAAAAGGTTATAAGTTTATAAGTGAGTTCAAAAATTTTACAAATGTATAACAGCTAATGAAGAAGTCATTGAATCAAAATTGTGGAACATAAAGTCAATTTATAAAAAAGAAAAATATACTTTCTCCATCCAATAACTATTGAACCATTTGGTTTGACACGAAGATTAAGAAAATGGAGAAATTTTATATATTGCTTCCTTTTTTATCTTTAACTTTTTACACATAAATTGAGAAAGTTGGAAAATTCAATGTTAAAATTATCTTAAACTGAAAGATGGAGCATTAATGAAGGAGAATTTATTAGGAGTAGTTGAGTGGTGGAAGATGAAACAGTAATGAGGTCATCTAAAGGTTTCCTCCTTGGCCTATATAAAGAGAGGCATTTGCTCATTCCATCAATCAACAATCCAAGAAAATCATCTTCTCCAAATAGAGTGAAGAGTACCTACATCAAGTTGAAAATAATGTAGTTGGTAATAAAATAAGTTTGTGAGAGTGTTTTCTTTGAGCAAAGTTCTTGAAGTAGTATATATCTTTTATCAATTTATTCATTGATGATGGAAGTTACATAGGCACCTTACCGAACCACATTATATCCGGTGTTCCATTTCCTCTATCTTTTTACTTCCTTGCATAGTTAATACTTTTGTGGTTAAGTTTTTATTTCCTAACACGATTAAGGGCTGGTGGGTGGGTAAAATGGGTCGTGGCTGGAATTGATCATAGGAGGCGAAAAGATTAGAAGAGCTAGAAATCATGAAGACTGAAAATTGGGGGAATGTAGGGTTTGGAAATTTTTATTTTATTTTATTTTTGTACAATGAAAATGGGTAAACAATAACTATACTAAGGAAAAAGTCAAACAGAGTTGAACAGGAGGTCCACATGTGTCATCTAATAGAAGTGAAAATGGAAAAGTGCCACGTGTCACATTTTGATGCAAGATAATAGACATAAGGTTGTTGCACAGAATTCTTAAAATTAAATAAAAATGGAAAACAACAATACTGTCATTCTTATTGATCGCATGTCTATTAACAGATTTGAGGGGTCATTCTCTTCGATTTGTAAGGTATAATCGAAAGAGTATTTGTATTTAGATCTTTGTAAAGTGAGATTTATGTATAAATCCTAGAATATTGAATTTTAATTTTTTTTTTCATATTATTGTGATAGAATTCAAGTTTGTGTAATAATGTGAATCATGAATAGTGTACTCTTTTTTCTTAATAGTGTATTTTGCTATAAATTATGCCCATAGTTTTTCCCTCTACATTGAGGGTTTTTTTTATGTATATCGTGTGTCTCTTTTATTTACACTTAGTACTATTTTTAAAAAAAAAATTGTGCTTGGTTGTGATTCATTAGCTGATAGCTTTTTGATTTTATCTTGTGGGTTAGATAAGAATTATATTTTGGGTTTAACAGCCAAAGTGGATATGGGTGACACATAGGTTGAATGCTCAAATTGAACGCATAAAATTATTTGATTGGAAGCTAAGGATGGAGGATCTTCTTTATTTTTTCATTTGCATATGAAACAATTATAGGTGATTTAACCAAGCCAAACAACAAGTCAAATGACGATTAGAAGAAGCTCAATCGCAAGACAATTGGCATCATTAAGAGATGGATGGTTATTAGTGTGTTTTCACCAAGTTTCTATAAAGACAAATGCTCAAACTCTGCGCAAGAAATTAGATATCCTATTTGTAAATAACATCATTCAGAATAAAACTTTTACAATATAGAAGCTTATGAATTTGAATCTTAAGGGGAAACAATCAGCTCTGGAGCAATTGAATGATTTCCAAAATTTGGTTAATCAATTGATTATCATGGGTTAGAACTTGACGACTAGTTGCAAGCTTTTTCTTTGAGTTCCTTACTTGAGATTTGGAAAATCTTGATGTTTACTATTAGTAATTTGACAACGAATAACGAACTTTCATTGAGTTTGGTTGAAGATAACTTGTTCAACGGCAAAACATGAAGGAAGTATTGAGATTATGAGTATATGCACAGGCTCTTGTCACTGAGAGAAAAGGTAAAAGAAAGAATAAAGGACCTATGGGTGGTGATGGTAAATTCTAAAGCTGTTCAAAATCTAGAAATGAAAAATGTTGTCATTATTATTAAAAACCTGACCATACAAAGAAGTATTGCTCAATGAGGAAAAATAATGAGAAGAAGTAGGAGAAAACTCTCAAGGATAAAAATATGGTTGTTGTTGCTGGGATAGAGAATGACAATCTAGTTATAATAGTTTGTGAATATGGCCTAGATCGTTTTAATTTGATTCAATTGGGCTCAAACGTTTTTCCCTATGACCTACGTCTACTAAATGTTCCCCTAAACTTATTGCAACTTAAAGAAGGTTAATTTTACAACCTATATTGGCTAGTAAAAGAAGCTCCAAGCCTGGAAATGTGGAGAAAGAGGGGGAGAAACGTCGGCAAAGATGATGATTCAGTGTACAAAGGAACACGATTCTGCGAGAATGTCTGATAAGCTTACATTTATTATATTTATTTCTCTCATATTTTGTATGTTTTAATGTGTTTTGAACCTTCAAGATCTATTTTGAGTATGTTTTTTAGCTTAGAGCATATTTGGACTCAATTGATTATAAGTGGATTTAATTTGTAATTTTACAAGTTCTAATTTGGTTGTGTTATTTCAGAATTTTGGTAGAGTGATGATGTTCTACTCAAAAAATCATATCTTGAGCTACAGAGATCGAAATAAAGTGATTCTTGATTCATTGGAAAGCTAACATCTGGATCTACAAATCATATGCAGACCATAAAACCAAGGTTATGAAAATCCAGATCCTACAAAATGTGTCAAATCATAATAGGATTACTGGTGGCATAGGATCATATAGAATTGCTTGCAAGATCGTAAGATCTGTAGGATCGTTCGATACTACCGATCCTAATTTCAAGCTTTTTTGCTGTTACCTGCTTTTTTACTCATTCACCTATGATTATTGTTGATGGCCAGAAAATACACCTTGGTCGCCTCACTGACATGGCAAAACAAGAAATAGGTTGTTTCATGACGATGAAGAGGAAAATGAAAATTGAAGAATAAAAAAAATCAATCATAGAGAAGAGAAATAATATTATTTCCAGCAGATCTGCGACCCGCCATCATGGGAAAGAAGAATAAAAGGCATGCGTTGGAGCTGATTGAAGAAAACGATGAAGGATGAAGAACCAGAAGATGAAGCAAACGAAGAGACATGGGGTCTCGGAGAGAGAAAGGGTACTGCAAGTGTAAACAAATAAAATGAGTCAAGTAGCAGGCATGCGCTATTTTTTCTTTTTGTACAAAGGGTCCAAGGTCTTGGAACTAGAGGAGGAAATATTAAAAAATAGTTTGGGAGGGGCAATTTTTTTTTAATAAGTGGAAAATATATGTGTTGTTTTTTTAATGAAAAAGTTATTTCCTTTTATATTGAACTTTGTCTCAACTAGAGTTTTTTGTGTACCTCTATAAATTAAAATTAGAATTTTTAAAGTGGTAATATGTAGTATATTTATCATTATTATGACAATTAAACTTTATTTGGGATTCCAATATAATTGGCATTTTATATGAATTATATTATCTAGACAAGAAATATTAGATTTTGGTGTAATCTTACAATGCATGATCCGATCTTATGATCCTAATCTTGCATAGCAAAAAATGATCTAAGGTAGGATCTCGATCTTGACAAGCTTGCGTAAAACCCAGTTTACACGTTAATAGGGTCAAATTTAGCTTCAAAGTCGCGATTTACCCGTTATCACTGGTTTAGAAGCAGTTGCGGTATTTTAGACATATCTTTGGCTATAAATGTCCATTTTATGTGATTCACGTGTCATTTCAAAGTTAAGAAAGATCTCTACAACTTTTATGCTTTGAGTTTTGGGAAATAATGGCTATATCAAAGTCAAATTTCAGCTTGAAGTTCCACTGATGTTCTAACACATTTCTTGACTCAGAACTCTGAAAACCAGTTTTAATGTGGATTAATTTTAAAGGCCTCTAAACCATGTGGGTCAAAAATTCTAGCTGAAAGACATCAATATCTTGGTCATATTAAGGCATTGTAGTTATTTTTAATATTTTTTATTTATGTGGGCTAATTTTACAAGAATATAGGATGTTTAGGGAGATTTTGTGGAGTTTATCACACTAGGTAATTTTATTAAAGGGGACCAACAGACCTGTGGCTGCCCTCTCTCTTCCCCAACTCTCCTTTGCCTCTTTTCTTTTTTTAGTGATTTTTCATGGCCATATCCGGTTGACTTATTTTATTTTTGGTTAAAGGAGACTGGAACCCTGAATTCTTCAGTACTGTGAGATCAAAATTTCTTTATTCATTCAATTAATACTTTGAGTATTAGATATTATTCTATAATTAATTTCATGACTGTTTCATTTATATGCTAGGAGGCTTATTTGTTGTTATTTGAATTTGATCTATTACTGAGTTAGAAATCAAATCCATAATTGTTTGATCTCTCTAATTTATGAAGCAACTAAGGTTTATTGATTTACAGTGTCAGAAATCATTAGGTTTTAGGGTAAACATTCAATTAAATTAAAAGCAACCGCTTATGTTTGTGTTATTTAGTTTCCTCAATTTCTCTAATTTTTAATACAATTATTAAATTAAATCAAAGTGCTTGTCTTAAGTTGTTTAGCAATTATTGGTAATTAGATTGCTTGTTTTATGATTAACTATGACTAAGGAGAGGTAGGAAAATAGCTCTAACGATGAATATTTAAAGTCTTGATTGATCCATTTATGCATTGATAATCAATTGTATGAATTTGGTAGTGGATGTTGATTGATGTCAAAGTTTGTATTCTTGATTGTTGCATTGATTTCTTACTTAATAGGTTTCTTAATTTTTGTTCTCTGATTATTTTTAATTTTATTGTTGGTTACTAGTCTTTTATTTCAATTTTTTGATAGGAAGCTTTCAGTTAAAAATTTTCCTTTGGGATTTGACCTGATTTTCACTGCTATATAACAAATTTATTTATTCTGAGTTGTTAGTGATACCAGAATTATTTTTTGCGGCTTTGACGATTGACCAAAAAATTTGGGTGCCCCAAACTACTTGATCGGACCACAAAGAATTGATCGACCTCTGATTTCAATTAGATGCGAGGGTGATTACTTTGGTAGGTGAACAGTTATGGCTTGGATAGGCGAACAATTCCGACTCGTACCGAGGCACTCTCAAGCACGACTAAGAAAAAAGGCTTGTATCGATAGTTGATGATTCTAGGCTCTCAAGCTTGGGTCGATAGCCAGAGCTCTCAGTCACGATTGAGTAGGTGGGTTGACAAGGCCGAAAGCATGTGACCACCAATGTCCAACTAGGGGTAATTAGGTCAAACTTCAAGGGTAATCTAGGAAATAACAATATGGACTTATTGTGCCACTCAGCAACACTATGCAAAAATGCAAAAACCATGTCCTGTTAATGTTCCTCAAATAGACTGCATATTAAATATCCATATGTCAAGTGAATATTCAATTTGACTATGTCCTATTATGTTTATTCTAAAAGCGAATTGTTCACCGCTCATAGGGAGGTTGATCACGGGGTAATATGACCTTGTCCAAGATCTTAGAAATGTGATGTTGTTGTGCAGACTAGTTTCAGTACTATTTTGACATTGTATAATGTGCATGGACGGTCGTCGAAACCGTAAAAAATAATTCCTGTCTCACTAACAACTTAGAATAAATAAATTTGTACTATAACAGTGAAAACCAAGTTGAATCCCAAAGAAAAATTTTTTAACTAAAAGCTTCATATTAGAAAACTGAATTAAAAGACCCGGGAGGAGGGGGGATTGTTTGCAATCATCAATAAAATTAAAAATAATCAGAGAACAAAAATTAAGAAACCTATCAGGTAAAAAATCAACGAAACAATAAAAAATGCAAACATTTGCATCAGTCAACATTCACCACCGAATTCCTACAATTGATTATCGAGGCATAAATAGATCAATTAAGCATTTGAATATTCATCATTGGAGCTATTCTTCTAACCCTCCTTAGTCGTAGTTAATAAAAAAACAAGCAGTCTAACTAACCCCAATTGCTAAATAACCTAAGACAAGCGTTTCGATTTAATTTAACAATTGTATTAAAAATTATAGAGATCAATGAAACTAAATAACACTAACACAAACACAAACGATTGCATTTAATTTAGTTGAATGTTCTCCCTAAGACCTAATGATTTCTGACACAGTAAATCAATAAACTTTATTTGCTTCATAGATTAGAAAGACCAAATAATTACGGATTTAATTTCTAACTCAGCAGTAGATTGAATTTGAATAACAACTAGTAAGTCTCTTAAAATATAAATGAAAAAAATAATAAAATTAATCATAAAATAAAATCCAATACTTAAATTATTAATTGAATGAATAAAACAATTTTGATCGCACAAGACTGAAGAATTCAAGGTTTCAGTCTCCTTAAACCAAGAGTAAAATAAATCAGATGGTCATGGCCATAGAGAAGATAGGGGAGATAAAAAAGAGTATGAGAAAAAAGAGAGTCGCCTTTGCAGCAGTTGCTGGTCCCTTTTTAATGAAACTAACCTAGTGTAATAAAATTCACAAAATCCCCTAAACTTCCTATATTGTTCTAAAATTACTCCACACAAATAAAAAAGTTTAAAAATAACTAGAATGCCTTAATATAACTAGGAGAATAGTGTCTTTCAGCTAAAATTTTCTCTCACATGCTTTAGAAGTCTTTGAAATTAATTAACATCAAAACAGTTTTTAGAGTTATGAGCCAAGAAATGCTCTAGAACATCAGCAGTAACTTCGAGCTAAAATTCAACCTTGATGTAGTCATTATCTCTCAAACTCAAAGCATGAAAGTTGTAACGATCTTTCTTAGCTTCGAAATGACACATGAATAACATAAAATGGACATCTACAGCAAAAATATGTCTAAAATACTGCAACTGCTTTTGAACTAGCAATGACGTGCAAATAATGACTTTGAAGTTGAATTTTACCCCTTTAATGTGCGAACTGGGTTTTATGGTCTGCATATGACTTGTAGCTTTTGATGTTAGCTTTTCAATGAATTAAGAATCATTCAATTCTGATTTTTGTAGCTTAAAATATGATTTTTCTACTAGAACATTGCCAATTTGTCAAAATCCTGAAAAAACACAACCATTAAAATTTGTAAAATTGCAAATTAAATCCTCTTTTAATCAATTGAGTCCAAATATGCTCTAAACTACAAAATATACTCAAAATAGATCTCTAAGGTTTAAAATACATTAAAACATACTAAATATGAAAGAAAAAAAATATAACAAATGTAAGCTTATCAGTGCATCACGTTCCAAATATGCAACATAGTCTTATTTTAATAAATATGCTTGATCGTGATATTGCTACCCCTTTGGTGCTAACGTGTTGCCTTCTATGAGTCAGGCTTATTAAGCTCCTCTACATGAATATATCATGTCTTTCAATCTAGGAACACCTCAATGCTCCGAACAAGATTCTCATATAGATCCCACGCTAATTATGAGTCCAACAACAACCTTAGCCAACTGCAAAACATTGTGACTCCATAAAGAGGTCCTGTACCATAGTCCCCGTGCCTATGTCACTCAATTCTGGCTATTCAGAAAAAGACCCTAAAACCTAATTCCTTTTAGGGTTAGGTGACTACTCGCTGCTTCCTCCAACTCCGTGGTGACAAATGGCGCCATTTGATAGTCCATGAGATTACATGAAGTATTGTGTGCTTTGGCTAGAAGTGCATGCTTTTGTCATTTAAAAGGCACCTCATGTGGGAAAGGGTGCTTGGGCTATCTTCTAAGCTCCTTGTTTCCATCACATGTGGGATATCCTTGGTTATCATCATGCCTTTCTGCCCAAATAAAGGGCTTTGGAAGAGGATTGTGGTTAAGCCTTCTCATCATGGCCCAGTACTCAGATCTAGCCCACACAAGATATTTGGCTCATACATAAACTTAATTAATGGCAGGTTCTAATCAAGGGAGGTAATTAATAAGAAAGGATTTCTATGAGGGGGAGAATTCCCTGTTAGTTAAATTCCTAAATGGCCATGATTTTGCAACTACATGTATAAAGGGGTATCCCCATAACACGTTTAAGGTACACACCATGACACTCAAATGCCATAGTCACTTCACTCATTTTTTGATAAGCTAACTTAATTACTAGAGGATTTCCACTCTCACTTTAGGGGTTGGACACTATCTTTCATTGCAGGCTCACAGATCATAGTTCACTTGAATTAAATAGCTAAAGATTCGGTTTAACCACTTTCTTTGGTATTTGACTATTAGATATAGATGAAACATAAAAGGAAATTGAATCTTTCCAAAAAACAAAAAGAAATAAAATTGAAATGCCGCTAGAGATCAACCATTGGTACTTGATTAGGTAATTTTCAATATTTTATGGCAAGTATTTATAATACAGGCTAAAAAAAAATGGATAACGGTTGTCGCTGGTCGGAATGTTCATCCAAAATCTGTCAGTATTCTCTGTATACAGATTGTGTTTCCTATTGTTATCGTATTTGTTCATGCCCCAAATTCAGATATAAAAAGGGCACAAGATCGAAAGCCATCAAAATTTGTATATTTATCATCTCAGACAACTTGTGCCAGTTCTAGACGAGACGATGATTCTTTGTGCAAGTACTAAAAGTGGAGCGATCGCCCGGGCAATTGCGCTAAGCTTCATCATGGGAGCTATGGTCGTGTCCGGCAAGATACATGTGCTCTTGGTCAGCAATCTAGGGGGCACCGAGACCATGACCGCCCACTGCAAGTCGAAGGATGACGATCTCGGGAGCCACACCCTATCCAACGGCCAAGGATTCGGGTGGAGTTTTCATCTGAACTTCTTTAAGACCACTTTGTTCTGGTGCAATGTCTACTGGAAAAATTTTGCCTTTGGCTTTGATGCCTATAGGTACAGCGAAGAACGTGATCGCTGCCATAGCAACTGCACGTGGACATTTGCTCCAGAAGGAATCTACCTGTGGAATGTCGAGGCCAATCATAATGACTTCAAGTACCCTTGGCCCAAGAAGTGACTTCATCTTCAATTGCTCTGACGTTTATTTGTGTCCAGTGTCTTGTTTGGAAAAATAATTATAAGATCTAAAAACAGTATCCTGTTGCTGATTTGTATTGGTCATAGGCCATTTATCTTTGGATTTTTCTGGACTTTTGTCATCGTGTGCAAGAGATCTTCTCCTTTGTTTTTGTTTTCCTTGGACTGATGTGTGGTGCAAATATTATAACTTGTGAACTCCCGAGGTCTCCAACAATCTCCCTCCAACTAATGGGCTTGAGCCTGTGGAGGACCGAGTCATGGTACCAGATATGGGCTTGAGCCTTTTCAGTAATTTTATTCCCTAAAAGATTGTTAAAAAAGGGTAGACCGAGTGGCCCGAATGGCTATGAGAAGTGATGGTCAAACTACCAAATTTCATTGCTCATCTCGAAGTAATGATGTAGGCATGCTGGAGGACACTACTGGTGAAGAAAATAAAGACTCGGCGTACGATACCTGGAAAATAGACTAAAATCTAAGGGCCTTGGACTGGTGTGTGCTGCCATCCAACTTAAAATCTTCATTGAAACTTTGGTGTGTGGTAAAGAATGAAAATTTTCAGCTATTTTTCATTTTTGTCTAAATTTATCCATCCAAACTAAAATTAATTTGTGATAAATGGTAGAGTTTTACCTCTCCAAGGACGAGGCAGATTAGAGAAGTGAAACTTGAACTCTAATATCTTGTTAAAGCACCAACTTAAAATTAGTGATAAGTGAAAAGACTTTACTACAATATAAAGTCACAAGTAACTTCTTTATTAAGTCAGGTGGGATTTAACATTCTGTCTAACATGTGAGCTCTCAGTCAACTTGAATGTGAAAACAAAACATTATCAAACTCAAGCTAATTAATAAGTGACAACGCTCAAACAAATTAGGGTACCGAAAAATGAGCTTTGATGCCATGTTAAACTGTCCAACTTACAATTAATTGGTTTTAAATTGGATGTTTTGACAATAAAAGAGTTACTTTTTACTTTCTATTGTGATGGGGTCTCTTCCCTTATAACTGCTTGATTCTAAGTTTGATACTTTAACATAGTATCAGAGCTCATATTTCGTTTCCTCAATTTGTCTTAGCCCTATCATTTCTTACCCAATTTAGGTCTACATTTGATATATTTCTAGTCTTGGTTTCACATGAAAGTTGGCTTACGAGTGAAGGGAAGTGTTAAATCTCACTTGACTTAATAGATAAGTTACTTATGGCTTTATATTGTGATAAAGTCTACATTACCTAATAGATAAGTTACTTGTGGCTTTATATTGTGATAAAGTCTACTACTTATCACCAATTGGTTTTATGTTGGATACTTTAACTTGGTATCAGAGCTCAAGTTTTGGTTTCCCAATTTGACCTATCATTGTTGGTAGAGAGCTTGCATGCGAGAGGAAATGTTAGAAGTTATTTGTGGTGTTTTATATATGGTAAAGTAACTTTTTTTCTCACTTTTTTTTTTGGTGGGAATCACATAAATGTACCAAAAGTTAAATGTCGACACAAATAGTGGTGGCCAGTGGGCCAACCTGGCCCGAACCTAGAATAGGTCGGGTTTTTTGGACCCGGGCATGACCCGCATCAAAAAACGAGGTGGGCCTGGCCCGGGTCGGTGGGGCGGGGGCAGGTTCGAGCTGGGCCGAGTTTGTGCGATTAATGAACAATGTGTTTTAATATATTTGCAATCGTTTTTCGATAGTAATTTTATGAAATATATAGTTTTTTTAGAAGAAACATCACTACTAGTGTAATTTTTATTAATGAAAAAGCCAAATGGCACTTACATAATTTGGAATGTGCCTTACACTTAAAAATGGAGAAACGTATTGGGAAAAAAAAAAGAAGGTAAAACTTAAGATCTATGCTTAACAGCATAATTAGATCGATTACATTCTTAAATTGTAAAGAAACCTACAATATACTATTGCAGGTCATTATCAGAAGGAGCCTTATCATTCGAATTTTTCATATCTTGTTTTCTTAAAGCAGCAAAGGCTCAATCCTGGTTACAAACGCAAACCTCAATGGCCTCAGGTGTGAGCCTTGCTCGTTTCTCCGAGATGACTCGTTTTCCCGCACTAAAGGCAGCCTCGGAAGCAACGGTAGAGACCGAAACTGCTAAGATCTTTTGTGCCAGTAAGGATAAAATTAGGAATCTTCTTCTTTTGTTCTTCCACCACTCGAAAATGTCTTCCTTATTGCTCTCAAATTAAGTGCGGAGGTAATCATCTCATTCTGCCAATCCCAGGTTTGTGGGTCTCAGTCGTTTAAAGATATTTGCTGCTGAGTTGAACCTTGATGTTGATAAGTAGGTGGAATGTCTGGTAAGTGTTGGATCGGATGACCTAACCTTATTAGAACGCTTAACGGAGTAGAGTTTATATAACTCTCTCAAATTGTTGTCAGCTTCAGTAGAAATAGAAAGTGCAGAAACTTGTGCTTGACCTAAATATGTATGATAGTATACTTCTAACAATTGTAGACAACCCGTGATTTTGACATTTGGATCTAATGCACATTCAACAAGATAAATTTGTGGGATTTGTTGAAAATAATCAAGTTATTTCTTTTACATTGCTTCAACAGTTGGTTTCAAAAACTCCTCGTCCTTGTATTGGTGGAAAACATAGACGATGTTTATAAAATATAACATTGCTTGGTGCACTGTTGGGTAATAAACTCCAGAGAAAAGTTTGTTGTCTCATAAAAATATCTAAACAACTCAACTAACTTAAAACATTTTTCCCAAACCTCGTCCGTTAGTCAGTCGCCTTACACTTTTGAGTTCACAAATCGAGTCAAAAGATTTGCCCATAGTTGAGCGCTATTTAACATTTCAAATGTTGAGTTACATCAAGTGGGGCAATCAATTTTAAACTTTTTTCAAGAAAAATTCACCTCATTTTCAATACAAAAAGCATTCTGAATTGGCTCGATTTGGTTTTGTAGTTGTTTTAAACCATTTTGAACACATAAATTCAAAATGCGACACAAGCAACGAACATGAAAAAATTTTCTGTCAAGTGGTGGTTTTATTTTTTTTATCAATTTTCTTAGCGCCGAATCATTGTTTGAAGCATTGTTAAAAGAAATGGACAAAACTCTACCAGCAACAAAAAATTCACGCAAACTTTCAATAATGCATTTGAAAATATTACAATTCGTATGATCAGATTCCATACATTTGAAAGCAATGATCCATTTTTGAATAACCCATTCATCATCTATCCAATGAGCAGTGACACAATAATAGTTTTGTCCCATTGGAGATGTCCACATATCATATGTAAATGATAGATAATGATCAATGGTAGAAAAATATGCTTACAAATCACTTATTCTAGCTTCAGACAGTTTAAAGTTTTCTCTCATAGCTATTTGCCTAGACATTTTTCTATAAGCAGAATTTAAATTTTCTTGGTTGAATCTTTCTTAAGTGTTCATCTTTAGCTTGTCTAAATGGTTTTTCCGTAATCATCATCTAATTAATTAAACATTGCCTAGTAGTTTTTGGATTAAATTGCAAAATACCTGGATCATCGGAGCTCCCAACACCTATCAATTGTGTTTGTCCACCGGATATCCTGCCGATGTCTCCATGGACTTTGCTCAAGTGCCGCATGAGGATGCCCGTCCAAGAGTTCAATTTGTGTGTAAATTTGTTATTACAGTGTTTGCACTTGACATACCTCGTATCACTTTACCAAACTTGCTCAAAATAGACCCAAATGGAAGCCTTCAAATTCCTGCTCTTGACTTGAGTTTGTTTGAGTTACTCGCTTTATAGCGTCAGTTGGGATCCCTTAGTGTCGCCTTGGGTCGATGAATTTTCCTCGACATCATCATCGAAGAATTAATCGTCAAGGCCTAGGTCGTATGCCGCCATGTCAATGTTGGGATCATTGTCGTTAATTTCTTGTGAATGCGGACCTTAGTTTTTGCGGAACAAACGTACTCATAAAAATGCACCGACTTCAATGGCAGAGGAGAAGGAGAAGGCAACACCCTTGTCCTTGCTGGAGTTCTTCCCTCGTGAAGCCATTAGTGGAAGAAAATAATTGAAGAGATTTATAGATGATTAGGAGAAAATTAAGAAAATATTAATGAAATATTAAAAAACTTGGAGAAAGATAGTAGAGAGAATGAGAGAATATTACAAGAGATTGGGGGAGAGAGGATTGGTGTGAGAAAGTATGGGAAGGAGGCTGGTTATTTGTAGGGGAAGGGAAATTTGGTTTTGCCCAAAAAGCAGTAAAAAACTAGCCATTAGTAACCGTTGAGTGAGGGTAAAAAAGTCTGGGGTAAAAAAAAATAGTCTGGAACCGTTAGGTGAGTTAGTTGTCATTTTACCATTTTTTTTAAAAATTTGAAAACTGCAATAGATTTTGAGGAAACATTTGACCTGACCCGAGCCAGCTCGGCTCATCCGAGTCATGGGCCAGTTTGGTCCGAGTTGAACAGCCTGTTAGGCCCGGCTGTGCAAGTTTAGGCCCCCTTCTTCTTCTAGGCCCATGTTCGCCTCGCTTCCTCCCAAGCCTATTTTATATTGAGCTCGAGCCCGGATTTGACCATGCTAGGCCGAGTTTGACCCAAGCCGGGTCCAGGTCAACCTTGCCCGTTTGACACCACTAGACACAAACATACACAAAATTAAATGGATTAGCAATAAATTTATATGGCAAACCAAAACGTAGAGTAAGACCAATGAACTTAACTAGATCACCTGACACATTTAATTAAGACTAGAAAAAAGTTAATGAGGTAGGCCGAAGCAGACATTTCATTAAGATTAACAAATTATGTAGAAGTGCCAGCAATTAAATGAATTAGCAAAAAATTTAGAAAGCAGCACCAAAAATGTAGTGTTGGACCAATGAACTTAACTCGAGGACCTAATAACACATTTCATTAATATTCCAGCAGAGAAAAAATGCTTAATAACAAGCCAAAATCTAACTTGTAAGCTATGCAAGTCTAGGGATGGCAATTGGGTGGGTCGGGTCAGGTCATTCAGGTTCGGGTCTAGTCGGGTTAGCATGAATTCGGGTCCAGGTCGGGTTCAGGTCAGGTCATTTGGGTTCGGGTTGATTTCGGGTTCGGGTTGGGTTGAGTTGGGCCGAGTTTATTTGGGTTCGGGTTCACTTCAGGTTAGGTCAATTTTAGTCTCAGGTAACTTCAGGCCAACTTTCAGGTCAAATTCGGGTCTACTTTTGTGTTCACGTGGGTTATTGGTGTAAAGTCAAAACGATTGAATCTATTCAATTTGTTGTAAAATTTAAATCAAATAATTCAATTTTTTGTGTGATTTAATTTAATTTAAATTTTCATTTTTTAGTATATTTAATTAAAATATTCATAAAAATCTTCTTCATTATAGTTTAGTACATATTTAAGTAATTTAACATTCTTAGTAATATTTGATTGTTTTTCTAAATCTATACCCTTTAACTATCATTATACAGATTATTCAGATCTTCACTCAGCTATAACTCAGACATACAGAATGACAATTTTGTTATGCTTATGTTTCAATGATTTGTTTTTGAAACTACATCGAAATGCAAATCAAGTTCATTATCAGTGATTAAATTATAAAATTTAAAAAAAAATTTGCGTGAAAGTGCAAAGATTTCCAAAATTTTAGGATCCATGTTGTAATTATTATGGGTGACTAAAATAAAATTTTTTAAAATTTAGGTACCTTATTACACTATACTTAAAAGTATAGGGATGAATGTTGTAATTTTAATAATTGTCTATTAAGATAATTAAACTTACTAAATATAAAAATTACTTCTGTTGGAAAAATCCAAATATGGGATTTACTAAATATAGATGTTTTTTCCTCAAATAAGATATATGCAGTATATAGAAGTCCTAAAAAAATAAAAGTCCTAAAAAAATAGAAGTTACTAAATATGGAAATCCTTTAAGTTACTAAATATGGAAATCCTTTCTCAAAATATGAAAATTATTAAGCATGAATATCTTAAAAAAAGAAATAAAACTACTAAATATGAAAGTCTCATCTCCAAATATGAGACTTACTAAATATGGAAGTATCAAAAAATAGAAGTTACTAATAATGAAAGTCATCATTCCTAAATATAAGACATACTGAATATGAAAGTCTCAAAAAATGGAAGTTACTAAATATGGAAACCTCCATATTTAGGACTGACTTAATATGGAAAATAATGAAAAATGAAAGTTAAGGTTTAGGGTGAGGATTAAAATCGAGTATTATCGGGTTTAGTTATCGGGTCATCTCGGGTTCGGGTTCAGGTCAGGTCAGTCTCGGGTTTGGGTCATTTCAGGTTCGGGTATTTCGAGCTTGGGTCATTTGAGTTTGGATTTTCTTAGGTTTTCCTTTAATCGGGTTCAGGTCAGGTTCAAATCGTTGACTTTTTTAATCAAATCGGGTCAAATCAGGCTTAGATTTGGGTAGATTGGACCAGGTCATCGGGTCGAATCCAATTTTACCATCCCTGTGCAAGTCACGTCCAATAGATGAAGAGAACTGATTTATTTGTAACTTCTCTATAACGCACACAAACACTAACACTTCTCTGCAACAAAGGCACAGACACAGACACGCACACTTTCACACGTACACACACTGTACAGACACATATCAACCTGTACTATTGAAGAACACAAATCGCTTTAACACTTCCTTCCTTAAAAAAGCCATCGCCATTCACTTATTCACAAACAATAAGCCCAGAATTGTGAAGAATAACGAAATTAACCAGATTTTATCTGAAAAATTACCCATCATAGATGAATGAAAATACAAAAAATAAAAAATTTACGATAAAATGGAAACAAAATACCTATTTTCAAAGTTTGGGGACCAGAAGACATTGCCACAAACAAATCAAGGACCCGTTATGATTTTTGCCTTTTTCCCTCACCAAGAAAAAAGATCAACCCTGAATGAAAAGGGGCCGCTTATTGAAAAGGTAATGCGCTGAGCCCGTGAATTCTATGGCAAGTTAGGAAAAACACCTTTCGACCCCCCGAAAAAAAAAATTGTGGTCCTGTAGCAACGTGGTTACTATTTTTAACATCTCGTTAGCTCTCATAGATTTAGTTACAACAAGCAACCAACCCACACATCGTTGTGGTGGATCAACAAAAATACAAAATTTTCACGCTGATTAGATTTATAGATAAAAAAAGGTATTAAAAGAATTATAAATTTAAAATTAAGTTATAATAAATTAAAAAACTTTTAAAAAGTTGAAACGTGTGAAAGTTGTTGATAACAAATTTGATAAATAGAAAAACTATACATATGACATAAGATCAATGAAGTAGCACAAATTGGTATGGTTGGGCATGAGTTTGGTAGAATTGAGTGCCATCTTGAACCCCTTATTAGATTGGTTTTGGTTAGCTAAAAATTAATGATGATCCTTAAGCTGGTTTCAATACTGGAAAACACATTAGTATTCGGGTTGGTTCTGATTCTACAGGGAACCAACCCGAAATGGAATCAAACTGAATATATCCAAATATATTATAAAATTTATGATTTTACAAATCTAAACATATATTCTTTTATTGAAAATTATATTATGGGGCTGTTTTTGTCTTTTGGTTTTATACACAAGACTTTTGATTTAACCTAATATTATTGATAACTTTCCAAATTAGCCTTTGCAATCTAAATTACATGTGCATTTAAACTTAGGAGTAGTTGTGAATTGTATAAATATTTTATAATAAGGTGAATGCTAATGGATTGAATTATTTTCTAATTTTCAATTATTGTTTTGGATGAAATTTGATAGGATTTTATTATTTGTTATAGGTATATATGATATAAACCAACAATAAATGAGAACTAGAATTGAAAAAATCAAACCATTAATTGGTATTGTTCTTTTTGGTTCTAAGTCTTGGCTCAGGTTGAATTTTTCTAGAATCATCACTATTTCAAGTTGGGTCAATTCCACTAGAAAACCAAACTGATCAACTTGACCTTTACTCAACCCTACAAATTAAGGCCTTACCTGTAACACTTGAAAGTTCTTGAGCCTAAAACCCCCCAAACCAAAAGTTTACGACATATTTTGTGTTTATTAGGATAGAGCATCAAAAGTGCCTAATTTCAAAGTTTAAAACCAAAAGATATCACCACAGAAAAATAGAGGACTGATTGTGCAGTTTATCCATTTAAGTGGCTTTGAAATTATGATCTCATTAAAAAACACAACCAGATTAAAAAAAAAAAAAAGACTATAATAAAGGCGATGAGTTGATTTCATGCCTAACTGAACCAAACCGGGAAAACATGTTTAACAGGTGTGGTTGCTGTTGTTTTTTATTTTTGCCAAAAATATGCGTAAGAGCTTCATTAAAAATCTGAAGGGCCTCAGCCAGGCGGATTGGGAAAGGCAAGCTCCATTCCATTGGCCAAACAAACCCAAAACAGAGGCACATGGTCGGAAGTAGCAGAGTTTGCGGATTTAGGAACGGAGAGGCAGTTACTGTTGTTCTTGGGGCAGCTGCGTTTGTAAGGCCTACATGAGGAATGTCCTGCAATTAATATCGCCCGCATAGATCTCAGAGAGACTGAGAAAGCGCCCGCGATCTGCAAGAAGGCATGAACAAAATATGTCACGATAGTGGCAAAGCACTACCGACCGAAAGCACCAATGACCTTAAGAGCTTCAGAATTACACATACGACTGGAACATCTGGATCTCTACTTCCCCGATTTGATGGGAACGCTTCCCTCAGTGATCAGCGGTTAATTATGTCTCTTCCCATATTGCGTTCTTCTGGGGAGGTAATTCCCATGGCTCACTCCTTTGTTGTCTTCGTTGCTTCCAAATTGTTGCTTTCGTTACTTTGTAACAGGTCTTCTGTTCATGCGATCATTTGTTGGAGGATTAATATTATTATATGCAGTAATAGACTAATAGTTTAATATTTTTTCTGCACGAGATAAATGCGTACTTTAAGACTCAAATAACCCACGTCTTTTAAAATTGGAATCATTTGGACCATCGGTTCAAAGCATGGTGGTATATACATGTTTTCCAATTTTGTCAATTTACTGTAATATAAGTCGAGGAGGTGTTTTGAGTGCCATGTTATTTTGTTTTGAATCATATATATCAATTAGGGCTGATTATTCGGTTTATTATGATTAGAAATCGAATTAACCGAATTAAGCCTCTAGACTGAAGTAAAACTGAACCAAAATATTCGGTTTGGTTCAGTTTAAAACCGAAATAACCGAAAAAAGTCACATCTTAATACAATGATGCACTTGTAATATAGAGAAAAAATAGTGGCTTAAACAACTAAATAGCAAGAAATTGTGGGTCATTCTTGGGTTTGTACATATTTTGCGGTGAAGTTGAGCAGAAGGTGCGGGCCAGGCCGTGAAGGTGGAGGCAAGTGGAGGGGGAGGGCAGATGGCGAGGCGAGTGTTGTGTTGGGGTGACGGGAAGGGTGAGGGGATACAATGCTGCCCCAGGGGGGTGGTGGGACAGAGTCACGAAGGCGAGTGATTAGCAGAGGAGAGGTGATGGGTCAAACCCCAAAAGAAGCCATTATTATTCTATCTACCTTCCCCTCAACCCCTAATTCTTTTAAACCTATCAACTGGGCCACTAAAACCTTCAAACATGACTTGAAAAAATTTTGGTTTTTTCGGTTACCGAAATTACCGACACTCCTAACAGAAACCGAACCAAAACTAATATTTTTCTGTTCGATTTTGATTGAAATCAAACCAAAAAACTAAATTAACCAAATCGAATTTTCAAATTTTTTGATTTTTTCGGTTTTAACCAAATAGTGATCACATCTAATATCAATATATATATCATATATATTGTTTTAAATCATATATATCAATATATCTGAGATTGTGTAGGCTAGACTCAAGAGTTTGGTGAACAATAAATCAGAGTCTTGCATACAAAGGCAGTGTCAAAGTCCCAGGATGTGCTCCTGGGGAAACCCTCCAATACTTGAGTTAGTTTTCCTATAAGGAATAGCAGTGAGAAGGAGAAAAGATTCAAAATCCCCTACCTTGGGGTTGATGAAGGGTTTATCTAGCTAGGCTCTTAGGGACGGCCCAACCTTTAGACATTTAGGTTTGGGCTTTCAAGTCTGTTTCCTTCCAATATCATACAGACATAAATATATAAATCATAAAATATAATTGATATAAATATTTTAGATGTTATCTAATTTCTTCTTTTTGTTTAAGAACAAAATTCAATTTGTAAATGCTTACATGACTGAGCTTTGAAAATTCTTGTAATTACTTTCTTCCATTTTTATCTTTCATTTCATTCTTTGTCTCTTTTTGACTTTCACGTGATCTTTGTCTCTCACTTATCACCCAACTACTATTGTTAGCAAAATTTTTCACAAAATGGATGAATTATGTGTAATATTTCTCATTCTGGATATACTTTATTAATATTAGAAAAATTATGATAAAAATAATTATAATACATATAGAAAGGTGCAAAGAATGTGTCTAATGATTTTCATCTTAAAATGGCGTTTTAATATTTTTTACAAATTCAATAATGATATACGGCACGGTATATCATATGGTATATCTATAATTTACAAGATCTGATATACTTAGTGGTAAAGGTATTGAAAACCTTGGTAAAACTTAAGGATGACAATTGGATAAGTTTGTTCAAGTTTGAGTCAGGTCATTCAGGTTTAGGTTTAATCATGTTAACATGTTTTCAGGTCGAGGTCCTGTTATATGGGTTCAAGTTAGGTCAAGCCAAGTTTATTTGGGTTTGGTCCAATATAGTTTGAGTTTTTCAGGCTTCAGACTATATTTAAGTTGATCGTTGGATTTACTTGGTTCACTAATGTAAAAGTGGAAATGACTAAATCGATTCAATTTCTTGTTTGGTTTTGATTAAAATTTAATTTAATTAGATATAAAAAATAATATAAAATTCTTGAAGATATATTAATATATAATTTCTTTAATAAAATACTATAATTCATAAAACCAAATTATTCTTATCTTTCTGTCGCCATTTCATTAATCATTTCTCCTCACTCTCAATCACTCACTCTGTAATGCAGAACAGACCAACAGAATAAAAAAAACCCAGCTACTTTTATTAAATCATAATTTTTTATAATCTTTGCCGATTATATATTTTATATTGATTCAAGTTAAAATTGGGTCTTGTTGGGTTTAGTCATTAGATTATTTCAAGTTCGAGTCTAGTCGGTCTTGAGTTTAGGTTTTTTTGGGTTTCACTTCTTTAATCAAGTTCAGGTCGGGTTGGGTATCGTTGGGTTTAGGTCATTGATTTTTCTGGTCCAATTGAGTCAAGGCGGACTTAGGCTCAGATGGGTAGGGTTAGGTCAAATTTTGCCATCCTAGTCAAACTCATGCTTCTATTTCAATGCCACTATGTAATTTGCTATAAAGTGTTAAAAGAAAATCTCTACATTGTACAACATATGTTCCAACACATATCAAGAGTTAATTACACTTGACAACGCAACAAGATAAATTTTGTCCTAAAACTTTAGTTCTTTTTCTGTTTCAATATTAAAATTTTCGCTTTCTTAAATCAATCCTAAAACTTTGCAATTGTATAAATAGTTAGTCATAAATTTTTTATATTTCTAAATGAGTCCTAAACTTTGCAATTGTGTAAATAGTTAGTCCTAAAACTAGTCACTTTTTTTAAGCCAACCTTACTTATATTATATAAACTGTGTCGTAGCTATCTTCTAATAAATTTAAACTGAAAAATAATTTTTAAAAAATTAATAGACCATGTAAATTATTAGTTTTTCCTATCTATAAATCATATTCCTATTTAGCAACTGTCTTTTAGTAAATATATGACTAACCATTGACACTTTAATAAAGTTTTAGGATTGAATTATAAAATTTAAAAATTTTATCACTCAAATAAAAAAGCAAAAGAAGATTTAGGACTAAAACTGACCTTTGCCCTTTATAAGTTTATAGAATTCATTCTCCGGGTAAATTAAGAATCCACAAAGTAAGTATACTTAAAAAATTACAGCACAACCCCCAAACTTTAAGATATTTATAGTTTGATCCCTAAACTTTAAAAAACTTCCAAAATAATCCATAAATTTTCATTTTTGGTCCTAAAATTTTAAAAATTTACAAAATAGTTCCTAAGAATTACAAGTTTGTAGAATTTACTCTCTGCAAGTCAAAATTATTTTATTTAAAAATAAAAAAACACTATTTCTATTGACTGTCAAAAAATTGTTACACAGTTTGAATTTGGCAAAATGAACAAATTTCTTACTAAAGTTTATGAAGAAGAGTAATTTTCCCACTGATCATTTTTTATGGGTAAATTTGTCATTAATATTTTTGTTGTGAACAACTTTCTCACTGGCTATTAAATGGTAGGAATATTCCATTTATTTAGAAAATATCATATTGGATAACTATTGAATTAGTTTTTGAAAGTTTTCTCCATCTTAGCTACCCAAACATTTCTCAACACTCAAATGAGTCAAAGCATTGTGTTTAACCAAACACTTATATTGCTGAGCCTTCTTACTTTCACCTTTTTCATTGTCACTGAGCAATCCTTTGCCACCAATGCCATCAATCTTTTATTATAGAACTATGGTACTTTTAGATTTAATCTTACCTGTATCAATCATACTATGTTTGATTAGGATTTCTTCTAAGGAGTGTTGTTGGGATGTGTGGAAGAGGGAAGGTAGTGTCGGACCATCAATGGCAAAAAGGATAGAGGGTGACGAAGGGTACAGTGGGTTGTTGGAGTGAAGACGATAGCAAAAATGATAGATTCAGAAACTTAAAGGTCAGAGTGTTAGGTAAAGAAAACTTGAAACTTGTATTTTTATCATTTTTCATGTTTGCCCCGTAATCAATTTTAATGGTTAGTGACAAATTTGCTTCAAACACAAAACATTGATTACAAATTTGCACCTTTCAAAAATATTAATGGTAAATTTATCCACAAAAAAAGTTTAGTGAAAAAATTACTGTCCTCCATAAAATTTAGGGATAAATTTACACCTTTTGCTATTTAAATTTATTACAAGACAGTTCCCGAATATTTTAAATTCAAATTTGAAAATTTTATGTTAGAAAATCACTCTGAATTAATAAAATTTCACTACAACTGAGAACAACAAAGCAATTGAACTTCAATTTGCTTTGCAATTCAGTTGCAAATTAGTCATTTTTTAGTGAGGCTCACAAAAATTGTGATTGATTTGTGACTGACAAGCTTCATTCGCTTTTATGTAGTCATTTTGTAGTCACAATTGAAAAAAAAAATTAAATTTCAGTCCTCCTTTTAGTCACCACATGGTAATCACTAAACACTCACTTTTTATGTTAAAAATTTGAAGGTCAATTGCTTTTCAGTCACTATTGGAGAACAAAAATTCATCTGTGTGCACTCCCCATCTATTCTGCTAGCAATTTTCTTCTTTTTGCTTCAATGTCTCTACCTCAAGCTTCTTCGGCTTCTCTATTACAAGTTGCTGCAGGATTGTTTGCTATGGAAAAATAGGTAAATTTTATTTAAGTTGATTTATTTGATATATACTAATGAAATAAATTTTATTTGCATATAGATTATAGATAAATGGTAGAATACCTGTCAATGATTTTCAATCCTGGAGAAATACTATGTATATTGAGTAACTGCAAGAATATATAGATATTTTATATACATAATAGGTCTTTGTTTGGAAATCATTGATTGTCCATGTCGGACAGTTCAGAAATGAATATACATCTTGATTGTACTTTGCCATTTGTGATTTATTTTAATGATGAATAAATTTGAGCTGTATTGAATCATGTTCCTCGAATAGGTCTTTATGAGATTTCAGTCTCATATAATCGGTGCATTACGAGAAACTAAGTTGAGATATTGCCGAAATTTATTCATTGGACTAAGATAAATTACAATGTACAAGTACAACCCTGATGTTTCATTTCTAAATCGGTTAGAGCCATTTTCTTATAGAATTTGTTTAGGTTTCAGGTTCACAGTCATATATCTTTATAATGTCTTCTTCTTTGCAATTCAATATACATTTTTAAATTTATATTGTAGGAAACCAAAGCATGGTAGGTGGATGTGAGTGAATGTATCAAAAATTGATGATGGAAGGATATATGAACCCAAATTTCATATCAAGTGTAAAAATTTTTATGAGAATCATTTGTCGTAGAGATAATAAATTGATTAAATTTCTATGTTGACAATGTCGAAACAAACGGTATCTAAAACAAATTGAAGTTAGAATGCATTTGTGTCATTTTGGATTTGTTGATAACTAATATGTTTGGTACTGTCATGGCAAACAACATGATATGCAATTTCATAACATTCATATAAGTGAAACATTAATTAATCCATCGACGTTTAGAATTATTTCAAACAGAGATAAGAACTATAACAGTAGATCTAGTTATAAACAAATGATTATTGATTCGTTTGGGCGAAGTGTACACTGTAATGAAATAATTGAAACTGATAAAAAATATTATAATAATAATCAGGAGGTAAATGTTAAAGTGGATAATGATGCATATGATGAAGAAAATGATCATGATATTAATGTCGCAATAGTGGATGATGAACTGCCAATTCCATATGTAGAGAAATTTTACAAATTACTCAGCAATGCATTAATACCATTGTGGGATGAATGCACAAAACACACAAAGTTATCAGTGGTCTCTCAGTTATTAAGTAAGAAAAGTAAACATAATATGTCAGGCAATTGCTTCAATAACACTCTGTCCCTTGTTAAGGAATTTGTTCTAAAAGATAATCAATTGCCAAATACATTATATGAGGCTAAGCAAATGATAAAGGGTTTGAGTCTCCTTTATGTGAAAATAGATATGTGCTCGAAGAATTGTATGTTGTTCAATGGTGAGAACTTAGTGTTAATGCATTATGCAATTTGTGGGTAGCGCAGATATAAAGAATGGACAATAAACAATGAAAATAGAAATCAATTCCAAAAAGGGTTTTGTAGTACCTTCCAATCACTGATCAATTAAGGCATTTATTTATGTCTACCCGAACGGTTGAACATATGACATGACATGTGGACAATTAGGCTACTCATAATGGTACAGTGGTCATCCACATCAAAGTAAGGCTTGGAAGCTTATTGACTTAACTTTTTCAGGCTTTGAGGTAAAAACTTGGGCTTTATACATCTAGGTTTATGTCAAATTTTGCTACAGGAAGGATTTATTCTATCTAGCTGGTTTTCATTGTTGTTTATAATTTACCACCAGACATATGTATGAAAGAAGCATACATATTTCTATCATTGTTGGTACTCGGTTCAAGATTTCTAGGATGAAATATTGATGTATTCTTATGGCTGCTCATTGATAAACTAAAGATGTTATAGATAGATAGAGTCGTAATGTGTGATGCATTTCAATTTCAAAATTTCATGATGCGAGCTTGTTTATTATGGATAATTAGTGATTTTTCGGCATATGAGATGCTATAGAGGTTGAGTATGCATCGAAGATTAGCATGTCCATATTGCATAGAGAACATTGAGTTCTTCCAGTTGAAGTATAAGGGGAAACCTTGATAGTAAGGCTATCATAGAAAATTTTTGTCGAGGAATCATTCTTTTTGTGGTAATATTACTACATTTCTTCTAGGTTTAAGGTTAAAGGCAACAACTATTCTTTTATTGTCTAGTGAGGATATCAATGCAGCCCTTGATCAAATGCAATTTGTACCTTTAGGTGTGTTGTCGAAAATGTTCATGCGTCCGGTTTTGGTTCAACTCACAATTGGGTTAAAAAATCAATTTTTTTTAGAGCTGTTGCATTGGAAACATTTTCTTGCAAGACATAATCTTGATGTAATTCACAAAGAGAATAATTTCTTTGAAAATTTGTTTTTCACAATAATGGATATTAAGGATAAGACGAAGGATAGACCTAATGCCTGATTAGATCTCCAAGAGTTGGAAATGCGTCTTAAGCTACACTTGCTGGAAGATGGTAATACCAGAGTTAAACCGAAGGTGACGTACATTCTATAAAGAGAAGAAGTAACACAAATATGTGTCGGGCTCAGAGGGTTGAAGTTTTCAAATGGATGTGCATATAATTTAGCACGCAGTGTGAATGTTTCAGACTGTAGTTTCTACGCATTTAAGTCATGACTGTCATTTATTTCTTAAATGGATGTTACCAATTGCATTGTGTGGCTACATATCACAAGCAATGTGGATCATTATATTAGAATGTTGCATATTTTTCTACCAACTGTGCTCATGAAAAATTAGGGTTGATGACATGGATAAACTTTAAAAACTCATAATTATCATCATGTGCAAACTGGAGATGATCTTTCTTCCCTCTTTTTTTGAATCGATAGAATACCTCCTAGTTCATTTAGCTCGTGAGGCCAAACAATGTGATCTAGTCCAATTTCGGTGGGTAGATCCTTTCAAGAGGTATGAAATTTGTTATTTGATTCTTTGAACACTATCGTTATAATGATAATTAGTATGTATTATTATATTTTCTTCACTTATTTGTAGGCTTATGCAGTCTCTTAAGAGAAATGCGTGAAACAAATTGAAAATAAAATGCTCGATTGTGGCAGCTTATTTAGTTCAAAAGATGACACTTTTTTGTGAACATTATTTTGGCCCTAACACAAGTACTAGACTCAATCATGTTCCACATAACGTGGCCATAAATATGACCATTGGTAACTCTACACCTCCATTGTCATTGTTTCAAAATGAAAACTGAAATTTCTCGATTCGTGATTCATAACGGCTTTTATATTAAGATGAATTACGTCAAGTGCATCTTTATATTCTATAAAATTATGAAGAAGTTTATCCATATTTCTAGTTAGTGTGAAATGCGACAATATTTTTATTTCATACATTACAATATACATGGTATTTAAGAAAAAGCCATACAACTTCTGTCACTTTTCAGGACTTCTAACAATGTAATGCAAAGAAAATTCCAGCAATACAGTCATAGGATGATGGATGAGTTGTGCATTCAACATTTCAGGTCATGGTTCTGGCAATACGTATGCTTCGCCTCCACTTTTATACTTGTTTTCAATATAAGTGGTAGTATTATACTTATTTGTAGCCTCATGAACCTCAATTCATTATTTGTAGGGTGAAATCGATCCAAACATCATAGGAAAACATCTTGTTGAATTACCTCATGGGCCTCTATATTCAAGAACTAGTTTTAGTGGATGTGTGGTGAATGGTTTCCGCTTTCATACCCGGGCTTATGGGCCTACAAAGTCAACTGCAAATTGGGGCATATGAATTGAGGGTAATAGTGGAGATTTTGGAGGGTATGATTTTTATGGCATAATAGACGAAATAATCAAGTTACAATATTCAGAGTGCAGACTCAACTTTGTCATCATGTTCAAATGTACATGGCTTGATCTCACTCGTGGAGTTTGCACACACTTACCATTTGGATGAGTTGATATCAAATGGAGATCAAGATTAAACCCGCTAGAGCCTTTTATTCTTACCCACCAAGCGATACAAGTTTATTAGTGGCAGTATTCTCATACCTCACTTCAGCAATGGTGGGCAGTAGTTAAGGTAAGACCCCAATGCTTTGTTGATTGTGACATCGACAATATGATCTAAGAAGCAACCAATTTGATAGTGAACCAACCAACTGAGGACAATGAACCATATCAACAACCTATTGTACAATCTAGGGGCATTGTGTGTAAATTTGATCAGAGCATAGAAGACATCATTATATTGGTCAACATAAACGCTCGAGAGGAAGTTCTTCAATTGGCAGATACCACTTTTACCGTTGTTGATCACACTGGTGAACTGGATAGCTTTGAAGATGAAGATTCTGAAATGAAGTTATTGTCCGAGGAAGAACATTAAATTGTAATTTAGACATGTATTTTATAAACCAATTATAAAACATTGTGGGTATCCGACATTATATTTAGCAATTTTGTGTGTTAAACAAATATACTTATTTACATATACATATACTTATATGGATATACAAATACATATACATATACTTATACATATGCATATACATATATATATAGTTATATGGATATACATATACTTATGTACATATACTTATACATATAGAAATATTTATGGATTATATACATATACATATAAATGTGTATAGTTAAAAAACATAAAATCCTGGAAAAATATGATGAGCAAGTGATTGAAATCATCAAGAAAGTGACTAAATTCATGTAAATAGCAATTAAATTCATGTAGAAAGCGACTGAATTCATATAAAAATAAAGAACAAACAATTGGATCAATCAGTCGCCATTTTCAAAAAGTGACTAAAACCTGTCAGTCGCTATTAAATAAGTGACTAAGGTGTTAGTCGCTTTTATTGTAAATTCAAATAAGTGAGTACCCTAATAGATGAACTCTTCCGCTTCATTCATTTTAGATCTCAATTTTTCTTCTCCTTTTTGGTTCTAGTCAACTTCTCCCCTTTTATCAACATCCAATTCCAATAAACTTCTCCTTATCTTTACCATTTCTACAAGTACTCCCTTTCTATGCTTCATTTTCAATTTTTTTTCTTCACTGTTTTCTGTTGAGTTGTCATATTATTCTTTTCAATTTTTGTTCACATTTTTTCTCTGTTGAGTTATTGATGATGATTGTCATAATTTTAAGTTTTTTTATGTAGTTTTAGATTGTTGGTTTTTCATGTAATTCGGATTTTAGGATTTTTTCTCTATTATGTAATTTATGTAATTTTATGGTAATTTTAGTAATTGGTTGTATTTATACTAATTTTATGTCATATTAGTAATAAGTTGTACATTTAATAATTTTTTCCAATTTTATTGATTTTTAATAAATTTCATAAATGTAGTAATGTTTAGTAATTTTAACAATCTTTAATAAATTTAGTAGCTTTATGTAATTACTATAATTTTATTAAAACATCCTAACAGCTTGTCATTTTATGTAAATTTCAGTTACAAGTGGATCACGAAGACGATTCCAGCCATTAGTCTGGTGGCAGTTGTGACCACCCAATTCAAGGGGGTTCACAGTGAGGCAAAGGGAGTTAGGGACAATACTTATACACAAATTAGCCCGGTTAGCATAGTGGCAGAAGATCAACCCCTGACCCTTTATATCGACTTCGACCAATTTTTCGATGCCCAACATCCATGGTTCCCCTATAAGTGTCCACATTTCTAGCTTGTCAACACCGGGTGTCAATGGATATAATTTACTATCGGGCACCTTTGAGTCTAGTTCGAAGAACCAGCATTCAGGCTACTAGCCTAGCACCTCCCAACAGCAGCCAGCTAGCCTCAAATGCACTAGTACCTAACCACTTGATGTAGATTAATCCTGGCTAGTAAGTAATTTTACATATGAAAATTTTAACATATTTTTTATACAATAATTGTTGTTTAATAATTTTCTAACAATTTTAATTTTTCCACTGTTTTCTCCAGAATAAAGAGTTACGGAAATTAGTCAGCAGCATTAGCAGAGCCTTTTTCAAGGGCAATGCCTTAGAGTGGCTAACGTTCAAGAACAAGGGTCGAGGTGTATATAGCACAGTTGTAAGTAAACAACATTCATTTTTTTATTATTACTATTATTCATATTGTTTAATATATACACTTCCTAATTGGTTTATTTAGTAATGATATCAATGGCATCCATAGGACGATGACAGCATTAGGCAGGAATACTTCTATCTATTGGGCAACAAATACAAGAACAAGGTCAATAATGTTAGGGATGGAATTATTGACTAGTTCTTTTAGTGGCAAGTTGCCAAACAAAGACTTCAATCCCCTTTGTCCTTTCCGGTTGTAAACCATTTTGCCTGATCACTGGGAAACTTTGTGCGACCAGTGGATGACAGAGAAATGGTAGCATAAAAATGTTGTTATGAGCAAGAATCGGGGTAATTGTTACTAATTATATCACTTCAATTACAATCTAGAATAATAATTTATTGAAACGTTTTATTTTATTAAAATGCAGCTAGGCAAGAATGCACCGGAGGGTGCACAACCGCGGAAGCATTTTCTTGGCCCCCAAACAAAGCAGATCATCTAGGATAGTATGGTATAATTTATAACTTCAATAATATTCCGTTGTTTTAATTAATTTGTTTCTTACTTCAATTCATTATTTACTTATTTTTTATTTACATATCAAACAAAAGACGGCAAGCCCGTGGATTTCATTCATCGTATCTCTATGAGATGTGGATTGGCTGAGGTTTTATCTTAGCAGCAAATTAACAAAGTGGGAAGTAAACATATTTAAAGTAATATTATATTCAAACAACAATTATTACATCACACACTTTTAACATATTATCTAACCCTAAATTTGTTATATGTTTTCTTAGGCCAAGTATGAAGAGGTGGTAGCAAAGAAGTATGGCTCAGATCCTAAAAACCACCCTACATTTTGTGGGGAGTGCTGGGAGAGGGTTATGGGTGGGCATCATAAGGGACAGTGGACGAGGGTGCTGCAGCTTTTTAGCAATCCCTGATCAGTTCTGAGGTGCACGATCAGAGGTAGTTAATTTAAATATTTAACATTTATTTACATTAATTAAAAGTTAATAGATACTAACCATATTTCAAAATTAGGGGTACAAAAACGACTGGACAAAGTAGCTATGTCAAGAGAATGTGAAACACTGGGCACATTTCGCTACTATTCAGGAAGAGGTTATATTACAGCGGGCAGTGCAGGCTCAGATGAACGCGAGGGTGCAAGTTTTAGAGACTCTAATCTCGCAGATGCATAGGGGTGGCAGCCCCGAGCCAACCAAGATTTGATGTCGGCTTATACTACAACGATCGACCAAATGCATACTCAAGGAAACTTACCACATGGGCTTGATCCTGGCTACATACCATCGAGGTCGGGCTCAAACAGTCCCTTACCCTAGCTTCCTCGCCCCTATCTAGTGGCCATCCGCAGTGCCCGTAAATGTCACCCTAATTGCATCCACCACTGCCTCAGTCGTTGTCAGAGCAACAATCTTAGCATCTCTTGGATCAGATGGCAAGATTTGACCAGCAATCAAACGCTTATTTTCTACATATGCCTTGGGCTGCTAAGGAGAATCAATAGAGCCAGCAAATTGCATCAGAGAGTTGGGGTATGCAAAACACAGGCTACTGAGGGACCTTAGGATGAGAACCAATGTTTTGATTTAAATGATCTAAACATGTAGGATTTTCTTAATTTTATTGTACAAATTTTACTTTTAAATTAATATTGATTATTTAGAATTATTTTGACTTAATCATTATTTTATATATTTTTTGCATGTTTTATATATTATTATTATAAATTTAAATCAAAATTTAATTGTTTTATAAATAAAATAGAATTGACCAGTAAATTGACTAAATGTCAGTCGCTTTAATGATCTCGGAAATAACAACTGAATATCTAAGTCTGTAGGTTGTGATTGAGCTGTCAGTTGCTCTTTTTACAGCATCCTAACAAAAGGCAACTGAAACATTTAGTCATTTTTTTAAGTCACAATTCAGTCTCTCTTTTCCAGCAACTAGTATTTCTCTGACTGAATATTGTAGTCGCTTTTTGCAACTATTTCTTCAATCATTTTTTTATTTTCCTGTTTTAGTGTTTATGTTGTGGGAGGTCAAAAAAAAATAATTTTAATAAAGTTAGGATTGACTCAAAACAGTTAGTAAGTTTGTAATTAAAATAAAATGATAGTTAAACATTAAATAGTGCTTTTGAAATGTACAAACCATTTTCTGTCAATTTTTGTCACATAACGTGCTTGCTGAATGGGTGAGACCAAAATTCTATGGTGGGCACTATGCAGTAAGCAGAAAGCTCCTTCACGAGGAAGGATTGAAAGAGCAGCGACAATAAGAAAAGCAGACAGTAGAGCGAGATGGGATAGCGGAACGAAAAAGTCGAACATTTTTGATGGCATAAAAGGAAGTTATTAAACTTTCAATAGTAATTACATGCTTTAATTATTTTTTACTAAAAATATTTTATACAAATAAATAGGAAAGAGACATTATGATTTCTATCATAATAAGAAAAATGAGGAATGTCTGTTTTTTTTTTTTAAATTCAAAAAGTCACAAAACAAGTATAATTGATATTTTATGAGGAATTAACGAATGCGATGTTTAAATGCTGGACCTACGAGTCTACGACTGGTGTCCAAAAGCCTTAGCCACTTGGGACAGTTTTAATTATTGAATCATTGCTTTTGTTTTTTGGAGAAGTCCTCAAAATTAGAGCACGCCGTAGCTTGTAGAAATAGGAGCTGTGGTGCCCAGAAAATTAATTTGACATCTAATATAAACTCAAATTCAATTGATATAGGTACAAGCTTCGACTTATATCTATATGTATATGTATATCTATCTATCTATTATATTATATTATATACATTATAAAAAGTATGAATGTGCCAAAATGCTAAATGATATTTTTACCCTTAAATTATAAGTTATTTTATTCTTTTAGTAAGGTCTAAATTTGTCAGTTTTTATTTAATTAGAATTATATTAGTGCTAGGATTCTAAAAGAAAAAATAGAAAGAAAAAGGAACACGTAATCTATATGCCTTAATCTTTCCTTTAATGGCAAAAATCCCACTAAAGTTTAATTTTTACAATAAACTTCTCGTTGATTTTGTATTATTATTAAACTAAGCACAAGACTTTATCAATTTTATTATTCTTTAGCTTCAATGAAGTATTTTTCATTAGCACTTAAAAGTGCAATTTAATATTTTAGAAACATTCATAGATAAATCTTTTATTTTTCTGTTTAATTGGTGTTGTATATTAATATTAGGATTTAAAATGAAAAAAAAAAATCAACCTTGTTTGCGATTAATCATTTATGCACTGAATGATGTTTTTGATCCATGAGTCGCCACTAAAGTACGACTTTTGTAACAAATATACACTTAAATTTATAATTTACATAAAAATAATTAATTAAACGTTAAAAAGTTCATTGTTTTTGAGAAAATAACTACTTCGGGTACTAAAGTGTTTACCACTATAAGTATAAAGGTAAATTTTATGAGGTCCTTAACCTTTAATCCATGAGAATAGCTAATATATTCAAGATGAAACAAAAGAAAATTAGATGTAAGGTGCCATATGAAAATCACCCAAAATATAATTTTTAATTTTAGATAAAATATACTATTAAAATATATAATTAACACTGAAAAAATTAATCTTCTTTAATATCCATTATTTATGTGAGCTTAATTTCTTCTTAAAGTTTTGACTTTTCTATTTTGATTCTAACGCAATTAAAAGCATTTCCCAGTTCAAATTTCTCATAGAGAAACTACCAGTTAGTTTTAAAAACTTGATGTTACATAGACACAATTACTTGTTAATAGATTTCATCTAATCGGGGATTAATATGAAATATTTTTTAAAAAAAATTAAATCAAAAGTGAATATTTAATAGGTTAAGAATGACAAGGAAGCATAAATTAATGTTAGAAACTATCTACAAAATTTACCGTATTATTTATGCTACCATTTTTTTAACTTGGATAAAATGTGTTGCTATATATTTTTGTTCAAATAAAAATTAAGGGAATATTTGTCATTAAATTGTGATTTTTTATATCTATGTTATGTGTTTTCTTTTATCCCTTTTTTATTTTTATGCATATAGTGTTTTTTTTTAAATTTATTAAAAATTTTAATTTTGAAATATGTTGTTAGATATTTTTTATTTAATTAATAATATATTTTAATATATTTTTAATTAATATATGTCAATCTCACTAGTATAAATAAGGGTATTCTTAAACAAGCTAAGTAGGATTTATTTTCTGATCAGATGAAAATCTATCTCTGGCTTTCTTTTCCTTTCCCCCCTCTTTATGACGAGACTATTACGAGTTGAACATCTTAAGCATACAGGCCATATAATATAATACTAGTAGCTAGAATGGAAACAGTTCGTTTTTATTGCTTTTTGAAGCAAATGTAAATGCAATAAAAATGATACGTAGGAACTAACTAATCCATCTCCATCAGTTGCACTAGCAGGCTTAGGTTGTGTATGTCATCTTCCCCCACATAAAGTTTGAACCATTTCACAATATTTTTTTCAGGGTTGGTTTGCAATTCCAGAGTGTCATTACAATATATTATGCAGGTCACATCAGGACTCCACAATCAAATTGACCCAACAAAAAGATTCTTGCCCCATCTCTGAAGTGCTTTTCCTAATATGAAAAGAAAAGGCCATCCATCCCAGTTACAATTATTTTCTTTCCAGCGCCATTTGTTATAGGCACATTCGCTACCATATATAAATGGCATAGCACTTCCAGAAAGAAAAAAAAAACCATGAACATGCATTTACATTAAATAATGCGAAAGTAGTCATAGTTAAAGTTTTCGTTTTCTAAGTACTATGAAAACTTGACTAAATATTATAATATTCTGTAAGATAATTAAGAAACACTATAAACTTTTTCGCAGCATGCTTGTAAAAGTTTCATCAACAGATAAAAGCTCTAACTTACTTTTGGTCCTAGAACTATAGTGGCTCAGACATTTTAGTCATTGGGGTATGACTTAGTTTATGCGGTCCTTTGAACTATAAAAAGTAGGATACTTTGTCTCTTTAACTTAGTAACTCGGTCAACTTGATGTTAATTCCGTTAGATTTTTAACGGTTCAAATGTCTGATTGTAAACATCTAAAATCTTAATCACTAAATCATAAAAATATGTAACTCGAAGCATATAATGATAATTAAACACAAAAATACCTTCCTTTCCTCCTGCTCCTCTCCACCACGGCAACCATCACTCCACTTGGTCAGCAGTGTCACCTCCTCCGCCAGCCTTTCTTCTTCCAAACGTTCTCTCTGCCTTCGCCTTAGCCATCCACTCTCCCCACTTTGCCCACCAACATTTCCTCCATTTTCCTCGCTCACCCCTTTCCTCTGCCTCCTCCCACCGTCACAACTTCCTCATTTCTCTCTCTGCTTCCCTCCTTGCTGATGCCCTCTTACTATCCCTTGCCACCCTTTTTCTCTTCCTCCGTTGCTGCAACTACTGTCATGCTTCCTCACTAATCGACAAGACCGACTCTCTTGTTCATCTACTTAGGGCTGTGCATGGGATTTGTTACATCAACCGATGGGAAGCGTTTACTACGCATTTTTTTTATTGTTGTTTTGTTGGGAATTTTGTCAAACATATGGTGTACAGCTGCATAGGCTTCGGGTTCGTGTACCCTCAAACAAGCTCCCGCCGCCCATTATTACGACCAACAACTGAGAAGGCAGAGACATGGAGGAGTTGCAGAGAAAGGGAAGTTAGATACGTGGACGAAACGAAACCCAGGTGTGCTTCTTGGTGGCACACTCGAAGGCTTCGGCGCACTCTATGCAGTGCTTGTTGGTCTCGTTCGGCGGAGGAGCTTAAGCTGATGCGTCGAGGATTTAGTGTCCGCGAGGAGGTGGGCAATCTGGGAGTGGCTAAGGGAGAGGTGGCAATTGGAGAAGGAGCTGACGAATTGGGGGCGATGCTTGGAATGTTGGATAGTAAAGTCTAGGGTATAAAAGAGAGAAGATAAGAAGCTGGGGGACTTTGCACCCAGTTTTTTCTTTTTTTATGGATTAGTCAACTAACGGAAATAAGGTCAAAGGAAGCAAAAGTGTTTTACAGTTGATAATTGGGTGACCGTGTTGCACTGCGTCAGACTACAGGGACTCCCTGTAGTTTGAGGGATGAAAAGTGTTTTGGGCCTATAAAAAAAATACTATTCTATGGGTTACATGTGGAGATTGCCTGCGTTTGGGAGACGACTATAGAATTCAAACATTTCTTTTGATAACTCCAAAGTAACGGAAGTAAAAAATGGACTCTTAAATTTAAGACTCTCTAGTGACCGAGGCAGAAATTTTGCAGAATCTTGAAGCTCTCAGCAAGATTCTCATTCAAAGGAGTAATACAGTGATCAAGAAGAAAGTTTATTACGTCCACACTTGTAATAGCTGTGCATAAAGCAGAAGGGAAAGGGATTTCTGACGCACAAAGCTCCTGTTTCAGAAGGGCCTCAGGGCAAGAGAACAAAAGGAGGGCAAGATAAAGACATAAAGAAGCATGAGATGCTCTAGTCTGTGGCTCTTGGCTCCTTATGAAAAATCAGTCAACCATGTTACCCTCACCATTAATCAATTCTAATCCTTGCTTTGAACAAAAGGCATCAGCAAAAAGAAAGCCATTAAAGAAAACCACCCCTTTAACAAGAATGCATGATGACTTGGATTAAGCAGGAGATGACATGTAAATCCACTCTTTTCACTACAGTTTCATGTGGATCCATGTAGCTCACACACTAACTCCGCTTTTCAACCCAACACGGTCTCTGGATTTACAACAACAGATGGTTTTGCAGACGACATGACTCAAACACTGATGTTTATAAAACATACAAGCTCAGCCTAACGAAAGACAAATCAGCTTCAAGTAGATATGCTTCTGTTTCAGTTCAAACGATCCAGAATGCAGATCATGTAAGACCCTACTCGACCTCATTCACAGCTAAAGCCTAATATCTGCCCTGGATGAATATATTCACATAAGGTATGGACTCGCGGATAGTTGCATAAGTGCTGGGATAGGATTCATCAGCGATACCTTGAGAATAATATTCCCTACAGAATTCACGAATTTACGGTTGCTGCATTGACTGCATCTGGAGAAATGAATGGTAAGGCCCAAAATGAGACCCTCTGGCAGTTCCTTTAAGCAGATCTTGTCCCTGCAGCTTCTGTTCGTACGAAGAAGTCCCGCATAAAGGAGACAAAATTGCACTGCCATGTGACAGATTGTAAGCCATGAGGGCCGTGCCTCCACTTGGTGGTTTCAAATCAAATAGCTCTTTGCAGATGCCGGTCATGTTAGGCTGCTGCTTTGACTCTATCATTGAAACAGAAGCCTTTGGGGACGAAGCAGAAGCAGAAGCACTACTGTCTGGTGAAGGAGAGGTGTCCGGGACATTGACGGTTGTGATGTCATGGATACTAGATCTTCGCTTATCTTTGCCTCCTGTGAGCTGCCGGATGAAGTACTTTTGCGCATGGCTAGCGACCTGAGTCGGTGTCCTTGTTGTCACAAAATTGCGTGAGATATTTCTCCAATCCCCTTTACCATACTTCTTAAGACCCATCAGAAATTGCCTGCCCCATCGAAAAGATCAGAATACCATGTCAAGATCGGTTGGAGCATACTAAATACACTTACATCAGCAAGGAAATTTCCACGAAGCTACAGGGAGTTCAACGCAAGTTGTTTTAGGCCACAACTCAAGACAACAGCCGAGCTTTTCTACCAAACATAACTGCGATTCGCTTGAACTCAAGACATGTTTTGAATAAAGAATAAGCAATCCTAATCGGGAAAAACAACTCGCCCGAAAGGTCAATCTTGAGCTAAAGTAGCACATTAGACCAGTAAAACACAAGGCTTAAGACATAGGAACAATCATACCTGTGTTCTTCTTCAGTCCAGGGCACTCCTTTCTTCCTCTCCTGATCGGAAGGCCGAGAGGCCGGGCCCCTTTTCGCTCCGGGGGTGTAATATTGCCCTAATCCATCCCAACCGCAGCTGCTATTGACCCATTCCAGAGTGAAAGAATCACAAGAATAGCCGGGAATCGGGATAAGTCCAGCTTCTATATCACTGACATCCTCTTCCAATTCTTTGTACTGCCTAATAACATCGCCAACGGTCTTTCCCGGAATCATAGCAGCCACCTTGGACCATCTATCCGGCGTGTCTTTATCGAAGACAGCAAGAGCATTTTCGAACTGCTTGTTCTCTTCAACGGTCCATTTCGATCCTCTGCTTTCCTGAAACAACCAGCTTGAGTTGTGCAGATAAGTGGCTGGAGACAGGATTTCGATTCCCTGGTTCATCATCATGCCAAAAACAATGGTTTTGACCTTGACCCAAATAGGAGGCTAGTAACAGGGCTGCTCTGTCTCTAAATGATTCAAGACCAAGATGAGAAATGCAGAGAAGTTGAGGGTTTTATGACCAAATAAGCATCCAATCAACAAGCATTTGAAATAGAATCTGAGGTAACTTTTCTCACACAAGCATAAATTTAGGAATCTAGAAAAAGGCCAACTTTCCAAATCTGATGGAAAATTCCATCAACACTAGCCAAAAGCAGATCTTGGTTCTTCAAAGATAAACCCTAAACCTCTTCGGTGAATCCATCACCTCAAAAAACTCTCACAGTCGAACCCAAAGGAAAAGAAAATACAACCCAGATCAAAATTCACGAAAAACAATATAACTACACCAAAAAGTATGGAACTTTTGAAGCTAGGCCAAAAGAGGAAACAGAGGAAACAACTGGTTGCAGAGGAGCCAAGCTAGTGAAGTGACAAAAGTAGGGAAAAGTTCGGTCACTGCTGCGGCCTTTTAATTCTCCGGAAGTTTGAGGCAAGGGAGGGTCAAATTCCTGAAAGTAAACGAATAGATATATGACAGGTGCTATTTGTAGTCTGCAATTGTTTAAGAAGAAAATAGGATCTGTAGAGTGTAGAACAATAGAGTGGCAGGAGAGGAGTAAAAGAGGTCAAAGATGTTGAGTTGTGATTGGTGGAGATGGCTATTGTGGCGCTGCAACTAAGAAAAAGTTCACATAAAAACTATAGCTCTTTGTTAAACAAGCAAGGGCCAATCAGAAGGGAGGAATGAGAAAGGACATTTTGCGATTGGCTGGATGGTGAGAGAAAGTGGGTTGTGGGTTTCCTCATCATCTGTTTTTTGGAAGAAACCAACTCTTCGCGGTGTTTTCAGTGTTGACATTTAGCTGTAGCACGTGAGATGTTTAAGCTCTCCCTATTATTTAACCAATTTATTTTTATTTGAACATCTTAATCAAGAAATTGCTTTATAATTTTGTTTTATTATATTATAGGATTTTTTTACGGTTTTTCATAATGTTGGGTGATATTATGGTTACTCAATAATGTTTGAGTAAGTCTGATGTGCATTATACCCTTAATGTTTATATATTTGTATTTAAATACCATCATTTATAGCATAAAAAAATATAAAAATATTAAATTTTGTGTCCTTAAGATTAGAGATATGTACAAATCAGATACTAAAATATACAAACTCAATATACAAAGACAGTTAGGGATTTATACAAATAATATGTGACATATATAAAAATGAGATCATGGATATGTTATCAATATAGGTCCTATTTGGGAACAACTTTTATAATTAGTATTAGAATTTTAGATAATTTATTTAATGGTTGATATGAAAACATTGAAGCTAAAATGTAAAAACTACCATTAGAGAACTTTTTCAAAATTCTAATGTTAATCGCTAACACTAATACCAAACATGACGATATTCAATAGTATATACTGGTTTAATCTCCTATTAAAAAATAAATGTGAATGTGTCAAATCCGGCTTCCAACCAAAATTTTGAGATATGAACAAATCGGATGACAGATATGTATGCATAAAATAAGTGATGAATATGTACATAATATGTGACACATATGTACAAAGAAATTCATAGATATGTTACAAATTTATGCAATTATATATATAAGTTCAGTCGTTCTAACATTTTCATCAATTTAAAATGCATCAACCCTAAAATTGAATTATGCTATACATATTTGTAGAATCTATGGAACAAATTCTTAAATTGCCCTTTACTCACCCTATTGGATAAGAAAATATCAAAAAAGAAAAAAGAGAAAAATATGTGTGAACATAGTGAAAATGAATTACTTGAATAACCAAATATCTATACAAGTACGATAATTGATATGTATAAATCCAATGTATAAAGAAAATGAGGTATATGTACAAATTATATGACACATATGTACAAAATCATATGAGACATAACCAAAAAAACATTAGGTACACATATACATATTTATTATTTTACATTTGCACAAATACGCATACCTAAATGAACATCATAGATTAATTTGATTTTTTTTTTTGAAAAGGTACAGACACAACGATTGACCCAAACCATTTACTCTTTTATTTCTCTTCTGACAAAGCTCTTTGTCTTCACAGCGCTGCCGCCTCTGCCATTGTCCAAACATCACCACCACCTACAATCGCTGCTCCGTCCACCACCACCACCAATCGTCCTCACTTGCCTAGATTGTCCCGCCTTGTCCCGTTTTGTGTTTACAAATATCACCATCATCCATGATCCATCTTCTTTGTGCCAAATCTGCAACTGTCTGCATTGCCAAACATCGTTAGCTTGTTTGGAGGTCACCTGTCATGACCTAGCCTGCTGCCAACTCATTCTACTGCCGCCATCATGAATTGAAGATAGAATGAGAAGCTGTGTATGCATCCGTTATCGCATGAAGAAGTAAGAGAAAGGATGAGGGACATTTGTGGTATTTTTTTTTTTAGAATGACATAGTTAGAATGAGTAAACTCCTTGGTAGGTCCTTCTTCTTTAATTTTTATCATAAACGGGTCACATAACTTTATTTTGTTCTAGTGAGGTCTCTCATCTTATATTGCAAATCCTTTTTGGGTTATTTTGCATCAATTTGGCTATTAATTTTAATAGCATCTTGGTGAAAGATGACAATTTCAGTCCCTAAAATTCATTTATCCTCCTCCTAGTATCCTAAACTATATTCATCCTACTTCCAACACCCTAAAAATTATAAATATAACACATCAACCCAAAAGAAAAATGACCACTTTTCTTTTCAAAAACCCCTAACACTAAAAAAGCTAATAAAAACTTCTCCATTCTGCATCTCTAGCGCCGCCCTATTCTAATTGAGCACCATGACGAAACTGATTGATTGAAACCAAGCCCAACTAGATTCTTACCTTTATAATTGAAATCAACACAAAATCAAAAGTAATTAGAATTTTGTGATTGGACTAGTGAGACCCAAACCGCCTGAAAAATGTATCGGGGCTTTCTTGGTAACAAAGGGGAAGGATGAAATTGAGGGTTTATCAAATCCTCCCATGTGGCCGCTTCCTGCTTCTTCACCGACATCGATATATTCTTCTTCTTCGCATCAATCTCCTTCTGAATTGGCTTCCATGTCAATCTCTCATTCTTCTTCCCTCTCCACTTTTTGTTCCTCATTTTTCTTCTATCCTTTTCTAAATCCAATTTGATCACAGTTGACCTATCTAGCTAGGTTAGTGGCATATGGATTATCATGGACTGACCTAACTCCACTTTCTTTGCAATTGAGATTGACAATAGGTGATGTCACTGGTGAGGCATAAAGGATTTGGATGTTTCAAGGGTTTGGAGTATTTGGGTACAAAGATTGGTTTTTAAATAAGAAAAGGGAAGCATGGAGAACTGTGAGGGGGGAGTGAATCTAAGTAGGATGAATAAAGTTTAGGGTGATAGGATTCAGATGAATGAATTTTAGGGAGTAAAGTTGTCATTTTTTATCAAGATTCTGATAAAATTAATGACTTAAATGATGGAAAGAACCTAAGTAGGACGCGCAATGTAAGGTGAAAAACCTCGTTAAGACAAAATAGAGTTATGTGACTTATTTATGACAAAAAGGAGTAGCTATGGGGTGCACCCAGCCCATATGATACACCAAGAGTTTTAAAATAATTACGATAGATGCCACTGCATCAAACTTCCAAACAGTTATAAAAAATGCCACCATTTAAAAGTTTAACATAATTACCAATCCTGCCACCATCTCAAACTTTAACGTAATTACAAACATGCCACATTTCCAAAAGTTCCAAATAATTACAAATAAACCATACAAAATTTACCTTACTTTTTAAATCCAAAATTTTTCAGGAATTCACACACAAAAATGGTTAGGATCCTTGATACTCTTTCTTCTACTATACAACATCCAAAATTCTCCTATAATCTTTGAAAACTGACAACATTTTAACCTCAAGCCTTACTGAACAACGTCTCAACTTGTACTCTCTTCAATTCAACAATGTCTCTGCTCTCAAATTCTGGCAGAACACCACTAAAAAAAACCTTGAATACAGTTGTTTATTTTTCGACAACCAAACGACTGAGAATCCTTCCGAAAGCAGTCCGCCACCACTCAGGTACTTCTTACTCACTTTAATCAAAGTTTCTATTCATAAAAAACCTAGAAATACTAATACATTTTTCATTCTCTTGTTCATACAAAAAATAGACAAACATATATCATGAAAAAAACCACCCAGGAACATGAATGGTAGTTGGCGACAAAGACGCCAAAGATGCCTAGACTAAAAAAGTCCAGCCAAAAAGTAGATAACTTAATTAAACCAAATCAAAAAGAAGAGAAGCTAATCAGAGTATAAGTTTCCTACAAACAGACTATTTATGTATAAATATTTGATTATATATTATGTGAAAAAGTATTCATGTGAATAGTAAACACATGCTTTTCATTTCTGAAATAACTTTTATCTATATCAAAGCATGTGCATATGGTGGACACCACTTTGTCTTCTTTTGGTTACTTTTATATATTCTCTACTTGATTTTAAATATATTTTGTTCTATTTTGTAGTATCTGTTATTCTGATTTCAAGTATATGTTGTTCTGATTTTAAATGTGTTGTTTTGTTTTTTATTATGTGTTGTTTTGTTCATAGTATGTGTTGTTCTATTTACTAGTATTGTTGCTCTGATCTCAGGTATGTGTTATTCTGCTTTTAAATATATGTTGTTCTGATTTCAAATATGTGTTATTCTGCTTTTAATTATGTGTTGTTCTGTTTTATAGTATGTGTTATTCTGATTTCAGGTATATGTTGTTCTGATCTCAGGTATATGTTGTTCTGCTTTTAAATATATGTTGTTTTGATATCAAGTATGTGTTTTTCTGCTTTTAACTATGTGTTGTTCTATTTTGTAGTATCTGTTTTTTTTTTATTTCAAGTATGTGTTATTCTAATTTCTAGTATGCATTGTTCTGTTCATATTAGTACAATGTGTTGTTTGTGTTCTTTAGCAATTTTGTGTCATTGTTTGGTGTTATATTGTGTGATAATTGTTATTTTATTATCTATTAGATGGTGTTTTAATAATGATATCACTTTTATTTCTAGTAGCATCGATTTGACAACTAGATGTTTCACCAAAGAAGTTGTCAACGCGATGGATGAAACAAAAGAGAATCCAGCCCACGTAGAGGCTATAAAATCAATGGGATTTGGTTCATTGTTTGATCTCAAATATATACAAGTAAGGGCGCGCTTCCTTGTGTATCTCCTATCATGCTTTGATCATAACACTTTAACTCTGAAAATTTCATATAGAACAAAGTTAAAAATTTCTAACATTGATGTTCACTTGACATTTGGTCTACCGTTGGAGAACAAGGCGTTATAGCTTTATAGTAAGTGCCTCCATCATGTCAGTGATCTTTTCTTTGATGAATAAAAGAGTAATTTTGCTAGCAAGGTCCCCATTAGCCAACAACTGAAAAAAACAATAAAACATGACAAGTAGACTGGTGATGCTTTCAAGATCAACTTCTTGATGTTTGTTACATCGAACTTTATATCACCTGTAAACTCTTCAAGACAATGCAACTAAAGGATTCTGAAGCCATTACATGACTTTAGAGCAATTAAAAACTATACTTGGTGCCAGTATTTGCTTGATGGTGTAATTGAGCAAATAGAAACTTACAAGAATGCCAAGGATCCCAAAAATGTAGGAGGTTGCATATTCTTGTTGTACGTAAGATTTTCCCTTCTTTACCTTATACAGTTCTTGTTCTACTATTCTATCAATGGTGTTCCTGGAAATGAATTACGATGTTCATATTTATCATGAGATATATTATCTTTTGTTCTAATCTGTTTAATATGCTACTTTTGTTTGCATGATATGATGTTTGCTTCTGTAAGCAATAATGTTCATGTATTTTACTTGCGGGTAATCTATATGGATAGACTTCTGCCACATAGCGTGCCAACTGTTGAAAGGAAATTCCCAACAATACTATCTTGGAATAATGAGCTGGTAACAAAGCACCTCTAGCTGGAAATAAATCTAAAAAAAAAAATGTATGAGTTTAGTCTTAGAAAGGTATGTGTTGTTTTGATTTTAAATATGTGTTGTTCTGTTTTTTAGTATGTGTCATTTTGTTCTCTGGTATATGTTGTTCTATTTACTAGCATGTATTGTTCTGATTTCAAGTATGTGTTGTACTATTTTTTTGTATATGTTGTTCTGATTTTAGATGTGTTGTTATGTTTTTAAGTATGTGTTGTTCTGTTCACCAATATGTGTTGTTCTTTTCCTTAGTATATATTGTTCTGATTTCAGGTATGTGTTGTTCTGCTTTTAAATATGTGTTATTTTGTTTTTATTATGTATTGTTATGATTTTAAATACGTGTTGTTCTGTTCACTGGTATATGTTGTTTCATTTTTTAGTATGTGTTGTTATGTTGTACTTGGAAAGGTATATATATTGTTTCTGAGCAACGTTTCCATGTTACTAGCAGGCTGAAGATAATCCATTGAGAGAAGAATACAATAGGAACAAGCTTGAGAAGGAGAAGAGAAGGATGCTCTCAGAGCAGGAAGAACAACATCGAAATGAAATGAAACTCTAAGAAGAGCCATCATCAAGCTAACAATTAGAAAGGTTCGAAGAGGTTGTGCACCAAGTTTTCTGTGCTGCGCATGATGCAAACAAACAACTCTTCAATGTAATGGGGGCTGCATTTAAGGAGTTCCCTACGTTGACAGTTGCAATTGCTCAAAATCTAAGGTTTAACATGCCTTCATTTGTTGAACAAAATGAAATTGATTGGGAGAGTAACGTTATTAACATGGTCAATACAATTGAAAAATTTTGGTCCCACTTTAAGAAAAGGTATGAGAAAATAGTCCTAAAAACTAAACGGCATGGAATAACAAACGCAGAAGAACAACAGCATAGAATGGAGTCTGAAAGAGATCTAGAGCAAGAACAGCAGCCTGACAACTCTAAACAACAACCAAAAGAATCTGAACAACAGTATTTTGAAAGAGAACAATGGTATTTTGAAACTAAACAGCATGGGATAGAGTATGTAGAAGAACATTAGAATGGAATGGAGTCTAAAGAAGACTTGGAGCAAGAACAGCAGTCTGACAATGTTGAATAACAACTAGAAGAATCTGAACAGCAGAATTTTGAAAAAGAACAGCTTCAGGTTGAACAGGAATAACAGGAACTTAAAACAGAACATCAAAGTAAAAAAAAAACAAGTGGTTCATAGTGAATTACAACTGCAGGTTTATACGGAGCAACAAGTTCTTAACATGGAATAATAATCTCAAGTACACAAACAACAACAGAATGATGATATTGCTCCTACTATGATTCATGAATCAGATCTTCAGGATAAAATTGATGACATTGAGAAGGAAATCACATTAGGGGAAACATAGCTAGAAAATGAGAAAAATCAAACACAACAATAACATGAAATTATTAATGTTGAAGACCACTACTCAAATAAGGGAAAATCTCTGAATGAATTCATTTTCAAAAATGGTATAAGTCATATATTCGTCATCTTCTTAGATATTTATTTCTTAGTACTGTTGTTCTATTCTTTTAATATTGTTTACCTTAAATTACTTATCTTATCAAATGGTGTTCTTGGGATCTTTTGTTGGTGGTTAGATTTCATAGTTAATGTTGTTCTTCTTATTCATTTTTGCTGTTATGACCTTATAAATATAGGACATTAACATCAATAGTATCTTGCTGCAACACCAACATTCAACATGTTAGAAAGTCCAAAAGTCTCTCAAGATGAGGTTGTTGTTATTGAGAATGTTAACACAGAGATTCCAATTTTTTGGCCACCTTCAATTGCTTAAGCCACAAGTAATGTGTCATTATTGAAGGATGAATTTGTTAGCAAGTATGGTGCGATGACAACACACCAGCAGGTTTCAAATAAGGAGCTGAAAGCTGTATACCTTGCAATGTGTTACTTTTCAACTAAAGGTAATATTTAAATTAATAATTATGTTAAGTTGAACTGTCCTTCGAGTAGTGTTCACCTTTGTACTTTTGCTATTCTAGTATTCTATTATTGTTGTTCTAATTTGGTCTTCGTTGATGTTTGCATTTTATTTTGTTACTGTTCAACTATTTGATGGATGTTGTTCTGATTCCTCACGTGTGATGTTGTATAGTAGTTTAACGAAAAAGTTGGTTAAGATAGGAGACATCACGTTTTACTAATTCCACTTTGACAAGTTATGGGATAAAACATATGTGGAGGCTGCAATTGTGAATGCTTGGGCTAAGATTTTGAATCTTGAAAAGAATGCATAAAAAAAATCAAATAGAGTCTTTCGATCCCCTTACTTTCCTACCACTTTACAGTAATTTTAATCCTAAACCTTTTTTCAAATATTTATTTTTAACAAAGTTTTCTTTCACAGCAAGCAATTTTTCAATACTCATATTAAAAGACACAGGAGTTCATGAACAAAAGAACAATGATCAATACTGATGTGAAGGAACAAATGCATATTTACACTATGTAGAAAGGAATTGAAGATCTGAAAACAATAGTTGAGTTAGATGGTCTAGGTGCCATCTTAATGTACAAGGTGGTATAAGTTTACCTTCTGCTGTTCTAGTCTGTTTTAAGTTTTGTTCTACTTTATAATATATGATGTTTTACATTTTAAAATTTCTAAATGTAGATTTTCCTAGAATGCCTTGTTCACAGTCATTTTTTCATAGTTTCCTTCAACTTCACAAAAAGGGTAATCTATGTTTTGGACAATCTAAATCAAGATGATGATAGATATTATCCACTTTTGGATGATTTTGGTGCATCTCTTTATTCTTCTTCTGTTTTTGTTGTTCTTAAATTCCAGTGATATTGTTCTTTTCTTTTGTTGTTGTTCTGTTATGTTGTTAATGTTGTTCTTGATCACTACTCTTGCAGTTCTGTTGTTCATGTTCAATGCCATTGATGCTGTCTTTTTCCACTCTTGTTGTTTTGTTTCTTTGTTAATGTTATTCTTGGTCATTATTCTTGTTGTTCTGTTATTATTCTACATTTCTACTATTGTTGTTCTGCTCTTCTGTTATTGTTGTTTTTAATTTATATTGTGTTCTTGTCTTTTACTATTTCTATTCATACTACTGATTTATTTCCTTTTACTAGAGGGGACTCATGCTTCAGTGAACTTAAGATCAACAATTATGCCAACATTGTGAAGAATTCTGTGGTCCAGTATGCACAACTAAATTGGAAAACTCAAACTTGGGCAAAAACAAGAGTAATTACAGAATGACTGTGACATATTTCTAATGAGGCATGTGGAACTTTACACAGGAAAAAAATTCAAGTTTGATTTGGGGCCAAGGCTAAACATAAACATACATAGGATCAAGATTGCAGCATCCATTTTACTTTCTGAGCATAATGTTCACAGGAACAAATTACTCACATATATTGCTTCAGGAGGATAATAGGTGTTAGTGTTAATGTCGTGGGAAATTTTTCATGTTAACTTGTAAAAAAATTCTAGTCCTTCTAAACCAGAACAACAAACATATGATAAAAGAACAACATTCCAATATATTTGAACACCACTATACAATAAGGTGTTTAAGACTCAAACATATAACATTCAAATGTGAATTTATTTACAACCAGGTAAAATTGTTGTCCTTCAACACAAATTTTTATTAATTTTAACATCATAAGAATTCTTGTATTTGTATAATCAATATGGCACTCTCTGCCACAAAAACTGCTTTTTAATTCAATAATAACTGCTATTCAGCTACTTCTGTGACCCATAATGTCTGTCCTATAAACAATTAATAATTCTCTACCAGAAAAACTGTTGTTCATTTCAACAGTAACTGATGTTCAATTTAACAATAATTGATGTTCAATTACTTCTGTGGCCTCCTACAACTACTACCCTCTAAACAGCTCCTACTTTTCTTTTTGTTTCGACCTTTTGTTCTTACAACTGCTGGATTTTGCACACTCAAATTATCCACCACATAACTAGACATTGTTGTTGCATCATTGTTATTGTTGCTACTGAAAACTCTATAAACTTATTGTTTTATAGCACTAATACACTCTTTACACAACTTCCTGTGATTCTTATCATCCTGGCATGAAATAACAACATTATATAATTCTCTCATCATTTTGTTCCTCCATACTGTAGTTGTGGAGCTCTTATTGACACCAACAACAATATGGTTGCCACCTATTGACTACCAAACATTTTTTATCCACCTTGACAACAAATATTCATCATGAAGTGTTATCACATTGTTAATGTTCAAAGCATGCACTGTATGACGACATAAGTACCTAAACTCCTCAAAATATTTGTAGGAACAAGACACCCTTAATGACTTTGATTTAATAAACTTCACTAAACAGGGATGAAGATCATACTCATCAAAGAAAACCTCAAATTCAATAAATGTATCATTATCACTTACTATAGTATAACCACCAAAGATACATTTGTCAACTTCTTTTTCAAACTCCTGGTAAATCTTCAAACTGTAAAATTTAGATGCTTGGTTTAATATAAAAGAGCCTTTAAATTTACCAACCAATGTACCTTGATTACAAAAATCTTCAGCTGCTTCATCATCCCTCAATTCCTTTATCTTCTTCTCAATTGAATAAAATATTTTTACTAATGCTATCATGTTATCACAAATTCTACCAAGCATGTGCTTTGTACATTCACTCCTCTGTGTAGAAAGAATGGCTGCATAAATATATAAATATATAATACATTTACATAAAGAAAAACACCAAAAACAAAATTTAGAACAACACAACAAACAAAATTGAACACAACAAATGCATACAAACTACCAGAGTAATGATGTTCTCAAGTGCTAATTTGAAAATACATGCAATTAGAATATAAGGCATAAAAAATATTAAACATATTGTGGCAACGTGCAACTTTTCGGGAGTCGCCACCAATCGGTTTTCGCTCAGGTCGATTGGACACATAAAAAATTGGTCTGCGAGAGTTCGGGGGTTCGGGAGTACGGTTACGTTAAAATAACTCTATTTTAACGCCCAAAATTAGTACCTTAGTTGATTTTAATTTTTCTTTGCTTGCTTTTAAGTTAATTTTCAAAACAGAAATTTTAACTGAATTAGTCGGATGTGGATTTTTAAATTAATGTGGGCTTTAAAATCTTTGGTAATTAATTTGTATAATTTTTATAAACTCGATATTTTCTGAACCATGGATTCTATCGAACAACCCGGACACGGAATTTGATGAAATTTTAATTAAATATTTTAATCCATATTTAAAATCTGCCGAATTATCCGAATATGGATTTTTATCTAGATATTTAATTTTTATTTTCCAAACCGTGAACCCTGTCGGATTATCCGGATATGGAAATTCGTAATTTAAATTTTAAATCTTTATTTTATTAAATTAATTATTAATTTATCTTTTTTTCATAATTTTTATGAATTTTTTTTATTTTTAATGTTAACTTATTTTAATTTTTTTAAAAAATTTTATTTTTATGTTTTTCATTTTTTTTTATTTCTTTTCTTTATTTTTTTTCTTCTTTCTTTTTTTCCTTCTTTTCTTTCTTTTCTTTTCTTTCTTTTTTCTTATTCTTTTTCTTTCTTCTTTTCTTTCTTTTGATTGTTTGGTGAAAGATCTTTTTCATTTTTTTCTTTTTAAGTAATTACTTAATTTATAAAGGAACCAAAAATTAATTATTTAATTATGTAATATCAATATTTTTTATTTATTTAATAAAGAAACCAAAGAGTTATATATTTTTTAAAAAAAAAATAAGTAAAAGAAAAGTCTTGATATTCATATATTTTTAATTTTGACAAAAGATTTTAAAGTAATTATTGAAATTTTTTTGGGTAAAATTTTATTATTATTATTATTATTATTGGATATTATATCTTATTTAAAAAAATTTGATATTTTTTATTATTATCTTGGACACTTTATTTAATTTAAAAAAAGTTTGATATTTTTCCAAACTATGGATCCTGTCGGATTATTTGGATATGGAATTTAATTTTAGTTTTTGTTTATTTAATTAATTATTTTTAATTATAATTTTTATTGGATTTTTAATAATTTTAATATTTATTATTACTAATTTAATTTAATTTTTATTAAAAAAATTATCTAATCCATAAATTTTAAAAATATACTTAATTAGGATTTTTATTTTTGGAATTATCTAATTAAGATTTTTTAATAAAAGGAATAAAAGGTTAACTTTTTAAAGAAATAAAAAATAAATGAAAAATATGTGTTCCAAAATACTAGAGGATGGGGGCTTTGTAAATAAAATGGATTCTTGATTAGTCCTAAAAATAAGGTTAATTTTTGACATAAAAAAAAAAATTCTTCTTTTATTTTGTTATTATTTTATTTTTTTATAGCTAAAAGTGAAATAAGTTTAACCATCTATGTAAAAAAAAATTACATAAAATAAATAAAGGACAATAAATAAATAAAGTGGGGGCTTTTTGGCCATCCACTAAAAAAATTGCACAAATTAAATAACATATGCAAATAAATAAATAAATAAATAAATAAATAAAAAGCACATAAAGTAAATAAAGGAAAGTTAAAGGACAATAAATAAATAAATAAAAATAAAATGGGGGCTTTTTGGCCATCCACAAAAAATAGGAGGTATAACCTTCCATGAAAAATAATAATAATAATAATAATAATAATAATAATAATAATAATAAAAGTTAGTTGTTAGTAATTAGTTCTGCAAATTAAAAGGTGAGTGACTTATAATGGAATAATAATAATAATAGTAATAATAATAAAAGTTAGTTGTTAGTAATTAGTTCTGCAAAAATTAAAAGGTTAGTGACTTATAATGGAATAATAATAATAACAATAATAATAATAAAAGTTTGTTGTTAGTAATTAGTTCTAAAAAACTTAAAAGGTTAGTGACTTATAATGGAATAATAATAATAATAAAAGTTAGTTGTTAGTAATTAGTTCTGCAAAAATTAAAAGGTTAGTGACCAAAATGAATAATCATGGAAAGATGAAGGATTAAAACAGGGTTTACCCAAAAAATTAAAAGTTGAAATTGGCGGTTCGGTTAACGTTTCCGGCCGAAACGATTTTGTTTCTTTTTTCTCTGTTTTCCGGCAACGATGACGGAGGAGGACCCTGGGTTGGCTTCGTCGGCGACGGGCTGACGAGACGGAGGTGGAACGGTGGCCGGAGGGAGAGAGATAGAGGGAAACGGAGAGGGAGAGGAAGAAAGAAAGAGGGACGAACCGGCGGAGGGCGAGATGCGGGGGGTGGTTGGCGATGGAGGAGGGCGAGACGCGGGGGGGTGGTTGGCGACAGAGGAGTGTGAGACGCGAAGGTGCGGTGGCTGGTAATGGAAGGCGAGACGTGGTAAAAATGGAGGTTGACGGATGAGGGAAACAGTGGGCTGAAAGAGAGAAAAGGAAAGTTTTTAGTTTTCTGGGAAGAGTGAGGAGAGGTCAGAGACTGTTTCTACAGTTTTCCTTTTTTTTAAATAGAGCTCTAATTCCTTTTTTTCGTCGTTTCTTCACAGATTTCCACCCCTATTTATAGGGGAAGGGGCCTTGGATTCCCTTAATTAAAAAAATTTGAAATTTAATTAAAAACAGACTTATCTTTTAATTTGGTAAAATGACAGTTTCAGTCCTTTACGTCTCTTTGACTTTGGGGAGGTTTCTGAAACTTCTGATTGAGACAATTTTGTCTTTTTCTGTCAATTTGGGCCAGAACTGTCGGTTTGGCCCAAAATTCATGCGAAAAACTACCAAATGCTCCTGGAACTTTCAGATTTTGTCAAATTTCCCCAAACTTCTTAATTTTGTCATTTTTACCCCAAACTTTTCAATTTTGTCATTTTTTATGGAGTTATTTATTTATTTATTTCATACATACATATATACACACATATATCATTTTTAACTAAACCCTTATAAAAAAAAATTTATTTTAAACTAATTAACTTAATTAAAATTTTTTCAGTAATAATAATATTAATTAATTAATTAATAATCAATTAATAAAATATTAATTAATTAATTTTTCTAATTTAATTTAATTTTTTTTGGATATACACACATAGATATTAACTTAACAAAATGCCCATCCCCCAAAACTATTTAATTTAATTTTCTCTTTGTATAATATTTAATTAATAATTTTTTTAATTATTATTTATTTTTTCTAATTTTTAATTAAAATTTTCCATTATTATTATTATTATTATTTAAAAAAAAAGGTCGGACGAAATTGGGTGTCAACAGTAGCCCCCCTTTGCATGCTTCATGGAACATGATGTATGCAAAGTCGTTACCAAATTTCGTTCGACTTAGCTAGGTATTGAGAACCTTCTCGCCGCCTAAATCCTGAGGTTAAGGAATCCTCCTTAGAACCTCGGCGATAGGAGCTGTCCTATCGTTGAAGGAAAATTGATTGATTTTGAGGCAAAGGTTCCATCCTTAAAACCCCGGCGATAGGAGCAGTCCTACCGTTGAAGGAAAATTGATTGATTTCGAGGCAAAGGTTCCATCCTTAAAACCCCGGCGATAGGAGCAGTCCTACCGTTGAAGGAAAATTGATTGATTTCGAGGCAAAGGTTCCATCCTTAAAACCCCGGCGATAGGAGCAATCCTACCGTTGAAGGAAAATTGATTGATTTCGACGCTAAGGCTCAATCTTTAAAACCCCAGCGATAGGAGCAGTCCTACCGTTGAAGGAAAATTGATGGATTTTAAGGCAAATGTTCAATCCTTAAAACCCCGGCGATAGGAGCAGTCCTACCGTTGAAGGAAAATTGATTGATTTCGAGGCAAAGGTTCAATCCTTAAAACCCCGGCGATAGGAGCAGTCCTACCGTTGAAGGAAAATTGATTGATTTCGAGGCAAAGGTTTCATCCTTAAAACCTCGGCGATAGGAGCAGTCCTACCGTTGAAGGAAAATTGATTGATTTCGAGGCAAAGGTTCCATTCTTAAAACTCTGGCGATAGGAGCAGTCCTACCGTTGAAGGAAAATTGATTGATTTCGAGGCAAAGGTTCCATCTTTAAAACCCCGGCGATAGGAGCAATCCTTTCGTTGAAGGAAAATTGATTGATTTCGAGGCTAAGGTTCCATCCTTAAAACCCTGGCGATAGGAGTAGTCCTACCGTTGAAGGAAAATTGATTGATTTCGAGGCAAAGGTTGCATCCTTAAAACCCTGGTGATAGGAGCAATCCTACCGTTGAAGGAAAATTGATTGATTTCAAGGCAAAGGTTCCATCCTTAAAACCGCGGCGATAGGAGCAGTCCTACCGTTAAAGGAAAATTGATTGATTTCGAGGTAAAGGTTCTATCCTTAAAACCCCGGCGATAGGAGCAGTCCTACCGTTGAAGGAAAATTGATTGAGTTTGAGGTTAAGGAGCTTTCCTTAGGACCTCGGCGATAGGAGCTGTCCTATCGTTGAAGAAAAATTGATTGGTTATGAGGCTAAGGAGCTTTCCTTAGGACCTCGGCGATAGGAACTGTCCTATCGTTGAAGGAAAATTGAGTGATTGGTGGAGAAAAATTCTTTTCTCTTTTCTGGGGTTAAGGAGCTTTCCTTAGCACCCCAATCAAACTTTATATGAAAGCAACTGAAATTGGAATAATTTCTTCTGAAGTGTGAATTTTCATAATAGGTGAGTGTAAAAATTCAAACTTCCATGAGATGGGTGAATCTTGATGATGTGAAATAAAACAGATAAATTATGTAAGGGTACGGATGTTTGGAATCAATATCCAAGGTTTCATCTAATATTTTCTTCAGAAAATATAGATTCCTTTGTGAGATATGTCATCCAAATAAGGTTGAAGCTTAGCTACCCAAAAATGTCTTGACTAGTGGACCTAATAGGATGCGTCTCAAGAGTAAACAAAATTACTCCTTACTCAGCCATTCCAAACTAAAGGCTTTGTCCTATGATTTTAATATCAGCATGAACCAAACTATCCTACAAGATAAAAAAGAAAGGAATTCCCTGAAAACAAAAACCAAAACATGAAAGAAAATGCTGATAATAAAACTAAAGGACAAGAAGAACAGATCGGATCGCTTCTTCTTCCACAATGCTTCAACAGACCGGGTAAAGGACAATTATGGGACGGAACTGGTCGGGAAAGGCTGTCGTGTTCAGTCTATCTGGATCATCGCTGGATCTGGTTCAGGAACAAAAGCTTGCATTTTATCTAGCAATTCTTCAGCAGTTGTTGCGGATATTAGGATTCGTCGTGCTACTCTTGATATAAAATTCTTCTGCATAGCGTAGTCCACAAAAGCTATCAGACCTGTAAAGAAATTGTTAACATTCAACAGCCCAATGGGTTTCTTATGCAAATTAAGTTGGGTCATGGAAGCAATTTGAAAGACTTCTCCCAATGTGCCAAAACCACCTGGTAGAACGATAAAAGCATCAGCATTAAAAAGCATTTGTAACAAATGCTCTTCTAGATTTTTAACCACTAACTCTTCTCCAATCGTGCCCCCAGAAACAAACTTCAAAGGTCCAGGGATAATGCCCAAAACTTGAGTTCCTCCTAAAGATGCTGCTGATGCTACACCTCTCATTAATCCGACACTACCTCCTCCATAGACTAAATGTATTTTTCGCTCAGCTAATATTCTACCCAAATGGTTGGCTGCCTTTAAGTATTCTTCGTCTTTTTCAGAAAAAGCACCAGAAAATACACAAATACTTCGAGATTTACGAGTTGAGGTTTTCTCCATTCCTATCTTTATCCTTGTGAGAAATGAAGATGATATATTTATAGAGATGAAGAGATAAAACAATAATTATATTTTTAAGAGTAGGTACATTATTGCCGGAAGAGAAGGAAAATTTTCAAAAGTGACAGCTAGCATGTACAGTAATCGTGACTGTAGCTCATGTCAGGAGTAGGTACATTATTGCCGGAAGAGAAGGAAAATTTTCAAAAGCGACAGCTAGCATGTACAGTAGTCGTGACTGTAGCTCATGTTAGGAGTAGGTACATTATTGTCGGAAGAAAATTTTCAAAAGCGACAGCTAACATGTACAGTAGTCGTGACTTTGGTTTACGTCTTCCATTGGCTTTACGTCCAGTAACGGTTTCAATGCCTTCTATGAATTGGCGATTTGCATCCCTTCCAGTTTTCTTACAAACTGGCAAACAGGATCATTTAAAGTCAGATTCCTAAGACTGTAACGATCTCGTTCTTTTTGGAAAGTCATCCATAAACCGACAATCTTAAATTGCACCATTCCACAAGAGTGGGCTTCAAGAGTCTCTCGGATATCCTCCAGAGATTCCTTACGCAGGCCATTCTTAATGAATTTTCTTCTATCTTCACGATTTTTGGTGATTATCCCTGAAGAACGAGATTTAGTGCCGTAAATCCACCATCCACAATTATGACAGACGCCTAGTCTCCTTGCTCTTCTCTTTTTGGCATAAGCACTTTTACCAAAGCCGGGCATACGGGGGAAGAATGCATCTGGAACTTCACCAGCCGACCGAACCTTAGCTTCGATTAGCCACCGTACATTATCAGGAATGCCTTTGTGCATAAATACTCTAAATCGTTCACATCTAGCTTGATAAATCTTTTTAAGAACATTTATTGGGAGGGAAGGAAAATACTTTTGTAGGGCGGAAAGAGAAGACTCCATTGATGAAGGAGGCATTTAAGAGAAAAAAGGAAGAAATTAGTGATTGTAGGAAACGAAAATAACTAACTTTGAGAGTCACGGAGTACCGTATCTAAAAAGAAGAACACGCATTTATAGCGATGAAAGGATAACGTGTTTATTATGCTTACAGAAGCAAATACATTATTGTCAAAAGAAAAGACAAATGACAGCTTATATGTACAGTAATTGTGATTGTGGCTCACATCTTCCACTGGTTTTACGTCCAGTAACGGCTTCTATAAGTCGGGGATTTACTTCCCATCTAGTTTTCTTACAAACTGGCAAACAGAGTCGTTTAAAGTCAGATTCCCAAGACTGTAACGGTCTCGTTCTTTATGGTAAGTCCTCCATAAACTGATAATTTCACCTTGCACTCCTCCACAAGAATGCGTTTCAAGAGTCTCTCGGATATCTTCCAGAGATTCCTTACGCAGGCCATTCTTAATGAATTTTCTTTTATCTTCACGATTTTTTGAGATGTATCCTAAAGAGCGACATTTAGTATCGCAATTCCATCGTCCACATTTATGACAGACACCTAGCCTCTTTGCTCTTTGCTTTTTGGCATAAGCGCTTTTACCTAAGCCGGGCATACGGGGCATAAATGCATCTGAAACTTCACCAGTCGAACGGACCTTAGCTTCAATTAACCACCGCATATCGTGAGGAATGCCCTTGTGTATAAAAACTCTGATTCTTTCACATCTAGCTTGGTAAATCCTTCTAAGAACGTTTATTGGGAGGGAAGGAAAGTACTTTCGCAGGGCGGAAAGAGTAGAATCCATTGATGAGAGAAGAATTTGCGAGAAGAGAGGAAGAAATCAGTTATCGTAGGAAACTGAAATAACCGACTATGAGAGTCACGGAGTACCGTATCCGCTACTTAACCGGGAAGAAGAACACGCATTTATAGCGATGAAAAGATAACGTGTTAATTACGCTTACGGGAGCAAGTACATTATTGTCAAAAGAAAAATGTAAATCTTCAAATATGACAAATTGTATGTACAGTGATTGTGACTGTGGCTCACATCTTCTACTGGTTTTACGTCCAGTAACGGCTTCAACGCCTTCTATGAGTCGGGGATTTGCTTCCCATCCAGTTTTCTTACAAACTAGCAAACAGGGTCTTTTAAAGTCAGATTCCCGGGACTGTAACGCTCTCGTTCTTCATGAAAATACTCCATAAACCAAGAAGTTCGCGTTGAACTGATCCACAAGAATGCATCTCAAGAGTCAATCGGATATTATCCAACGAATCCTTACTCAGGCCATTCTTGATGAATCGTATTTTATCTTCTCGATTATCGGAGATCATTCCTAAAGAACGACATTTAGTATTACAAGTCCATCGACCACATTTATGACAGACTTGTAACCTTTTCGCTCTTCGCTTTTTGGCATAAGAGCTTTTGCCTATGCCAGGCATGTGAGACGTAAATGCATCTGGGGCTTCGCCTGCCAGACAAACCTTAGCTTCGATTAACCACCGTACATCTTCAGGGATTCCTTTGTGCATCAAAACTCTTAATCGTTCACAGCGAACTCGGTAGATCTTTTTGAGAATGTTCATTGGGAGAGAAGGAAAATATTTTCGCAAGGGAGAAAGAGTAGGATCCATTTTCTAGCGGGAAGTAAAAGAAAGAATGGAGGAAGGAATCAGTTATTATGGGTAACTGAGAGAACCGACTTGAGAGTCACGGAATACCGTATCCGCTACTGAACCGGAAAAATGGAGCCAACTTTTTGACAATATTTCTTATCTTTGATATTCCGTCGAGCTGACGTCGATCCTGTCCTTGTGCATGAAGCCTCGATTATCAAATCCATTGTCAGCTTTTGACAAATTGTCAACGACAATATTTCTTGACATCTGCCTTATCCTTGGCCATAGCTATCTCTTATCGTCGATCCTGTCCTTCCAGGTGTAGTCTCGATTATTGAATCCATTACCAGCTTTTGACAAATTGTCAACGACAATATTTCTTGACATCTGCCTTATCCTTGGCTATAGCTATCTCTTATCTTGGATACTACTAGCTGACCTCAATCCTATCCTTCTAGGTGTAGTCTCGATTATTGAATCGATTACCAGGCTTTTGACATATTGTCTACCTTATCCTTGAATTCCTGATGCGGGTTGGTCCAGCGTATTAGTTGTGCATCCAGTGATAGACTGGTAAGAGCTGATGTCATTGAGATCTCAGCTTATACTGCTGTAACTGTGTCATGAATGTGCTTCCCGTTTGGTCCCTGTTATGCAAAGGCCGTGCATGCATGATGTGAAATGCATAAATGCAGAGCATGTGTAACTGATGGTTTTTTTTTTTTTGGATGGATCTAGTTCTTCATGTCTTTGCTTTACTGGATCTTCTTTGTGATTGCCTTCTTGGACTATCATTGAATCTCTTTATGCTTCCCAGCTCTTGTCCATTGCCTCAAAAGCCTAACTCTTTTCAAAATCTCCTTTCCTTGACTTGTTATTGAATTTTGGCCTCAATTTCTTTAATGTTCGCTCGCCTCATACTTTATGCCTCTCTGGATAATTGTCCCTGTTGAAACATTCGTGAGTATGGTTCTTTCTTCCTGACGTGAACATGCTAAGGCTTCTGAAGCGATCATCCAGGCAACTACCAAGGCTATCTCCCGAAGATTTGTTACTCATTCTTCTTTGTTAGCCTATGTTCTGTACCGTTCACAAAGCAGGACCTCAATCTTACCTGTTTTAATTCAAAAAGCTTATCAAAGTAATCTACAGTCTTTGCTTTTTCTGAGTTTTAAATATTACTATTCTTCATACAAATGTCACAATTTATTACGCACTTAAGGCTAGTAGGAATGTGAGATTTGAAGGAAAAGAACTTGATAGAAATGACTTCATCATTTTTTTTGAGCAAGGGAATATAAAAGTTGAACGTGAGAATCAAAGGAAAGCTAAAGAGAATTGGCTTTTTATTTATGGGTAAGAGAATATAAAATTCTTGGGTACAGATGCATAACAATGAAAGTGTGAGGGAAGAACGCTTTCTTTGACAACTTTGATCAAATAGACTTTGGTAACCCTGTATCCACTTCTTCCCTTCTGTCCGAAAATTTCTTCATTATGCAAAGTATTTCTTTACTGAATCTGAATTTACTGGCTTTGGTAACTCTTGTCCATCCATTTCTGTCAGAATTAGAGCCCTTCCTGAAAATGCTTTCTTCACGACATATGGCCCATCAAAATTTGGTGTCCATTTTCCTCTAGAATCATGCTGAATGGGTAGAATTTTCTTGAGCACTATGTCACCCTCGTGAAATTGCCGTGGGCGAACCTTTTTATTGTAAGCGCGAATCATCCTCCTTTGATAAAGCTGCCCATGGCAGAGGGCTATCATTCTTCTTTCATCAATTAGGTTTAATTGCTCGTACTTAGCCTTGACCCATTCTGCTTCTCTTAATTGAGTATCCATTAGTACCCTTAATGAAGGAATTTCAACTTTAATAGGCAATACAGCCTCCATGCCATATACCAGAGAAAAAGGTGTTGCTCCAGTAGAAGTACGGGTAGAAGTTCTATAAGCATGTAGTGCAAAAAGTAACATCTTATGCCAATCCTTGTAAGTGACGATCATCTTTTCAATAATTCTCTTGATATTTTTATTGGCCGCTTCTACTGCACCATTCATCATCGGTCGATAAGGTGCCGAATTGAGATGCTTGATCTTGAACTGTTGGCACAAAGTCTGCATCATTGCATTGTTCAAGTTCATGGCATTGTCTGAGATGATACACTCTAGCAGCCCATAGCGACAAATGATTTCTTTCTTAATGAACCGGCATACCACATTTTGAGTTACATTTGCATAAGACACAGCTTCTACCCATTTAGTGAAGTAGTCTATTGCCACTAGGATGAATTTGTGACCATTAGAAGTTTTGGGGGTAATGGCTCCAATGACGTCAATTCCCCACATGGCAAAAGGCCAAGGTATTGCTGTTACATTAAGAGGAGCAGGTGGAGCCTGGATCTTGTTGGCATATATTTGACATTTGTGACATTTTCTTACGTGATTGATGCAATCACTTTCCAATGTGAGCCAATAGTAGCTAGCCCTCATTATTTGTCTTGCCATGGTATGACCATTAGTGTGTGCTCCACACATTCCAGAATGAATTTCTTCCATGATCTTTCATGCTTCATGAGCATCTACACAGCGAAGTAGCATCGAGTCTGGGGTTTTCTTATAAAGTATGTCTAGGTTTAAAAGAAAACCCATTGACAATCTTCGTAGAAATTTCTTGTCATTTTCTGATGCTTCTAGTGGATACACTCGTTCTTGGAGGTATTTCTTGATATCGTGATACCAAGGTTTCCCATCCAATTCTTCTTCGATGTTCATGCAATAAGCTGGGGAATCTATTATTTTCATTTCGAACACAGGAGTATGCTCAGGGTCGCTTATCTTGTACATAGTAGCTAAAGTAGCTAAAGCGTCCGGAATTTGATTATCTTCCCTTGGAAGATGATGGAAGCTTATACTGTTAAATTTTCGAGCCAAGTGTAGTATGAGCTTTTGGTAAGGGATCAATTTTGAATCCCTTGTCTCCCATTCTCCACTGATTTGATATATGACTAATGCGGAATCCCCATAAACTCGGAGATCTTGTACTTTCAATTCCAGTGCCATTTGGAGTCATATAGCACATGCCTCATATTTCACTATATTGTTGGTACAAGGAAATGTAATTTTTGCTGTGAGGGGAAACTGCTCTTCGCTTGGAGAGATGAGTATAGCTCCAATCCCTTGTCCCAAAGCATTAGATGCTCCATCGAATGCCATTTTCCATGTTTCATCATCTTCAGAGACTTCCTGTTCTATTGTTATTATATCTCCATCAGGAAAGTCCATTTTCATCGGCTCATAATCATCCAATGCTCTATCAGCCAGATATTCAACAATCACACTCCCTTTTACAACCTTTTGGGTGACATACTGTATGTTGTATTCAGACAACAACATTTGCCATTTTGCGATGCTACCTGATAAAGCGGGTTTCTAAAAAATGTACTTAATGAGATCAGTTTTGGAGATCAACAATGTGGTGTTGTTGAGCATGTAGTGTCGCAGTCGGTGTGCTACCCATGCAAGGGCACAACAAGACTTTTCTACTATTGAGTATTTCGCTTCATATGTGGTAAGCTTCTTGCTCAAATAGTAAATTGCATGCTCTTTCTTGCCTATCTCATCATGTTGACCCAATACGGATCCTAATGAAGAATCCTGTATGGATAAATATAGAATCAACGGTTCTCTAGTTCGAGGTGGTACCAAGACTGGTGGATTTGATAGATATTGCTTGATTTTCTCGAATGCTTCTTGGCATTCGTTATTCCACTCGATCGGATTGTTCTTCTTTACTGATTTGAAAAGAGGTTCACACTTGGACGTCAATTGTGATATGAATCTTGCTATGAAGTTGATTCTGCCCAGAAAACTTCTTACTTGTTTTGGAGTTTTTGGGGGTTGCATTTCTTGTATCGCCTTAACTTTACTTGAGTCAATTCGAATCCCATCTTTGCTTACCATGAAACCCAATAACTTTCCTGAAGAGGCTCCGAAAGTACATTTGGCAGGATTCAACTTTAGTTGATATTTACGAAGTTTATCGAATAGTTTTCTTAGCACTTTTAGATGCCCCCCAGCAGTGAAAGTTTTGGCGATCATGTCGTCTACATACACTTCAATTTCTTTATGCATCATGTCATGGAATAGGGCGACCATGGCTTTTTGATATGTAGCACCAGCATTCTTTAACCCAAAAGGCATCATTTTATAGTAGAAGGTACCCCAAAGGGTAATAAAAGCAGTTTTTATCATATCATCTGGGTCGAGTTTGATTTGATTGTACCCAGAAAAGCCATCCATAAAGGAAAAGTATGAATTTCCTGCGGTATTATCTACCAGCGTATCGATGTGAGGAAGTAGGAAGTTATCTTTAGGACTGGCCTCGTTCAAGGGCCGGTAATCCTGACAAACTCTTAGTTTCCCACTCTCTTTCTTTTCGACTGGAACTATGTTAATGACCCATTCTGTATATTCAGCGACCTCGAGGAATCCTGCATCCCATAGCTTTCAAATTTCATCTTTTACTCTCAAGATCAGATCCAGCTTTAATCTTCGTAACTTCTGTCTGACAGGTTTCGCCCCAGGCTTCAATGGTATTTTGTGTAGCACGATATCTGAGCTTAAGCCGGGCATATCTTGGTATGACCAAGCAAATACATCCATGTATTCCTTCAATAAGTGGACTAATTCTTCTTTCTCTTCAGGAGGAAATAGGGTGTTAATCTTGACTTCTTTTACATCCTGACTGTCTCCCAAGTTGAATGTCTCAGTTGGTTCCTGACTTGTTGCTCTTTCTTTCTCATCTCGCTCGATCATTTTTAATAGCTCAGGAGATATTTGAAGATCTTCGTCATCCGAGTCGGTAGTATTTACAGGATTATGAAAGTTCATTATTTCATTGTCATCAAAGAGAGTTTCAGGTCTACATTAACCAGAAAGAAAAAAAAGAAGAGAAAATGGCAAGAATGAGATGGATGCAAACTGGTACTTTATTTATAGTGTGCATAAATCACAACTTTATTGGAATGAAAAGCAATAACTAAAAGGTTCACTTGAACAAAGACTACACCCTATTGATTGAACCTTTCTTTAGGAGATTTTTACTATTAGATTACTTTGAAAAGCTGTTGATTATAATAGGCAGTTCTATCGCCACCCAATTGTTCAGCACATCCCGTGGGCTACAGGGTTAAACGAGCTCCTCATCTTCGGGTGAATCACTGATTATTGCCTGAATATAAAGACTTTCAAAAGACTTGTTGATGTTGATGGTCAGCGCGCCTTCATTGTCATTTTTCGGAATCAAACCACCACTCTCGAATGTTTCAGTTATGTCAGGGATATCCAGATTTCTTTCCTGTAGAGGATGCCCTGTTAATCGTGCAATCCTCTTTTCTTTCTTTTCAGCTATCGCCTTCATTTTGTCTTGCCTTGTCGGTGTGAAACCTAGGCCGTATTTTTCTTCATTTGCGGAGATTTTCAATGGCTCTGGGATTCCTTGTAGATCTTGTCCCAGACCTAACCTCGGTGAGTATCCTCCTTTCATCATTAGTTTGGCGATCATGCGACTTGTTTTGGAGATGCTAGGCACGGGTTCTTCTCCATATTCATCGATATAGGTAGCATTAACAATTTCAAATGACCTGAAAGAGCAATCAGGTATATCTTCATTAACCTCGACGTATTGAGAATTCGCAGGTCTAGATAGCAGAATGTCTTCTTCAGCAAAGACTGTGATTAACTTTCCTTCAATAATGAATTTCATTTTTTGGTGTAATGAAGAAGGAATTGCTCCAGCCATATGGATCCATGGTCTTCCCAGCAGACAGGTATAAGATGGATTAATGTCCATGACTTGGAATGTGATGTGGAAGAGACAGGGACCAATCCCTATTGGTAGCTCTATTTCTCCAACAACATCTCTTCTCGTCCCATCGAATGCTCGAACAATAATATGACTGTTGTTGAGATATGATGGGTCTATACCAATCTTATGTAAGGTTTTAAGTGGCATTACATTTAGAGCTGACCCATTGTCGATAAGAACTCTAGCCATAATTCGATCTTTGTACTTAATCGAAATATGTAAAGCTTTAGAGTGACCCCTTCCTTCTGCTGGTATCTCATCGTCAGTGAATGTGATAAGATTCTGTGCCGTGATGTTGTTGACGAGGTGGTCAAAATTATTCACGGAAATATCTTGCTCAACATAGGCCTTATTCAAGACTTTGAGGAGGGCTTCTCGATGAGCATCAGAGCTTAAGAGTAATGAAAGTATGGAAATCTTTGCTGGCAGACGGTTTAACTGTTCCGCGATGCTGTACTCACTTTACTTTATGAGTTTGAGAAACTCAGTAGCTTGTTCATCTGTTACTGTTCGAGGCATCTCTTGCTCTTTGGATGTATTTGTATCAAGAGGTTCACTTGTTGGGTCTGTAACGTTCTTATCTTGTTGGAGCTTGTTCATTTGCTCCGGAGGATAACACCGACCACTTCTAGTCATGCTCCCAACTTCTAATGGAGTTAATGTGATGTTGGAAGTGTAATCATAGCTTCATGGAACAGTTTTGTCTGATTTGTAGGGGAATGGCTTCGGGACTTGAATTCTTAAAGGCTTAAGAGTAGGTTTTGAAATTGGTATGACTAGTGGTCTTGGCATAACATTGACTTCTTGTTCTTTAATGATCACATTCACATCATCATCTTTATCTGACATAAAAATGATGAGTTGGGATGAATCTATGAGTTTTGTAGATTCTCACGGAATTCTGAGCATTCCTTGATAGAATGACTCTTATTGTTATGAAAATCGTACCATTCCTCATCTTCGACTTCTTCATGTTTAAAAGAAGACTTTCGAATGATGACCCCTTCTTTCAGAAGGCATGAATATACATGCTTAAGAGGGGTTATGATATCGTTGACTGACGTTTTTATCAACCAGTGTTCTTCTATCATATTGACTGGTTTAGCTTGATGAGGTGGCAATGGGTTGTGAGTAACATTCGGTTCATCAGAAAAGTCCAACCATTTTGACTCGATTAATTGTTGGACTATACGTTTCAATGCTATGCAATTTTCCAGGCCATGGCCCGGAATGCAATCATGATATGGGCAAGTTATGTTAGGGTCATACCACCTTGGGTATGGGGGTTCCAATGGCCTTGTAGGAATCAGGCGGATAAGTTGACTTTCGATGAGTTTTGGATACAACTCAGTGTAAGTCATGGGAATTGGCGCAAAAACTTATCTTGGTCTTTGTGCAGGTACTGGAGGAGTCGAAACAGGTGGCCGTAACTGATTAAGCCTGTTGAGAGGATAATTGTTGGGCCTATTGGGAGGATAATCATTGGGCCTGTTGGGAGGATAATCATTGGGCCTATTGGTAGGATAGGATAGGCGAGGCCCGGTAGCCATAGTACCTATGAGGGGAATCCCTCTTCCGCGTCCTATTTGTTGTACTTCCTCATCTTTTCTTCTGGGTGGTCCTCTTCTTTTCATAGGATTATTAAAGGACTCAGTAATCTTTCCGGTCCTAATCCCATGCTCGATCCTTTCTCCAGACATGACAACATCAGAGAAATTAGTTGCCGAATTGCCAATAAGCTTGTCATAATATGGGTACTTCAGTGTCTGAACAAATAAAGTAACCATTTCTCTCTCCGTCATGGGTGGCTGAACTTGTGCAGCTAAGTCCCTCCACCTTTGAGTGTATTCCTTGAAGGTTTCTTGCTTTTTCTTCTCCATATTTTGGAGAGTTTGGCGATCCGGGGCCAAGTCCACAACATGTTTGTAATTGCTGATGAAGGCCTGAGCAAGGTCATTCCAAGTTTTGATGTTTCTTGGACCTTGACTTAGATACCACTGTAATGCTGATTTTGTGAGGCTTTCTTGAAAAAGTGCAATCCACACCTTTTCATCTTTTGTGAGTGGTAGTAGTCTTCTTAGAAACAACGTGATGTGAGTGATGGGATCACTCGTTCCATCGTATTTCACAAAGTCTGGCACCTTAAAGTCTGAAGGGATTATGACATCTGGCACTAAGCAGAGGTCATCCACTGAGAAAGATCCAAATATAGTGCCTCCTTCAATGGCGCGAAGTCTCTTCTCTATTTTTCGAACTTTTGAGATTCTACTTCTTCCTTTGGTAGTATCTTCTTCTCTTTATATACAGTGTCTTGTTTCAGGTGAACGCTAGCGGACGGACCTGATTCCTGAAACAGATTTTCTTGAACTGAGATCCATTGTGGGGTGAATCCCGGAGGATAAGTAAGATCTTGTAGTTCTTTGACAGGAACTTAGGTTGCTTTCCCCTTGATTAACTCCATCAATTGTTTCACTTGTTCCGCCATACTTTCTATTTTGGACTCCATCTCTATGAGACGTCCTTCGGTTTGTTCTGCCATTAATCTTGTTTGGAGCCGAGTTGAATATCGGTGTTGAGGTCCAATTTTACCTTTTTAAAATAAGATTTATTTTCTTAGATTCTATGTGTATGTGATTGATGTAATGCATGCATGCAATGAATATTGTAGGTACTCGGTGAAAAAAGGACTATAGTGGAAATTCTCAATTACATTCACAAGAGGATTGTTTCTTAGAAGAAACGACCCAAAGTACAATATTATTTTCTGGCTTTAGAAATGAACTCCATCATTTTTTGAACCGTTAATGATGGAGTAGGACAGCTCAGTTCTTCCAATTCTTTAGCTTCTTCGCCCATTTATTGGGCTTGCTGTGTGACTTTCCTGACTTCTGCCAAAAATACTTGTAGTTGATCTTGAGAAAGCCTGTATTGATCTTCCTAATATTTTGCTCTCATCTCTTTTTGATCAGTTTCCTCAACTAATTGGGAGATGATTTGTTTTTGGCATTCAATTTTTTCTTCAAGGTGTTGTGTTTTGTGACTGAGCTGTTGCATATCGAGGAGCATTCTCTTGTTCTTCTCATTTTCTTCCTCTAATTCTTTCTCAAGCTCTCTTTTTGCCAATTTTTTGGGAGCCTCGTCGGGTAGCACTATTCCTTCTTTTTAGTTACTTCTCCATTCATAGTAGGCGGTGGGAGAAAGAATATGGCCAGACTTCAATATGAATAGTCTTTTCCATGCAACTGAAATACCCATTGCGAACTTATTTGACATAGGATCTTCGTGTGAAAATTCCAATTTACTCAGATTGTGAGTCATGGGTATAAACTGCATGGACCCAAATTGCTTCCGTACTTGAGTCGGGGTATAACTTGTTCCTCCCCATATACCTAGAAGAGGAACCCATGGGCAATTGCCACAACGATAGACAACGCGGGTGTAGGTGGACCAGGGGGCTCTCCATTCAATTTGCAATTTAGTGATGTTCTTAAAATAATCAATCCATGCTTCCTTACTGTCGTGATGAGTGGATTCACTTTTCAAGAAGGCTTTGATTGGTATGAAGTCTTTTGAAAAGTGATTTCCGAAATGTTGTTTATCACAAGGAAGGTGGCTTTTGATCCATACGTCGAGAAGGTGAGAACATCCCATGAATTTGCCCCCGCTTTGGCGACAATAGTTTAATGACCTGATGGTTTCACATAGGATAATTGAAGTCGGATTCACTTGAGCGTTACAGATTTGCTCGAATAGTGAGATGACGTCTCCTTCAATGAATCTGATAATTCTTGGAAAGATTACCAAGCCATATATTACCAAAGCAAAACCTTATGTTTTTGGTCCTTTTGTGGGAGAATGTGGACCAATTGCTTCATGTCATTCCAACTGATGAATTTTCGATACCCTTTTGTTGAGAATTTGGCTTGAAAAGTAGAAGCGGGCATGTTCAACAGCTTTGCCAAGGCCCGATGAGGCTCAGTTATCTTGTCATGACGATATGTCTCGATTGGATAATCAGAGGACCAACCCAAGAGGTTATTGTATTCCTCTATAGTTGGAACAAGATCCATCTTGTTGAAGGAAAAACACCAATAATACGGATCCTAGTACTGTATCAGTGCCCGGATAAGTGATGCATCAGCTGTAATTTTTAGCAAGCGAGCGACATGACCATACTTTGATGTGAATGCTTCCCGATCTGCAGAGCTCCAACTATTCCATACTCATAATAATTCAGTTATGTCGTTCTGATCTATACGGACCGATACCTGGTCCTTGAGCTATACGTGAGAATGGGGCGTCAAAGAATCTCCATGAAGCTTTTGGGACGTTTCGGAGAATTCCATAGCCTCGGGTTGAGTTTCTACTATTGTGTCATTCCATGATCCACTAACAACTGTGGGAAGGTATTTGAGAACGTCCATGATAGTAATTCCTTCACCGAATACTTATCTTAATGAATGATATGTATATGCCGGAAAAACAAGGAAAAACAGAGTTAGCAAAAAGGTAATACATAGGATCATATAAACATATAGATAAAAAGTGCCTATGGTAATTGGATCCAAAATATAGGAGTTTCTTATTGACTGGTTCTACAGTAGAGTGAGGAGTTCTATATGCACAAGGTGGTTTATCAAAAAGGTCAAGGATAGTTCCTGAATCCCGTCACTAAATTATAGTGACGGCCCAATTCTTTACCCTCTAGGGTTTATGTAAGGAAAGGATTAATTCGAGTCGTAGCTTTTCGTGGGCCCATGCAGAGACTATCCGTCTCAGGAGGCAATACACTACTTTGCTACTTTGAAACCGGTGAAGGCTTGGAGACCATGGTCTCACAAAGACAACAACACCAATTCCGCTTAGAAAGAACGTGTTCGATTTGAGGAAGCTCGGGTATAGAGCTTCATGTCGTGAATACATTATGCATGTTTACAATAAGTATATATAGCACATAAATTCACATAAAAATAAGCAAAGCAGCACAAAAGAAATCAACTATTAGGCCTGACTCACTGACTAGAGTTCCCAGTGGAGTCGCCAAGCTGCGGCAACGTGCGGGTTTTCGGGAGTCGCCACCAATCCGTTTTCACTCAGGTCGATTGGACACCTAAAAAATTGGTCTGTAAGAGTTCGGGGGTTCGGGAGTACGGTTACGTTAAAATAACTCTATTTTAACGCCCAAAATTGGTACCTTAGTTGATTTTAATTTTGCTTTGCTTCCTTTTAAGTTAATTTTCAAAATAGAAATTTTAACTGAATTAGTCGGATGTGGATTTTTAAATTAATGTGGGCTTTAAAATCTTCGGTAATTAATTTGTATAATTTTTATAAACTCGATATTTTCCGAACCATGGATTCTATCGAACCACCTGGACACGAAATTTGGTGAAATTTTAATTAAATATTTTAATCCATATTATAAATTCTGTCGAATTATCCGAATATGGATTTTTATCTAGATATTTAATTTTTATTTTCCAAACCGTAAATCTTGTCGGATTATCCGGATATGGAAATTAGTAATTTAAATTTTAAATTTTTATTTTATTAAATTAATTATTAATTTATCTTTTTTTCATAATTTTTATGAATTTTTTTTATTTTTAATGTTAACTTATTTTAATTTTTTTAAAAAATTTTATTTTTATTTTTTTCATTTTTTTTATTTCTTTTATTTCTTTTCTTTATTTTTTTTCTTCTTTCTTTTTTTCCTTCTTTTCTTTCTTTCCTTTTCTTTCTTTTTTCTTATTCTTTTTCTTTCTTCTTTTCTTTCTTTTGATTGTTTGGTGAAAGATCTTTTTCTTTTTTTTCTTTTTAAGTAATTACTTAATTTATAAAGGAACCAAAAAGTAATTATTTAATTATCTAATATCAAGATTTTTTATTTATTTAATAAAGAAACCAAAGAGTTATATATATTTTTAAAAAAAAATAAGTAAAAGAAAAGTCTTGATATTCATATATTTTTAATTTTGACAAAATATTTTAAAGTAATTATAGAATTTTTTTTTGGTAAAATTTTATTATTATTATTATTATTATTGGATATTTTATCTTATTTAAAAAATTTGATATTTTTTATTATTATCTTGGACACTTTATTTTATTTAAAAAAAGTTTGATATTTTTCCAAACCATGGATCCTATCGGATCATTTGGATATGGAATTTAATTTTAGTTTTTTTTATTTAATTAATTATTTTTAATTATAATTTTTATTGGATTTTTAATAATTTTAATATTTATTATTATTAATTTAATTTTTATTAAAAAAATTATCTAATCCATAAAATTTAAAAATATACTTAATTAAGATTTTTATTTTTGGAATTATCTAATTAAGATTTTTTAATAAAAGGAATAAAAGGTTAACTTTTTAAAGAAATAAAAAATAAATAAAAAATATGTGTTCCAAAATAATAGAGGATAGGGGCTTTGTAAATAAAATGGATTCTTGATTAGTCCTAAAAATAAGGTTAATTATTGACATAAAAAAAAACTTCTTCTTTTATTTTGTTATTATTTTATTTTTTTATAGCTAAAAGTGAAATAAGTTAAACCATCTATGTAAAAAAAAAATTACATAAAGTAAATAAAGGACAATAAATAAATAAAGTGGGGGCTTTTTGGCCATCCACTTAAAAAATTGCACAAATTAAATAACATATACAAATAAATAAATAAATAAACAAATAAAAAGCACATAAAGTAAATAAAGGAAAGTTAAAGGACAATAAATAAATAAATAAAAATAAAATGGGGCTTTTTGGCCATCCACAAAAAATAGGAGGATAACCTTCCATGAATAATAATAATAATAATAATAATAATAATAATAATAATAATAATACTAATAATAATAAAAGTTAGTTGTTAGTAATTAGTTCTGCAAAAATTAAAAGGTTAGTGACTTATAATGGAATAATAATAATAATAGTAATAATAATAAAAGTTAGTTGTTAGTAATTAGTTCTGCAAAAATTAAAAGGTTAGTGACTTATAATGGAATAATAATAATAACAATAATAATAATAAAAGTTAGTTGTTAGTAATTAGTTCTGAAAAAATTAAAAGGTTAGTGACTTATAATGGAATAATAATAATAATAAAAGTTAGTTGTTAGTAATTAGTTCTGCAAAAATTAAAAGGTTAGTGACTTATAATGGAATAATAATAATAACAATAATAATAATAAAAGTTAGTTGTTAGTAATTAGTTTTGCAAAAATTAAAAGGTTAGTGACCAAAATGAATAATCATGGAAAGATGAAGGATTAAAACAGGGTTTACCCAAAAAATTAAAAGTTGAAATTGGCGGTTCGGTTAACGTTTCCGGCCGAAACGATTTCCTTTCTTTTTTCTGTGTTTTCCGGCGACGATGACGGAGGAGGACCCTGGGCTGGCTTCGTCGGCGACGGGCTGACGAGACGGAGGTGCAACGGTGGCCGGAGGGAGAGAGATAGAGGGAAACGGAAAGGGAGAGGAAGAAAGAGAGAGGGACGAATCGGCGGAGGGCGAGACGCGGGGGTGGTTGGTGACGGATGAGAGCGAGACGCGGGGGGTGGTTGACGACGGAGGAGTGTGAGACGCGAAGGTGCGGTGGCTGGTAACGGAAGGTGAGACGCGGTAAAAACGGAGGTTGACAGATGAAGGAAACAGTGGGCTGAAAGAGAGAAAAGGAAAGTTTTTAGTTTTCTGGGAAGAGGGAGGAGAGGTAAGAGACTGTTTCTACAGTTTTCCTTTTTTTTAAATGGAGCTCTAATTTTTTTTTTTCGTCATTTCTTCACAGATTTCCACCCCTATTTATAGGGGAAGGGGCCTTGGATTCCCTTAATTAAAAAAATTTGAAATTTAATTAAAAACAGACTTATCTTTTAATTTGGTAAAATGAATGTTTCAGTCCTTTACGTCTCTTTGACTTTGGGGAGGTTCCTGAAACTTCTGATTGAGACAATTTTGTCTTTTTCTGTCAATTTGGGCCAGAACCGTCGGTTTGGCCCAAAATTCATGCAAAAAACTACCAAATGCTCCTGGAACTTTCAGATTTTATCAAATTTCCCAAAACTTCTTAATTTTTTCATTTTTACCCCAAACTTTTCAATTTTGTCATTTTTTATGGAGTTTTTTTTTATTTCATACATACATATATACACACATATATCATTTTTAACTAAACCCTTATAAACAAAAATGTATTTTAAACTAATTAACTTAATTAAAATTTTTTCAGTAATAATAATATTAATTAATTAATTAATAATTAATTAATAATAATAATAAAAAATTAATTTTTTTAATTTAATTTAATTTTTTTTATTTTTTTTTGGATATACACACATAGATATTAACTTAACAAAATGCCCCTCCCCCAAAACTATTTAATTTAATTTTCTCTTTGTATAATAATTAATTAATAATTTTTAATTATTATTTATTTTTTCTAATTTTTAATTAAAATTTTCTATTATTATTATTATTATTTAAAAAAAAAAAAAGTCGGACGAAATTAGGTGTCAACACATATCTACAGAGAAAATATTCCTACACGAAGTAGGGCAGCATTTAGACTTCAATGCATAGGTTGACTCCAACCAAACATTCTTATGCACATGCTCTCCCGCTTCCAAACTAATTCTTCTTCCGTAAGACAACTATACAGACAGTAGCTCAAATCACCCTAAATGTTTCCTTACATTTTGTGATATATGCCATAAACAGAGGTGGTGCTTAGATTTTGGCAAATGGTTCTTTACTACATATATCATTATTGGATCTTGAACTGTTATAAAAGTACAAGGTTGTTTTCAACCAAAACTCTCCAAAATCAAATCAAATAACCAACCAAAGGTTTCCTTTTATTCATTCACCAAAAAACCACAAAAATAATAATAATAATTGTTCCACCATAGTTGTTCACTCCAACAAATGGTGCACAAACAAGACCATACATATTTGTCTAATAAGTAGTGTAAAAAACAACAACATCACAAAAATGTTATAATTAGACAACATTCTAAAACCCTCTAGAAAAAGTTGCACAAACACCCATTAACTACTTTATACCTAAAGAAAAAAATTATCATCAATAGATGAACACACCCTAAAACACTCAAGTAATGACATAGCATTAGCATTACGAGCTTGAACACTTTTCTCCCAGTAAAACAAATTCCAAACATCACTTTTTGTGAACCCAACTAATTTTATTAATCCATTTTCCTCATATATAGTCCTAAAAGTATTAACAACCTTTATACCAATCTGCATAAAGGATAATAACATATGTTTTTTATCCACATCAATTTCTCTTACACCATGCAAAAAGTGTGTTTGATCAACATAAACAAATGCATGCTTGTGATGCATTATATGAGACTTGCAAGTCTAAACACCATCTATAACATAAAAAGGGACCATTGCTAAGTAGCCACAATAGAAAACTTACCTTCTTATGTTGCACAGAATCAGCTTTACGTTTTCCTTCATTAGCATAAGAACAACAGAATTCCCAACTGAAACATTTCCAAACCATAAAATCCTCAATTTTGACTTACGAACATCAAATCCATGATTAACAAACAATTGCATCCTCATCACTCTGAAATTCTCTTCCAACCAAACTACACCTTTTAACTCCAAAATCTGAACTACTACATGAAAACATACAAAAACATATTATTCACTAACTTAAAATTTATTGTTTGTACCTCATCAGAATGATGTTCTAGTTACCAGAAATGATGTTCATATGACTTAACTAAAAATGTTGTTCACTTTCTAATAATAATCTTCAATTCAATAAAACATGATGTTAGCAATATAAAAGGACTGTTGTTCATGTCGTAAAATTTATTGTTTAATTGAATAAAAAATGATATTCAAAGAATGATGTACTAATCACCTAAATTGGTGTTCCAATGTCAAAAGAATGTTGTTCTAATTTCTTAAAATGTTGTTCAAATGTCAAAAGAATGCTGTTCAAATGAATTGTTCAAATATCTAAAAAATGCTGTTAAAAACATCTTCCATCATTGTAAACAATCACGAATCTAAAAAAAATAAGACTTGACGCGTAACCAACTTGTCGCGCGATCGTTAATAGTCTCATACGTATCAACATTTAAATCAAAAGCATTGGCAAACCGTTCTATAATATTCAAATAGAACAACCACAATGGAAAACAAAATCACCAAGAAAACAACAAATACACCATCTATTGACATAAATCATGGATTGAAACCAGCTATCAATGATCTCCCACAAAGAAATTGTAAAAAAAAAAAAGTTAGATCCAAGTTGCTCGTAGCTCACCTACAACATGAAAAGAAAAAAAAAGTGAAAAATAAGCAAAAAATTGCAGAACTTATAAAAAATGACAAATTCATAAATAAAAGAAAAGAAGGGGAGTGGGTTGGGTATATTTTAGCACTGGCCGGACAAAAAAAAAAAGAAAGGGAACCCACCAAAGACTTTACTTTAGTTGAAATTGTTTATCATAGGGCACACATATATCAAATGCATTTGAGACTTTTCCTTAAAGTTTGGTAATATACATTTTTCCCATTTTTTTTTAACATTGTTAGTCAGTTGTTAGTCAGAATTGTGGATGTTATAACAATACATATAAGTCTACACTTTCACCATTGTGTTTCCTTTTCATTAATGTGATAGTAACTTTTGAAATTTTATCTTAAACTATCTGATAACTATTTTTCAATAAATATACATTTATTAGAATTTTTTTTACAATTTGTGCAATACTTTTTTTTACAGTTAATGGACATTTTAAATTATGAGTTTCTCTCACTTTTTTTTTTAAAAAAAAATCAGTTAATTGGTATAAAATATTAGGTAACTTGAAATTATATAACATAGTATAAAAATAAAAGTACAAAGGAAAGTGTATCTTTCCAAACCTCATAATACAAGTATAAGATCAACATACATTCGAAATGACGAATGATGGACTGATAGTGTTAAAAAGTAGAGAGTAAGTGTAGATTTTAATATTAAAAGTTAATATAATATCACTCTAAATTTAGGAGTAACTATAAAAATCCATATAATATATATTATATAATGAATACACAAGAAAAGAATATTTTTTCTCATAGAAAAACAATGACTTGTTATTTTTTTTCCCAATGTTTGGTGCTAATTACACTTTTACCTAAGTTTAGAAACCTATGTTTAACTTGTTGTTTTGACAGTCTAATGTCAAGTTTAAATTTTGTTTAAAATATCCTTAGAACTATATTATAGGATAGTTTAATTTCATAACATATTTTTCATGTTGTCAAGTGAATTGCTGTAAGGACTATTGACCTTATGCTGGTAGATATTTTCACCTCCGAGTTTCATTCCTGCTTGTATGTTACACTTTTTTTGCATTAATTTTTCATAACATATTTTAAATTTATCATTATCCAGAATAGTTTGGTTTCACTTAAGTTATTTGTAGCAACATTTAGCTTCGTGATATAGGTGAGTTTTGCTCAATGTCTCAAATATTGTAGTTTTTTTGTGGGTACATGGTACATATTATAAATGCTTTTATATTTTCATATTTTATCAATTTACCATTAGCTATATCATGTTATCGAGCAATATTTCAATGTACTAGCATTTTTTGAACAACTTGTCCTAGTATATCATGAGACATGAATGAGAATAAAAATTGAGTTTTTTTTATTTCATTTTAAATCATATACTTAACTACCATACATATATGAAATAATGTAATATAATTAATAGACATGTTTTAAAGATTTTTTATCATTTTTTATTTCATTTTCTTTGCAAAAAAATAGTTTGATTCTAGTAAAATGAACACATGTTGGTTTAAGGATTAAATTGAAGAGACTAGAAGGACATCTTGGACTTGAATTATAGTAGTAATTTGATTAGATTAGGGACTAAGTTCAATTAGTCAGTTGGAATGAAATTATTGAGCAATGCACCATGGAGATTAAATTGGCAAAGAAATCGAGTTGTACTTTTGACCAACTCATAATAATCAACAACTAAACCCCAATAGGACCTTGAAGCCCAACATCTACAAACCAAATCTTCTGCCCTTCACCCACACTCATTGTTATTAATTTATGCCAATATAACGAGTCTAAGGCAATGATGAGCTTGTATTGTGATGTTGATGGAGTTGAAGAAGCATCTAGGAAAGGGGAATAAAGGATCACTGGTTGAGAGGCAAGAGGATTCATCACGAGAAGGTATTTGGATATGATTGGTCTTGATGGAGCTTAAGTGTTCGTCCCACTTAGGGTGGTGAACAAGTTAGATTCTTGATCATCAATTGTGTGATATTGTTTGAGTTTGGCATCAGAGAAAATGGAATTTTATAAGAGCATTGTAGTGAGCGAAGGTTGAAGAAGCTAAAAAACTAAAGTCATTTGTAATTTCATCCATGAGAGACTAAGTTGTATTTCTCAAAGATGAGGGACTAAACACATTAAGTCATACTTAAAGGATTGGCTTACTTGCATCGAAAAAAATGATTATACCTAACTTGAGACACACTATTAGAGTGATCAGTGAAGTCTAATATAGGGATAACACTGGATAGGATATTAGTAGAATAGTTTTATTCCCAACATTGTACCTATGATTTTGCATACACAATCTGTATCCTATCTATCATCATCATTTTTATATTTTTAATACTCATATCCTATTTCATTCTAAGGCTGCTAAGATTTATTAAAACTTATCTACCTTCTAAATACTAATATAGCTAGTAGTAATTTACACTTTTTAAATAAGAAGGCAATTTATTAAATAAAAATAACACACCAGCAAAGTTCTTAGCTGTTAAAACTTGAATATCTCTAAAGCGATTTTGGATTTTCCAATACCTTCTATTTACATAGGGAACAAACATCACCCTTTTAGAATCAATTTCAACATCAAGAAGCTTTGATAGAACTTTTAAGGTCTTTTCTAAATGGTATAGTCTCTCAACCAAAGGAGTTTTATGGTAATGATGGTAGAACTCCTAGCTATGATCAATAATCCAATTTCATTCCTAATTACAGCACCATTACATTACTATCTACTTAGGCAAAATCAAGAGTACAAGCTATATTTGAATTGATTTTAAGTTCTACCTTTCTCATGGTTTAGTCCATCTTGGAGAAAGTTGAACTTTTGAGAAACATTGTACTAAAAAACCTACATTAAATTGTAAAGGGATATCTAGATAATATAAATATACAATTATATATATACATATTTGTAGAATATGGGGAAGGTCAAGCCTAAATCCATATCCTATCTAAATCTAGGGGTACAAAAAAAATCCCAAATCCAATCCAAATCTATTTAATTACAAAAAAATGATACTTATTGTGTAGGATATGGTCAAATACCCATGAGACTTAACATTCGTTGACATCTCTAGTCTTATATGATGAATGATGATAATTGATAGGAAATGACAAAGAGGTGTGACAAACATAGTGACTGGTGCCAAAGCCAAGTGGTAATCCTGGCATGACAGAGGAAGGTCAATTTTAATGAGGCTAAATGATGGGCGAATGGGAAGGTCAACAATAACAAGGCTAGACTTCTTGGCTTCAATTTACCCAATTATTAGATGCTTTGCCTGTTCAATATGGATAAGACATGAGGTAGCCTTGGACTCGAGTCATTAGACTACTCGAAAAGATGAGGTAATACGAAAAGATTAGAAGGTGCAAACATGGAGGTAAAGCAAGCCGTAACAATATTAAGGAGGCCACTTAGGCCAGTGATTTAGGAATTCATTTGCATGGGCATCTTGGGTTTGGAGATTTGATGCATCCTACAATACCTATCTCTTAGAGAGGAAATTTTGACTTTGCATGTTAGGTCAGTGCCAACTTTTTCATCTAGTAGGAGATAAAATGAAAAGTTTTATAAGGTTTGGGCTCAATGGGGAAATTGATAATGAAAATAAAATTATAGTTAAAATGTTTAGGAACTTGCTATAATATCTACCTATTGTTGCTGGGATTGATTATTCAGGTTAATTATAGGTGAGTTTGTTTTACATTAATTTTAATGCATTATTATAATATAAAGTGATTATTTGCCCAATTATCAATTTATTGAAACTTTGTACTTCAAGAAGTCTAATTTTAAAATATATTTTTGTAAAAAACAAATATTGCTTGTTAGTAATATTTTAACTTAACTAACCTAGAAAAAGGAAAACTAGTAAACAATATTTTCTTTTCCAAAAAACTATAAAATTAATTCTTGGACTTATTAAAGTGTATGATTTCAATAAATTGATAATTTTTGCAAATAATCACTTCACATAACAATAACACACAGTAATTGATTGAAATTAATATAAAATGAACTATCATCCATTTGTGGTTTAAGTAAAATTACATTTTACTATCTCATATTACTATCTCACATTACATTTTACTATCTCATATTTCAAAAATATTTATTTCCTCCTTACTAAGGGGAAGTAGACTTTTTTGAGTTTAGATAAATAGAAAATTGATAATTTAGACTTTTGACTAATTGTAACACTACTTTTAAATAAATTTAGTTTATGGGAATTAGAAGTGTCTTACATTTAGATTGAAATTTGATCCAAAAGTTAGAGGCAAACTGTAATTTGATAAAATGTTAGAGGCAATCTATAATTACTTATAATTATTCCTCTCTCTTAGATGCTAAAGTTGTCCTTCTTTTTGCCTAATTAAATTTGTAGTTCAATGATAAGTTTGTTGCAATCAAATTTTTTAGATGAACTACAATTTTCCATATATTTGGTATTAATTGCACTGTGATTCCATATTTTTGGAATTATACACTTATCCCTTTTTATATTGTCTAATATCATTTTTTAAGATTTTAATTTAAGTCTTTGGTAACAATTTTCCATTGCATTTAAATTGGGTAATAATTTTTTATTAATTAAATCAATTATTTAAATAATCAATTTTTCTTCTTTATAAATCCATGACTAGCTTTTTATCTATTGAAGTTGAAAAACGTTTAATACAAGTATAGTCAATTTGGATTATATTAAAACTATTTAATAAGCCCAATATAAGGCTGAAATGAAAGAAGAACCCGACTCTGTTAATGATATGTTTTCACTTTTTAGTCTACATGTTTGGGGAAGTTTATATATTTGACTTGTTTTAATTTAAACATGTTGACTTTTGTCAACTTTGACTTACATTTTTTAGCTCAATACTCCATATTTTTGTAATTTTTTTGCATTGTTTTTTCATTTTATATGTTTGTTGAGGCAGCAAAAGCATTAGAATGGATTAGGATTGAGTGGAGATGAAAAAGAATTAGACAATAAACTGGCTTATGGTGCAACTGCAACATCATGGACTATTTGGCATTGGACCTGAAGGCCATTTGGCATTGTAGCGCCGAGCACACAAGCCACCCGGTACTATAGTAGCACTAGTGGCATCATTGGTCCACTGTGCACCATGTGCTGTAGCTTGATAGTGTCCCTTAACCTTTGTTCCTAGGCTTTAGCACCCAAAACCTATCCCAAATAGGTGCTTACTCATCTTCAAGTTCAAGCCCATGACTCTCATTGATCGTATCAACAAAGTGAGACCAAATTCTTAATAACTGTACATCTAATTGGTGGATTTAGATCTATAGTTTGGAAGAAGGTGCTTTTAAGGAAAAATCTAGACTTGGGAAAGATAGCTTTATTCTTCCACATCTCTTAAGAACCCAAACACTCTAGTATCTTAGAGCACCATTGGAGCTTGAATTACCAGGAAGGAAGAAGAGCTTAAAGAGGAAAAGCTTGGAGACAACTCACTTCACCATGATATTCTACAATTTAATTTTCTCACTCCATCTTCTTATGTTCTTAGTATTATGTAGAGTTTGTATGAATACTTGTATTTTTATCATGCAATAGACCTTTTACTCTCTAGATTTGTGAACCAAGTTGTATGCTTACTAGTTGAATTTATGTTATGTCTTTGATGTTTCTTTTCTTGTCCATTTTTCCTTACACTTCATGCTTCATCAATTCTTGGTCACAATTGATGATATATGTCTTAGACTTAGAGGGCATTTTAGGGAATCTTTCTAGGTCGGAAATAAGAGGGGATTTAGTGTAACCTTGAAGATTAATAAAAAGACCAATTCAACTTTCAGGGCCTTTAAAAGAATTAGAAAAATACTAATCTTAGTGTAAAGTAATTATGGTGTCAACTCAATTGTTAACTGTTGGAGGCTAGGAGAATTTGTTTTTGACTCTTGAGAAACCTATGCTCTCTTGACTTGGACAAAATTATGACTCGGTCGGTAGTCTTATCCCCTCTCCAAGAAAACCCAATCCTCAGGTTTATTCACTCAGACCTAATGGACTTACCTACACACAGCACAGCACTATGAATCCCATTATTGGTCGCGTTCACCAATCTAGCCCAATCCACCAGCTTTTACACGTGTGTCGTCAGTGGTTGATATCACTAAATAGGGCAATGTAGATAGTGCTTGAATGTTCATGGTAAGCTGCAATGGTTCTCCTCTTTTGAGTAGACACGAGTGGGTTGGAGTGGATCAGCGAGCAGCACAGATAGAGTTCATGACAATGTCTACCTAGTTCGTTTAGCGTTTTTGCGTACTTGTTAACATGTTAAAAGTGGGTCAAGTTAGGTTGATTCACGGGACATTCCAAACCCGCAATTTACAATTCCCAAGTTACCCTAGTTGAGTTTAATGTGAGTCACTGCCTGTCTCATCTTACTCGAAGAAAATTGGTGAAGTGAAGGATGCATCCCTGCCATTTTATCCTACCGTCCTGCCACCCCACAAATGAGATCTATTTTGGCTACACTTTTGAGCCCTTTATTGCACTACCTTATCAAACCGTAAGAACATGGATTTAAGTCGTTGCCTTGTCAAACTGTAAGAACACTGAATTCTTGTTTGCTCCATCCCGTTGACCAATAAACGAGATCCGTTTCCAATTGATTCTATGCCTTTGTGCACGGATTCAAGTCGCACAAGCGCTTTCATGTGTGAAATTGGACTAGTGGATCTGGATGAAAATTATATCCATTAAATATAGACTAGAATTTATGAACAACGAGTATCAAATCTAGATTGGTGTTTAAAAATCACAAGCGCTTTGACGGGAATGACATTTAGGGCAGTGGGCGTGGCGGCAGCACAGATGAGCTTTGGCCAAGTGTCCGTCCAAAGTGTGGAGAGTTGGTTCTATTGCAAACGAATGATCCAATGGCATAGGATGTAATGACTATAAACTCACGCCTTTGACCGACGAAAATGCATTTCTAAAATGCAAAAAATGCTAAACAAAGTAGCCCTAATTCAATCCAAATCAAAGTAGTTTTAAAACATATGCGATAAACTAGCTTTATACCCACCCAACAAATATGATTATTATACGATAAAATTATTATACAATAAAATGAAATTTTTTATATAATAATCAATAATTTGTTAATGTATATTTATGATTGAGTAGAATAATAATAAGCATAAGTATATTATAAATATGAAATTGTTGGTATCCTAATGGTTAATTTATATACCTCACGCATGAACAGTTATTGCTCATGCAACTTCTATAGCTATTTGTGAAATTTAATGACATGAATGAAACCACTTTTACATAGAAAAAGATTGATAGTCTTCATACAACAAAGACATAATGCTCAATAATAGAAATTAAACTATATTACAATAAGTAGATAAAATTACAAAGACATTTATTTCTCTTCATCTACCTAAAATTCAGTAGCCATAAAAAAGCTAAAACTGTAAAAGTACGATAAATATCATCAACAAAGAAATGCATGTCCATAATTAAAGTGTGTGTGTGTGTGTATATATATATGGACACGCACACTATATGTGAAATTATTTAACATATTACATCATAATTAGTCACATTAACTTTTTAATGCCTCATTTGAATTTTTATCGCCAATTTCTTCACAATCCTCTTTGTAGTTCTTTTAGTCTTTATGTAAACCATAATTTATACATTGTATACTGGTTTTAGAAAGATTGATTAAATGGTTTGTTATCGTATTGAAAACTGCACTGGAAATTGTTGCTTAATCCCACACAACATAAATGTGTCTTTTTTTTATGTAGAGATGAACATTTGTTAAACTTTCAGCTTAAGATGCTCCCGTGTCAATATCATCCATCTTAAGGGCAATCTAGTCTTCACTTGCCATCTATATTAATATAAGATATACAAAATCATGGACAATAGTAAATGTAGAAGTGCTATGAATAAAAATGGAACTAAAAAAATCACTGTAGGTATTAAAACAAGAAGCAATTCTTGAAGAATCTAGTTAGTATATTAAAACGGATGTATTACATAAAAAAACATTGGAGAAAATTGAAGGGAGAAAATGTACGTAGAAATTTCTGTTACAAACAGTGACAATTTTTTGATCGTATCTACAATGGTGATTTAGGGTTATAATTTCCATAATGTGATACAGTCAATCAGAAGTTCAAATAGTTTCTCGTAGAAATGTTGTTTTTTTTTTAATTTTTATTACAAAAATATTTGAAATGGAATGTGAAGTTCTTTCATTAATGGTAGTATCACCTCATCAAAAAAATATTCTATACTTTGGACGTGTAACAAATAAAATAAAATATTTGGAAATGTGAACTTGTTTAATTAGGAAAAGAAAATCAGCACAATTTTTTTTTTCTGTAAGATAATTTGTTGATTTAGTGGAGCATTTTTTTTGTTGAATAATGGTTCTAAATGTAGAGGGAAATTGGACGGCATTCAAGAAAAAAAAATGATGTGTTTCATTAAGGGCAATTTTAAAATTTTAGGTAAAAATTTTATGTGGCAATCACTTAGCCTATTAATTAACTTTACAATTACTAAATACTAACTTCTGCTTTATAATATATATATAATAGAAATGTAATTTTGTCTCAGTATTTATTGTAAACCCTCCATGACATTTTGTTTTACAAAACAGATTGGAATAATGACTTTCATGTATTAGAGTAGAGTTGTCATGTCAATTAAGTAGAATCAAATCAAAATGCAAACACTTGCGGCTTTCTAATTCTAGTCACTGTACAATTCGGTTGTTGAATAAAATATATAAAAATTAATCATTAAACCTATGATTTCCTGTGTACAATTTTAGGGTAAACTCTGTTTGGTGGTGTCCCCAAACTATATATCATATTTCTTAATCGTCTTAAAACTATTAAGTATTATATCAATCATTCTTAAATTATTTAATTGTTGTTATTCTGTTTTATTGTCAACCATAACAATTAAAAATGAATGAAAAAATGACATGGTTGTTGATGTGACTTTAAAGGCTTACATGGCTATTGATGTGGTGTTGTTTTTCCATTATTTATTAACAGTATGATGAGTGGTAGAATGAGACAACAATAATTAAATAGTTTGAGGACAATTGTTGAAATATTTGATAATTTTAGAATGATTAAGTAATATAAGATATAATTTAGGGATCACATGTAGAGTTTACCCAAAATATTATGAACAACACTATGAATTTGAAGTTGCGAGATGATCCAACATCTCTTGTACTTGCCAACATGTGCAACCCATGTGCTGTTCACTTTGTTAAACTCTTTCACTGTCATGCACTGGTTTAATTTGTAATTTTCCTTTTTAGTGAAATGAGCAGTTGCCTAAGTTTAATTGCAAATACTTCCCAAGAACACTTGCACATAAGGATGTCAACGGGCCGGGTTTAGCTCGGATATGATTAATCTCAAACCCTTTTTCAAGTAATTTGGTTTAGGGTGGGTTTTATCCATAAACTCATTTTAAGTATATGTTTGATTTCTTTTTACTTCCTTTTTATATATTTACATATAATTTCAAAAGAATGTGTATATTTACAATTAATTAATACTTAAAAAATCATAAACTAAAGTAATATAAGATAATTTATGTTAAATAGTAATTTTATTTTTGAAATAAAATCATATTTTGAATATAAATATACTAATTTAAAAGAAGTGCGGGTAGGGTCAGGTAAGATAAGTTAAACTCATACTCTCCCCATTGCTTTATGGGTAGGGTTAGGTTCGGGTTTGGGTAGCCGAATTCAGAGAAGGCAGGATCGGGTAGGGTATTTTTTTATATCCTTACTTGCAAGTTGAAAGCAAGAAGTAACTAAGCAGCTACAGTTTGAGTGTTAAAGTCCCAAATGACGATTATAATTTGAAGCCCGTCAAAGTTTCTAGTGTATGAAATATTTCTTCCTATTATGGGTCCAATCCCACCATAACTAATATTATTTTATTTTCTTCTCTTTTGGGCCTATCAAATGGCTTGTGAGAAAGCCAAATTTGTTTTGTTCTCAGAGCCTTTAAGGACTTAGTTGTTACCAAGGTATTAAATGCTATTACGGCTAGATATACTATATCCCAAATTTTTAAGATATATCATGCCACAAACCGTTACTGTTTTTATAAAAAATATAAATGTTAGAATATTATTTTAAGATGACATAAATTCAATAATTTTTTTTGCACATTCTATATGAATTCTATTTTTTCTCATCATAATTTATCAAATATAAATAAAGTATATATAATAGAATATATTTTTTTAATACAAAAAATATAAAAAAATGTTATATATAGAGAGAAAAATATATAATACTTAGAAAGAAACTAATTTATTGAGATAAGAGAAAAAAATAATACTTTAATAATAATTATACATTTTCTAATACCAAATTGAGTTCCTAGGTAGCTCAAAGTAGCCATTAAATTTTTATGTTAACTAAGAAAAATAACTACAAGAATAAAAGTAAATATTTATTTTATGATATATATATTAATTATATTTTAATGTTTTATATGTTTATGATATTTTGATGAAAAATAACAAAAACAAATAGCTTACACGCATCTATGAAAAATAAAATACCGCACCACGTACATCGCAGTATTTGAGGTACACCACGATTTTCGGACAAAATGTACTCAAAAAGTGAGCGGTACGCAAAATATCATGCGATAAAATGATAAAATGTGAAAACATTTGTAACATATAATACTTGCTCGCAGCAAGCGGCATACCACTGTATTTTAACTCCATGGTTGTTAGTGGCTTATTAAAAAGGCAATTAATTGGCTGCTTGGAGCATAGAAGAAGAGAATGCACTAGATGGAAGAAAAAATTAGAACAGAGTAAGGTATTAAATACCGTTACCACTAGGTATATCGCACCTCAAATTTTTAAGGTATACCGTATGGTATATCGTGATGAATACCATTATCATTTTTGCAAGATAATAAATGTTAGAATATTATTTTAAGATGAAATATATTCAATAATTTTTTTGGACATTTTATATGTAGCCTAATTTTTATCATCATAATTTGTCAAATATAAATAAAATATATATGATAGAAAATATTTTTTTAATATAAAAACATAAAAAAATTTATATATAGAGCAAAAATAAATAATACTCAGAAAGAAACTAATTTATTGATATAAGAGAAAAAAATACTTTAATAATAACAATACATTTTATAATACCACATTGAGTTCCTAGGTGGCTCAAAGTAACTATTAAATTTTTATGTTAACTAAGAAAAGTAACAAAAAGAATAAAAGTAAATATTTATTTTATGATATGTGTATTAATTATATTTCAATGTTTTATATATTTATGATATTTTGATATAAAATGGCAAAAAGAATATCTCACACACATCCACAAAAATAGAATACTGTAGTATGTATCTTACGATATTTGCAGTGTACTGCTGTTTTTGTACAAAATGTATGCAAAAAGTGAGTGGTATTCAAAATACTGTGGTATGTCACGCGATAAAATGACAAAGTGCGAAAATATTTATACTGCGTTTCACTTATCGGCGGTAAGCGGTATATCACGGTATTTAATTACATGGAACAGAGATGACTAAGACCGAGACTACTTCGTTCTATAGGTCTAGTTTTTAGCAACTGTTTTGCTTCTTCATCTTGTAATTTGGGAATTTCATTTTCTTGGATTTATGGAACATTAATCAAGGAGTATTGTTGTTGTTTTGGGTTTTCATGTTTATGGGATTTTTGTAAGAACCCTAGCATATCAAAGTTGCAATTTTTTTCCAAATTATTGTGATAAGATTCAAGTTTAGGCAATAACTTGGATTTTGGATGTTATACTATTTTTCTTGAAAGTGGATTTTGCTACCGGTTTGCCTTATGGTTTTTCCCTCTATATTGGAGGGTTTTCCATGCATATTGTGTATCTCAATTTATTTCTGATTGGTGTTACTTTTTTGATTATTTGTTTGAGCTTGGTTGTGATTTATTGGCTTAAGTATTTGTCAATTTTATCCTGTGGGTTTAACGACAATTATTTTGGGGTCCATCCAAACCCTTCTGCTCATAACCAATGAATGAGTTTAGAATTTTTTTATTTTTATTGTAATAAATGAGTTTAAAATTGTTGGGGTAGTTGAGGGGTTGTTAGGTTATATTATATTGATTCTGTTTCAACAAAAAGAAAAAATATTTCTTTTTTAAAATGTTTTAAAATGGATTAGTTATTTTCTTTTTTGGAAAGCTTTTAGTATTAAATTTACTTTACTACCATCATTTAAACTCTTTCTGTACACAACTTAAAAGACTGTACAAAACTTAGAAAGAATTTTTTTTCTTAATCTTTGTTTAAACTTTCACTACACAAAACTCAAAAAATTATTTTATTTTATTTTATTTGCAAGGGTAAAAATGAATAAAACAGCATAAATTACACTTATATTAATTTTTATGAGCTCCTACATGTAGTTTCTAACGCCTCCCCATTTGTTAGTCCACATGGTTCTAAAGTTATTCTCAAATTAGACATTCAGAAAGCATATGACAGCCTATAGTGGACTTTTGTTGAAAAAGTTCTTTGTGCCATATATTTCCCAGATAAGTGTATTCATCTTATCATGCAAGGTATTACAACGGTCTTTTATTCTATTTGGGTTAATGGGTGTATTATGGAATGGTTTTCACTAACTGTAGGAATTTGTCAAGGTGACCCTTTTTTTCCTTATATTTTTATCCTATGTGTAGAGGCCTTCTCGCTAGTTGTCTTCAAAAGCTCCAAGAGCTAGGGAGTCTTAATGGTCTAAGGGCCAGTAGATATGGTCCAACAATAAATCATTTGGTTTTTTGCAGACGATTGCCTAATATGCTTTAAACCAACTATTTTTGCTGTCCAAGCTCTCAATAGGACTTTGCAAGATTTTTAGATAGTAGCAGGCTAACAAATCAATGCCCAAAAAATCTAAATGGTTTCTGAGTTGTAACATAATGTCATCCTCTTCGGAAACTATTCTTCAGATCTTCATTTTCCCTTTGAGCTCTAGTATTCCTTTTATTTGGGTATGCCTTTTTGTCAAGGTTTATTTCAACAATCATCATTTTAGTTCCTTACAGATAAGGTGCGAAAGCATATGGTGAATGGAATCTCCTTAACCTTGTGGGCAGACTCACTCTCATCCAATCTACCTTATCTTTAATCCCCACTTATGTGATGTTTATATTAAAGGTCCTTGTTACGCTTTCTGACAAAATCTCTAAGTAGTTCATTCAATTTTGGTGATCAGAAACCTAATCTAAATAGGGTCTCTATTTAAAACATCAAGGAATCCTTCATGTTCTTAAGGTTTGGGAGGACTTGGGATTAAAAATCTCTGCCTGTTTAATTAGGTGCTCCTTGTGAGACTTTTTGGAGAATCTTTATAGAAAACAATAATGCGCTGGTCTACCAGTTTCTCAAGGCTAAATATAGGCATAGCTATTCAATTTGGTCAATAAAGTCTACAGGGAATTTTTCTCCTGTTTGGCAAAGCTTGTTGTTTGGTCGGAAACTTCTTGAGAATTATATTTAGTGGTCTATTGTTGATGGTGCCACTATAAGGGTTTAGGAGGATACTTGGATCCTAGATATTCTTCCTTCCCATCTATGTTCTCTTGCAAGAAATATTCACAAAGACCTTAACCTTTGTGTTCAAGACTTTCTTGATTCACATAGGGGAATTGCTGGAATTAATTAACTCTCCAACAATATTTCCCTCTACAAACAATTGGCCTCATTTAGCAATTATCTTCCTCTGTAATTTCTTAAAGCAACATGGATTGTGTCACATGGCTAGGCAATGCTTCAAGCTTATTTATAGTTAAATAGGGGTATAATCTTGAATTGTGGAGGCAATCAGCAGCTCTATTAACCCCATGGGAAACTGTATTTGTAATTCACCCTATTTGGATTCCTCCCTTATCCTTAAGGCTATCTAGACTTCTAAGATCCCTCGAAAATACAAAATATTTTTATGAAGGTGTCTTTCTGAAGCCCTACCAATAAAGGCTAATCTTGCCGGGCATGGCAACTTCACAAATTTGCTTTGCCTTTAATGTCATTCTACGCCAAAAACTATGTTTCATCGTTTTTTGGGAATGAGTGGTTCAAAAGAAATGTGGGGTAACTTCTGCCTTGAACTATCATCTACTTTATTTGCATCCTTTGAAGAATGGTTGACGCCCTTATTATCTCATCAAAACCATTACTCGCTCGAATGGCTTCATTTTGTTGTAGCAACTCTTTGGATTATTTGGATTGGCCACAATGAATGCACGTTCCGAAATGCCCTATTTCATGTTGCTTCTTTAACTTCCAAAAGGTGTGTTTAGATGCCCATGGCTAATGACTACCAATGGAGATAATCTCACTTTCCATTCCACCCTCTACCTATTATGTATTAGTCTTAGGGGTTTAATCAGAATAAGGTTAGGTTGATATGTCTATAAATTTTTATAACAGACGGGGCTTGGTGTACTAACTCCCAGATGGGGGTGGCCGCATAGGTATGGTTAGGTTTCAATGCTCATCCAAGATACAATCACAACATTCTCATTCCATATTGTGAATTTGTTCTAGTAGCTGACCTCAATGCCATTTATGCAGTAGTTTCATTTGTGGGTTCCCAAGGACTACGGGCAACTACTATACTTACAGACTGTTCACAGGTTTTGCAGGTGCTATTAGATTCTTTTTCTATTAGCATGAATCTTCGTTGGTTTGTTCATTAGCTTCAGGAGTTGATAGAATCCTTTCATTTCTATTCAATCCTGGTGGTGTCCTAGCAAAAAGTGCTACTTGCTCATCAACTAGCTACTACTACTATTCCTTAGTCTTTGTGTTCCTTTATTTTGATTACAAAAAAAAAAATCTTCATGCAAAAGAAACGCATCATCCAAAATTAATCACCCTCTTATACCCTTCTGTTGCAAAGTTTTTAAAGTTAAAAAAAACTTAGTTTTCTTTTTTAATTAGCTATTTTTTGAAGGACAACAAAAATTTTATCAAATTGCATCTCTTCATTGTATTTGCAAATGTGCCAATGGCCTGAGGCATAGGGCGGGAGTGTAAGGAATGCACAAGTTTTATGACAATGAGCTCTTGGATGGGGGGTTAATTGGTTAGTGGCGCTGCATTAATGAGCTCGTATTTGGCGACTTCATCAAACTATCAAATAAATCATGACAATAATTCCCACCACCTCGCAGAAGGTTAAGCCAAAACACATCCGAACCTCACTAGAAAAGTGGGGCACTAAAATGAAAACACATTTTTTTCCTGGTATTTTTAACATAATCCATCAAGAAAAGCTATTAAAAATGAGATGTATTGGAATGTTAGGGGCCAAAACAAGATGATTTGAATGTGGAGAGACAGACGGCATTTGTGGAATTGATCGTAGTTGTGAGACCATCTAATAGAGATGGTAAAATCTGACTTGACCCGATCCACCTAAACCTAGGCCTGACATGATTAGAAAAGTCAGCGATTCGATCCCAATTTTACCCAATCTAACATGAACTCGAACCTGAGAAAAACCCGAATCTGAGTCCGACATGATCCGAATCCAAAATGATCCAATGGCTAAATCTGATAAAACCTGATTTTAACGTAAATTAACATAAATTTTATGGTCGGGAAAGGCTTTAAAAAATTATGATTTAACATATGTGACTGAGTTTCTTCTATTTTGGTAATCTATTTTGCATGGTAGAGCAAATGAGTGGGAGTTATGAGAAATGATTAGTGAAATAACGAGAGAGATATAGGAATAATTAGGTTTTAGAAATTATAGTACACCTTTTATCTTATATTCTTTGAAATATTTGACTTTTTAAAATAGTTTGAATTGAATCTATTTATATGAAGAGTATTATTTGTTAGAAAAAAATTTAAAAAGTATATATTTAGAAACTATAGGTTTTTATTTATTATTTAACATAAATTTTTTTCATTTATATACTAAAATGTTAAAAATAAAAAAAATAGATTAATTATTGAATAGTGAATGTTGTGAAGAACTTGATACACAGGGAGTATTTTATTAAATAAATTATATATTAATATATCTTAAAAAATTTTACATTATTTTTTATGTATAGTAAAATTAAATTTTAATCAAAATTGAATCAATTCAGCCATTTTAGCTTATGGATTAGTGAAACGAATAATCCCAACAATCAAGTTGACTTTGGTCTAAGATTCAATAAGCCAACCTGATTGGATCCAAATCCAAACAAATCCGGTCTGACCCAATATGAACCCAAAATCTACTTAAACAAAAATCAACCCAAACCCAAATAAACTAACTTGGACTCGAATACATGTTGACCTGATTAAATCTAAACATGAATGAGCTGACCTAAACTTGACCCGACCCACCCAATTACCATCCCTCCTATCTAATAAATTTGTAAGCATCAAGTTTTATTTATTATTGCTTTGAAATGGAATGCCGGAAATTGGCATTGAATTGATTCATACAAAGCTGAAAAGGAAGAGGAAAAAGGAAAAAATAAAATAAAAAAGCTGTTTGATGAGCAAATTCTTTCGGCTTGCTCACCAGACACCAAGAAACAAATGAAAATTTCAACCTCAAACTTTACTGGCAGTTTATTGTGCTATTAAATAAACTTTTGCTGGCCCTCTCGCCGGCCTACATCCATCACTTTTCGTTGATCGGAAAATAATTAGCTAATTTAGCATTTGGGCAGATCGCTGGGAGGAGGAATAACCGATTGGTTCGGTCCTTTCCCGTTGTCTACCAAGAAGGCCATTTTAAGCCCCCACGTCGTGTGCAGTTCCAAATGGCAATGCATGAACCAAACTCCTGCAATTTCAAATAAAATCAGTTACCAAATAATTATTCACGGCAATACAATCCAATAACATCATGTAATTAAAACGTGCTCTTGATTATAGATTTACCGGGATTATCTGCTCGGAATCTGATGGCAACCCACCCACCTGATGGTACTCCGACGGTGTTCCTCTCAACAGGATCCATCAGATTAAAGTTTTTCGAGTCATTCTTAGGATTATAGTTACCGACTCCCTTACCAACAACGAAGAAGTTGAATCCGTGAAGATGGACGGGGTGATTTTCAGGAGTTAAAATTCCAGTGTCCTGCAACACAAGTTGGACGGTGGAGTTATAAGCCAGGCGATAGACTTTCGTCCCATTTTGCGTCTGCAAATTCGCTGGTGGAGCTCCGGTGTAGTTGAATACGTGGGGAGGGTTTCCGGGGAAGTCGGTGGTGAAAACGCCGCCGATGTTGAAGTAATGCGCCTGAAGCAATGCTGTCGTCGGCATGATGAATGTGACATTGTTGATGGAGGCGACGGCTCTGCTTCCATTTCCAGCTTTGCAGGTAGGGCAGGGGCTGATCCCCAACCCGACGGTGAAGAATAGGTCGTGGTCAATCTTTTGTGGGACCAAGGCTGGGTATTTTCGGGAATTTAGGCTGCGGAGGGAGTTGGCGAAACTGTTGGCCACAGGGGTGGCGTTCTTCGGCGGCGGGATTGTCAGCACAGTTTGTGTGGTGGAGAGAGTACCTGTGTAGTGGAGGTTGGCAGTGGCAGTGACATTGTCGACGGTAATGGGGGCGTCCATGAAGGGGGAGGCAGCAACGAGATATTTGCCGACACGTTGGTCGGCGGTCAAGAGGACATTGGTGGTCTGGCCAGGGGCGATGAGGATGGTGTCGGTTTTGAAGGGCTTGACGTAGGTGGCGTCAACTTCTACGACGGTGAGTTTGTGGCCAGCAATCTTAAAGAAGAGCTCTTCATTGAGCGCAGCATTGATCAGGCGAAGCATGTACGTCTTGCCACCATCCACAGGTAATGTGAAGCCCCCTGCAGAACGAACCCGAACCAAAAAGAAAAACACAGTTTATGCAAAAAAAAAAAAATCGTAGCAAACAAAATTATGGGCAAGGACGCCGGGCGACTGTGTGTGTGTGTGTTTACGACCTTGTGAAGAACAAGTTGAGACAGGTCCCGGGTGGCCATTAATTGTGTGAGCATCAGAGACATTAGGGCCCAACCCAGACTTGAGAGATTCGTTGATCACAGCTTCAGTATCGGATTTCCACCATTCGGCTACAGATGTATATATGACTAGTAAGTTAATTAGCTCAAACAATTAAAAAATTTTATAGATTAAGTGAGATAATTAAAGAGAAATGTGGCTGGTTACCGAGTATGATGACGACTTCCTTGTTGGGTTTAGGGAAGGGATATGGGACGCCCCGCTTAGGCAAGATAATAATAGCACCGTGGACAGTGGCCCTAAGCCAGAGGATATGCGCGTGCCAGAGTAGCGTGCCTCTTTGTCCCGTAATTGTGAAATTATAAACGAAGCTTTGGCCCGTTTGGATTGGGCATTGGGTTATATAAGCTGGCCCATCAGCCCATCCCGTTCGCAGCTGTCGAATTCCATGCCTGATCCAAGATTTTTTATTTTTAGAAAAAAACAAAACCAATTGCCAGGTAATAGTAATAATTAAGAAAAAAAAGGGTATATATAGAGACTTAGAGAATAGTGGTGGTGCGTGATTTGGTAGCTGAAATTACCAGTGGATGGAGACGTTGTATTTGACGTGGTTGACGACTTTGACGAGCACGGTGTCATCTTCCCTGGCGTACAGAGTGGGACCTGGAAACTTGCCGTTGACCGTCACAATGGGCTTGCTGGAGCACAGTCTCGTCTTGTTCCTCATCACAACCTGCATCACCATAATTCCCAATAAGTTATGTATCTGGCTTACAGATTTTAACCAGACAAGTAAGAGCCGGCAGCGATCACAACCACTTACATTGAACTTGTAATGTCGGACAATGCCCTCCGCAAAAGCTGGGAACAGGGTGGCCGCTGCCATAAGAAAAAGAAACCATCTCATTGAAAATGATAACACCATTTTTGGCCTCTTCTTTTGCTTTTGCTGCTTATAGTGGTTTGTGATTAAGGTTAGCTTGCTAAGCTTCTTTGCACATTCTGTGGCCTCTCCGTGGGCACCCTTTTATATGAAAGCTAACTCTAGCTAGCCAGGCAAACCATTATTGCGACTTGCATGATGTCGTTTTTGTGTTGTTAGGTGGAGGAGTAGATCCCCGAACAACACCAATTTTCAGGAAAACATTTCCAAGGTTTTTATTATTTTCCCTCCCGCCCACTCATTTCTTGACTATTACATATATAAAGGTCCCTATTTCTACCCCAAATGCTAATTTTGGAAGTAAAGCATGCATTTATATCTATTTTGGTGTAATTAAGATTATCTGTGTTTTCTTTCTACTGTTTGAGGTAGAGATGGAGTAGAGTAGGTGAGTACGTAGGCAATGAAGGGAAAATAGACGTAGCTAGCTCGGATGGTCAGCCCAGCCAAATGCGTACTAACAAAGATAATAAAAATGGTTAGGAAATGGCTTTCATGTGGAGCGATAGATGGAGATGCATCAGATTCAGACAGCAACCCAAACAGGAGATTAGATCGCCCCTCCTATCAAACACTTCGCTAACCTCTATTTTATCCATTTCCTGTTTGGTAACGTTTCGACGTGTCCATTGATTTGTCTGTGGAAAAAAATGTCTGCTGCCTAATTGCAGTTTGATTAGCCGCTTTGGGTCGATTAGTTCAGTTAATTGCTTCAATTTGTTGGGCCTCATCTTCTTAATCATATGATCATATCAGGAAATGGTAATGGTAACTCCGTTTGAAATGGGCCTTTTTTAGGTTTGTTGAAAGGGACAAACACCATTATGAGCAATTAAGGGTGGATCTTGTTTCACTTTCGTCCAATTGATAAATTGAATATCACTGGGTTTGACTGCTGTGCAATGTTTAATTTACGTTTTCATTTTCATTTTTTTTTGCCAAGTTTGTTGGGGATTTTCTACTGTTTCGTAAAAAATTTTAACCAAGAATTAATTAATTGCTTTTTACTACAATCTAATATCAATTAGTTTCATAACTCGTCTAACGAACAAGATAGTAGTTCATATAAAAACATGTGTTTTAGTAACTGTGTATAGCAGACGGGCCATTGTTACGTAATACATTATCAATTATTAAAAGCAGAGTCATTAAAGTTAATGATGGAAATGAAAAATGAATTAAATTAGTCTTTTCAGTACTCATAAGCTTGTAAAAATTAAAATATTAAAGAACACTTGTGGAGAATGGGGAATAAACTAAGCAATAGAGATCATAAGTTTGAAAAATTGTAACAATACTAGGTGAATTGGCTGTGTGTTGCAGCGGCAATTTAGTATTTGGATATTTGATTATAAATAGCCAAAGTTTGTGACTTAGTAAGGCATATAACAATATTTTAGAAACTCAAATAAATGGTAAATTATCCGAAAGAAAAGCTTGAGGACTAAAAAGGTAAATTGCAAAATTTTAGAGTTACAGTGGTTCAATACATAGTAGCATTTAATATAAATATAGTACAATATTTATTAAATAATAAAATTTGGAGTTGAAGAGAGAAAAATTTGGAGTTTTAGTAATTAAAAGTGAGTTTAACTATTGATAAAATAAACTTCTCCACGAAAAAAATTGTGATTTAGAGTTGACATAAAATCAGGTATAATCTTTATACAATAAAGATTCAAAATTAATAGGGTAAAGAGTGAAATTTTAGATACTAAACTTGGTGTTTTACTATTGACACAAGAAAAAACAATAAAAATTAGAACGATTTTAAATAAAAATTCAAGAAAAAAACTTTTCTTTGGCCTCTTGTGCTATCAAAGCTAATTATAGATATATTCTTTATTCTCTCCCAATGATTTTTTCAAATTATAAACTTTTTAAAAATTTCACTAAAAAAAATAAACTTATTAAAAACTTTATTCTCCACTACATCCCTTAATCCCAAATGAATGTCATCTTATGATTGGTGATTGGTGGTTAGCATAATTCATACCTACTTGTTTGTTAAAATAGGCAGCCACCACTTGGATGATTAGCATTTGGGAAGAGTTTCGCTGTCTAAGGGGGGACTGAGAGTTTTATTCGTCAAAGCAAAAGCTTACAAAAGTAGAAGAACAACATGCTACTTAGCCAACATTGGATAGATTTGTTGTGCATTGACATAGAAAATTCTTGTTTTACAAAATCTTAACTCCACCTTTACAATTAGTAAAGGGTTTATCATTGAATTTGCAAAAAAAAAAAAAAAAGAGACTAAAACAAAAGAAAGAAAATCTACATAGGTTGAAAGAAAGGTTATGCCATTGCATAAGAAAAAGTAAAAAAAAAAAAAGTATGGTAGATCTATAGTAAAATGTGACTGTGTTTTAGTATATACAAGGTTTATAGTACTTCTACGTTGCTGCGGTTCAATTCTTGTTAACATTAAACATGAACATAAACAGTAGTGATCGTTGAGGAAGAAAAAGAGTTTTATAAAAATGAAAAAAAAAGTAAGAACTAGGAATAAAAAGTTATGGTAAAGTTTTGGGACTAAGAGAGCAAAAAAAGAAAAGATTCTAAGTATCAAGAGATAAACCGTGGAGAAAAAAATTTTGTTCTAGAAAAGAGAAATAATATGAAAAAGTTAATAATATAAGATAAAGAGTGAAATTTCAGTTACAAAAGTAGGGTTTAATGATTAATAATTAAAAAATAACAAAAATTGTCGTCAGGCTAGAAAAATAAATGTAAAGATTTTAAGAACTAGAGCCATAACCATTAACTTAATAAAGGAAAAAAGAAAATAAATGAAAACTTTAGTTAAAATGAATCAGCTTAAACCATATAAAAAAGTAAACAACTCATAGTGACAAACATTTTGTTTTAAATAATAATAAAAAAAATAAAAATAATTTAAATGAAGTCAATATAGTTGATTAAAAAAAGAAGAAAAACACATCATATTTACCAATATTTTGCTTTAAAAGACAATAAATAAAAAATGTCAAAAAAATTATAGACGAAAAGAACAAATTGAGAGGTTTTGTGACCTAGATATCATAGCGGATGTTTTTTTCTAATAAATTTTAATAATAACAGTGTGACACAAAATACGTTACGTGCTTTGAAACAATGAATATTTTTTTTGTTAATTAAAAATAATTTAATAAAAATTTTCATATCTTATTAACAAAAAATCTAATTTTTAATATCGATGAAAAATTTATTTAGAAAAAATCACTTTCAAATCTAACAATTATGGACCACATTACTCTATTAAACTATTGAACTTGAAGTAAATAATTGATTCTGCAAATCTTAATATTCAATAATGCTAAAAAAATGACAGAAATACAAAACTATGTTTAATATATGTTAATTAATTAATAGTCTAACAATTAACTTAATAAAGATAAAAAGAAAAGAAAGTGAAAAAAAAATTGACTAAAGTTGAATCAACTAGAATCAGGTCAAAAGTAGACAAATTATAATAATTAATGATTCATTTTAGAAAACAATAATAAAGAAAATTAATAAAAAAATTTAGGATCAAGAAAAAAAAATGGAACAAATTTAGGTATTAAAGATTTAACGATTGAATTAATGAAGATAAAAAATGGTTTAACTAAAAAATAAACAAATCATGGTTATCAATGTCTTACTTTAGAAGATAGTACATAAAAAACAAAAAAAAGGAAAAGCTTTGGGGCCAAGAGAGCAAATAGAAAATCTAATTAAATATTTATAAAATTTGGGGGCTAAAATGTAACATGTATATAACTCGAAGTAAAAAAAAATACGAAGTTGGGGGCTGAAACCACGTTTTAACTGAAATAATGTGATATAGACTAAAACCACAAAAATTGCAATATAGGCCCTCAGAAAGGAAAGCACCTTGCAAAATAAGGATACAAGTAAAAAAAGAGCAAATTGCATCCTAAAAAGGTTAAAAAAGAAAAAGAGACAAAAGAAAGAAAAAAAGACACTGAGCTGTTTATCAACAGTAGTCACTATTGATGAACGGTGAAATCCATTCATCTTTTAGAATATAGTATAATATATAATTTGTTACTATAGAATAATATAATAACATTGTAAAATAGTATAATAATGGATAAACAATAATAAAATAACAATCAAATAAGGTAGCTATTGGGAAATATCACTTTATAAACATTGGGCCTCAAGTGGCATGGCATCCAAATGATAGTTTAACTTTTTTTTTCATTTCAGTATGGACAAAGTTTAAAAATTCTCGCACAGTAGATTACTAAAAAAGTACTTGTTTAAAAATCCTATATAATGAACCCAAAAGGAGGGAATGAGGAGGCCAGTCCATGATGGAAAAAAAGTAATTTGGAGTGCCTTAAATGTAACTTGAAACACTTAGTTAAAGATTGTGTGATTAGGCTAGGAAAGCTTGAATTTAAAGATAATCTGCTCATGTTGGAAACTACTGGATATGATGTTATTCTGTGTATGAATTTGTTTTTGAAAATAATGTGACTATAAATTACCAAGCTAGGAAATTAATCTTGCTAGGTCAGAAGAACATGACCCGGATAAATTAAGAAAATGTGATGGGAATGGGCAATTAAAAATGATAGACCATATGCCAATACTTTCTTAAGAAGAGTATATGTGCTTGAATGGGGACAAAACCATAGATGAACTCAATAAGATCGCCATTTTATGGGTATTTCTAGAAGTATTCCCCTCTGAATTGCCTGGAATTCCACATTTAAGAAAAGTGGAATTTGAGATCAAATTGGCTCTATAAGGTATTTCTGTTTTCATTGCCCCTTATAGAATGGATATTCTAGAAATGTATGAACTTAAGAAGTACCTGGATAGACTTCTGGAAAAGGGTTTCATTAGGACAGGTGTGTCCTCATGGGGACCACCAATGCTATTTGTTAAGAAAAAAGATGAAACCCCTAGACTGTGCACTGACTATAGAAAACTCAATGCCATGACTATAAGTAAAAAATATCCACTTCTTAGAATTGAGGATCTATTTGTTCAACTTAAGGGGGTGGGGAACTTTGCTAAAATTGATCCTAGATTTGGTTATTTCCAGTTAAGTGTTAAAGGAGAAGGCATTCCTAAAATTGTCTTCAGAAAAAGATATGGACACTTTAAGCATACAGTAATGCCATTAGGGTTCATAATTGTTCTTGCATTTTTGTGGATTTGATGCAAAGGGTCTTCAAGCCCTATATGAACCACTTTGTGGTAGTCTTTGTAGATAGTATCATGGGTAAATGGCACCTATTGTCTTTGAACTAAGACCCATGTTGCGGATTCATATTGAAACTACAAAATGTTATATTGTTCGTTCTCTAGCTATGAAAATATTACACTATTCATCCTGTTATTAACTGTAACCATCAATGGATGGAAAAAAAATGTGAAAAACTAGTTTTAACCATTGAAAAATTTTCTATTTGCCTTAGAACCCCAAAACTTTTACATCACACAATCAAACCACCTTCTCCATTGTAAATAAATGAATTTATCTGATTGTAAATGAACGAATCTGTCCATGACAGCCTCATCTCGATTACTCGATAATGCCATCCTTGCCCAAGTGCCAGTTGGGGGTCTAGTGTTCTTCCTTGCTTTCTTGTTCATTTCCATTTCCTTGGTTGTTTGTTGTTTTTTTTTTCTTCCCCGATTTGATAACGTCAGCTTGCTAATTTCATTTCTTGGATTTGCTGTTTCATGGAGGTTGCGTGAATAAAGTGACTAGAGTTAAGTAGATGTCTTATTAATCGGATTATGTTTGATAATCTTATTGGATTTCTTTTAGTTTGTGCCTTTTATTATGTCTGTGATAGCTTACCATTGGTCTGGAAATTTTCTTATTCGTCTTGTACCTTGTTGGTATTTTTCAATATGAGAGATTTGTGGGGAAGAAGGACTAATGGCATTAGGTAAGTACAATAGGGTAGATAATGGCAAGTCATGTCTTTCTTTGATTATTTTTCTACCATAACAATTTGGGTGTTTATCACTCTCTGCTTGGTTGGGATTTGGATGATGACATCATCCTCTGTTGTCCTTATTCAAACTATGGATGATGTTGTGCAGTATAGTGAAAATGATGTTAAGGATTAGGTTCCTCAGAGAAGTTTTGATGAGAGGCCATTTGATGCGGATGCACAAAGCAAGGGACAATAGTTTGAAGATAATTAAGCTAATTTACAGGAGGATGCATCTAAGGGCAACTCAAGTGTGGCCTTAGGTAAAAGCCACAATGATAACCCTTCAAATCTTGGAAAAGATCAACTGAACTCGGAGGAGAAAAAAGGAAATTTCAATGAACAAGTTAAGTCAGATGATTGGTTGGAGACTGAAATGCAAAGAGGAGAGAGTAAATTGAATTAGATAAAACCTGATGATGGTGATAAACCAAGTGCTGGAGAGTCTAAAGAACATTTTGATGAAAAGATAAATCAGAGGAGACAAACTCATAGAGCCGATCGGAGGAGATGGGTTGGTTTTTTATTATTTGTGTTGAAAATTGTGAAGGGGAGAGAAGTAGTTTAATCATGAGATGTAAAAGTTTTGAGATTTCTAAGGCAAATAGAAAGTTTTTCAGGGATTAAAACTAGTTTTCCAAGTTCCTTTTCAACCATTTTAATGGTTGCAGTTAACAATAGGATGAACAGTGTAGCATTTTCATAATTAGAGGACAAACGGTATAACATTTTGCAGTTTTGGGATGAATCCATAATGTAACGGCCCAAGTCCAGAATCGGTCAACGGAACACCTATCGACACCACATGGGCTATACTTTGGAAAAGAATAAGCGCTAGGTGCTTATGTTCTGGAATTGGAGCCTATATATCCACATAAGGCTTCTCACAATTCACCCATGTGGGACATGGGGGTGTTACAAACTGCCCCCTTATGTGCCCAACGTCTCCGTTGGGGTCAATCGGATTACTTGGTTCCCCGGACCAAGTAACCTCTCTAATCGGACTACTTAGCCCCTGACCAAGTAGCCTTTCGAATCCAGGATCAGTCCTGGTAGACGATGCATGTGCATACCCACTATGCCACACCATCGTGGTCCCGGGTCGGCTCTGATACCATCTGTAATGACCCAGATCTAGAATCGGTCAACGGAACACCTACCGACACCACATGGGCTATCCTTTGGAAAAGAATAAGCGCTAGGTGCTTATGTTCTGGAATTGGAGCCTATATATCCACATAAGGCTTCCCACAATTCACCCATGTGGGACATGGGGGTGTTACACATAACATGGGCATTAGTTCAAGGATGATAGGTGTCATTTAACCTAATGTCTTAGTATACTTAAAGGATGATAAGGCACATAAGGAATACTTAAGAATGGCACTTAACTTGCTGAAGCAGCATCAATTGTATGGCAAGTTAAGTAAATGCCATTTCTAGGCCACACAAGTTGGTTTTCTAGGCCATATTATATATGGTTAACAATTGGCTGTGGATCCAGAAAAGATTAAATCTATCTTGGAATTGAAGCAACCCCAAAATGCAAAGGAAGTAAGAAGCTTCCTAGGGTTAGTTGGCTATTATAGAGGATTTGTGCATAAATTCTCTATGATGACAGCTCTTTTGACACAATTAACAAAGAAAGAACAAAAGTTTGAATGGTAAAAAAAATGTGAACAAAACTTCCAAGAACAAAAGAATAAGCTTATTTTAGCAACTATTTTGATTCTACCCGGTCCTACTAAGCCTTTTGAGGTTTACATAGATGCGTCCATGGTAGGGTTAAGATGTGTATTGATACAAGGTAAACAAGTCATTGCTTATGGCTCATAGCAATTAAGACCCCATGATAAATATAGGAAAACTGATGTCTTGATTTAATGATGATTAGTGGCCTTCTAGCTTTTTTTTGGTGTTTTGGTAATATAGGTTGAAAAGAAAATTGATAAAAGCTTGGATTAAAGGAATGTGGTGCTGCTGGAAGTTGGTGCATTAGCTCCAAATATTTAGAGTGACAACACCAAATGACAATGAGTAGATTGGCGCAGCATGTAGCAGTGGTGCACCAAAATGTTGGTGCGACAACATGAATTGGAGGCTAAAATAAGGAACAAAAGAAGTAGTTTATAGGGGGAGTAAAAAGGGCACGCCGGCTGATATATTTAGATAAGAAGAGATGAAATAAATAAGAGATGAGAGAATGACGGCTAAAGACAGGAAAAAAAATGAGAAGTAATAGAGCTTTCTCTAATTTTCTTTCTTTTTTTTTTCTTGCTTGGATTAAGCATGAATTTTAGTTATTTTGTTGGTTTTGTTTCAAACATGTTCTTAGGCTAGATTTTTCTATCTTCTAGAGTGATTGTGAATCTTGGATGGTCGATCCTTAATTGTTAAAACTCTTGGCCATGATTTTATTTTTTGATGCAAATTTATCTTTGGGAGAAGAGATTAGTGTTAGAAGAAAGAGACTAACTAGGTTAGAATTGCTTGAGGAGCGGGAGCCCCAAGTCTTTAAGAGATGAAATATAGACCAAAGGGAGCTTAAAATCCCTTAATTTTGGATGAACAAGGGATTGTCATCCAACATTCGAAGGGTTAAATAAATTCACCTTGGGAGAGAGAATTTGTTACCAGGTAATTTCATCTACAATAAATTGGTAAAAAGTCTAGGTGGATAGTAAACAAGCTCAAAGTTGGTTCCAAGAAGATCAATTACTCAAGAAGAATTTATTTTACATAATTATTTGTTTAAGATTACAAATAGTTAGTGTTAGTTTTCTCTAGAATTTAATTGATAATTTTTAGTAGTTGCAATTGGTTATTTTATGTTGGTCTTGTATTAATTCTTATTTAATTCAAGCATGTAATTTCTTTTTGCTTCTTTATTTTTTTTTTATAATTCTCAACTAGCTTAGTTTTTTTTAGCACTAGATCCCTGTGGACATGACCTAGTCTCACTGGTTTTATTACTAGTTTGACTATCGTATACTTGCGGTTTGCACAACAAGTTTTTAGTACCATTAACGATGACTGGTTGGTGATAGTTTTCTATAGCTAGTTTAGAGTTTGTTTTTATTTCTATAATTTCATATTTGTGGTTCTATTTTCTTTTTATTTATCTTTTTATTTTTCTTGTGCACATTTTCTATGTTGCTGTTGCATGCCCTAAAGAACTAAAGGGCAAGAAAGGTTGTATATTCCTGAGTGGGAACAAATAACCAAAGCACTTAGAAAGCAAAAGAAGATGGATGGGCAACCAGAAGCAACAAAAAGAGCTGAGTTAGAAAGGCAAAAGCAAGAAAGGGTGGAAAGAGAACTGATGGCCTGAGAACAGCTAGAAAGAGATAGATTTGAGCATGAACAAATTGAGAGAGAAAGGGTGGCTCAAAGGCAAGCAAATCTAGATTTTCATAGGCAAATTGTTACAAATAGGCAAGCTAGTTAGTACATGGGAGCCAGTTGTAGCAGACAACTATCATGGGATTCAAAGGCCGATGAGGAATGCAGGGAACTTTTATATTCCTCTTGGCTTAATCAATTTGGTGCAAATGAATCAGTTTGGAGAAGCTCCACTTGAGGATCCAAATGATCACCTGGTGAATTTATAGGAGATGTACGACACTATTAAAAATGAAGGAGCTACTTCTAATGACATCTGCCTCAATTTGTTTTATTTTCTCTCTGGGACAAAGGCAGGAGTTGGCTCCACACTACACCAGCTAGGGGCATGACCATATGGCAAGAAGTTGCACAAAAATTTCTCTCAAAATTTTTTCCACTAGCAAAGGCTACAAAGTTGAGATAACAGATTAGCACATTCGGGGAGCATGAGCTAGAGTCACTTTATGAAGCATAAGAAATATTTAAAGAATTGCTTCAGAAGTGCCCGAATCATGGTTATCCAAAGTGGTTACATATTGAAATGTTCTATAATAGAATGAATGGTTAGACGAGGACCATTGTGGATGCAACAGTTGGAGAAAATTTGATGGTTAAAACTTCACATTTACATTTTTAGAGGATATGGAGCCCAATAGTTATCAATGACCTTTAGAAAAATTGGGTGTGAAAAAAAGTGGTGGAATCTAAGAGGTTGATCAGATCACTCAACTCTTAGCAAAGATAGTAGCTTTAACAAACCAAAATTGTCAAGTTCACAAAGAAAGAAAAATTGGTAAAACAAATGGCAGTAGTAAGGTCTTCTCATTACGCTCTAGAGCATGAGCAGAAGTAGGCACATTTTATGAATCAAACAGGTTATGGCTATAGAGGCAATTAAATACAAGGTCAATTTAATCAAGGTTTCAAAAATTAGGATGCCTATGGTTATAGAGGAAATAAATATGCACCTAATCCTCTAGCCTTGACTTAACCTTCCATGGAAAACACGGTATAGCCAGAAGACTTCCTTGGAACATTCATCACTGAAATAAGAAATAGATTTGCACAAAATGAGAGTTGGATGGAATAAATGAATATGCAAATCACAAGTATAAGTGAAAAATTTGAAAACAAAAATAGGACAGTTGGCAAAAGCGATAGGTTCACTTCAACAAGGAAACCTCCCTAGCAACACTAAAGTGAATCCAAAGGAGGATTACAACGCAATTACCTTGATAAGTGGTAAGGAACTAGAAGATGTTAAAATAAAGAGTAAGGTCAAAATCTCCCTTTTATTCAAGGACCCACAAGTAAGCCAACAAGAAAATGAACAAGAAGGATCAGTTCAAGAGAAGGATGAAAAAGATGCAAATGAAAGTGCACTTGAAAAGACAAAAGAAGGTACCTTTTTTTTTCTCATCTTTACCTTTTCCAACTTTATCTATTCCAGATCCTCAAAGATTTAAGAAGAATAATTTGGATGAGTGCTGCAATTTAGTAGTTGTAACTCAAGTGTAAGTTGTCACAAGTAATAAAATCTCGGGAGTCCGAGTGTCGAACCACAGGGAAGTGAATTAAGAAATACAAATTACAGATTTGGTAATAAAGAAAGATTTTGGTACAAGGTGTGAACAGGTGTTGATTAAAAACTCAAATTCAAATAAAATAGCTAAGGTTAGGGGATCCACTTTTAGTATATCGTTTATGATTAATTTTAGCCTATCTTACCACTCAATTGAGATCCACACATAAAGGAGGTTCCAATTGGGGAATTTAGTTAATATTAATTTTCATTGATCTTAAAACGCCAACGTTAGCTAATGGGTTCAAGTATCCATCATGCCAACCTTTTTTGACAATAACTTAATATTCTAATATAGTTGGCAGAGCCATGTTCTACAAAGGGAATCAAGCAGCTTTTGTGCCAATGATTGACTATGATGAATCAAGACTCCCACTTAACAAGGAGGGAAGTTAAATAGATAAAAGAAGAAAATACTGTTAATGTTGTGATCTATTCAAATAAATCATAACCTTTATACCAAAAGCTTCACCCTTTCACCTTAGCAAAAGAAAGATTAGTTAGTCATGATAAAAGTAAACAATATGTAGAAAGATGAAATGAACACAGATTGAAAGATCAAAGGAAGAATAAGAACGAGAAAACACTTGGACAGAGCTTTGGTATTGAAAACTAGAACAAAACTAAAGAAGAACACCTAAGGATGATACAAGAACATAAAGGAGGCCTAAGAAATGGCATTCATTCATCCTCCCTTCCAAAGTGCCTATTTATAGAGTTTTTGGGGTGGGTGAAATGGTAAAATAATAAATGTAGGTAAATACAAATCAATAAAGGTGAGCTGTAAACTTCTTTTAATTTTTTGACCATTGTAGACATCGAATCAGCTTTTCCTTAAATCACAGAACTTGTAGATCTCTTCTTTAGCTTTGAATCAATAGCTTGCTCATTCAAATCGGACATCTGTAACTTAAGTTATGATTTTTCTACCGAAATTGCTCTTCAGCACACGAAAGAACGAATGGTCTCATATATAATCAGATTTTAGCAATGAAAATGATCAAACTAGCTTGCAGAATGAAGCAAAGTTGAAGATCTATGTGTTGACTTTTAGATGAATTTGGAATCACTCAGTTCCGACGTCTACAGCTCTAGATATGATTTTTCTCGTGAAGGGCCACCAAGTGATGATTTTACCTGCATAAAAAATAATTATTTAATATATATTTTTTAATATTAATGTACAGTAAACCGCGTATGTACAGTACATATGTGTATGAACAGTAAAATACGCATATGAACAGTAAGTTGGTGAATAGTAACTATGAATAGTAAAAATGTGTGAATAGTAACCCGGTGGAAAAATGCTTAGAATATAGAAATTAATCATACTCAAAGTGTATAATGATGATTTAAACCCTTAATAGCAATACATTTATGAATATTCATCAATGAGCAGTTTTCTAAATTTTTGGATATCTTTAGAAAGGTGGAGATCAATATTCCTTTATTAGAAGTGATTCAAAAAATGCTTAATTATGCTAAGTTCCTTAAGGACATCATGTCTAACAAGAGAAATTATGAGGAATTTGAGATAGTGATGATGACTAAGGAATGTAGTGCCATGTTGCAAAAGAAGTTACCTCAAAAGTTGAAAGATCCTGGTAGTTTCACCATTCTATATGACATTGTCACTCATCACTTCAACAAGGTGCTTTACAACTTGGGTGCAAGTATCAACCTTATGCCATACTCAATCTTTCAGAAGTTGGGTTTCAGAGAATTCAAACCTTCCATTACTCGTTTACAGCTTGCTAATAGATCATTCACTTATCCAATAGAGATAATAGAGGATGTGTTAGTGAAGATTGACAAATTTGTGTTTCCAATGGATTTAGTCATGCTCCACATGGATGAAGATGAAGATATTCCGATCATATTGGGTAAACCATTTTTAGCCATTGGAAAAGCTTTGATTGATGTAGCTGGTGAAGAGTTCATCTTGAAAGTGGACAAGGTGCAAATGGCCTTCAATATCTATAAGGGTCTTCAAAATTCAAATGATGTGCAAACTTGCAAATGGATTGATGTGATTTTATCTTGTGTGGTAACATATGTTCCCTCTATTATTTCTAAAGATCCATTAACAACAGGGCACAAAGGTAATGTTGATAAGTGTGATTTTTTAGGAGATTCTTGGATGGTAAGTGCTTTAAATTCTTTAACATATTTGATGTCAGGTTCCTCGCCTCACAAGTATGAATCCCTATTTTTTTTTACCACATTGAGAATAATGTTGGACATGAGTTTGGGGTGAAGCAGTGGTGTTACATAGAGTTGTTTCATTCAAGTGCTTGTCAAGCTAGCGATGTAAAACTTAGCGCTCATTAGGAGACACCTAGATAATCTTTTTCTTATTCCTTTGTTCTCATTTTCTTTTTCCTTCTTTACTTCACATTTCATGTTTGTTTGTTTAATTTATTTTGAGTTTTCTCTCACTTTGTTTTATAGTAGATATAGTTTATTAAGACTTTTCTTTTTGATATTATAGGTGTTATCAATGAGAACAACTTGAGCAAAAGCCATAAATCCATGGTGTTATGAGTGCCTAAAAAAAATCAAAGGAAGTTGAGGAGAGCTGCTGCAACTTAGTGCAACTACGCCAATTTTTAGCATTGCCATACCATTGAAATTGACAAGACAAATGGAGGCTCGGTTATTTGGTACCGCACCAAAAATTTGGTGTGACCACACCAAGGAAGGAAGTTACTTGATGAAAGCTTTGTAAAATGGTGCTCCAACACCAAAAATTTGGTATGGCGACATCACAAAGGCTATGTCCCTTTTTCTTACTCTTTTCTTCATGATTTACTCTGACTTTTACTTTCATAATTTGGTATGGAAATAAATTCACCCAGGCCCTAAAAAAATTTTATTTGATGAAGAGGGATGGATTCATAGGTTGGGGCCATGTTTGTTGATGATTAATTTGGTTATTGGTGGCCATAGTCATGAAACTTCTTGGTTTAACTGTGTGAATTTGAACTCCATTCTTGATAGTGTGTGAAAATTCTTTGGGAAATGGCTCAAAATCATGAGTTTGTTTGGTGTTTGTGTCTTTTTTTTTAATAAAAGTTGTAGTTACCTAATTAGTTTTTTTCCTTTTGGCAGGTATATTCTCTACAGGCATTACTTGGCTTTCTTTTTGTGTGATTTTTTGCTTTTTTTTTGTGTTGTCCAAATTTTGCTACCTCTTTGTGTGGTTTAATTTTGTGCTCTAATCAATGAAATTTTGTTTGATAGAAGCGGCTTTTCTTGTGCAACAAATTGGCTAAGCTTTGTCTTGTATTAATTATATGTTTTATACACAAGTTCTCCTTATAGGTCTACATGATTAATAGGTCTCTTATGATGAGTGTGCCGTGTGCAAGTATTCATTCAGTAGTGTATTATTGATCTGAAACATTATCTAGTGGATTTATTCTTGTTGTTTCTTGTAGGTAATGGGTAGCAATCAAAGAAAAGGAAAATAAATTCAACTATGCTTTCGACCCTTGATGAGTCTCGATTCCTATCCTCTAATGCATTCCACCGTGCCTATCTTTTCCATTTCACATTGAGGACAATGTTCATTATAAGTGTGGGGTGGAGATAATGTTTGTTAGGGTGTGCATATGCTATGATTTGTGATGTTGGATTTATTTAGGTTCATAGCACGCTTATGCAATATTTTTTTTCTTTTAGTTTTTGGGTTTTTATTATTATTTTTCTTAGCATAATTTGCATGTAATAGTAGCACGATTTGGTACATTTAGTAGCATTTAGGCATTTTATGTATCAAAGGGACCCCAAATAGTGATTAATGTTTTTCAAAGATGCGATTCTTGCTTGCTAAATATTATTAAATTCTTGTAAGTGCCTAAAGTGTGTCCTTGTGGCTTTTGGTTGAAATTGACCTGGTGAGTATTTTGAGCCTAAATGATCAATTTACGATGATATGTGATTCTTTCTATTGTTGAGTGAGCTTTACCTTATGATAGATCTAGAATTTACTTGAAGACCTTTGTGAACATACCTTGCTGCACATAGTCTTAGAGTTGATGATGGCAATTTAAGGTACACTCCTTATTCCCAAGTAGCCATCCCTATGTTATTTATCTGTTAGTGAACCCCTTTGAGCCCATAGCCTATTTTTTTTATGAACCCAATATTAAAACCTCTATCCCTTTCATTTATATCCTTTCTTTAACTAAGCTTTTCTTTAACCGAGATGCTAGCAAGGTGTAAAGTGAGTCGCAGATTAAAAAAAAAAAAAGAGATCGGTCAAGTTTGAAGTTGGGCAAGTGAATGAAATATGTAAGTGTTGGGGTTGTGAGCATACTTTTAGTACATAGGGTGGATTCATTTTTGAATGAGAAGTCATGTACAAGAATGGTAAGAGTTAGGCTCTTAGGTGAGAAAATTTTGTTGTGTCAAATCTAAAAAAAAATAAATAGAGGCTAAAGATGTTTAATTTTGTTTTAAGAGTCAAGAAGGATTGAGCTAATTCACATATGTTTTTGTGTAATGGGTAAGTAGAGTGTTGAATGTGAAAAATAGTGGTACAAATTTTTATGTGTATTGTGCTTCACTAGCAACTTTGAACTCCACTGAAAAAGCCTTCTACTGATGCCCTTCCTTACCATAATTAGCCCTATTAGAACCCATGAGAAGTCCATCAAACTCTTGGCTATGTGTGATCCATAAGTAACGGAGTTTAGGTCTTCTTGAAAGCATATGGCTAAAATCACAAGGTGAGGTGTAAAGAGCATTAGTGTCATTAGGAATCCATATTACAAGAGTGAAACACTCACAGAGCAATTTTCTACCTCTAGCAACAAATTCATCACTTTTTGTACTAATTTGAATTTCTTAATTGTTGAGTGGGCAAGTATATTTTATCTTTGATGAGACATTAATTCCATTTGGTTTTCTTGTTTGTTTTGAATTCTTTTATGTTAAGGGGTGGCATTTGCTAGGGACTAGTAAAAATGTAAGTGTGGGAGTATGATAAATATAGGAAAATTCATGTTTCAACCCCATAATTGAGCTCGATTTATTGATGATTTGTGGTCTTCTAGCATTGTTTTGGCGTTTTGGTATAGGTTGAGGAGCAAATCGTAAATGGTGGCACATTTTTTGAAGCTTAAGACATTGATAAAAAGTGGATTAAAGGGATGTGGTGTAGCTAGAAGTTGATGTAGTAGCACCAAATATTTGGTGTGATAGCACCAAATGGCAGCAAGTAGATTGGCACAGCAGGTAGCAGTGGTGCGGCTGCATGAAAACATTAGTGCAACAGCATCAATTGGAGGCTAAAATAGGGCATAAAAGAAGCAGTGTACAAGGGGGAGTAAAAGGGGCACAATAGCTGATATATATAGATAAGAAATGATGAAATAAATAAGAAAGGAAAGAACGACTTCTGGATAGTGGAAAAAAAAAAACAAGAAGCAATTAAGCTTTCTTTAATTTTTTTTTCTTTCTTGGATTGAGCTTGGATTATAGTTATTTTATTGGTTTTTTTTTAAACATACTCTAAGGCTAGATTTTTCTATCTTTTAGAATGATTATGAATCTTGGATGATGCTTTGTTGATTGTTTACTTGAACCTTAGATTAATTATTAAACTTATTGTTTGATTTGCTCTTGTGCTTAATTGTTGAAACTCTTAAGCACGAGTTTATTTTCTGACATAAATTTGTCTTCATGAGAAAAGATATGTGTTAGAAGAAAGAGGCAGACTAGGTTAGAATCACTTGAGGAGTGAGAGACCTAAGTCTCTAAAAGAAAAATAGACCATAAGGAGGTTAAAATCCTTTAATTTTAAATAGAAAGGGGATCGCCATTCAATGCTATAGGAGTTAAATAAATTCACTTCTAGAGAGGAAATTTGTTACCAGGTAATTTCATCTATAATAAATTGGTAATCGGTCTAGGTGGATAGTAAATAAGCTCAAAGTTGATTCTAAGAAGATTAATTGCTTTAGGAGAATTCATTTCACCTAGTTTTTTGTTTAAGATTACAAGTATTTAGTGTTAGTTTTCTCTAGAATCTAATTAGTAATTTATAGTAGTTGTAATTAGTTATTTGTGCCGGTCCTCTATTAATTCTTATTTAATTCAAGCATTTAAATTCTTTTAGTTTTTTTTAATTTTTTTTATAATTCTCAACTAGCTTAGTTTTCTTTAGCACTTGATCCCTGTGGACATGACTTGGTCTCACTAGTTTTATTATTAGTTCAACAACTATATGCTTGTGGTCTGCACAACAACCCATGAAAAGAACTATCAAGTTCATGACTTAGAACTAGCTGCTGTGGTCTTTGCCTTGAAGTAAGTTTCAAGTCTTTACAGACCATAAGAATTTGAAATTTCTTTTCACTCAAAAAGACTTGAATATGAGACAAAGAAGGTGGCTGGAATATCTAAAATTTTTTTATTGTACCATCGAGTATAAAGAAGGCAAAGCCAATCTAGAGGCAGATGCTTTGAGTATGAAGTATACTGGAATATTGAAGGCTAAAGGAGAAGAAAACATAATTAAGCTGAATAGCTTAACTTGTTTGACAAATAAGTGGTTGGAGTGGGAGAAAGAACAAGCAACCATGATAACCATACAACCAACCTGGAAGGAAAAAATATTATGGGCACAACACCATGATGAACTCCTTGTTAAGGTGTTTGGCCAAGTACATGGAAAGTAGTTCCAAGGGTTCTCTTATAGACATGAAATGCTATAGTTCAAAGATAGCATTTATGTGCCCAGTGGGCATAATTCAAGAGAACAAATCCTAAAAAAAGCTCCTTGTAGCAAAATGAGCATACACCTAGGAACACTCAAGATGTACAAGTACCTAAATGAACACTTTGGGTGGCCTAACATAAAGCAAGTTATTGGGGTGCTTGTGTCTAAATGTGTGGGTTGCCAATAAGTAACAATGGAGTACCAAAGACCAGGAGGTAAACTACAAACTTTACCCATACTTGAAAGGAAATGGCAATCCCTAACCATGAACTTTTTGTTAGGCATCCCTATGACTAGAAGAAAGTATGGTACCATATGGGTGATTCTAGATAGGCTTACTAAGTCTACGTATTTCTTGCCCATGAACCTCACAGATCCATTGGATAGGTTACCAAAACTGTACATATTAGAAATATTGAGGTTGCATGGAATCTCAGATGACATAGTTTCAGATAGAGAGCCAAGGTTTGTTTCCAAGTTCTGGAGGTATTTACACCAAGCTTTGGGTACTCAGTTAAAACTAAGTTCTACCTTCCATCCCTAAACAAATGGGCAAACAGAAATAACTATTCAGGTTTTTGACGACATGCTAAGATGCTGGGCCTTGGATTTCCAAGGAGAATGGGATTAACTCTTGCCTTTGATAAAGTTCTCATATAACAATAGTTATCATAGAACGATAAAGATAACACCCTATGAAGCATTGTATGGGAGGAGATGTATTACTCCTCACAGTTGGCATGAGCTGGGGGACAGATTAGAAATAGGTCTAGATTTGATATATGACAGTACTAAAAAAATTAAGGTGATCCAAGAAAGGATCGTGGCTGCCAACAGTGGGGAAGAAGCTTATGGAAACTTGAAAAGGAGGAGAGACTGAGAATTCTATATTAGAGACTCTGTAGTTGAAAGTGTTTCCAATGAAGAGAGTTGTGAGATTTAAGAATAGAAGCAAACTAGCACCAAGGTACATTTAGCCATTTTAAGTGATTGCAAGGATTGGCAATGTAGCCTATAAACTGGATTTACCCCTTGAACTAAGGCATATACATGATACATTTCATGTCAGTATGCTGAAATTGTACTTATTTGGGTTACGTAAAGTATTACCAGCAGCTAGTGTTCCAGTGGCCCCTAATCTGACATATGACTAACAACCTATGAATGTTCTGGATAAAGATACTAAAACACTAAGGAGTAAATGGATAAACATGGTAAAGGTCTAATGGACTCATCATACAGAGGAGGAAGTAACGTGGCAAATAGATCCTGAAAAGCTTAAAAGATATCTAAAGTTTTTTTCTAAGTTACTTGAAAATTTAGAGGACCAAATTTTTTAAGAGATAAAGATTGTCTTGCCTATGACTTGTAGAGGCCTTAGGTTGGAAGTGTGGGGAACTGAAATAACATACAAGTAAAAAAATAATATAAGAAATGGTTAAGAAAGGCTTGACAAGGCAAATAGATTTAATCGGGTCTAAAAAATGAGGAGCTAGTGTGGGTTGAATGGTAAGGGTGAAACTGCAAAGGAAGAAGAGTTAGGTGCTCAATTGCTTGAATTGAAAACATAATCAAGTGATGAAAATGAGATAAACATAAGCAAAGCTGGTTAATTAAGCTAAATAAAAAATGATGAGCTTAATTGGGAGGTTTACGCCGAAATAAGTGACACTTATCTTGGTTGAAAGGAAAGCACCTCTTCCACCGAGCTTACCACTTCACCAAGCTTGAACTACTTGTAGCTAGGATTAGGTAGAGGAGCTTGCTTTGGCCACAAGGTAGCAAGGACTTGTGATAATCAAGCTTAACTTAAACTAGAAAACTTAACTGTGATAATCAAATGGACATAGAAGTAGGAAGTGCTTGCCACGCACTAAAGCTATTAAGCTATGTTTGTGTGTGTGTATTTGTGTGCTTTAGTATTTGGATGCGTCTGCTGACCCCTATGTTATGCCTAGTATACTGTTCTATGCTTTTGGTATGTTTCCTGTGTCTTTGGATGCAAGTTCTAGCTCAGGAAACACTATCTGCCTATGTTAAACTTTAGTGTATATGAGTATTGTACACACTTGGTGCTTTTTTGGCCCTTACTGAGTGTGATCACCCATGCCCTATCTTTTATTATTTCACAGGAACATCTGGCGGATTAAGTGTGCATCTCACTGATTTTGATTGTGTTGTAAGCTTTCAGGTATGTTTTGGGCATATAAGTGTTGGTAACCAACTAAAACTCATAATGGTAATATGACCAAGCATGTGTTTAGATGCTTGTAGGCACTTGTTGCTGGGGTGGGAACTAGTTGCATATTGGTCTTATTATAGTGACTAGGGAAGTTAGTAAGAAAAATGGAAAATTATATCTAAGTGTGTTTACAAGTAGTTTGTAAGTATATATGCATATGTACCTAGCATGTGTCCAGGAGGGCTGGAGGTAGGCATACCAAGACATGGGTTTGTCTGCCTAGACTTGTATCTCACATACTTCACTTTTGGTATTGTAAATTATGTTTTACCCATTTTTGCCTTCAAGTTTAATATCAAACTAGCTTAACTTGAATTTATGGCACCAAATAGACTCGATCAAGGAGCCCAAGTGAATTATGTTGTTTCTCCTCCAAAACTGAGAAACAAAGTAAAAATATGGCTAAGTATCTTAGTGCTTGTGTCCTAAGCCACCCATTATGTCTAATTTGGTACTTAAGCTAATAAACCCCTTAAAATTCATACAAGTGCACAAGGTAAGAGTGGTTTAGGGTATGATCGAGTTGGTATCAAAGCTGAGATTTAATAGGATTGAGAGTCTGTTAGGCTGTTCACAGTAAAGTCTTAATGACTTGAAAATTCAAGCATTAGTTACCATTGTGTGCAATTTCAAGATGATGACCCATGGTAGAAAAAGAGAGGCAAGGTGTAAGAAAAGAATAGGGCTGATCAACCCATAAGAGTTTATCAACAACCAGGACTTCAACAAGTGGAGGAAAATATGGCCATGGAGCCTGGACCAAGTACAGATGATCAACAAAAGATGGAACACATGATGGAAGCAATGGAAGCTGCCATTGTCCAGAGTGTAATGGGACTACAAGCCCTAACTAGGGGTCAAGCTCAAGCAGCTATGGGTGCTACAATTGGAAGAGAGCAAGAGGAAAAAAGAAGAGAAAGAAGTTTGAGCAATCAGAAATGAGGGAGAATATAGAAAAGATCAAGATGAAGAAAGGAGACACCCGAGGGAAAAAGGGAGATATCAGAGAATAGACAAAAAATGATATGTGATGTGGAGATCAGTCAAGACATGAAGGAGAAATAAGACATAGGAAAATTTACTGGAGGGCTAGAATAAGCCTATGAAAGTACAATGATGCTTGTTCAAATGAGAGAAGGGCCAAGGAGACATGTAAAAAGGGAAAGGAGACCAAGAGGAGAAGGATTAAAGGAAAGACAACTAAAGGGTTTTCTAGCTCTTAAATTGCCAATATTCAAAGGAAAAGGAGACCCAAATGATGTTGAATTCTATCCATATCAAATTAAGAAAAAGTGTTTGAGAGGTTCGAGGTGACCTTCACTTAAAACATGTTACTGGCGACATTTAGGTTGGAAGGAAGTGCTGAACTTTGGTGAAGGGCAGTGTAAAGAACTTACTAGAGTAGAAATGATAGAAGGCCAGTAGAAAGAAAGAGGCCTATGAGGTAGGCTAAATTTTTGCAAGTATTTCATCCACAATATGTAAGTAAAGCTCTAAAAGACCAAAAGCTAGTAGAATTTGATCAATTGGGGCAAAGGGACAAATCTATGATGGACTATAAACATAATTTCAATAGTCTTATTAGATATGCTTTTCAATATGACAGGCAAATGAAGTTGAAATCCAAGAGGTTTATGAGAAGCGTGAGGCCTGAGTTGAGACAAATCCCTAGGGCCATAATCTTTAAAGACTATTATGATACAGTCCGAAAAGCTTTAACTTCGGAGCAAGAATTCCAGCACCAAGATAGAGGAGGCACTGAAAGAGGCAAATAGTAGCTAGAAAGCTAGAAAGAATAGGGCTAGAGAGGAACTATTGCTGATTGAACCCAAAAGTGAGCTCAAGAATGAGAAAGAACCATAAAAGTTTGGGCTTTGAGTGCCAAACCTGTGGGAAGTGCCATGGTTTTAAACCTTGTTACAAGGCCATTGATGGCTGTCTCAAGTGTGGCTCCCAGCATCATTGGGTCAGGGATTGCACTATCAAAAAAATGTTACCAAATTGAGGCAGCAAAGAGGCCTTAGGAATTAGGCCTAAGGGAAGAGAATTGGGCCAGGAAAGGCTGAAAAAGAAAGTACTCAAGGGTAAGCTTTATCTTCATGATAGACTTGTTTTTGTTCTTTATGATACTAGAGCTTCTATTTCAATTGTTTCAGCTAAATTGGTTAGAGAATTGAATTTAAATGTTACTACATTGTTTAAAATGTACATGCTCAGAACAACTGGAAATGAAATAATGTTAACACATCACATAGTTAAAGATTATGTGATTAGGCTAGGAAAGCAGGAATTTAAATCTAATATGATAAGTATGATGTTATTCTGGGCATGAATTGGCTTTCTAAAAGTAATGTGAGTATAGATTTCCAAGTTAGAAAATTGATCTTACTAGGGTCAGAAAAGCAGGGCTTGGTTAAATCACTAAAATGTGATGGGAATGTATAAGTGAAAATGATAGACTACATACCAATACTCTCTGAAGAAGAGCATATGGGTCTGAATGGGGACAAAATCATCGATGAACTCAATAAGATCCCTATTGTAAGGGAACTTCCAGAAGTTTTCCCTTCTAACTTGCTTGGAATTCCACCTTTGAGATAAGTGGAAATTGAGATCAAATTTGATCCATAAGCTATTCCTGTTTCTATTGCCTCTTATAGAATGGCTATTCTAGAAATGAATAAACTTAAGAAGCAGATGGATGAACTTCTAGAAAAGGGTTTCATTAGGCCAAGTGTATCCCCATAGGGAGTACTAATACTTTTTGTTAAGAAAAAGGTTGGAACCCTTAGACCATGCATTAATTATAAAAAACTCAATGCCATGACTATAAAGAACAAGTGTCCTTTTCCTAGAGTTAAGGATTTATTTGATTAACTTAAGAGGGCAAGGATCTTGTCTAGAATTGATCTCAAATCTGGTTAATTCCAGTTGAGAGTTAAAGAAACTACCTTCAGAACAAGATATGAACATTTTGAGTTCACAGTAATGTTATTTGGGCTCACAAATGCTCCTACATTCTATATGGATTTGAAGCAAAAGGCCATTAAACCTTGTCTGGACCAGTTTGTGGTAGTCTTTATAAATAATATCTTAGTGTACTTAAAGGATGAAAACGCACATGTTGAACACTTGAGATTGGTACTTAACTTGCTAAAGAAGCATCAATTGTTTGGCAAGTTAAGTAAGTGCCATTTCTGGAACACACAAGTCAGATTTCTAAGCCATATTATAAATGGTCAAGGATTGGTTATGGATCCAGAAAAGTTCAAATCTATCTTGGAGTATAAGCAACCCTATAATGCAACGAAAGCAAGAAACTTCTTGGGGTTAGTTGGCTACTATAGATGATCTATGCATTAAGTCTCTATGATAACAACTCATTTGACACAATTAACAGGGAAAGAAGAAAAGTTTGAATGGTCAAAGGAATGTAAGCAAAGCTTTCAAGAACTAAAGAATAAGCTTACTTCAGCACCTATTTTGACTCTGCCTCGTCCTACTAAGCCTTTTGAGGTTTACATAGATGCATCCACGGTAGGGTTAGGATGCATATTGATGCAAGGTAAACAAGCCACTACTTATGGCTTAAGGTAGTTAAGACCCCATGAAAAGAACTATCCAGTCCATGACTTTGGACTGGCTATTTTAGTCTTTTCCTTAAAGCAAAGAAGGTATTATTGGCCGGGAAATAAGTTTCAAGTCTTTATTGATCATAAGAGTTTGAAATATCTCTTCACTCAGAAAGACTTGAATATGAGAGAAGTATCTCAAAGATTTTGATTGTGCCATTGAGTACACAGAAGGCAAAGCCAATGTAGTAGTAGATGCCTTGAGTATGAAGTATACTAGAACATTGAAGGCTAAAGGAGAAGAAAATAGAAGTGAGCTGAATAGCTTGTTTGGCAAACAAGTGGTTGGAGTAGGAGAAAGAACAAGCAACCATGGTGACCATACAACCCAACTTAGAAGGAAGAAATATTACGGGTGCAACACCATGATGAACACTTTGGTAGTGTGTCTGGCCAAGTAGATGGAAAGTTGTTCTAAGGGTACTCATACATGCATGGATTACTATATTTCTAAGATAGAATTTATGTGCCCAATTGGCACAATTAAACAGAGCACATCCTAAAAGAAGCTCATTGAATTAAGATGAGCATACACCCTGGAACACTCAAAGGTACAACGACTTGAAAGAACACTTTTGGCGGCCTAACATGAAGCAACATATTAGAGTGTTTGTGCCTAAATGTGTGGGTTGCCAACAAGTAAAATTAGAACACCAAAGACTAGGATGTAAACTACAAAGTTTACCCATCCTTGAAAGGAAATGGGGATCCATAGCCTTGTACTTTTTGGTAGGCATGCCTATGATTAGAAGAAAGCATTATATCATCTGGGTGATTGTGGATACGCATACTAATTCTACCAATTTCTTGCCCATGAACCTAACAAATCCATTGCATATGTTGGCAAAGCTATACATACAAGAAATTGTGAGGTTGTACTTGCTAGGAACCAGTAAGAACCTAGTTGGGAGGTGTGAAAAATACTTATAAGTGTATAGTTATTAAGGATTTAAATCATTATTATACACTTTGAGTATGTTTAATTTCTCTAATTTGAGCAATTTTCTAATTTAGAGTCAAAACTCATTTATTTACAAAATTGAGCTTAATAATTGCTTTTATATAGGTGGATAAAATCACGACATCCATCAATTATTGGACCAATGATTGGGCCTATATTTTCTACAATCTGTAGCTTATGGTCCAGCCCAATTGAGAGATGCAAGAGGCCAAATTTGAATCACAAACAAAAATCAGTTCCAGCATTCACACGCCTGGTGATCCTTCATAGGAAAAATAATAACATGAGCTACAAATGTTGGTTTTGGATGATCAGGCTATCATTTCGAAGCTAAAGAAGAGATATATAAATTTCATGCTTTGAGGAAGAGTCGAATCAATGTGTACAGTGATAAAAAAATTTAAACTAACTTTGAGATGCCTATGTTGACTTGTATTTACCTACCCTTTTACTATTCTGACAACCCTTTACTATTTGACCTACCCCAAGGCTCTATAAATAGGCAACTTGGGGAGGAAAAAATTAAGCAGATTTTAAGGTAAAGTTAGAGCTTTTGTATCAAAGTTAGCCTTCCTTATTTGTTCATGTTGTTAGCTTTCAATCTTGAAGCTTTGTTCAAGGTACTTTCTTCTTGTTCTTCATTTGATCTTTCAATCCATGCTTGTTTTATTTTCAAACATGTTGTTTATTGTTATCATGTCTAACTAATTTTTTTCTTTCACTAAGGTGAAAGGGTGAAGCTTTTGGTATAAAGGTTATGACTAACTTAAATAGATCCTAACATTATTGGTATTTACTTTCTTAATCAATTTAGCTACCCTTCTTGTTAAGTGAAAGTTTTGATTCATCATAGTTAACCATTGGCATAAAGGCTACTTCATTCCTTTTATAGGGCGTGGCTCTGTCGGCTGTGATATATTAAAATGTTGAGTTATTGTGGACAAAGATTGGCATGGTGAATACTTGAACCCATTGACAAGTATTGGCATTATAGGATTAATGAAAGAAAATACTAACTCAGTTATAATATTTATGAAATTTGATTACTAAATTCTGTTATTGGGACCCCATTTATGTGTAGATCCCAATTAAGTGGCAAGATGGGCTAAAATTAATCATAATTTATATATAAAAAATGGAACCCTGAACCTTATCTATTTTCTTGCAATTGAGTTTTAATAAAAAATTTGTTCACACCTTTTGTCAAATCTTTCTTTACTTCTGTAACTAATTTGTATTTCTCAATTCACTTCCCTGTGGTTCGACATTCATGCTCCCAAGATTTTACTATTTATGACAACCTACAATTGGGTTACAACCGTTGAAGCGTAACATCTTCTGCACTACTTAATGGTAGTTCTTGATTCCTACTGCTGCAATGAACCTCCTTTGCACCAACTTCAAACCTTGAACAAACTTCTTTTCTTTCAATTCCCCTTTATCCGTTATATAAGGAGCATAACAAATGATCAAGTTAAATATGTGCTCAAATTCAGTAATCGACATATCACCTTGAACCAGTTCTTCAAACTCAATCCTCTTTTGATCCTGGGCAACTTCACTTATATATTGTTTTCAAAACTTCCTTTCAAATTCCTTATAGTACAAAGTTCTCCTTCGACACTCGGCATCATGCATCTCACTCTTCAACCATAGAGAAGCCTTACCCTTTAGATAAAAGAGTGCTATTTCCACCCTACGCCAGGAATCCAACTTGGCATGGTAAAACAAAACCTCCATAATGGTCAACCATTATTTCACCACATCTGAGTCATCGATACCAAAGAACTGCAATGGCTCATATTTTTAGAACTGAGTAAGGAGTTCCATTTTTGGAAGGATTGCTCTCCTCTTACTCTATTGAGGATGCAAATCCTTTTCAGAGTCCTCTTCCTCTTCACCATAATCCTCCTTTACTTTAGGCCTGTAGGGTGAATTTTCCCTTCACCAGCCTTAATGTTCAGTTTCATCTTGCAGCACTTCATTTCTTACCTCATCATTATTATTTCCTTAGGATATTCATAGTTTCTCGGGCCTATTGATGATCCTGCAAAAGAACCGTCATTCCCCTGGATAACTAAGCCATATTACTACTCAATTCTTGCATAAAACTTCTGATGCCCTTCATCATAACCATCATGGGATCACTTGACCTTTCTTAAAAGTCGGGGTTGGCAATAGCACCAATTTTGTCACATTTCATAACTTCTGCAACCAAAACCAAAAGATATCCTTAGGTAGTTTATATATAACAATTCTATCACTTACACAAAGACCTCATTTTGATCTTAGATACTTTGCTTCCAGTATGAATCTTACAAGACTATTAAGCCTTGCTTTGATACAACTATAAGGGTCCTTGACTTACCCCAGTGTGGGGCCAACCCAGGATCAGTAATTAAATTAAGATTTAGTGGTCCTACTTTTTGTTGCAATTGGCTAAATCGATGCTTGTGTGAATTGAAACTTACATCTTACTAGCTCATTACCTTAGAATATGCACTATACGGACTTAACTTCAACATTTCTCAAGTTATAAGGAACAAACCAATGCATGGTTTGGTAGGACAAAGTAAAGTTTACTTAAGCTTCAATCATCAACTTTATGTACATTCACCATTTTTATGCGCCTTTAAAAGCAACCATTTGTGTATGTACACTCAGAGTATAACAAAATATTCCATACTAGAGGCCACTAGGTACATAAGTACTACAATATATTCACAAAGATCTAGTCTAGGACCTCAAAATGATGTTTCCCACCTGAGGTTGTAGCTTCCAAGATGAGAATCTGACTTCCTTGTGTACTTAGTCTACAACTAAGAAGGCTACAAGCAAACATTTAGTTTAGCATATAAATTGCTAACCAAATAACTTAGAATCAAGCATGATTCAAGTATATAATATCTACAGCTAGAACTTTTTCAGCAACCCATTCATTGGGTGTCAGGATTCACACTAGCAGAATTTACACAATGTGACACTTGGAAGGGTGAAAATTCAATAATTCTTAGTAATGGATTAATGTCTGCTAGAAAAAACTTTAGGATGCATAATTATATAATGAATATAAAAATGCTTCTTGATGCGGGCTCAAAACATCTTGAGGTCTTAACTAATAGCCAATAGTTGAGTCTTATGGTGGGGACCCATCCTCAACTTAGTCTTAACTTACAAAGCAATAGCTTTATCTTAGCAAGTTTAACTTGCCACTTATTTTCCTTATAACATTGTGTAGGAGTTTAACTTAGCTTGATGGTTTAAGTTAGGTAGCTTAGTTAGGGTACTTTTTTAAGTTTGAAACCTCTTTTAAGTACTTAACACCCTAGTCACACTTAAGATACCAATATCTTTCTCATACCTTAAGCTTGTACATAACCATCACTTAACTACTTAACAGATGCATTCATATGTACTTAGGAGGGGTTCAAAACTCAACCAAAGGCTAAAAACATTATAGATTGGTCCGAGCTTAAAAACCAATGTGTTGGGGTACCCTTAAGGTTGCCCTAACTTGATGAGGAAGGCACCTTGGTGCTGCAGTGCTAAGGGCCGCGCTATGGCGCTAGTGGCCAAAGTAGTCTATCCACATGGTGGTAATCCGTCATTGTGGCGCCAAGCCATCCTTTGTTTCCGTGCCCTCTTGCACATCAAACTATTTTAGGCCCTTAAACTTGAACTCATCCATTAGCAACCAACTCCCAAACTTCACACATACTAGAAAACATGTAATTGCATCATATAAATACTTGGAAACATGAAAATCCTTTACCAATGCCAAAATCACAAGCCACAAACCTCCTATGCACACAAAAGCTCACTTGCAAATCAATGTAGTTCTTATTCTAGCCTAGCAAAATGAATTACCTAATCATAAAACACTTAGAATATGATCATATTATGAGAAATATGCATGAAATTAGCATTCAAATGCCCCTACCCTTTCGGTGGAACACAAAAAACAACACTTTCACTACCTTTGCACAACCACACTTGTAGCTTATTATTCATCCTTCACAAGCTAAATTCAAGTTTAAAGATCAATCATACAACACACCTAAGTCGTCATTCACTTATCAAAGCCCTAAACCTCAACTTGATTCCAAGAATTAAAGTTTACCAAGAAGGAAAATGTTATTCCTTGCTTCCTTAAGCTTAATTGAGCTACTTGTTTCATGAAATCGCTTTTTTAACCTTTAAATTTAGAAAGAATTGATGGAGATGAGATTTTGGGATCATGGAGCTTGGCTGCTCTATTTTTCTTTGGAGAGAAATGAGCAAATCAAGCTCTTCTTTATTCTTATTCTCCCCTTATTTTCCTTAGATCTTCCTTCTTTCTTAATTGTGCCAATTGGGTTCCAAAGCCTCACAAAATCCTTTTTCCTCCGCTTTATAAATGTCCTTTGAACTAGGAAATATAAATATTCCTAAAAAATCTTTAATTCCATAGTTCAGCCACATTCATGGACTATTTTGCCCTTATAAGTCAACTTTGCTCAAATGATCATATCCTTAATTATACACTACATTAATTCACTAATTGAACTACTTAGTGTGCAAACAAAATTCATAAGCCTAAACATTAAGGTTACCTCACCAATCTTGACTTTGGTCTAGGAGAGCCTTAACAGTATACTTTTGCAAGTGATTGACAGGGTCTATGAGGCCATTGTATAGGTCGATCTTTGGCATGCAAAATACATCAGGAGTTGGGGCATTGATTATCTCATATGTGAATGGTTGGAGCCACATATATTTGATATCGATGATAGAACCAAAGCCCACCATTGGCGGCTCAGGCAATATTATATATTGCTCTATGTAATCTAGCATCTGTAGAATGACACTTATATCACTACCATCAAATCACCCTATAGATGCTGGGGGTTTAGCTATGCACGACCTTGGAGGTAAATCCTGAAGAGGGACTCTGTAGGGTTCTGCAAATGCCAGTTAGCTCGTAGTAGCTTTTTCTGAAGCCTTCGGGAGCTCCCTTTGAGTTTCCTACTAAATGATTGTTTTTAGCTGCTAAAAAAGGGCATGTTAAAGAGCTTAAAATTGGTCATCATTCAATAGGGTTGGGCCTTTCCCTTCATAAGAGTACCTTTTATGGTGCCAAAGGCTTCTCTCATTCAACTCTATGGTCAATCCCTTCACCCTTTATGGACCCTGCAAGACAGTTGGTCTAGTCTCCATGTTGACTCTAATGCTCATTTACCAGCTGATCTTGGTTGTCTATATGTGATCTTTGAGTGTTAACCATGATTTTCACAAACAAGGCCAATATGATAGTCAACGGGTTTGTTTGGGCTTGACCCAAAAGCTTGGTGAATGGTGAATAAATACCCTAAACCTAAAGGTAACATTAAAGCCCTAGGATATTGATAGGCGAAGTGCTATCACCCCGATCACCTGAGGACTTCGACCAAGCACCACGCTCGGGTGAATCTGGGATCACCGACGAGGAACGCCAATACCAACCTCGTGAAAACTGGCATGCTACCCCCTCGGAAAGGTGACCGAACTGGCTTCGGGGGAGAAGGACCAGCCACCACTCGGCAGGAGAGAATCCCCCCGAAGGAGTAACTTCAGAGCTAGGGGATCCTCCGAACTACCGGCACGACTTCGGAAGAGGGCCCCTCATCCCAAAGGGCGACCTCAACCAAAGGGACCTCGGGTGTACGGCGAAAGCAATTAAGGAGCCTCTAACATGTCGCCTGCACACACTACACACCGCCCTCATATGCGCTCTGACACGTTGATGCCGTCTACGTCTTGTCATGTAGGGTTATGCGCACCTTAGCCTGTGGCCCTAGGAACCTGCAGGCGGCTAGAGGCCCCCACGCCTAGAGAGGACAGATTACATCTGACCGAACACGTGTCACAATCTGAATGGGTCGCCTCCTCTTATATATATCAGGGAAATGGTCTCAACAAGGGATCTCTGTCCTCCCCTAAAAAAAAAAAAAGGCCATAAGCAAGAATCTCTGGTCTTTAGTATTCCCTCTCCACCTCCAAAACACTGACTTGGGCGTCGGAGGCTCCTCCCCGAAAAAAGACTCCAGGGACCTCCTAACCCTTGTTTTTCTGAGCATTTCAGGCGGACTCCCTTGGGAAACCTACACTTCGGGCGTTCCCCCAAACCAGAAGTCCCTCTTGGTCACACCATGTCACCTGATGAAGATGCTGCTGGGCATCAGATATTTTCCTGAATGAAACCCTCTGATGATCAAGTGAGTTCCGAGTGAGTGACAAGAAATAATGAGTGTTCGGTAGAAATCTCATACCTCGGGATTGATGAATGGAGCTGGTTTATATAGTTGATGGGGAATTGGTGAGAATTGTTTTTAGATGGAAATTGTTGAATCTATCCCATAATTCTAGGATTTTGTTTCCATCCTTAGTGGGTTCCCTTCTTTGCCTACTGTACCTCTGATTCATTTATCATAGATTCACCTATTGTGGGCATCGCATTAAGCCCATATCCGACCACAAGTATTGCTTATTAGTAATATTTTAACTTAATTAACCTAGAAAAAGAAAAATTAGTAAGCATTATTTACTTTAAAAAAATAATAAATTAATTCTTGGCCTTATTAAAGTGTTGGATTTCAATAAATTGATAATTTTGGCAAATAATCACTTTACATAATAATAGCACACAATAATTGATTGAAATTAATATGAAACAAACCAACCCCCATCTATTGTTTAAGTGAAATTACATTTTATCATCTCATGCTTCAAAAATATTTATTTCTTCCTTACTAAGGGGAAAGACTATTTTGAATTTAGATAGATGGAAAATTGATAATTTAGAATTTTGGCTAATAGTAAAACTACTTTTAACTAGCTTTAGTTTATGGGAATTAGAATTACCTTACATTTAAATTAAAATTTGATACAAAAGTTAAAGGCAAACTATAATTTCATTAAAAGTTAAAAGCAAACTATAATTATTTATAATTATACCTATCTGTTAGATGTCAAAGTTGTCCTCCTCTTTGCCTAATTAAATTTGTAGTTCAATGATAAGTTAGCCACAATCAATTTTTTTAGATGAACTATAATTTCCCATATATTTGGCATTAATTGCACTATCATTTCTTATTTTTGGAAATATGCACTTATCCATTTTTATAGTTTCTAATATCATTTTTAAATATTTTAATTTAATTCTTAGTTAACTATTTAGTAGTGCATTAAAACTGAGTAATAATTCTTTAATAATTAAATAAATTATTTAAATATTCAATTTTCCTTATCTACAAATCCAAGACATGCTTTTTATTTGTCAAAGTTGAAAAAAGTTTAACACAATTACAGTCATTTCAGATTATATCAAAGCTATTTAATAAGCCCAATATAAGGCTAAAATGTAAGCCCAACCTAACTCGTTTAATGATATGTTTGACTTTTTAGTCCAGTGGGAGTTTATATATTTGACTTTTTTTATTGAAACATGTTGACTTGTGTCAACTTTGACTTACGTTTTGTAGCTCAATACTCCATGTTTTTGTAAGTTTTTCTTCATTGTTTTTTTTTTCATTTTATCGGTTTGTTTAGGCGACTAATGCATTAGAATGGATGAGGATCGAGTGGAGATGAAAAAGAATTAGATAGCCAACTAGCCTGGCACTTCTGTAATGCCAAAGGTCATTTGGCTTTGAACCTGAAGCGCCTTTAGCGCTATAGCACTAGGTGTACACCCCATGCCACTATGGCACCACTAGTCCACTGTGCACAATTTGCTGCAGCTTGACAATGTCCTTCAACCCTTGTTCCTAAGTTCTAGAGCCCAAACTTCCCCTGAATAAGCGCTCACTCATCTTCAAGCTCAAGCCCATGACTTCCGTTGATCTTATCAACAAGTGAGACCAAATTCTTAACAACTGCAAATTTTATTGGTGGTTAGATATAGAGTTTAGAAGAATGTGCTTTTAAAGAAAAATCTAGACTTGGGTAAAGAGAGCTCTGTTCCTCCACATCTAGTAAGAACCCAAACACTCTAGTATCTTGGAGCACTGTTGGAGCTTGGATCACCAAGGAGGAAGAAGAGCTTAAAGATGAGAAGCTTGGAGACAACTCTCTTCACCAATATCTTTTACAATTTAGTTTTTTTCGCTCCATATTGCTATGTTCTTAGTATTATGTAGAATTTGTATGAGTACTTGTATTTGTATCTTGTAGTAGATCTTTTAACTCTCTAGATTTGTGAACCAAGTTGTATGATTATTGGTTGAATCTATGTCATATATTTTTTGTTTATTTTCTTGTCCATTTCTCCTTACACTTCATGCTTCATCAATTCTTGATCACAATTTATGATATATATCTTAGACTTAGAGGGCATTTTAGGGAATCTCTCTAGGTCGGAATAAGGGGAGATTTGATGTATGCATGAAGATTAATAAATAGACTAATTCAACTTTCAAGGCCTTTAAAAGAACTAGAGAGATAGTAATCTTAGAGTTAAGAAATTAGGGTGTCAACTTAGTTGTTAACTGTAGGAGGCTAAGAGAAACTATTATTGACTCTTGATTCTTTAGAGGCCTAAGCTCCCTTGACTTCGATGAAATTACAACTTGCTCATTAGTCTTATCCACTCCCCAAAAAGACCCCATCCTCAGGTTAGTTCACTTAGACTTTTGATGCCATACTTGTACACACGACGCCACCATGAACCCCATTCTTGCTCGCGCTTGCTGATCCAGCCCAAATCTATCGATTCTTGCACGTGTGTCATCATTGGTTAATATCACATAAATAGGCAGTGTAGACAGTGCTCGCGTGTTCATGACAAGCTGTGGTGGTTCCCTTCTTTTGTGCAGACATGGATAGGGTTCATGGCAGTGCCTGATTAGGGAAGGGATAAGGCTGCAAGGCAAGGCAAGTCATACTTTTGCACAATTCAAGGGTAAGTTGGGTAGGATCTTAACTGGGTTGGGTTTGGCCTGCATTCCTACCCTGTAGTGTGCTCAAATAAACTGCAGAGTCTACATTCATTAAACAACATTAATGCAACCTAAACCAAACTAATTTTAAAACATATGGGATAGAAATGTAATTTACCTTAGTATTTGCTATAAACCCTCAACAACTGTAATGATTTTATTTTACATGTTAAATAAGAATAATGACTTTCATGTACTATAGTAGAGTTGTCATATCAATGAAGTACATTAAATCAAAATGCAAACACCAATAGCTTTCTACTCAGTACAATTCGGTTGTTGAATAAAATATTTCAAAATTAATCATTACACCAAGGCTTTCCTCTATAAAATCTTAGGGTAAACTTCCACTTGTTGTCCTTAAACTATATCATATGTTGATAAATTATCCTAAAACTTTTAAGTATTACATCAATCATTCTCAAATTATCTAATTGTTCTTGTCTTATCCTGTCATTTATCACAGCCATTAAGAATGCGCGAAAAAATGATGTGGCTACTAATGTAGCTTTGGAAGCTTGCATGGCTACTAATGTGGTGTCACTTTTCCATCAATCCTTAAGAACGTGATAGGTAACAGAATGAGACAACAATAATTAAATAATTTGAGGATGATTGATACAATATTTGATAGTTTCGGGACAACTTAAAAACATGAAGTATAACCCAGGGATGACCAATAGAGTTTACTCAAAAAGTTATGAGCAACACTATCACTACTAGAAAAAGGTGACTTGGTGATGCTAAATTAGCGATAAGTAAAAATCATTACTACGTAGTAACGGCAAACCATCGCTAAAAGAGTTGCTAAGTGTCCTTGCTAGATTTAGTGAGGGTTAGTTATTGTTAAACTACTAACAACTAGTTAGATATATTGACGGTAAACCTTCACTAAGTTGCCACAGTTTAACGATGGCTAACCTTTAATAATTTTATCCTTCTAGTGACAGTTTGCCGTCACTAATTTATGGCTAGAGGTAGTGATGACTAGCCCTGGCTAATGTTGCCATAGACTAGGGATGGCTAGCTGTCACTAGCATTTGATGAGATTTTTATTCCATTTTCTTTTCATTTGTTTCAAGAATGATCAATTCCAATTGCTTTCGGTTTCTTTTCTGATTGAGATGTATGGATTGATGGATTTTTGTTTCTATAAAAAAATATAGATTATAATTTAAGATAAAATTTTATTTTATGGTTAACAAATTAATTATCACAATTATTTTTCTAAAAGTGAATGAATAAAATTTTAAAAGTGATGGCTAGAGGTAATGATGACTTGCTCTCGCTAATTGGTCATGGACTAGTAAAGGCTGGCTGTTACTAACTCATGACCAGAGTTAATGACACCTTACCCTCGCTAACTTGGTGAATGCTAGTTTTCACTAACTCATGGTCAAAGCTAGTGACGGCTTGCCCTCGCTAACTTAGCAAAGGCTAGCGATCACTAACTTATGGCCAAATTTAATGACGGCTTACCCTTACTAACTTAGCGAAGGCTGGCTGTTACTAACTTATAGCTAAACATAGTAACAGCTTGCCCTCGGTAAAGTGCCATCTACAAGTGACAGCTAAGCCATCATTAGCTTAAAATTTTAAAGCCTTTCTACCCCCTACTAAGACATTTGTGAAACAAAACTCTTCGCTCCTCCCATCCCATGATCTGGGCAAACATCCGACAACACAATAAGGAGAAAAAGTGACAAGAGAGAAAGTGACAGAGAGGTTGGCTTGGGCACGATGGACATTTGACAAACATCAGAATGGTCATTTCGCTACAGATCTAAAAAAAGACTATTCTGGCAGTGATGCCCTTGAAGACCTTGGACTTTAATTTCAAAATTAGGAGGCTACTATGATCGTGGGAGTGAGTTGAGCTTGTTGGCACACTTGATGGTAGCCTAAGAAGCTTCCCTTCAATCTTCCACCCATTTGTTTTCCTTAGTTGAATTGAAATTAATTAATTTGTCTTCAATTTTTCTATCGTTTATCTTTATTGAAAAGGGTCTAAATGATTTGTCTTCAATTTTTCTCTCATTTATCTCCACCAAAATTAATTGATTTGTCTTTTATTTTAGGTCATTTATCTTATTTATCTTCAATTTTTCTCTCATTTATCTTTCAAAGCTTGTCTTTCTTGGAGGACATAATTAGGTATTAAAGCTTGTATTCTGAACTGAATTGTGTTTGGGATCTCGGTAATGTAAGGAAGCAAGTGTGTGCTTCAATCACAAAGTTCCACAGTGAGATGACAATTTGTGTACCATGTGTTTGTCAAAATGTCTATACTAGCAATCGAAAAAAGATAAGAGAAGGGAATCGCAACATTTTTAGCATCACTAAATAAGGAAAAGCGAGGGACTTGTTCACATAGAGAATTTGACACTGAGTCCATTACTCAATTGTCCCACGTCCCTATTATGTTGGGTGAAATGCCAGATGTTTTCTCTCCTACTCACAGACCCATGTCCTATTTTATTGACTGCAACCTTAGAGCTGCTAGTCATTCTTTTGATATTAGTATTCCTAATCCATGCTTCTTATTTTTTTTCACTTCAATGTTATGATTTCTATTTTTTTTGCGGTTGGCTTTATGATATAAATCCTTTTGGAGTTCGCTAGTGGCAAATTTGGAGCTAGTTCATACTCAATTGTTTCGATTTCTTATCATTTTGTTGCAGTCCCTCACAAATTTATCTTTTCAATTTCAGGCTTATCTTTTCTTGTTGAGATGCACTACTAAAAAAAAGGACATTTATTAATGACCATTACCAACGGTCCTGCGTTGGTAATTTTAAAATTACCAACTTGAGACCGTTGATAGCCAACTATTGGTAATCAATCCATCAGAAAATTTTTTACCAATGGTTGAATACTAAGTTGTTGGTACTTTCCAACATTCAGCTGTTGAAAAAAAAGGCCGATGGAAATTACCAACGGTATTAGTTCATATACTTTGTACCAATGGTTTAAATTTTACTAATATGTTAGACCGTCAATATATAACAACACGTTTAACTATTGGTAAATTATCAACGGTTTAGACCGTTGGTACATACCAATGTGTTTCACCATTGCTAATATTTTTAACGCATCAGACCGTTGGTGATTCTTTTGAAATTTATTTTTTTAAAAAAAATTAAAGCAGTTTCCAATGTAGAGCCTTTAGAAACTGGCATTTATTTTAAAAAATATATGAAAAAAATTATAATAATTAATATTGAAATGTTCATTAAATTTTACTAAATCAATGTATGAAAAATTAAAAACTAATATTAACAAAACTAAAAAAAATTAATATTAACAACATTAATAAAATTATATTTAGTAAAACTATATGTTATATTTAGTAAAATTATATAACTAAGATTTTATTAGTACAAAAAAATTATATTACTAAAGTTACATTTACTAAAATTATATCTTATATTTTACTAAAATTTACTAAAATTCATAAAAAAAAAATAAAAATTCACAAAAATTTCAAAAATCAGACATAAAATTAACCAAAAATTCATAAAATCAAAACTAGATCTACAATCAAACAAGATTAAAAACCAAATACATATGGTTCAAAAAAATGAAACTCAAAATTAGATCTACAAGTTCACACACTAAACTCACAACTAGATCTATAAAATCAAACATGAAATCCAAAACAAAAATCAAAACCGAAATCAGTAAAGAGGCGAAGAGACTGCGAGGACACTATGTAGCGTCGGGTGAGGCGGCAAGGCGAGGAGATGTTGGGCCTACCGAGGACGTCGGTGGTTGATCGAGGGGACAATGACGAGCGACAAGCAAAAGACTGATGACGAGGGCCAACGGTGACCAAGAACGATAGGGGAATAAGGAAGGTAAGGTGGATGACGAGGGAGAATAGCAAGCGAGGATGAGGAAGAAGAGATGAGAGAGATGATGGATGAAGGCTATGAGGGAGATGAGAGATGAGAAGCCTGTGGCAGAAGGGTGGGAATGAGCGATGAAAGATGAGGTTAAGGTTTTTATAAATGCTAGGTTAGGATTTTTATGGGCTTTTGGGCTTTTATATATGATACATGGGTTTTTAATATAAGATATAATAATAATAATAACAACAACAACAACAACAACAACAACAACAACAGCAACAATATATTAGGGAGATTCATTCTCACTATATATATATATATATATATATATATATATATATATATATATATATATATATATATATATATATATGATACGTTATATATGATAAATTATATTTATATATATATGATATATGTGATATATTTACAAACACATATATTTATGATATACAGTATATTGTTATCATTTACTTTTTTTATTGATATCATTTGTCCAAATAGTATGATTATATTTTTAATAAAATGTAATTAAGTTTTTTATCAATTTTTATTTTTGTTTTTAGTAAATTAAAAAATTCATAAAAATTTAGGTATTTAATAAAAAATTTATAAAAAATCAATTTGAATTAATTGACTAATTTTTAAATCCTATGATAAAAAAAAACTCAAGTTACTAAATAATTTTATTTAGCATTTTTTGTAAAAATATACCACTAATTTCTAATATATAATAATAATAATAATAATAATAATAATAATAATAATAATAATAATAATATATAATGCATATATAATGCATCATATATAATATATGATACGGTATATATGATATGTGTATGTAAATACACAGGCACAGACACACTAACACACACACACATATAAATGTATGTATATAATATATTATATATGATGCATTATATATATATATATATATAGAGAGAGAGAGAGAGGGAGATACGGGGAGAGGAGAAAGAAAAAGAGTTGCATGTGTTAAAGTGATTTTATAATTGAAATAGAGGAAAAAGTCCATCTTAGACCCAAATTTCTCATGATTGTTTCAAAATGTTCCATTCTTTCCACTTTTCTAATGGCTTAAGCTTTACTAATAGCTATTTGCATTGATAATTACCAAAGGTTTAAGCCATTAGAAAATTATCAACGGTTTGACTGTTGGTAACCGTCATCAACTGTCTAACACGTTAGTAATTTGCCTGATAAAAAATAGGCAAATTTTAATAGTGATGATTGAGTTAGATCCGTTTCATTATTCTTCGTTGTACGGTTGTACCAATTTCCCCAAATTACTTTGTGGTCTTCAATAGATTTAAGAAATTAAATTAGATAGTGCATAATTAATATTGGTAATCGCTTCTTCCATTAATTCATGCATGCGGCTCCATTAATTCATGCATGTGGCAAATAAGGTAATCAGAAATCGACTTAATGTAATCTTTCTGGATAATGTCATGGGAGAACACATTGAGAATGACTATTGTTGATCATATAATTTATCTCTGTATGGTTTGTTGACATAAGGTTTTTTTTTTATCCCTTCCTTGGCTGGGGCAACTACTACAGTGATGGATATTAACAATGGTTAACTGTCACTAAATTGGATGTAATGACAGTCAGTCGTCACTAAACTTGTCGAGGCTAATTTATTTGCTGCTAATAACTTAGTCACAGTTGATCTATTGTAAGTAAGTTAGCAATGATTAATCGCCACTAATAAATTAGTGAGGACAAACCATTGCTAAATTTAGTGAAGGCTAACTGTTGCTAAGATTGTGACATTAGCAATATCCAGTTGTCACTAATCATCATTAAGTTTAGTGACAGTAGGCCTTCCGTAGTTAACGGCCATTTATGTGTGTGTGTGTGTGTATTATTCCCCTCTTCTCTTTCTTAATCCTACATATGTTGTCATGTTGTCCTATTCTTAAAATTCCAATATTTATAAAATATAGGCAGATATGCAAATACAAAGTACATCAACATTGTTATTTAATAGTCAAGTTATACACAATTTAGGAAAGATCAGTTTACATATTTTGTTCTTCTAGGTTTGCAATTCCATGATCCTCATCATACAGATAATGACCTATGCCAAAAAAATTTACACAGAATGCACTTTAATATATTTATATTGTAAGTTATCACACTACTAAAAAAACTAGGTTTTCCAACAGCCAAATTACCAACAGTCTGACCGTTGGTAAAAAAAGTGTAAATTTATCAACGCACATGCACGTTGGTAATCAACAGCACTGATCTATTAACGGTCAGGCCATTGATAAAAAGGATTTAAATTTACCAAAGCACATGCACGTTAGTAATCAGCAGCACTGATCGATGAGTTGGTAACTATTAAATATATAATAATAATAATAATAATAATAATAATAATAATATTGTATATATAATTTTTATACAACACACACACACACACACACACATCATATATATATATATATATATATATATATATATATATATATATATATATATTTGTGTAGATTGATATATATATCATACCTATCATATTTATTTTACAATTTTAGAAAGTAAAGTAGTAATAGGCATATTTATTAACATATTTTTGTGCATAAATATATATCATAATATATATATTATAGAATATGATTTGTATCATGATACATATAATTATTATTATGATACATTAATATAATATGATACATACATACATACATTAAAAGCCCAAACCTAGCCCAGACCTACCTTTTATAAAACCCTAACCTATCTCTCCCATACGAACATATTTTTATAGTCAAATTAAAATTAATAGTTTTAATGTATATAATAAACCAACTATCGTATGCAATTCTTATAAAAAATGTATATATAACAAAAACTATCAATTATAAGATACTTTATATATAACAAAAACACACATAAAACTATCAATTATTATTATTATTATTATTATTATTATATGTTATATTAAAAAAAATAATATAATCATATGTGTGTATGTGTGTGTAGAAGCCCAAAAAGCAAAAAAAAAACCCATAACTCAAACCAAGCCCTAACCTAACCCATATAAATAGCTCAACTGTCTCACTTCTTCCCTTTCTCTGCCGCCTCACTTCTCCTCCCTCTGCTCTTGTCTATTTCTCACCTCTCTGCCTCCTCACTTCTCCTCCATTCTGCCTCGTCTGTTTCTCTCCCCTCCGCCATTGCCCTCAATCGCATCTCCTCCGTCCATCGTCTATCTCCCTTTTCCATTTTTCCTCCACCCTGTCGCCTTTCCTTCTCCTCCATGGCCGGCGATCTCGCTCTGACATTTTGGCTATGTCGTCTTTCCTCCCTGGCCGCAGATCTCCCTCCTCCATTCCCCTCCATTCATCCTTGACCAAGCCTCCTCACCAACGTGTCTGCCTCTTTTTTCTACCTCGTCAATGCCTCCTTGCCTCTTCGCCTCACCATTGACTTCCCCCCTCTCCGGCCTCGCAAATGCCTCTTCGCCCGACATTGCCTAGACGGCCACCGCTTGGCCTGACACCACGATGGGTCTCCTTCGATTTTGATTTTGCAACCCATATATGTCTCCTCCCCTCTTAACTGAATTCAATTTCAATTTTGTGAATAATTTCATGTTTGAATTTGTACTTTTAGTTGCGATTTTTGTGTATGAACTTGTAGATCCGGTTATCTCATTTTGATTTCATAGATTTGGTTAGTTGATTGTAGATTTGGTTGTTTGAATTGGTAGATTTGGTAAATCCAGTTCTTTGATTGTATATTTGATTTTAATTTTGTGAATTTTTGGTTAATTGTTGTGATGTTTTTAATTCTGTTAATTTTTCAAATTTTTATAAATTATAAAATTTTTATTACTTCTTACAGAATTTTGTGAATTTTTTTGAACTTTCTAAGTTTTGGAAATATTTTAAAAATTTTGTCCAATTTTTTATTTTTCAGTTTTTTTTTTAATTTTTCTGATTTTTTTTGTACTAATAAAATCTTTGTTTTATAATTGTATTTAATATAATTTTTAGTAATTATAACATTTAGTAAACATGACATGTTTTTAATAAATATAATTTTACAAATTATATTTCAGTTTTCATAATATTTATTTATATTTCTTCATACATTAATTTACTAAAATTTAATTATAATTTTACAAATAATTATTTTGCACTTTTTATTTTTTTTAAAGAATGAGCTGTTAGAAGCTATTTTAATTTTTTTAAAATTCTGAATTATTTACCAACGTGCGTGTGCGTTGATAATCTGTTCATTCGTTAGAAAAACACATCTGGTGAATGACCATTGGTAATTACCAATAGATGTGTGTTAGTAATTACCAACGGCTTGATTTTTTCACGTTGGTAAAAAAATTTCTAACGATCAATTTACCAACGTGCATTTACCAGGAGCTGTGCTTTGATAATTCAAAATTACCGACGTGCAGCAATTGAAAATGCACATTGATAAATTTCAGAATTTTAGTAATGACTAAAGCCCTTTTTTTAGTAGTGTATGGATTTGATGTTGCCAAACGATCCAACATCTCCTGCACTTGCCAACATGTGCAACCCATGTGCTCTTCACTTTGTTAAAACTCTTTTGCTCTCATGCATTGGTTTAATTTGTAATTTTCCTTTTTAGCGAAATGAGCAGTAGCCTAAGTTTAATTGCAAAGACTAGCCCAAGAACACTTGCAAATCAAAAACGGTAACCTTACAAAAGAAATAACTAAGCAGCTACCGTTTGAGTGTTAAAATACAAATGACGCTTATATCTTGGAGCCCGTCATAGTTTTTAATGTATGAAAGATTTCTTCGGTTCACAACCAGCGAATGAGTTTTGATTTCTTTTCTTTTGATTGTAATAAATGAGTTTAAATTGATGAGGTAGTTATATTGTGTATATTGATATATATATCATACCTATCATATTTATTTTAAAATTTTAGAAAATAAAGTAGTAATATGCATATTTATTAACATATTTTCGTGCATAAATATATATCATAATATATATTATAACATATGATTTGTATCATAATACATATAATTATTATTATGATACAAGATGATACATTAATATAATATGATACATACATACATACATACATTAAAAGCTCCAACCTAGCCCAAACTTACCTTTTATAAAACCCTAACCTATCTCTCCTATATGAACGTATTTTATAGTCAAATTAAAATTAATAGTTTTAATGTATATAATAAACCAATTATCATATGCAATTCATATAAAAAATGTATATATAACAAAAACTATCAATTGTAAGATACTTTATATATAACAAAAACACACATGAAACTATCAATTATTATTATTAAAAATAATATAATCATATGTGTGTGTGTAGAAGCCCAAAAAGCAAAAAAAAAACCCTAACCCAAACCAAGTCCTAACCTAACCCATATAAATAGTCCAACTGTCTCACTTTTCCCTCCTCCCTGTCGCCTCACTTCTCCTCCCTCTGCTCTCGTCTATTTCTCTCTTCTCTGCCTCCTCCCTTCTGCCTCGTCTGTTTCTCTCCCCTCCGCCCTTTCCCTCCATCGCGTCTACTCCATCCATTGTCTCTCTCCCTCTTCCATTTTTCTTTCATCTCGTCGCCTCTCCTTCTCCTCCCTGGCCGGTGATCTCCCTTTGACGTTTTGCCTTTGTCGTCTCTCCTCCCTGCCGCAGATCTCCCTCCGCCATTCCCCTTCATTCGTCCTCGACCAATCCTCCTCGCCGACACGTCCGCCCTTCTTCGGCCTCTCCAACGCCTCTTCGTCTTTCTGCCTTACCAACTCTTCCTTGTCCTCCGCCTGGCCAGCGCCTTCACCCCTCTCCGGCCTCACAGATGCCTGCTCGCCTCACCTCCTGGCCCGACGCTGCCTAGACGGCCACTGCTTGGCCTGACACCGCGATGGGTCTCCTCCAATCTTTATTGATTTCGATTTTAATTTTGTAACCCATATATGTCTCCTCCCCTCTTAACTGAATTCAATTTCAATTTTGTGAATAATTTCATGTTTGAATTCGTACTTTTAGTTGCGATTTTTGTATATGAACTTGTAGATCAAGTTGTCTCATTTTGATTTCATAGATTTGGCTAGTTGATTGTAGATTTGGTTGTTTGAATTGGTAGATTTGGTAAACCCAGTTCTTTGATTGTATATTTGTTCTTTGATTGTATATTTGGTTTTAATTTTGTGAATTTTTGGTTAATTGTTGTGATGTTTTTAATTCTGTTAAGTTTTCAAATTTTTATGAAATATAAATTTTTTATTACTTTTTACCGAATTTTGTGAATCTTTTTGAACTTTGTGAGTTTTGAAAATATTTTAACAATTTTGTGCATGGTTATTAAAATCGCGTTTCAAGTCGTAGAAATGTGAGTTTTTACAAATTTAGAGATGGAAGACGTTTAGAAACGTAACTCTAGGTAGAAACGGGTAGAAACGCGTTTCTAGTCGTAGAACGTAGAAATGTTGAGATTCTACGACTCTAGCCTTATTGGGTCAAATCTGTAAAAAATTATAATTGGGACTAAATTGTACGTTTTCGGAAGCTGGGGACTGGAGCTGTAATTACGTAGCAAAAGGAATCAGGCGCAACCTAATGCTAGGTTTAGTCCCTTATTCTCCAGCGTGTTTCATAATACTCCTAATATTTGTATAATTGCCAGTTAAAGCACCAGAAGCGGGGCAATTTTAAGGATTAAGCTGGCCAAGCTTCTTCTTCTAGCTTTAGCCAACTCAAAACCTGCCTCCTCTCTATAGAAACACCAAGACCAAACCCTGAAGTCCCAACCAACCTAAAAACTTGCCTTATTCCACTAAATTAAGCATAAAATCAATGCAATTTTGGGTGCAAATCACATGTTGTTTCTTATACTTTTCTAACACAATTTAAATAGTTTTATATTTTTCATAATTTTTCTCTAAGTTTTTTTTTGTATTTTTTGTAGAGTCTTACGACTCTACGACTTTTTATGACTCTACGACTCTAGAACAGCCAAAATGACTATAGGTAGAAACCCATTTTTTACAACCTTGATTTTGTCCAATTTTTTATTTTTCAGTTTTTTTTTAATTTTTTTGAATTTTGTGGTACTAATAAAATATTTTTTATAGTTGTACTTAAAATAATTTTTAGTCATTATAACATTTAGTAAATATGACATATTTTTAATAAATATAATTTTACTAATTATATTTCAGTTTTCATAATATTTATTTATATTTCTTTGAACATTAATTTAGTAAAATTTAATTATAAATTTACAAATAATTATTTTGTGCTTTTTTATTTTTTTTAAAGAATGAGCTGTTGGGAACTGTTTTAATTTTATTGAAATTCTAAATTATTTACTAATAGTTTGCCACGTTGGAAATACTACCAACGCGTGTGCACGTTGGTAATCTATTCATTCGTTGAAAAAACACGTCTAGTGAATGACCATTGGTAATTACCAACGTGCATATTAAATGTTGGTAATTATCAACAGGTGCGTGTTGATAATTACCAACGGCTTGATTTTTATGTATTGGTAAAAAAATTTCCAACAAGCAATTTACCAACATGCATTTACTAGGCTGCGTGTTAGTAATTCAAAATTACTAACGCGCAGCCATTGAAAATGCACGTTGGTAAATCTCGGAATTTTAATAGTGACTAAAGCCCCTTTTTTTAGTAGTGTATGGATTTGAAGTTGCCAAACGATCCAACATCTCCTGCACTTGCCAACATGTGCAACTCATGTGCTCTTCACTTCGTTAAAACTCTTTTGCTCTCATGCATTGGTTTAATTTGTAATTTTCCTTTTTAGCGAAATGAGCAGTAGCCCAAGTTTAATTGCAAAGACTAGCCCAAGAACACTTGCAAATAAAAAACGGTAACCTTACAAAAGAAATAACTAAGCAGCTACCGTTTGACTGTTAAAGTACAAATAACGCTTATATCTTTGTGGCAACGTGCGGGCCGTTTTCGGGAGTCGCCACCAATCGGTTTTCGCTCAGGTCGATTGGTCACCTTAAAATATGGTCTGCGAGAGTTCGGAGGTTCGGGAGTACGGTTACGTTAAAACAACTTTGTTAAAACGCCCAAAAATTGGCACCTTAGTTGATTTTAATTTTGTTTCGCTTTGCTTTTAAATAAATTTCAGTTAATTTTCAATCTAGAATTTTTAACTGAATTAATTGGATGTGGATTTTTGGTAATTAATTTGTATAGAATTTTATACTTCCGAACCATGGACTCTGCCGAGTCATTTGGACACGGAAGATTTTTATTCCGAACCATGGACTCTGCCGAGTCATTTGGACACGGAATTTGGTGAAATTTAAACAATTTAATCCATATTGTAAATATGAATTTTTTATTTTAATGGAAGTAATTGTTATTTTAATTACTATTTTTGTAAGTCTTTTAAAATTTTAGGTTTTTTTGTTAATGATCTTTAAAAGATCTTTCTTATTTCTTTTTATATTTTATTATTCTTTTCCTTCTTTCTTTATCTTTCTTTTCTTTTTCTTATCTTTCTTTTCTTTTTGATTTTTATCTTTCCTTTCTTTTATCTTTCCTTGTTTAATGAAGGATATTTATTATTTAAATAATTACTCAATTTATAAAAGAATTAAAAAGTAATTAATTTTTTTATAAGAAATTTAATTAATTAATCTTGAGATTTATTTTATTTTTATTAAAAAAAGAAATAAATTAATTAAGAAAGATTTATATTTTATGTTATGTTTGTTCTTTTTATTTAATAAAAGATAAACAACAAAATTATTAAATCAAGATCTTATTTATTCAGTAAAGAAACCAAAAATTATATGTATATTTTAAAATAATAAAAGTCTTAATATTTTATTTTGTTTTGATAAAAGATTAACCAAAAGTAATTGTTTAATTAAGAAAATCAAAAATTTATATGTATATTTTAAACAAAAGAAGAAAAGTTTTGATATTTATTTAATTTGTTTTGGAATAAAAGATTATTTAACCAAAAATTTATATGTATTTTAAAACAAAAGTTTTGATATTTATATTTTTCTGTATATTCTTTTTTGTTTAATGAAAGATTTTTTTTAATTTTAATTTATATCTCTGAAAATATATAAGTCTAAAATATCTAAGAGAAAATTTAAATTTTTATTATTTATTTTTTATTATTTTTGAAATCATTTGACTAAGATTTTTATAAAGGAAACAAAAATTTATATCTTTTCATTATTTTAAAAAGAAATAAGTAAAAATATTACTGAATAAAATATTAGCCCAAAATTTTTATTCTTTTTATTCTTTTTATTAATAAAGAAAAAAAAACTAAAAAGTTATATTTTATTATTTTAATAAATAATTAATATATTAGTCCAAAGTTTTTTATTTTTAATAAAGAAAAATTTATTTATATATTTAAAAATATTTCCAAGCCATGGATCCTGGCGGATCATTTGGTCATGGAGTTTTAATTTTTATTAAATTTTAATTATTTAATTAATTATTAATTCTAATTATAATTTTATTGGATTTTTCTTGAATTTTAAATTTTAAAGATCATTATTTTAAAGATATGTTTAAAAAAATTGATTTGTATAATTTTTTAATCATATTTGTTTATTAATCGAAAAGAATAAAAAGTTAACTTTTTGATATCTTTAAAGAAATAATAAAAACATGTATTCCAAAATATCAAAAGATAATTGGCTTTTAAATTTTTATTAGCCTTAATAATTAATTACAAAAGAATCTTCTTTTAGTTTTCATTCATTTATTTATTATTTATGGGTAAAGGTGAATTAAATGAAATAAATTATATAAAGGAAAATTAATAATAATAAAGTGGGGCTTTTTGGCCATCCACTTTAAAAATAATAATAATAAAGGTTAGCAAAGTTAATTAAATTAATTATTAACAACAATAATAAAAATTTAGTCAAGTTAATTAAATTAATTAATTAACAACAATAATAAAAAGTTAGCCAAGTTAATTAAATTAATTAATTAACAACAATAATAAAAAGTTAGACAAGTTAATTAAATTAATTAATTAACAACAATAATAAAAATTAGCAAAGTTAGTAAAGTTAGATGTTAATAACAATAAAAATAAAAGTTAGTAAGTTAGTTGAGGTAACAATAATAAGGTTAGTAGGTTAGTCATAATAATAATAATAATAAGGTTAGTCATAATAATAATAAGGTTAGTAAGTTAGTTATAATAATAAATAATAATAAGGTTAGTCATAATAATAATAAGTTTAGTAAGTTAGTTATAATAATAACAATAAAAAGAAGGGTTAATAATAATAACAATAATAAACAAATAAATAAACAAGTAAAAATTAAAAGGGTTAGGAATCAATTCTGCAAGAACAAAATAAAAAGTCAGTGACTAAAGTGAAAGAAATTGAAAAGATGATAGGTGAAACAAGGGTTTACCCTTAGAAATCAATTTTGAATTTCTGGGAACGAAAGAAACAGACGCGCGCGTAGGGGGGGAAGGAGGGGCAGCTGGTGGCGGGGCGGCAGCGCGGCCAAGGGCAGGTGTGGACGGCGCGACGGCAGCGTGGGGGAGCGATGGGCGGCAGCGGGACGGCGTGGAGCGACGGGCAGCGAAGGAGAAGGAAGAAACAGAAAAAAAAACGGAGGAAGAAGATGGTCTATACGTCAGAAGAGAAACTTTTGAGACTTTCTGGAAAAAGGAAAGAGGGCCAGGGACTAAGTCTGTAATTTTTATTTTTTCTAAAACGGAGCTCTAAGCTTTCTGTCTATTTTTTTATGTGTTCAGCACAAAATTTGGGGGGCTATTTATAGAGTAAGTTTATCTGAACTGTTGATGGATAAATTAATAAAAAATTCCAAACTTATCTCTTAAATTGGTAAAATGACAATTTTAGTCCTTTACGTCTCTCAGCCTCTGGATAAGTTCCTGAAGCTTCTGATTTTGACAATTTTGTCGTTTTCTGTCAATTTGGGCTAGAAACGTCGGCAGGCTCAAAATTTTATGTGACAAACTACCAAATGCTCCTGGAACTTTTAGAATTTGTCAAATTTTCCCGAAACTTCTCAATTTTGTCATTTTTACCTCAAACTTTTAATTTTTTGTCATTTTTTTCATGAAATTTTATTTTATTTCAAACATACACATATTCACACATATATCATTTTAAATCAAATTTTCACAAAACAAAAATATATTTTAAACTAATTAAATTTTTTTAATAATAATAGTAATATTTTTTTTTTAAATTAATTTTTTTTAATAAAATTTTTTTAAAATTTTAAAACACCCGGACGAAATTGGGTGTCAACAGCTGCCCCCCTTTGCATGCTTCATGGGACATGATGTATGCAAAGTCGTTACCAAATTTCGTCCGGCTTAGGTAGGCATTGAGAATCTTCTCGCCGCCCAAACAGTAAGGTTTAAGGAAAGGTCCTTAAAACCTCTAACGATAGGAAAGCTCCTATCGTTGTAAGATGGACTGATTGATTAATTATTTGTTTGAGGTTAAGGAAAGGTCCTTAGAACCTCTAACGATAGGAAAGCTCCTATCGTTGTAAGATGGACTGATTGATTGATTATTTGTTTGAGGTTAAGGAAAGGTCCTTAGAACTTCTAACGATAGGAAAGTTCCTATCGTTGTAAGATGGACTGATGGATTGATTGTTTGTTTGAGGTTAAGGAAAGGTCCTTAGAACCTCTAACGATAGGAAAGCTCCTATCGTTGTAAGATGGACTGATTGATTGATTATTTGTTTTCGAGGCAAAGGTTCCATCCTTAAAACCTCGGATTGATTGATTGATTTCGAGGCAAAGGTTCCATCCTTAAAACCTCGGATTGATTGATTGATTTCGAGGCAAAGGTTCCATCCTTACAACCCTGATGAATGAAAATTGATTGTTTTCGAGGCAAAGGTTTCATCCTTAAAACCTCGGATTGATTGATTGATCTTGAGGCAAAGGTTCCATCCTTAAAACCTCGGATTAATTGATTGATCTCGAGGCAAAGGTTCCATCCTTAAAACCTCAGATTGATTGATTGATGTCGAGGCAAAGGTTCCATCCTTAAAACCCCGGATTGATTGATTGATGTCGAGGCAAAGGTTCCATCCTTAAAACCTCGGATTGATTGATTGATGTCGAGGCAAAGGTTCCATCCTTAAAACCTCGGATTGATAATTGATCTGGAGGCAAAGGTTCCATCCTTAAAACCCCGGATTGATTGATTGATCTCGAGGCAAAGGTTCTATCCTTAAAACCCCGGATTGATTAATTGATGTCGAGGCAAAGGTTCCATCCTTAAAACCTCAACGATTGATTGAGTTCGAGGCAAAGGTTCCATCCTTAAAACCTCGGATTGATAATTGATTGTTTTCGAGGCAAAGGTTCCATCCTTAAAACCTCGGATTGATAATTGATCTCGAGGCATAGGTTCCATCCTTAAAACCCCAGATTGATTGATTGATGTCGAGGCAAAGGTTCCATCCTTAAAACCTCGACGATTGATTGAGTTCGAGGCAAAGGTTCCATCCTTAAAACCTCGGATTGATAATTGATTGTTTTCGAGGCAAAGGTTCCATCCTTAAAACCTCGATGATGAAAATTGATTGTTTTCGAGGCAAAGGTTCCATCCTTAAAACCCCGATGATGAAAATTGGTTGTTTTCGAGGCAAAGGTTCCCTCCTTAAAACCTCGGATTGATAATTGATTGTTTTCGAGGCAAAGGTTCCATCCTTAAAACCTCGATGATGAAAATTGATTATTTTCGAAGCAAAGGTTCCATCCTTAAAACCCCGATGATGAAAATTGAATGTTTTCGAGGCAAAGGTTCCATCCTTAAAACCCCGATGATGAAAATTGATTCTTTTCGAGGCAAAGGTTCCATCCTTAAAACCCTGATGATGAAAATTGATTTTGAGGCTAAGGAGCTTTCCTTAGGACCTCGAGCGAAATTTATATGAAAGCAATTGAAATTGGAATAATTTTCTTCGAAAGTGTGAATTTTCATAATAGGCGAGCGCAAATAATTAGGCTTCGATAAAACGAGTGAATCTTGACGATGACAATAACACTGACAAATTATGTAAAGGGAACGGATGTTTGGAATCAATATTGAAGGTTCATCTAATATTTTCTTCAGTAAATATAGATTCCCTTGTGAGATATGTCATCCGAATAAGGTTAAAGCTTAACTACCCCAAAATGTTATGCCTAGTAGACCTAATAGGATGCGTCTCAAGAGTAACAAAAATTACTCTTTACTCAGCCATTCCAACCTAAAGGCATTATCCTATGGTTTTAATATCAGCATGGATGAAACTATATTATAAAAAAAAGAAATTCCCTGAAAGGAAAAATTGAAACGCGAAAGAAAATGCTGATAATAAAACTAAAGGACAAGAAAAACGGATCAGATCGCTTCTTTCTTCCACAATACTTCAACAGGGTGAGTAGAGGACCATTATGGGAGTGAACTGGTCGGGAAAGACTGTCGTGTCCAGTCTATCTGAATCATTGCTGGATCTGGTTCAGGAACAAAAGCTTGTATTTTATCTAGCAATTCTTCAGCAGTTGTTGCGGATATTATGATTCACCGTGCCACTCTTGATATGAAATTCTTCTGCATAGCATAATCCATAAAAGCTATCAGACCTGTAAAGAAATTGTTAACATTTAAAAGCCCAATGGGTTTCTTATGCAAATTAAGTTGGGCCATGGAAGCGATTTGGAAGACTTCTCCTAATGTGCCAAAGCCACCTGGTAGAGCGATAAAAGCATCAGCATTAAAAAGCATTTGTAACAAACGCTCTTGCAGATTTTTAACCACTAGCTCTTCTCCAATTGTGCCCCCAGAAACCGATTTCAGAGATGCAGGGATAATACCCAGAACCTGGCTTCCTCCTAAAGATGCTGCTGATGCTACAGCTCCCATTAATCCGACATTACCTCCTCCATAAACTAAGTGTATTTTTCGCTCAGCTAATACACTACCCAAATGGTTGGCTGCCTTTAAGTACTCTTCATCTTCTCCAGGAAAAGCTCCAGAAAATACACAAATACTTCGGGATTTACGAGTGGAGGTTTTCTCCATTCCTATCCTTACCCATGTGAGAAAAGAAGAAAAGAGGATATATTTATAGAGATGAAAAGATAAAGTAATAATTTTATTTTCAAGAATGGATACATTATTGCCAGCTATTCACAGTAGTCACAAGTATGACTCTGGTCAGGTATGGGTACACTATCATTAAAAGAGGAGGAAAATTTCAAAAGCAACTAGCATACACAGTAGTCACTACTGTAGCTTACGTCAGGAGTAGGTACGTGATTGTTGAAAGAGAAGGAAAATTTCAAAAGTAGCTGCTATATATAGTAGTCATAACTGTATCTCATGTCAGGAGTGGGTACATTATTGGGAGGATAATTTCAAAAGCGACAGCTAGCATGTACAGTAATCGTGACTTTGGTTCATGTCTTCCACTGATTTTGCATCCAGTAACGGCTTCAATGCCTTCTATGAATTGGCGATTTGCATCCCATCCAGTTTTCTCACAAACTGGCAAACTGGGTCATTAAAAGTCAGATTTCCAAGACTGTAACGATCCTGTTCTTTACGGAAAGTCCACCATAAATCCATAATTTCCCATTGCACTATTTCACAAGAATGTGTTTCAAAAGTTAATAGGATATCTTCCAGAGATTCCTTACGCAGGCTATTCTTAATAAATCTTATTCTATCATTACGATTTCTGGTGATCACTCCTGGAGAACGACATTTATTGCCGCAAATCCACCATCCACAATTATGACAAACGCCTAGCCTCTTTGCTCTTCTTTTTTTGGCATAAGCGCTTTTACCAAAGCCGGGCATACAGGGAAAGAACGCTTCTGGAACTTCACCAGCTGAACGAACCTTAGCTTCAATTAGCCACCGCACATTATCAGGAATGCCTTTGTGCATAAATACTCTGAATCGTTCACATCTAGCTTGATAAATCTTTTTAAGAACATTTATTGGGAAGGAAGGAAAATACTTTCGTAGGGTGGAAAGAGAAGACTCCATTGATGAAGGAGGCAAAGAAAGAAATTAGTGATTGTAGGAAACGAAAATAACTAACACATATTTATAGTGATAAAAGGGATAATGCGTTAATTACACTTACAGAAGCAAGTACATTATTGTCAAAAGAAAAGACAAATGACAGCTTATATGTACAGCAATCAGACTGTGGCTCTCATCTTCCATTGGCTTTACGTCTAGTAACGGCATTAACGGCTTCTATGAGCCGAGGGTTTGCTTCCCATCCAGTTTTCTTACGAGCCGATAAACAGGGTCGTTTAAAGTCAGATTCCCGGGACTGCAACGGTTTCGTTCTTCATGAAAAATACTCCATAAACCAAGAATTTCACGTTGCACAGATCCACAAGAATGCGTCTCAAGAGTCAATTGGATATCATCCAATGAGTCCTTACTCAAGCCATTCTTGATGAACCGTATTTTATCTTCTCGATTATTGGAGATCATTCCTAAAGAATGACATCTAGTCTTACAAGTCCACCTACCACATTTATGGCAAACTTGTAATCTTTTCGCTCTTCTTTTTCTAGCATAAGAACTTTTGCCAACACCAGGCATGTAAGACGCAAATGTCTCTGGGATTTCACCTGCCAGACGAACCTTGGCTTCGATTAACCACCGTACATCTTCAGGTATTCCTTTGTGCATCAGAGCTCTTAATCGTTCACAGCGAACTCGGTAGATCTTTTTGAGGATGTTTATTGGGAGAGAAGGAAAATATTTTCGTAAGACAGAAAGAGTAGGATCCATTTTCTAGAGGGAAGTAAAAGAAAGAAGAGAGGAAAGAATCAGTTATTATGGGCAACTGAGAGAACCGACTTGAGAGTCACGGAGTACCGTATTCGCCGTTTAACCGGAAAAGTGGATCCTACTTCATTTTGATGTGATAGATATTTTTTTATCTTAGATATTCCATCGAGCTGACGTCGATCCAGTCCTCGATTATTGAATCCATTGTCCACTTTTGACAAATTTTCAACGACAATATTTCTTGATGTCTGCCTTATCTTTGACCACAGCTATCTCTTATCTTGGATGCTGCTAAGCTGGCATCAATCCTGTCCTTTCAGGTGTAGCCTCGATTATTGAATCAATTGCCAGGCTTTTGACAATATTGTCTACTTTATCCTTTTTGATATGTGTCTTATCCTTGGCTATAGCTATCTCTTATCTTGGATACTACTAGCTGACGTCAATCCTGTCCTTCCAGGTGTAATCTCGATTATTGAATCGATTGCCAGGCTTTTGATATATTGTCTACCTTATCCTTGAATTCCTGATGCGGGTTGGTACCGCATATTAGCTGTGTATCCAGTGATAGATTGGTAAGAGCTGATGACATTGAGATCTCAGCTTATATTGCTGTAACTGTGCTGTGAATGTGATTCCCGTTTAGTTCCTATTATGCAAAAGCCATGCATGCATGATGTGAAATGCATGAATGCAGAGCATGTGGAATTGATGTTTTTTTTTTGTTGATGGATCTAGTTCTTCATGTCTTTGCTTTACTGGATCCTCTTTGTGATGGCCTTCTTGGACTATCATTGAATCTCTTTATGCTTTCCAGCTTTTGTTTACTGCCTCAAAAGCCCAACTCTTTTCAAAATCCCCTTTCTTTGACTTGTTCTTGAATTTTGGCCTCAATTTCTTTAAAGTTGGCCCGCCTCATAATTTATATCTCTTTCGGGTATTCATCCATTGTCATGGATTTCATACTATCAAAGGCTTAACTTTCAATGTTTCATTGTCCCTTTTCTTGTGGCTTTGTCGACACTTATTTATCTCCATGTTATAGTCTGAATGATTGCTCTTCCTTGAGCTCAAGTTTTGATCCATAAGACTTGCCCCCTTGTCTGTTGAGTTTCTTTGTTGGCAGTTGTGGCAACGTCGGGTTTTTTTGGAGTCGCCACCAATCTGTTTCACCTAGGTCGATTGGTCACCTTAAAATTGGTCTGCAAGAGTTCGGGGATCGGGAGTACGGTTACGCTAAAACAACTTTGTTATAGCGCCCAAAATTGGCACCTTAGTTGATTTTAATTTTGTTTTGCTTTGCTTTTAGAAAATATTCAGTTAATTTTCAAACTAGAAATTTTAACTGAATTAATCGGATGTGGATTTTTAAATTAATTTATATAAAATTTGATACTTCCGAACCATGGACTCTGCCGAGTCATTTGGACACAGAAGATTTAATTCCGAACCATGGACTCTGCCGAGTCACCCGGACACGGAATTTGATAAAATTTTAAATAAATTAATCCATATCGTAAATATGGATTTTTATCTTTGTATTTATTTAATTTAATTAAAAAGTAGATGTTTTTCAAACCGTAGATCCTGACGGATCATCCGGATATGGAAATTATTTTTAAAAAAGGTGAGCCAAAAAATAATTATTTAATCAAAATTTCATTTATTTAATAATGAAACCAAAAATTTATGTATATTTCAAAAAAAATAAAAGAAAAGTCTTAATACTTTATTTGATAAAAGGTGAACAAAAAAAATAATTATTTAATCAAAGTTTTATTTAATAAAGGAAACAAAAATTGATATGTATATTTCAAAAATAAAAGAAAAGTTTTAATATTTTTATTTGTTTTATTTTGTTTTAATGAAAGATTAACCAAAATTAATTATTTAATTAAGAAACCAAAAGTAATTATTTAATTAAGAAACCAAAAATTTATATGCATATTTTAAAAATAAATAAAAGTTTTTGATATTTATATATTTTATTTTTTTGTGTTCTTTTTTATTGATAAAATAATTTTCTAATTTATAAGTCTAAAAATACATCTAATTAATAAGTCTAAAATATTTAAAAAAATTTAATTCTTTTTTTCTTGTTTATTTTTATTACCTTTATTTGAAATTATTTGGGTAAAATTTTATTTTGTTTAATAAAGGAAACAAAAAGTTATATCTTTTTATTATTTTGAAAGAAATAAGTAAAATATTACTGGATAAAAAATAAGTAAAATATTATCCCAAAGTTTTTATTTTTTTTAATAATAAAAGAAAATTTATTTATACACTTTATGTAAAAAAAATATATTTTATATACTTTATTTAAAAAATATTTTCCAAGCCATGGATCCTGGCGGATCATTTGGACATGGAGTTTAATTAATTATTTATTTAATTAATTATTAATTAAATCATAATTTTTATTGGATTTTTATTATTGTTTTTCTTGAATTTTTAATTATTATTACTATAGAAATATATTTAAAAACAGAATTGATTTTTGTTGTATTTTTAGAATTATTTAATTATGTTTGTTAAATAATTTTTAATAAAAATAATAAAAAGTTTAACTTTTTGTTCTCTTTAAAGAAATAATTAAAACATATGTTTCAAAATAATAAAAGATAATTGTCTTTAAAAAAACGATTTTTAAATAGAATAAAGTTAATTATTCACATAAAAGAATCTTCTTTTAATTAGTTACTGTTTACTTATTTATTTATTTTTTATTATCAAATAAGTAAAATAAATTTTATCATAAAATAAAGTTTTGGCATAAAGGAAAATTAAATAAAGTAAAGTAAAGGGGAGGTTTTATTTTAGTTTAGACATAAAAAAATGCATAAAATAACACATGTAAACATATAAAGGAATATTAAAAGATAATAAATAAATAAATACAGTGGGGCTTTTTGACCATCCACTTAAAAAATAAATAAATATAAGGCATAACCTTCCATGAATTATAAAAGTTAGCAAGAGTTAGTAAAGTTAGATGTTAATATTAATGACAATAATAATAAAAGTTAGTAAAGTTAGTAAATTAGTAACAATAATAATAATAAAAGGTTAGTAAAGTTAGTAAGTTAATAACAATAATAGCAATAAAAAAAAAGGTTAGTAAGGTTAGTAAGTTAGTGAGTTAATAACAATTATAACAATAATAAAAGGTTAGTAAGGTTAGTAAGTTAGTAAGTTAATAACAACAGTAATAAAAGTTAATAATGATAATAATAATAAACAAGTAAAATATAAAAGGAAAGTTAGTAATTAATTCTCTGCAAGAATAAAATAAAAGGTTAGTGACTCAATAGAAATAAATTGAAAAGATGAAAGGCGAAAGCTGAATTTTACCTAGGAACTAAAATTTCTAATCCTCCAGGAAACGCGGACGCGCGCGAGGAAAAAAAAAAAAAAAAACAGTGAGAGAAGGTTTAGGTTTTCTGGAGAGGAAGAGAAGAGGGCCAGGGACCTAGGCTAATTTTTTCCCTTTTTCTTAAACGGAGCTCTAAGCTTTCTCTCTATTTTTTTCTGTGTTCAGCACAAAATTTGGGGGGCTATTTATAGAGGAAGTTTGGCTGAACTGTTGATGGATAAATTAATAAAAAATTTCAAACTTATCTTTTAAATTGGTAAAATGACAATTTTAGTCCTTTACGTCTCTCAGCCTCTGGATAAGTTCTTGAAGCTTCTGATTTTGACAATTTTGTCGTTTTCTGTCAATTTGCGCCAGAAACGTCGGCAGGCCCAAAATTTTATGTGACAAACTACCAAATGCTCCTGGAACTTTTAGAATTTGTCAATTTTTCCCGAAACTTCTCAATTTTGTCATTTTTACCTCAAACTTTTAATTTTTTTTGTCATTTTTTTCATGAAATTTTATTTTATTTCAAACATACACATATTCACACATATATCATTTTAAATCAAATTTTCACAAAAATATATTTTAAACTAATTAAATTTTTTAATAATAATAGTAATATATTTTTTTTAAATTAATTTTTTTTTTAATAAAATTTTTTTTAAAATTTTAAAACACCCGGACGAAATTGGGTGTCAACAGCTGCCCCCCTTTATTGGGTGTCAACAGCTGCCCCCCTTTGCATGCTTCATGGGACATGATGTATGCAAAGTCGTTACCAAATTTCGTCCGGCTTAGGTAGGTATTGAGAATCTTCTTGCCGCCCAAACAGTAAGGTTTAAGGAAAGGTCCTTAAAACCTCTAACGATAGGAAAGCTCCTATCGTTGTAAGATGGACTGATTGATTGATTATTTGTTTGAGGTTAAGGAAAGGTCCTTAGAACCTCTAACGATAGGAAAGCTCCTATCGTTGTAAGATGGACTGATTGATTGATTATTTGTTTTCGAGGCAAAGGTTCCATCCTTAAAACCTCGGATTGATTGATTGATTTCGAGGCAAAGGTTCCATCCTTACAACCCCGATGAATGAAAATTGATTGTTTTCGAGGCAAAGGTTCCATCCTTAAAACCTCGGATTGATTGATTGATCTTGAGGCAAAGGTTCCATCCTTAAAACCTCGGATTGATTGATTGATCTCGAGGCAAAGGTTCCATCCTTAAAACCTCGGATTGATTGATTGATCTCGAGGCAAAGGTTTCATCCTTAAAACCTCGGATTGATTGATTGATCTCGAGGCAAAGGTTCCATCCTTAAAACCCCGGATTGATTGATTGATGTCGAGGCAAAGGTTCAATCCTTAAAACCTCGAATTGATTGATTGATGTCGAGGCAAAGGTTCCATCCTTAAAACCTCGGATTGATAATTGATCTCGAGGCAAAGGTTCCATCCTTAAAACCCCGGATTGATTAATTGATCTCGAGGCAAAGGTTCTATCCTTAAAACCCCGGATTGATTAATTGATGTCGAGGCAAAGGTTCCATCCTTAAAACCTCGACGATTGATTGAGTTCGAGGCAAAGGTTCCATCCTTAAAACCTCGGATTGATAATTGATTGTTTTCAAGGCAAAGGTTCCATCCTTAAAACCTCGGATTGATAATTGATTGTTTTCGAGGCAAATGTTCCATCCTTAAAACCTCGGATTGATAATTGATCTCGAGGCAAAGGTTCCATCCTTAAAACCCCGGATTGATTGATTGATCTCGAGGCAAAGGTTCCATCCTTAAAACCCCGATGATGAAAATTGGTTGTTTTCGAGGCAAAGGTTCCATCCTTAAAACCTCGGATTGATTGATTGATTGTTTTCGAGGCAAAGGTTCCATCCTTAAAACCCCGATGATAAAAATTGATTCTTTTCGAGGCAAAGGTTCCATCCTTAAAACCCTGATGATGAAAATTGATTATTTTCGAGGCAAAGGTTCCATCCTTAAAACCCTGATGATGAAAATTGATTATTTTCGAGGCAAAGGTTCCATCCTTAAAACCTCGATGATGAAAATTGATTGTTTTCGAGGCAAAGGTTCCATCCTTAAAACCCCGATGATGAAAATTGATTATTTTTGAGGCAAAGGTTCCATCCTTAAAACCCCGATGATGAAAATTGATTTTGAGGCTAAGGAGCTTTCCTTAGGACCTCGAGCGAAATTTATATGAAAGCAATTGAAATTGGAATAATTTTCTTCGAAAGTGTGAATTTTCATAATTGGCGAGCGCAAAGAATTAGGCTTCGATAAAACGAGTGAATCTTGATGATGACAATAACACTGACAAATTATGTAAAGGGAACGGATGTTTGGAATCAATATTTAAGGTTCATCTAATATTTCCTTCAGTAAATATAGATTCCCTTGTGAGATATGTCATCCGAATAAGGTTAAAGCTTAACTACCCCAAAATGTTATGCCTAGTAGACCTAATAGGATGCGTCTCAAGAGTAACAAAAATTACTTTTTACTCAGCCATTCCAACCTAAAGGCATTGTCCTATGGTTTTAATATCAGCCTGGACGAAACTATATTATAAAAAAAAAAGAAATTCCCTGAAAGGAAAAACTGAAACGCGAAAGAAAATGCTGATAATAAAACTAAAGGACAAGAAAAACGGATCAGATCGCTTCTTTCTTCCACAATACTTCAACAGGGTGAGTAGAGGACCATTATGGGAGTGCACTGGTCGGGAAAGACTGTCGTGTCCAGTCTATCTGAATCATTGCTGGATCTGGTTCAGGAACAAAAGCTTGCATTTTATCTAGCAATTCTTCAGCAGTTGTTGCGGATATTATAATTCGCCGTGCCACTCTTGATATGAAATTCTTCTGCATAGCATAATCCATAAAAGCTATCAGACCTGTAAAAAAATTGTTAACATTTAAAAGCCCAATGGGTTTCTTATGCAAATTAAGTTGGGCCATGGAAGCAATTTGAAAGACTTCTCCCAATGTGCCAAAACCACCTGGTAGAGCGATAAAAGCATCGGCATTAAAAAACATTTGTAACAAACGCTCTTGCAGATTTTTAACCACTAGCTCTTCTCCAATTGTGCCCCCAGAAACCGATTTCAGAGATGCAGGGATAATACCCAGAACCTGGCTTCCTCCTAAAGATGCTGCTGATGCTACAGCTCCCATTAATCCGACACTACCTCCTCCATAAACTAAGTGTATTTTTCGCTCAGCTAATACACTACCCAAATGGTTGGCTGCCTTTAAGTACTCTTCATCTTCTCCAGGAAAAGCTCCAGAAAATACACAAATACTTCGGGATTTACGAGTGGAGGTTTTCTCCATTCCTATCCTTACCCATGTGAGAAAAGAAGAAAAGAGGATATATTTATAGAGATGAAGAGATAAGGCAATAATTTTATTTTTAAGAATGGATACATTATTGCCAGCTATTCACAGTAGTCACGAGTATGACTTTGGTTAGGTATGGGTACACTATCGTTAAAAGAGGAGGAAAATTTTCAAAATAGCTGCTAGCATGTACAGTAGTCACTACTGTAGCTTATGTCAGGAGTAGGTACGTGATTGTTGGAAGAGAAGGAAAATTTTAAAAAGTGGCAGCTATATACAGTAATCATAACTGTATCTCATGTCAGGAGTGGGTACATTATTGGGAGGATAATTTCAAAAGCGACAGCTAGCATGTACAGTAATCGTGACTTTGGTTCACGTCAGTAGTGAATACATTATTACCAAAAGGGGAGGAAAATTTCAAAAGCGACAGCTAGCACGTACAGTAATCGTGACTTTGATCCTCGTCTTCCACTGGCTTTGCGTCCAGTAATGGCTTTAATGCTTTCTATGAATCGTTGATTTGCATCTCATCTAGCTTTCTCACAAACTGGCAAACAGGGTCGTTTAGGGTCAGATTCCCAAGACTGTAGCGATCTCGTTCTTTTTGGAAAATTATCCATAATCCAACAATCTCAAATTGCACTATTCCGCAAGAATGCGCTTCAAGAACCTCTCGAATATCTTCTAGAGATTCCTTACGCAAGCCATTCTTAATGAATCTTATTCTATCACTACGATTTCTGGTGATCACTCCTGGAGAACGACATTTATTGCCGCAAATCCACCATCCACAATTATGACAAACGCCTAGCCTCTTTGCTCTTTTTTTTTTGGCATAAGCGCTTTTACCAAAGCCGGGCATACGGGGAAAGAACGCTTCTGGAACTTCACCAGCTGAACGAACCTTAGCTTCAATTAGCCACCGCACATTATCAGGAATGCCTTTGTGCATAAATACTCTGAATCGTTCACATCTAGCTTGATAAATATTTTTAAGAACATTTATTGGGAAGGAAGGAAAATACTTTCGTAGGGCGGAAAGAGAAGACTCCATTGATAAAGGAGGCAAAGAAAGAAATTAGTGATTGTAGGAAACAAAAATAACTAACACATATTTATAGTGATGAAAGGGATAATGCGTTAATTACACTTACAGAAGCAAGTACATTATTGTCAAAAGAAAAGACAAATGACAGCTTATATGTACAGCAATCATGACTGTGGCTCTCATCTTCCGTTGATTTATGTCCAGTAATGGCTTCAATGCCTTCTATAAGTCGGGGATTTGCTTCCCATCCAGTTTCCTTACAAACTGACAAACAGGGTCATTAAAAGTTAGATTTCCAAGACTGTAACGATCCTGTTCTTTACGGAAAGTCCACCATAAATCCATAATTTCCCATTGCACTATTTCACAAAAATGTGTTTCAAAAGTTAATAGGATATCATCCAAAGATTCCTTACGCAGGCCATTCTTGATGAATTTTCTTTTATCTTCATGATTTCTGGAGATGTATCCTAAAAAGCGACATTTAGTATTACAATTCCATCGTCCACATTTATGACAGACACCTAGCCTCTTTGCTCTTCGCTTTTTGGCATAAGCGCTTTTACCAAAGCCAGGCATACGGGGAAAGAACGCTTCTGGAACTTCACCAGCTGAACGAACCTTAGCTTCAATTAGCCACCGCACATTGTCAGGAATGCCTTTGTGCATAAAGACTCTAATCCTTTCACATCTAGCTTGGTAAATCATTTTAAGAACATTTATTGGGATGGAAGGAAAGTATTTTCGCATGGCGGAAAGAGTAGAATCCATTGATAAAAGAAGAATTTGAGAGAAGAGATGAAGAAATCAGTTATTGTAGGAAACTGAAATAACCGATTATGAGAGTCAGAGAGTATTGCATCCGCTACTTAACCGGAAAGAAGAACACGCATTTATAGCGATGAAAGGATAACGTGTTAATTACGCTTACAGGAACAAGTACATTATTGTCCAAAGGTAATGCAAATTTTTCAAATATGACAAATCGTATGTACAATAATTGTGACTGTGGCTCACATCTTCCACTGGCTTTACGTCCAGTAACGGCATTAACGGCTTCTATGAGTCGAGGATTTGCTTGCCATCCAGTTTTCTTACAAGCTGGCAAACAGGGTCGTTTACAGTCAGATTCTCGGGACTGTATCGTTCTCGTTCTTCATGAAAAATGCTCCATAAACCAAGAAGTTCATGTTGCACGGATCCACAAGAATGCGTCTCAAGAGTCAATTGGATATCATCCAACGAGTCCTTACTCAGGCCATTCTTAATGAATCGTATTTTATCTTCTCGATTATCAGAGATCATTCCTAAAGAACGACATTTAGTATTACAAGTCCACCTACCACATTTATGGCAGACTTGTAATCTTTTCGCTCTTCTTTTTCTGGCATAAGAACTTTTGCCAACACCAGGCATGTGAGACACAAATGCCTCTGGAATTTCACCTGCCAGACGAACCTTGGCTTCGATTAACCACCGCACATCTTCAGGGATTCCTTTGTGCATCAAAACTCTTAATCGTTCACAGCGAACTTGGTAGATCTTTTTGAGAATGTTCATTGGGAGAGAAGGAAAATATTTTCGTAAGACAGAAAGAGTAGGATCCATTTTCTAGAGGGAAGTAAAAGAAAGAAGAAAGGAAAGAATCAGTTATTATGGGCAACTGAGAGAACCGACTTGAGAGTCACGGAGTACCGTATCCGCCGTTTAACCGAAAAAGTGGATCCTACTTTATTTTGGTATCATAGATATTTCTTATCTTTGATATCTCGTTAGGCATGACATTGATCCAGTCCTTGATTATTGAATCCATTGTCTGCTTTCGACGACAATATTTCTCGATATCCGCGCTTATCTTTGACCATAGCTATTTCTTATCTTGGATACAGCTAAGCTGGCGTCAATTCTGTCCATTCAGGTGTAGCCTCGATTATTGAATCGGTAGCCAAGATTTTGACAATATTGTCTACTTTATCCTTGAATTCCTGATGCGGGTTGGTCCCGCATATTAGCTGTGTATCCAGTGATAGATTGGTAAGAGCTGATATTATTGAGATCTCAGCTTATACTGCTGTAACGGTGCGGTGGATGTGTTTCCCATTTGATTCCTATCATGTAAAAGTCATGCATGCATGATGTGAAATGCATGAATGCAAAGCATGTGTAATTGATGGTTCTTTTTTTATTTTTATTTTTATTTTTATTTTATTTTTTTATTTTTATTTTTTTGGATTGATCTAGTTCTTCATATCTTTGCTTTACTGGATCCTCTTTATAATTGCCTTCTTGGACTATCATTGAATCTCTTTATGCTTTCCAGCTTTTGTTCACTGCCTCAAAAGCCCAACTCTTTTCAAAATCCCCTTTCTTTGACTTGTTCTTGAATTTTGGCCTCAATTTCTTTAAAGTTGGCCCGCCTCATAATTTATATCTCTTTCGGGTACTCATCCATTGTCATGGATTTGATACCATCAAAGGCTTTACTTTCAATGTCTGCTTTGCCCCTTTTCTTGTGGCCTTGTCGACACTTATTTATCTCCATGTTATAGTCTGAATGATTGCTCTTCCTTGAGCTCAAGTTTTGATCCATAAGACTTGCCCCCTTGTCTGTTGAGTTTCTTTGTTGGCAGTACTCCTCTTACGCTTCGTAGAGACTACTTTGCCCCCCTGAATATGTTATTTATGTGGATAAAAGGTATCATCTCGCCTTTGATTTAACAGAAGGTCGAGCATTTCTAGACCTTTGTATTGGCACTTGATCGTAAATTTCTCTTACAAGAACCACATCTTATTAAAGAAAGACTCAAGCTATCTCCTCACTTTTAAGTCTACATACATTAATAAATAATGGTTTGGCCTTAAAGAAAAACTTTCATCAATTTGCAAAGCTTGACAAAGTAATTTACGGTCTTTGTTTTCAATTAAAATGTCCTGCCATTCTTCCCTTTCCAACTCGAAGACATAAACTGTGCAAGGCAATAAGGTAGAAACATGATTCACAATAATAGCTTTTTAACTGAATGAGGATGATATCGAGAGGTAAATGTTAGGTGTGAGGAAAGTTAAGTTTGAATGTTTTTTTTTTTTTTTGTGGCAGTCTTTTAGCTGAATGAGAATGATATTAAGAGGTAAATATTAGATCTGAATAAAGTTAAGTTTGAGTGGTGTGAAAGAAGGGTCTTTTAATACTACTCGTGAGCAAATTTGATTATGGTGAAAAACTCAATAGTGATGACCTCAATTTGCCACTCTTTCCAGAAAGTTAGACCTCATCTGTTGCCCCCCAACTATTGTGATCTTTATGCATGCTTGGTTTGAGGGTTGCTTTTGTGTTCTAAACCGCCTTTGCAGGTTTTCAGTCTAGAATCCATAGCTCACTTTTTTCTTTTTTTTTTCTTTTGCTCTAGTTTGAGCCCTTTTTCCTTTTTTTTTTGTTTTTTTTTTGTTTTCCTTTTTTTTTTTTTTTGTGAGCTATGGTGATGACATACTTGATAACTCTCTTGAAGTGAGATGACTCAAGTGGCCTTGCTTGCTCGTGCTTGTTCTCAGTCCTTTTTGGTTTTGAATTTTCCCTTGTTGTCTTTTGATGGAAGGGATGAACTTCTTTTTCTTTTTGGAGTTTGTGTTGCAGAGAACCGAGATTATAGCCCTCTTGAAGTGAGATGACTCAAGTGGCTTTACTTGCTTGTATTTGTTCTCAGTCTCTTTTGATTTTGGATTTGAATTTTCCCTTGTCGTCTTTTGATGGAAGGGATGAATTTCTCTTTCTTTTTGGGAGTTTGTGTTGCAGAGAACTAAGAACATTTTCTTGTGTTGAGCATTTATGAGAATTGGGAAGCCATTGAAGCCATTTAATATGAGAGCTAACTTCTTTGGAAGCTAACCCCGGACTTCTTGCAAGGATGTTGATAACCACTGTGAATTCTTTTTTTTTTTTAAGAGTTGGGGTGCAACATATGAAATCATTCTTGCTAGATTTAGTAGTACTTTTAAGATCACTACTATCAAATCTCCCTTAACTTTTTATTTTTACCCACGAGTAGTACCATTTAGAAAGCAAAGTATGATGGCAATAATAGTTAGTGCAATGGCGAAGATTGAGAGATAGAGGTAAAAATGAAATTTTTGGTAAAAAATGGTAGAATGCACACATAATATCTTTTTGTTGGAGAACAAAAAGAATTACCGGTTGTCAAAAAGTAAAGTGTGATGACAATAATGGATAGTATAATGGCAAAGAGTGTAAAAATGGAAAGTAGTAGAATGCACGCATTACATCTTTTTGTTGTACCAGAAAGAATACCAGGTGTCCATCTAACAAAGACTACACCCTAGATTCTGGACTAAATCTAGGAGCTTTTACTATTAGATTACTTTTGCAAGCTTTCAAAGATACAAGTTTATTCAAAGGATTCCCTGTCATTCAAAAATGTATGCGGACTGTTAGGTCAGATCTGACTTGGAGCCCTTCCAAAATCAATGTAATTCCAGCTCAAAATCTTCACTTTCAATTACCAATCACATCGGGCCTAGCAGCTTGACCTCGGTTTTGTTTGATTTGTAGAGGAATGGCCTTGGGACTTGATGGCTTAAGAGTAGGTTTTGAGATTGGTATAGCATTGACTTCTTGTTCTTTAATGATCACATTCACATCATCATAAAAACGATAAGTTGGGATGAGTCTATGAGTCTTTGCAGATTCTTACGGAATTCTGAGCATTCTTGGATAGAATGACTCTTACTGTCATGAAAGTTGCACCATTCCTCATCTTCAACTTCTTCATGTCCAAAAGAAGGCTTTCCCATGATAATCCCTTCTTTCACAAGGCATGAATATACATGCTTAAGAGGGGTTATGATATCATTGACTGACTTTTTCATCAGCCGGTGTTCTTCTATCATATTGACTGGTTTTTCTTGATGAGGCGGCAATGGATTGTGAGTGACGTTCGGTTCATCGGAAAAGTCCAACCACTTTGATTCGATTAATTGTTGGACTATACGTTTCAATGCTGTGCAATTTTCCAAGCCATGGCCTGGAACGCCATCATGATATGGGCAAGTTATGTTGGGGTCATACCACGTTGGATATGGGGGTCCAAATGGATTTGTAGGAATTGGACGGATAAGTTGACTTTCTATGAGTTTTGGATACAACTCAGTGTAAGTCATGGGAATTGGTGCAAAAACTTCTTTTAGTCTTCGTGTGGGTACTGGAGGAGTCGGAACAGGTGGCCGTAACTGATTAGGCCTGTTGAGAGGATAATTGTTGGGCCTATTGGGAGGATAATCATTAGGCCTATTAGAAGGATAATCATTGGGCATATTGGGAGGATAGTCATTGGGCCTATTGGTAGGATAATAATTGAACCTTTTGGCAAAATAGGATAGGCGAGGACCGGTAGCCACAGTACCTACGAGGGGAATCCCTCTTTCGCGTCCTATTTGTTGTACTTCTTCATCTTTTGTTCTGGATGGTCCTCCTCTTTTCATAGGATCACTAAAGGACTCAGCAATCTTCCCAGTCCTAATCCCATGCTCGATCCTTTCTCCAGACATGACAACATCGGAGAAATTAGTTGCCGAATTGCCGATGAGTTTGTCATAATATGGGTATTTCAGTGTCTGGACAAACAAAGTGACCATTTCTTTTTCTGTCATGGGTGGCTGAACTTGTGCAGCTAAGTCCCTCCACCGTTGGGCATATTCCTTGAAAGTTTCTGGTTTTTTCTTCTCCATGTTTTGGAGAGTTTGGCGATCCGGAGCCAAGTCCATAACATGTTTATAGTTGCCGATGAAGGCCTGAGCAAGGTCATTCCAAGTTTTGATGTTTCTTGGTCCTTGACTTAGATACCACTGCAATGCTGATTTTGTGAGACTTTCCTGAAAAAGTGCAATCCACACTTTTTCATCTTTTGTGAGTGGTTGTAGTCTCCTTAGGAACAGTGTGATGTGAGTGATGGGATCACTTGTTCCATCGTATTTTACGAAATCCGGTACTTTAAAGTCCGAAGGGATTATGACGTCTGGCACTAAGCAGAGGTCATCCACTGAGAGAGATCCGAATATATTACCTCCTTCAATGGCTCGCAGTCTTTTCTCTATTGTTTCGAGCTTTTGAGATTCTGCTTCTTCTTTTGGTAATATATTCTTCTCTTCATGTACAGTGTCTTGTTTCAGGTGAACACTAGCAGACGGTCCTGATTCTTGAAACAGGTTTTCTTGGACTGAGACTCGCTGCGGGGTGAATCCCGGGGGATAAGTGGGATCTTGTACTTCTTTGATGGGGACTTGAGTTGCTTTCCCTTTGATTAATTCCATCAATTGTCTCATCTGTTCTGACATACTTTCAATCTTGGACTCCATCTCCATGAGACGTCCTTCGGCTTGTTCTGCCATTAATCTTGTTTGGAGTCGAGTTGAATATCGGTGTTGAGGTCCAATTTTACCTTTTTAAAGGAATATTTATTTTATTAGATTCTATGCGTATATGATTGATGTGATGGATGCATGCAATGAGATTATGTTTTTATCAAAATTTATATGCACGTGATTGATGTAATGGAATGCATGCAATGAGATTATTTTTATCAGATTTTATATGCGTGTGATTGATGTAATGGATGCATGCAATATAAAGTGAGATTATGTTTTTATCAGACTTTATATGCACGTGATTAATGTAATGGAATGCATGCAATGAGATTATTTTTATCAGATTTTATATGCATGTGATTAATGTAATGGAATGCATGCAATGAGATTATTTTTATCAGATTTTATATGCGTGTGATTGATGTAATGGAATGCATGCAATATAAAGTGAGATTATGTTTTTATCAGACTTTATATGCACGTGATTAATGTAATGGAATGCATGCAATGAGATTATTTTTATCAGATTTTATATGCATGTGATTAATGTAATGGAATGCATGCAATGAGATTATTTTTATCAGATTTTATATGCCTGTGATTGATGTAATGGAATGCATGCAATGAGATTATTTTTATCATACTTTATATGCACGTGATTAATGTAATGGAATGCATGCAATGAGTGAGTTTGCTTATCCATTATCGTAGAACTTCAAAACTTTTAGTTGTCATTATAAAGACCAAAAAATTAGCATAATTTTATGCGTGGTTTTGATGCATGAAGAATAATTGCACAAGAAAGATAAGGTTATTAATAAGTTAAATAGCAATTAACAACTCATGAAGTATTATGGAAAAATGAATTAAAACCATAAATATAAGACACGAAGAAAATAAAAGTGTAGAGCAATAACATAGCATAACAAGGACGTGCTTATGGCGTTGGTAAAATGGTAGAAATTCTATGGTCAGTTCTATGGTTAAGTGGGGAGTTCTATATGCATAAGGTGGTTTATAAAAAAAGGCAAGGGATAGTTCCCGAATCCCGTCACTAAATCATAGTGACGGCCCGATTCCTTACCCTCTAGGGTTAATGTAAGGAATGGATTAATTCGAGTCGTAGCTTTTCGTGGGCCCATGCAGAGACTAACCGTCTCAGGAGGCAATACACTACTTTGCTACTTTGAAACCGGTGAAGGCTTGGAGACCATGGCCTCACAAGGACAACAACACCAATTCCGCTTAGAAAGAATTGTGTTCGATTTGAGGAAGCTCGGGTATAGAGCTTCATATTGTGAATGCATTATGCATGTTTAAAATAAGTAAATATAACATATAAATCCACATAATAAACAAAGTAAATCAAAACAAATCAACTTTAGGCTCGACTCACTAACGTGGAGTCCCCAGCGGAGTCGCCAAGCTGTGGCAACGTCGGGTTTTTTTGGAGTCGCCACCAATCTGTTTCACCTAGGTCGATTGGTCACCTTAAAATTGGTCTGCAAGAGTTCGGGGATCGGGAGTACGGTTACGCTAAAACAACTTTGTTATAGCGCCCAAAATTGGCACCTTAGTTGATTTTAATTTTGTTTTGCTTTGCTTTTAGAAAATATTCAGTTAATTTTCAAACTAGAAATTTTAACTGAATTAATCGGATGTGGATTTTTAAATTAATTTATATAAAATTTGATACTTCCGAACCATGGACTCTGCCGAGTCATTTGGACACAGAAGATTTAATTCCGAACCATGGACTCTGCCGAGTCACCCGGACACGGAATTTGATAAAATTTTAAATAAATTAATCCATATCGTAAATATGGATTTTTATCTTTGTATTTATTTAATTTAATTAAAAAGTAGATGTTTTTCAAACCGTAGATCCTGACGGATCATCCGGATATGGAAATTATTTTTAAAAAAGGTGAGCCAAAAAATAATTATTTAATCAAAATTTCATTTATTTAATAATGAAACCAAAAATTTATGTATATTTCAAAAAAAATAAAAGAAAAGTCTTAATACTTTATTTGATAAAAGGTGAACAAAAAAAATAATTATTTAATCAAAGTTTTATTTAATAAAGGAAACAAAAATTGATATGTATATTTCAAAAATAAAAGAAAAGTTTTAATATTTTTATTTGTTTTATTTTGTTTTAATGAAAGATTAACCAAAATTAATTATTTAATTAAGAAACCAAAAGTAATTATTTAATTAAGAAACCAAAAATTTATATGCATATTTTAAAAATAAATAAAAGTTTTTGATATTTATATATTTTATTTTTTTGTGTTCTTTTTTATTGATAAAATAATTTTCTAATTTATAAGTCTAAAAATACATCTAATTAATAAGTCTAAAATATTTAAAAAAATTTAATTCTTTTTTTCTTGTTTATTTTTATTACCTTTATTTGAAATTATTTGGGTAAAATTTTATTTTGTTTAATAAAGGAAACAAAAAGTTATATCTTTTTATTATTTTGAAAGAAATAAGTAAAATATTACTGGATAAAAAATAAGTAAAATATTATCCCAAAGTTTTTATTTTTTTTAATAATAAAAGAAAATTTATTTATACACTTTATGTAAAAAAAATATATTTTATATACTTTATTTAAAAAATATTTTCCAAGCCATGGATCCTGGCGGATCATTTGGACATGGAGTTTAATTAATTATTTATTTAATTAATTATTAATTAAATCATAATTTTTATTGGATTTTTATTATTGTTTTTCTTGAATTTTTAATTATTATTACTATAGAAATATATTTAAAAACAGAATTGATTTTTGTTGTATTTTTAGAATTATTTAATTATGTTTGTTAAATAATTTTTAATAAAAATAATAAAAAGTTTAACTTTTTGTTCTCTTTAAAGAAATAATTAAAACATATGTTTCAAAATAATAAAAGATAATTGTCTTTAAAAAAACGATTTTTAAATAGAATAAAGTTAATTATTCACATAAAAGAATCTTCTTTTAATTAGTTACTGTTTACTTATTTATTTATTTTTTATTATCAAATAAGTAAAATAAATTTTATCATAAAATAAAGTTTTGGCATAAAGGAAAATTAAATAAAGTAAAGTAAAGGGGAGGTTTTATTTTAGTTTAGACATAAAAAAATGCATAAAATAACACATGTAAACATATAAAGGAATATTAAAAGATAATAAATAAATAAATACAGTGGGGCTTTTTGACCATCCACTTAAAAAATAAATAAATATAAGGCATAACCTTCCATGAATTATAAAAGTTAGCAAGAGTTAGTAAAGTTAGATGTTAATATTAATGACAATAATAATAAAAGTTAGTAAAGTTAGTAAATTAGTAACAATAATAATAATAAAAGGTTAGTAAAGTTAGTAAGTTAATAACAATAATAGCAATAAAAAAAAAGGTTAGTAAGGTTAGTAAGTTAGTGAGTTAATAACAATTATAACAATAATAAAAGGTTAGTAAGGTTAGTAAGTTAGTAAGTTAATAACAACAGTAATAAAAGTTAATAATGATAATAATAATAAACAAGTAAAATATAAAAGGAAAGTTAGTAATTAATTCTCTGCAAGAATAAAATAAAAGGTTAGTGACTCAATAGAAATAAATTGAAAAGATGAAAGGCGAAAGCTGAATTTTACCTAGGAACTAAAATTTCTAATCCTCCAGGAAACGCGGACGCGCGCGAGGAAAAAAAAAAAAAAAAACAGTGAGAGAAGGTTTAGGTTTTCTGGAGAGGAAGAGAAGAGGGCCAGGGACCTAGGCTAATTTTTTCCCTTTTTCTTAAACGGAGCTCTAAGCTTTCTCTCTATTTTTTTCTGTGTTCAGCACAAAATTTGGGGGGCTATTTATAGAGGAAGTTTGGCTGAACTGTTGATGGATAAATTAATAAAAAATTTCAAACTTATCTTTTAAATTGGTAAAATGACAATTTTAGTCCTTTACGTCTCTCAGCCTCTGGATAAGTTCTTGAAGCTTCTGATTTTGACAATTTTGTCGTTTTCTGTCAATTTGCGCCAGAAACGTCGGCAGGCCCAAAATTTTATGTGACAAACTACCAAATGCTCCTGGAACTTTTAAAATTTGTCAATTTTTCCCGAAACTTCTCAATTTTGTCATTTTTACCTCAAACTTTTAATTTTTTTTGTCATTTTTTTCATGAAATTTTATTTTATTTCAAACATACACATATTCACACATATATCATTTTAAATCAAATTTTCACAAAAATATATTTTAAACTAATTAAATTTTTTAATAATAATAGTAATATATTTTTTTTAAATTAATTTTTTTTTTAATAAAATTTTTTTTAAAATTTTAAAACACCCGGACGAAATTGGGTGTCAACAGCTGCCCCCCTTTATTGGGTGTCAACAGCAGTACTCCTCTTACGCTTCGTAGAGACTACTTTGCCCCCCTGAATATGGTATTTATGTGGATAAAAGGTATCACCTCGCCTTTAATAGAAGGTCGAGCATTTCTAGACCTTTGTGATGGCACTTGATCGTAAATTTCTCTTACAAGAACCACATCTTATTAAAGAAAGACTCAAGTTATCTCCTCACTTTTAAGTCTACATACATTAATGAATAATGGTTTGGCCTTAAAGAAAAACTTTCATCAATTTGCAAAGCTTGACAAAGTAATTTACGGTCTTTGTTTTCAATTAAAATATCCTGTCATTCTTCCCTTTCCAACTCGAAGACATAAACTGTGCAAGGCAATAAGGTAGAAACATGATTCACAATAATAGCCTTTTAGCTGAATGAGGATGATATCGAGAGGTAACTGTTAGGCGTGAGGAAAATTAAGTTTGAATGTTTTTTTTTTGTTTTTGTGGCAGTCTTTTAGCTGAATGAGAATAATATTAAGAGGTAAATATTAGGTCTGAGTAAAGTTAAGTTTGAGTGGTGTGAAAGAAGGGTCTTTTAATACTACTCGTGAGCAGTATTAAATAAGGTAGAAACATAATTCACAATGATAGCCTTTTAGCTGAATGAGGATGTTAGGTCTGAGGAAAGTTAAGTTTAAGTGGTGTGGGAGAAGGGTCTTTTAATACTACTCGTGAGCAGTATTAAATAAGGTAGAAGCATGATTCACAATGATAGTCTTTTAACTGAATGAGGATGTTCAGTCTGAGGAAAGTTAAGTTTAAGTGGTGTGGGAGAAGGGTCTTTTAATACTACTCGTGAGCAAATTTGATTATGGTGAAAAACTCAATAGTGATGACCTCAAACTTGCCACTCTTTCCAGAAAGTTAAACCTCATCTGTTACCCCCCAACTATCGTGGTCTTTATGTATGCTTGGCTTGAAAGTTGCTTTTGTCTTCTAGACCGCCTTTGCAGGTTTTCAGTCTAGAATCCCTAGCTCACTTTTTCTTTGTTTTCTTTCTTTTGCTCTAACTTGAGCCCTTTTTTTTTCCTTTCTCTTTTTTTGTTTTTGTTTTTGTTTCTCTTTTTTTTTTTTGTTTTGTTTTGTTTTGTTTTTTTTTTATTTCCTTTTTTTTTTGTGAGCTATGGTGATGACATACTTGATAACTCTCTTGAAGTGAGATGACTCAAGTGGCCTTGCTTGCTCGTGCTTGTTCTCAGTCCTTTTTTGGTTTTGAATTTTCCGTTGTTGTCTTTTTGAAGGAAGGGATGAACTTTTTCCCTTTTTTTTTTTGGAGTTTGTGTTATGGAGAACCGAGATCATAGCCTTCTTGAAGTGAGATGACTCAAGTGGCTTTATTTGCTTCTCAGTCTCTTTTTTTTTTAGATTTTTTTTTGGATTTTCCCTTTAATGGCTTTTTGATGGAAGGGATGAACTTTTTCTTTTTGGAGTTTGTGTTGCGGAAAACTGAGAACCTTTTTTTTTTTGTATTGAGCATTTGTGAGAATTGGGAGGCCACTGAAGTCATTTAATATGAGAGCTACCTTGTTTGGAAGCTAACCCCAGACTTCTTGCAAGGATGTTGATAACCACTATGAATTCTTTTTTTGAGAATTGGGGTGCAACATATGAAATCCTTCTTACTAGATTTGACAGCACTTTCAAGATCGCCACTATTAAATCTCCCTTAACTTTTTATTTTCACCCACGAGTAGTATCGTTTTCAAAGTAAAGTGTGATAGCAATAATGGATAGTATAATGGAAAGGAGTGAGAGATGGATATAAAAACGAAATTTTTGGTAAGAAGTGGTAGAATGTGTAGGTGTAATAATTGAATTTTTGGTAAAAATTGGTAGAATGTGTAGATGTAATAGTGGAATTAAAAAGTGGTGGAATGCACACATAACATCTTTTTGTTGGAGAACAAAAAGAATTACCGGTTGTCAAAAAGTAAAGTGTGATGGCACTAATGGATAGTATAATGGCAAAGAGTGTAAAAATGGAAAGTAGTAGAATGCACGCATTACATCTTTTTGTTGTACCAGAAAGAATACCAGGTGTCCATCTAACAAAGACTACACCCTAGATTCTGGACTAAATCTAGGAGATTTTTACTATTAGATTACTTTTGCAATCTTTCAAAGATACAAGTTTATTCAAAGGATTCCCTGTCATTCGAAAATGTATGCGGACTGTTAGGTTAGATCTGACTTAGAGGCCTTCCAAAGTCAATGTAATTCTAGCTCGAAATCTTCACTTTTCAATTATCAATCACATCGGGCCTAGCAACTTGGACTTGGTTTTGCTTGATGAGGCGGCAATGGATTGTGGGTGACATTTGGCTCATCGGAAAAGTCCAACCACTTTGACTCGATTAATTGTTGAACTATACGCTTCAATGCCATGCAGTTTTCCAAGCCATGGCCTGGAACGCCATCATGATATGGGCAGGTAATGTTAGGGTCATACCACCTTGGATATGGGGGTTTGAATGGCTTTGTAGGAATTGGACGGATAAATTGTCTTTCGATGAGTTTTGGGTATAACTCAGTATAAGTCATGGAAATTGGTGTGAAAACTTCTCTTGGTCTTGGTGCAGGTACTGGAGGAGTAGGAGCAGGTGGCCATGACTGATTAGGTCTGTTAAAAGGATAATCGTTGGGCCTATTGGAAGGATAATCATTGGGCCTATTTGGAGGATAATTATTGGGCCTATTCAGAGGATAATCATTGGGCCTATTTGGAAGGTAATTATCGGGCCCATTGGCAAAATAGGATAGGCGAGGTCCGATAGCCACCGTATCCACGAGGGGAATCCTTCTTCCACGTCCTATTTGTTGTACTTCGTCATCTTTTCTTCTGGATGGTCCTCCTCTTTTCATAGGATTATTAAAGGATTCAGCAATATTCCCAGTCCTAATCTCATGCTCGATTCTTTCTCCAGACATGACAATGTTAGAAAAATTAGTTGCCGAATTGCCAATGAGTTCGTCATAATATAGGTACTTCAGTGTCTGGACAAACAAAGTGACCATTTCTCTTTCTGTCATGGGTGGCTGAGCTTGTGCTTCTTGAATTGCTTTCGCCTTGATTAGCTCGATCAATTGTCTCATTTGTTCGGCCATACTTTCTATCTTGGACTCTATCTTTATGAGACGTCCTTCGATTTGTTCTGCCATTAATCTTATTTGGAGCCGAATTGAATATCGGTGTCGAGGTCCAATTTTATCCTTTTAAAAGTAAGGTATATTTTATTAGATCCTATGTGTATGTGATTGATGCAATGGATGCATGTAGGAAAAATGAGATTATGTTTTTATCAGACTTTGTATACACGTGATTGATGTAATGTATGTATGCAACGAGATTATGTTTTTATCAGACTTTATATGCACGTGATTAATGTAATGGATGTATGCAATGAGATTATGTTTTTATCAGATTTTATATGCGTGTGATTGATGTAATGAAATGCATGCAATGAGATTATTTTTATCAGACTTTATATGCACGTGATTAATGTAATGGAATGCATGCAATGAGTGAGTTTGCTTATCCAATATCATGGAACTTCAAGACTTTTAGTTGTTATTAAAAAGACCAAAAAGTTAGCATAGTTTGATGCGTGGTTTTGATGCATGAAGAATATTTGCACAAAACAGAAGTATAACAAAAGAAAGATAAGTTTATTAATAACTTAAATAGCAATTAACAACTCATGAACTATTATGGAAAAATGAGTTAAAACCATAAATACGAAAATAAAAGTGTAGACCAACAACACAGCATAACAAGGATATGCTTATGGCGTTGGTAAATGGGAGGAATACTATGGTTAGTTCTATGGTTAAGTGGGGAGTTCTATATGCATAAGGTGGCTTATCAAAAAGGCAAGGGATAGTTCCCGAATCCCGTCACTAAATTATAGTGACGGCCCGATTCCTTACCCTCTAGGGTTAATGTAAGGAATGGATTAATTCGAGTCGTAGCTTTTCGTGGGCCCATGCAGAGACCAACCGTCTCAGAAGGCAATACACTACTTTGCTACTTTGAAACCGGTGAAGGCTTGGAGACCGTGGCCTCACAAGGACAGCAACACCAATTCCGCTTAGAAAGAATTGTGTTCGATTTGAGGAAGCTCGGGTATAGAGCTTCATTTTGTGAATGCATTATGCATGTTTAGAATAAGTAAATATAACATATAAATCCACATAAAAATAAACAAAACAGAACAAAATAAATCAACTTTTAGGCTTGACTCACTAACCAGGTTCCCCAGCGGAGTCGCCAAGCTGTGGCAACGTGCGGGCCGTTTTCGGGAGTCGCCACCAATCGGTTTTCGCTCAGGTCGATTGGTCACCTTAAAATATGGTCTGCGAGAGTTCGGAGGTTCGGGAGTACGGTTACGTTAAAACAACTTTGTTAAAACGCCCAAAAATTGGCACCTTAGTTGATTTTAATTTTGTTTCGCTTTGCTTTTAAATAAATTTCAGTTAATTTTCAATCTAGAATTTTTAACTGAATTAATTGGATGTGGATTTTTGGTAATTAATTTGTATAGAATTTTATACTTCCGAACCATGGACTCTGCCGAGTCATTTGGACACGGAAGATTTTTATTCCGAACCATGGACTCTGCCGAGTCATTTGGACACGGAATTTGGTGAAATTTAAACAATTTAATCCATATTGTAAATATGAATTTTTTATTTTAATGGAAGTAATTGTTATTTTAATTACTATTTTTGTAAGTCTTTTAAAATTTTAGGTTTTTTTGTTAATGATCTTTAAAAGATCTTTCTTATTTCTTTTTATATTTTATTATTCTTTTCCTTCTTTCTTTATCTTTCTTTTCTTTTTCTTATCTTTCTTTTCTTTTTGATTTTTATCTTTCCTTTCTTTTATCTTTCCTTGTTTAATGAAGGATATTTATTATTTAAATAATTACTCAATTTATAAAAGAATTAAAAAGTAATTAATTTTTTTATAAGAAATTTAATTAATTAATCTTGAGATTTATTTTATTTTTATTAAAAAAAGAAATAAATTAATTAAGAAAGATTTATATTTTATGTTATGTTTGTTCTTTTTATTTAATAAAAGATAAACAACAAAATTATTAAATCAAGATCTTATTTATTCAGTAAAGAAACCAAAAATTATATGTATATTTTAAAATAATAAAAGTCTTAATATTTTATTTTGTTTTGATAAAAGATTAACCAAAAGTAATTGTTTAATTAAGAAAATCAAAAATTTATATGTATATTTTAAACAAAAGAAGAAAAGTTTTGATATTTATTTAATTTGTTTTGGAATAAAAGATTATTTAACCAAAAATTTATATGTATTTTAAAACAAAAGTTTTGATATTTATATTTTTCTGTATATTCTTTTTTGTTTAATGAAAGATTTTTTTTAATTTTAATTTATATCTCTGAAAATATATAAGTCTAAAATATCTAAGAGAAAATTTAAATTTTTATTATTTATTTTTTATTATTTTTGAAATCATTTGACTAAGATTTTTATAAAGGAAACAAAAATTTATATCTTTTCATTATTTTAAAAAGAAATAAGTAAAAATATTACTGAATAAAATATTAGCCCAAAATTTTTATTCTTTTTATTCTTTTTATTAATAAAGAAAAAAAAACTAAAAAGTTATATTTTATTATTTTAATAAATAATTAATATATTAGTCCAAAGTTTTTTATTTTTAATAAAGAAAAATTTATTTATATATTTAAAAATATTTCCAAGCCATGGATCCTGGCGGATCATTTGGTCATGGAGTTTTAATTTTTATTAAATTTTAATTATTTAATTAATTATTAATTCTAATTATAATTTTATTGGATTTTTCTTGAATTTTAAATTTTAAAGATCATTATTTTAAAGATATGTTTAAAAAAATTGATTTGTATAATTTTTTAATCATATTTGTTTATTAATCGAAAAGAATAAAAAGTTAACTTTTTGATATCTTTAAAGAAATAATAAAAACATGTATTCCAAAATATCAAAAGATAATTGGCTTTTAAATTTTTATTAGCCTTAATAATTAATTACAAAAGAATCTTCTTTTAGTTTTCATTCATTTATTTATTATTTATGGGTAAAGGTGAATTAAATGAAATAAATTATATAAAGGAAAATTAATAATAATAAAGTGGGGCTTTTTGGCCATCCACTTTAAAAATAATAATAATAAAGGTTAGCAAAGTTAATTAAATTAATTATTAACAACAATAATAAAAATTTAGTCAAGTTAATTAAATTAATTAATTAACAACAATAATAAAAAGTTAGCCAAGTTAATTAAATTAATTAATTAACAACAATAATAAAAAGTTAGACAAGTTAATTAAATTAATTAATTAACAACAATAATAAAAATTAGCAAAGTTAGTAAAGTTAGATGTTAATAACAATAAAAATAAAAGTTAGTAAGTTAGTTGAGGTAACAATAATAAGGTTAGTAGGTTAGTCATAATAATAATAATAATAAGGTTAGTCATAATAATAATAAGGTTAGTAAGTTAGTTATAATAATAAATAATAATAAGGTTAGTCATAATAATAATAAGTTTAGTAAGTTAGTTATAATAATAACAATAAAAAGAAGGGTTAATAATAATAACAATAATAAACAAATAAATAAACAAGTAAAAATTAAAAGGGTTAGGAATCAATTCTGCAAGAACAAAATAAAAAGTCAGTGACTAAAGTGAAAGAAATTGAAAAGATGATAGGTGAAACAAGGGTTTACCCTTAGAAATCAATTTTGAATTTCTGGGAACGAAAGAAACAGACGCGCGCGTAGGGGGGGAAGGAGGGGCAGCTGGTGGCGGGGCGGCAGCGCGGCCAAGGGCAGGTGTGGACGGCGCGACGGCAGCGTGGGGGAGCGATGGGCGGCAGCGGGACGGCGTGGAGCGACGGGCAGCGAAGGAGAAGGAAGAAACAGAAAAAAAAACGGAGGAAGAAGATGGTCTATACGTCAGAAGAGAAACTTTTGAGACTTTCTGGAAAAAGGAAAGAGGGCCAGGGACTAAGTCTGTAATTTTTATTTTTTCTAAAACGGAGCTCTAAGCTTTCTGTCTATTTTTTTATGTGTTCAGCACAAAATTTGGGGGGCTATTTATAGAGTAAGTTTATCTGAACTGTTGATGGATAAATTAATAAAAAATTCCAAACTTATCTCTTAAATTGGTAAAATGACAATTTTAGTCCTTTACGTCTCTCAGCCTCTGGATAAGTTCCTGAAGCTTCTGATTTTGACAATTTTGTCGTTTTCTGTCAATTTGGGCTAGAAACGTCGGCAGGCTCAAAATTTTATGTGACAAACTACCAAATGCTCCTGGAACTTTTAGAATTTGTCAAATTTTCCCGAAACTTCTCAATTTTGTCATTTTTACCTCAAACTTTTAATTTTTTGTCATTTTTTTCATGAAATTTTATTTTATTTCAAACATACACATATTCACACATATATCATTTTAAATCAAATTTTCACAAAACAAAAATATATTTTAAACTAATTAAATTTTTTTAATAATAATAGTAATATTTTTTTTTTAAATTAATTTTTTTTAATAAAATTTTTTTAAAATTTTAAAACACCCGGACGAAATTGGGTGTCAACAATCTTGAAGCCCGTCATAGTTTTTAGTGTATGAAAGATTTCTTCGGTTCACAACCAGCGAATGAGTTTTGATTTCTTTTCTTTTGATTGTATTAAATGAGTTTAAATTGATGAGGCAGTTGAGGGTTGTCATGTTATAGTATACTCACTGAATAATAAGTATTTTTTTATAATTTTGAGCTGTCTTAAAAAAGAAGACTTTTTTTTTTTGGGAAAATTTTTAATATCTTATTTATCTTTATTTTTAATAACTAAAAAATCTGTACAAAACTAAAAAAAAATATTTTCTTTTTCTAATCTTTGTTTAAACTCTCACTGTATAAAACCTAAAAGAATTTATTTTCTTTTCTTTTACTTTATTTTTAGGGGTGAAAATGAAAAGAGCAACATAAATTACACTTATTTTAATCTTCGTGCAAAATAAACGCATCATCCAAAATTAATCACCCTTTTATACCCTTCTCTTGCAAAATTTTTTAAGTTAAAAAACTAGTTTTCTGTTTTAATCAGCTCTTTTGTGGAAGACTACAAAAATTTTATCAAGTTGCCTTCTCTTCATTTCATTTGCAAATGTGCTGAGAACCTGCACAAGGTGAGAATGTAAGGAATGTACAATTAAGTTCCATGACAATGAGCTCTTTTATAAGGGGTTGGTCAGCCTCGCTACAATAATGGGTTCTTATTTGGCGAATTCGTCAAATTATCAAATAAATCATGACAATAATTCCCACCACCCAGCAGAAGGCTCAGACCAAAACACATCCGAACCCCACCAGAAAAGAGGAGCACTAAAATGATAACACTTTTTTTCCTGGTATCTTAAACATAATCCATCAAGAAAGCTATTAAAAATGAGATGTATTCGAACGTTAGGGGCCAAAACAAGATGATTTGAATGTGGAGAGATAGATGGCATTTGTGGAATTGATCGTACTTGTGAGACCATCTAATAAATTTGTAAGCATCAAGTTTTATTTACTATTGCTTTGAAAAGGAACGCTGGAAATTGGCATTGAACAAAGCTGAAAAGGAAGAGGAAAAAGAAAAAAAAATAAAAAAGCTGTTTGATGAGCAAATTCTTTCGACTTGCGCACCAGACACCAACAAACAAATGAAATTTTCAACCTCAAACTTTACTGGCGGTTTATTGTGCTATTAAATAAACTTTTGCTGGCCCTCTCGCCGGCCCACATCCATTGCTTTTCGATGTGGGACCTTCCTCTACTGTCGCAGGTGATCGGAAAATAATTAGCTACTTTAGCATTTGGGCAGATCGCTGGGAGGAGGAATAACCGATTGGTTCGGTCCTTTCCCGTTGTCCACCAAGAAGGCCATTTTAAGCCCCCACGTCGTGTGCACTTCCAAATGGCAGTGCATGAACCAAACTCCTGCAATTTCAAATAAAATCAGTTACCAAATGATTATTCACTGCAATACAATCCAATAACATCATGTAATTAAAACGTGCTCTTGATTATAGACTTACCGGGATTATCTGCACGGAATCTGATGGCAACCCACCCACCTGATGGTACTCCGACAGTGTTCCTCTCAACAGGATCCACCAGAATAAAGTTTTTCGGGTCATTCTTAGGATTATAGTTCCCGACTCCCTTTCCAACAACGAAGAAGTTGAATCCGTGAAGATGGACGGGGTGACTTTCTGGAGTTAAAATACCGGTGTCCTGCAACACAAGTTGGACGGTGGAGTTATAAGCCAGGCGATAGACTTTCGTCCCATTTTGCGTCTGCAAATTCGCTGGTGGAGCTCCGGTGTAGTTGAATACGTGGGGAGGGTTTCCGGGGAAGTCGGTGGTGAAAACGCCGCCGATGTTGAAGTAATGCGCCTGAAGCAATGCTGTCGTCGGCATGATGAATGTGACATTGTTGATGGAGGCGACGGCTCTGCTTCCATTTCCGGCTTTGCAGGTAGGGCAGGGGTTGATCCCCAACCCGACGGTGAAGAATAGGTGGTGGTCGATCTTTTGTGGGACCAAGGCTGGGTATTTTCGGGAATTTAGGCTGCGGAGGGAGTTGGCGAAACTGTTGGCCACAGGGGTGGCGTTCTTCGGCGGCGGGATTGTCAGCACAGTTTGTGTGGTGGAGAGAGTACCTGTGTAATGGAGGGTGGCAGTGGCAGTGACGTTGTCGACGGCAATGGGGGCGTCCATGAAGGGGGAGGCAGCAACAAGATATTTGCCGGCGCGCTGGTCGGCCGTCAGGAGGACGTTGGTGGTCTGGCCAGGGGTGATGAGGATGGTGTCGGTTTTGAAGGGCTTGACGTATGTAGCGTCAACTTCTACGACGGTGAGTTTGTGGCCAGCGATCTTAAAGAAGAGCTCTTCATTGAGTGCAGCGTTGATCAGGCGAAGCATGTACGTCTTGCCACCATCCACAGGTAATGTGAAGCCCCCTGCAGAACGAACCCCAACCAAAAAGAAAAACACAGTTTATGCACACAAAAAAAAAAAAATCGTAGCAAACAAAATTATGGGTAAGGAAGTCGGGCAAATGTCTGTGCGCGTGTGCATACGACCTTGTGGAGAACATGTTGAGACAGGTCCCGGGTGGCCATTAATTGTGTGAGCATCAGAGACATTAGGGGCCAACCCAGACTTGAGAGCTTCGTTGATCACAGCTTCGGTATCGGATTTCCACCATTCGGCTACAGACGTATATATGACTAATAAGTTAATTACTCAAACAATTAAAAAATTTTATAGATTAAGTGAGATAATTAAAGAGAAATCATGTCTGGCAAGAGAAATGTGGCTGGTTACCGAGTATGATAACGACTTCCTTGTTGGGTTTAGGGAAGGGATATGGGACGCCCCGCTTGGGCAAGATAACAATAGCGCCGTGGACGGTGGCCCTAAGCCAGAGGATATGCGCGTGCCAAAGTAGCGTGCCTCTTTGGCCCGTAATTGTGAAATTATAAACGTAGCTTTGGCCCGTTTGGATTGGGCATTGGGTTATATAAGCTGGCCCATCAGCCCATCCCGTTCGCAGCTGTCGAATTCCATGCCTGATTCAAGAGTTTTTTTTGGAAAAAAACAAAAGTTATTGCCAGGTAATAGTAATAATTAAGAAAAAAAGACTAGAGCCAACTCATTTTAATTTAATTTAACTTAATTATTATTATTTTTATATTTTTTTTACCTGAAACTAATTTCTTTTAAAACTTAATATTATGGAAATGTAATAATTAATTTAAAAATAAATTTTTATGATGTTGTTAAATTTTTAAACATTTTTCTTTTTTTAATGTCTAAAACTAGAAAAAATCATTAAAATTTAGTAAGATTATAAAAATTATATTTTCAATGGATTATTCTACTTACATAATATTATTTTCTAATTAAAATTAATTCTAAATAAATAAATATAAAAATAAAAATAAATTATTTGAAATTCAATTGACTTAAAACCAACGAGGTGTTAGAGGATTGTGGTGGTGCGTGATTTGGTAGAAGCTGAAATTACCAGTGGATGGAGACGTTGTATTTGACGTGGTTGACGACTTTGACGAGCACGGTGTCATCTTCCCTGGCGTAGAGAGTGGGACCTGGAAACTTGCCGTTCACCGTCACAATGGGCTTGCTGGAGCACAGTCTCGTCTTGTTCCTCATCACCACCTGCATCACCATAATTCCCAATAAGTTATGTATCTGGCTTACAGATTTTAACCAGACAAGTAAGAGCCGGCAGCGATCACAACCACTTACATTGAACTTGTAATGTCGGACAATGCCCTCCGCAAAAGCTGGAAACAGGGTGGCCGCTGCCATAAGAAAAAGAAACCATCTCATTGAAAATGATGACACCATTTTTGGCCTCTTGTTTTGCTTTGCCGCCTATAGTGGTTTGTGATTAAGGTTAGCTAGCTAAGCTTCGTTGCTCATCCTGTAGCCTCTCCATGGGCACCCTTTTATATGGAAGCTAACTCTAACTCTAGCTAACTCTAGCCAGGCAAACCATTGTTGCGACCTGCGGGATGTCGTTTTTGTGCTGTTAGGTGGAGGAGTAGATCCCCGAACAACACCAATTTTCAGGAAAACATTTCCAAGGTTTTTATCATTTTCCCTCCTGCCCACTCATTTCTTGAATGTTACATAAAGGTCCTATTTCAACCCCAAATTCTAATTTTGGAAGGCAAGCATGCGTTTATATCTATTTTGTAGTAATTAAGATTATCTTTGTTTTCTTTCTACTGTTTGAGGTAGAGCTGGAGTAGAGTAGGTGAGTACGTAGACAATAGAGGGAAAATAGACGTAGCTAGCTCGGATCGCCAGCCCAGCCAAATGCGTCCGAACAAAGGTAATAAAAATTGTTGGGAGATGGCTTTCATGGGGAGCGATAGATGGAGATGTATCAGATTCAGACAGCAACCCAAACAGGAGATTACATCTAGTTTTTCCGTTTTGAAAGCTAAGATTAAACCGACGGTGGTTAGAAACCCCCTCCCATCAAACACTTCGTTAACCTCTATTTTATCCATTTCCCGTTTACAACGTGTCCATTCATTTGTCCGTTGAAAAAAATGTTTGCTGCCTAATTGCAGTTTGATTAGCCGCTTTGGGTCGATTAGTTCAGTTAATTACTTCAATTTGTTGGGCCGCATCTTCTTAATCATGTGATCCTATCAGTGAATGGTAATGGTAACTCCGTCTGAAATGAGCCTTTTTTAGGTTTGTTGAAAGGGCAGAAAAAAAAAAGGGACAAATTAACACAATTATGAGTGCTTAAGGGTGGATCTTGTTTCATTTTCATCCAATTGATAAATTGGAAGATCATTGGGTTTGACCGCAGTGCAGTGTAGCATTTACGTTTTCGTTTTTTTTGCCAAGTTTGTTGGGGATCTTATACTATTTCGTACAAAAATTCAACCAAGAATTAATTAATTGCTTTTTACTACCGTTAAATATCATTTTTCTAGTTACTAAGTCAATAGAATAAATGATAAGCGGTTGGAGAAGAGAAAGACGAAAATAGGAATTTGAAACAATAAGCTAAGTAACTTGCCCACAAATGACAAGTACGTGACGTTGATCTATATATATTTTTGTTTGCTCTCCTTTTCATATGAAGTTGAGGAGGAGAATTCATTTTCGGATGCATCCAGAAGTACTTCAAAGTACAAATAAAATTGAAACTAATTAACTGAATTACGGGAAATATTTGAGGTAGTAGAAGCTTCTTGTCTTACGTTGACGGATCAACGCACGGTGGGACAGTTCAACTAGCTAGACAAGAGGCCCAGAGTGGATAGGTCCCCAATCCTCCAGTGCGCTTATGCGGCTTCCTCCTGACAAAGCCCAATAACAAGGTTTGTGACTTCCGTCCATTTCCTGGGCTTGTTTCCATGTCTAATCCAGCATCACACATACTGGGATACCTAACCTTGGGGACTCGGTCAACTCAAAATTTTTAGATACCCCTAGCACTAAGAGATAATATCCTTGCTTCAGCTATTGACAACAAAAATTTATAGAGTTGTATGAGCATGCTTCAAGCCAACATGTTAACTAGAAATCCTCTTTATTCTTTAGTTCGAATATTGATGAGGGTTGACAGGTGCAGTTACGGACTTTTGCTCCAGGTTCCAAATGATCTGCTTGATGATATGTATCTGGGATTCCCGACAGTGTTGGGAAGGCAGCGGCGGCTTACACTTTTTGACTTCCAGCTTTATCAGGGCTGGAAACTGAAACTTCTTTTGCATGCAGGACGGGAGGTCTGGAACTTGTTTCGCAAGCAGGACAGGAGGTTTTCCTAAAATCAGTTGTCCAGCCTCTTCCAACTTATGTTATGACTTGCTTGCTTGTTCCTAAGGGCATTTGTGATGAAATAAATCGATTGATGGCTCGTTTCTTTTCGGGGTCTCAGTTAGAGAGGCATAAGATACATTGGTATGCATTGAACCGGATGAGTATGTCTAAGCGTCATGGGGAACAAGGCTTTCAGGACCTTAATGTATTTAATTTGGCTTTACTAGCAAAGCAGGGGTGGTGATGTTTGATGAATTTTCCTAATTCCCTCATGGCTGGGTTATTACCTGCGAAGTACTATCCCCAAACTACTTTCTTACATGCTGAACTAGGGGACGAGGCATCATATTCATGTGCAGCTTAAGGGAAGGCCAAAGGGTGTTGGCAACTGATGGTGTTTGGAGGGTGGGTGATGGAAAGAGTATTTTGATATGGTTTGCTAACTGGCATTTCTCAACACCTTTACTACGGCTAACTAAGGCTTTCATTCCATCTTTGGAGCAACTTGCTGTAAGTGATTTTATTGACGAGGACCGTCATCTTTGGAAAGTAGTTGATCTTGGTGCTATTTTTTATCATCAAGATGTGTTTCATATCACTCACATTCTTTTATGTCAAACTTCATATCGGCTTATCATTTGGCATTACTCCTAGAAGAGTTGCATTCAGAAGCTCCTTCCTCTGATCAGAAGTGTCAGGCTTGGCTATGGAATTTATTGCTGCCTCCTAACATCTTAAACTTCGTCTAGCGTGCGTTAACAAATGTTCCTTTTAGTTATGTTGTGTGTGGGATTGGGGAGGAGTCGCTACTTCATTTGTTACTTGAGTGTCCCCTGGCTTTACAAGTTTGGGATTCTCTTGGTTTTACTTTTCCTTCGACCGCTCATCTTTGGGATTCGTTACAATCTATATTTGCTCAGAATTTGCAATGCGGGTCAGTTGATGGTTGTTACTTGGTGGAAGTCGTGGTGGAATAGAAATCATTGCTGCTTTGAGTCTTGGTGGAAATGATGGTTATTTTACAGATCTTCTTCCGGATTGGTTGGATGTTATCGTCTATTCTAATCCTCATTAATAATATGTTGGAAGTATTTCCCAAGAAAAAAAAATCTATAGAGTCAAATCAAGTTATCTCTAAAGCAAAAAGAGAGAAGTTATCTGGCCAAATATGAATACAGCTTTAGATATCAAGGATGAAATATTTTCATTACAGAAGATATTACACTCTGTATTTTTCTGAGGAATTGTTTGAGCACCAACAAAGCAAATCTAGTCACACAAACAAGGCAATCAGATCGTGGCACATGTTGCTGTTTGTATAAATGAAGGCGTGCCATGGCAACAAGGCTGAAAATAATTGAAGAAAATAGAGGGAAACTAGTTGATTTTAGTGATAGTGAAGCATATATACATGGCTTCTCTCGAGGTCAATAGGCATTAATGGTCCTCCGGCAGCCCCAAAAATCAAATTTTAATTTGGACACCAGCAGAGGAAAACGACGGTACTTTCATTTCCATTTGATTGAGTTATTGTCCAATATTGATTTGTGTGCCAAATCCACAGTAATATGTATCTTTCGATCCCCAAATTAATAAATAAGACCGAATCGGATTCGGTATGTATAATTAAAGAGCTTACCAAGCGTACGTATGACTCACATACAACAATGGCGGAGGAAGAGATCTGCACCAAAGATGGAACCGTTGATTACAGAAATAAACCTGCCATCAAGAAGCAAACAGGAACCTGGAAAGCTTGTCCTTATATCCTCGGTACTAATTAATTACATGAATATATATGTTGTTCAATATTAATTACTATATATCTTAAGCCCCATTGCATGTGTTAATTTACTTTGGGTTAGAAGTTATTCATGTTAAGACAATTGAACCAGTATCAGGATATTATATGAGGGAATAGGATACAAACTATAACCACCCCTATATCTCTCTCGCCATTTACTCAATAGGTTAAAGCTCTATCACATTATTAATTATGTTATAATTTGGCGCACAGGAAACGAATGTTGTGAGAGACTGGCTTATTACGGGATAAACACCAACTTAGTGAGTTACTTGAAATTGCAGTTGAACCAACGCAATGTGGTGGCCGTCAACAATGTCACCAACTGGTCCGGCACATGCTATGTCATGCCCCTTGTCGGCGCATTTCTGGCCGACGCTTACCTGGGCAGATATTGGACCATCGCCTCCTTTTCCATCCTCTATGTCATCGTATCCACTTACCCTTATCCATCAACTTAACAAGCTTACATATATATATACCATCCAATTAGTTAGTAATTAATTAGTCAATTTAATTTGGTTAATTGCAGGGCTTGACGATCTTAACAATGTCCGCCACCCTCGACGGCCTCAAGCCGCCATGCAACGGAGACAACGTATGCAACCCATCGAAACCACAGACCGCCTTTTTCTTCGTGGGTCTCTACCTCATAGCTCTGGGCACGGGCGGGATCAAGCCCTGCGTCTCTTCTTTCGGCGCCGACCAGTTCGACGACTCGGACGAGGAGGAGAGGAAGCACAAGAGCTCCTTCTTCAACTGGTTCTACTTCTCAATCAACATCGGAGCCCTGGTGGCCTCCTCCGTCCTCGTCTGGATACAGACCAATGTTGGTTGGGGCTGGGGCTTCGGGGTTCCAACGGTCGCAATGGCTTTAGCGGTGGTCAGTTTCTTTTCAGGGACGAGGCTGTACAGGAATCAGAAGCCCGGAGGGAGCCCTCTCACCAGGATTTGTCAGGTTTTGATCGCTTCCCGTAGGAAATGGCGAGTCCAAGTCCCCAAGGATCACACTCTTTTGTACGAGACTTCAGACGAGAAATCTGCTGCAACCGGAGGCCGCAAACTTGGTCATACAAACCAATTAAGGTGGAAGAACAAATATCTTAAGTCAAAATTAAAATCATGCATCGTTGCAATTTCACCCAAAAAAGTTAAGTCAAAGGATTCAAAACTAATGAGGGCAATCATAACTGCATTAAATTTCGTATAAAAGAATGCTAAATTTTGCATGTTATGACATCAGTTAACTTTTCTATATTCAATCATACACTTTATGTTATAGTCTGATTTAATAGTTGTTTTTTATACAATAGGTTTAGCAAAATTCAATTAACAAAATATATTAAACTTGTTAAAGCATCTAACCTAAAATCAGTTGGCAATGGAGAAATTTTATCACTATATAAAATATTGGCTTAACCTTGTTTTTTTGTTATATGGGATTTTAACTTTTTTTTTTTTTTATATAGGATTTTCCCACTTAACACACCCCCTCACATATAGACCGCTTTTGGCCGTATCACATGAATTATTTTGGACAATAGTTGAGGCCTTTTTTAATATACTCTACTACCATGTTAAAGTATCCAACATAAAACCAATTTAACAATAGATTGAGAGGCTTTGTCACTGTAAAACTAACTAAATGTATGGTTGTTCCAATGCATATATGTTGGTTAGGTTCTTGGACAAGGCAGCTGTGGAGATTCAATCAGACAGAGTAAAGGAGTGGGCAAATCCATGGAGATTGTGCACAGTGAACCAAGTGGAAGAGCTGAAATCCATAGTGAGATTACTACAAGTGTGGGCGACGGGGATAGTGTTCTCTGCTGTGTACAGCCAAATGGGCACTCTTTTCGTGCTCCAAGGCAACACAATGGACATTCGCTTGGGCACCACCTCCTTCAACATCCCTTCCGCTTCCCTCTCCCTCTTCGACACCATCAGTGTCATCTTCTGGGTCCCTGTCTATGACCGCCTCATCGTCCCTTTGGCCAGGAGGTAAATTCAACCTCATCATAACAACTGTAAGCTTTAATGGTGCTTCAAATTTGTATCTTTATAACTCACTTATGATATATATATCATATTTTATCTTATCTTATAAAAAAAATGAAGTTGCTCAAATATTGGACAATTTTTTTACTCTTTAATTATAAGATAATTTACTATTTTAATAAGACCTAAATATGTCATTATATATTTAATTAGAGTTTTAATACCATTATAGAAAAAATAATAGCATGGCCCAAGGATTTCTCTTTCGCTCTTTCACCACTCCCAATTTTGCTCGCCTGATTGGTTCTAATTTAGATATTAATGGCTAAAGTATTCAAAACACCTCTACTTTTTAATCCCTTATTATTTGAAGCCTCTTATTTTAATCTTGTGCACTTCCTAATGTGAGAGTGTTGGAAAGTTTGTCCTACTATCCAACAAGCTAACACATTCCTCGTTGGAAAATCCTCACATGGCAGCATATGAGCTTAATTTTGGAACAACATGATTTGTGCTCTATGGAAAAAAAATAAAGAAAAAAACCCATAAATTTTTTTATCTATTCTGGCAAAATTCATGAGTTGTCACTAAAGTTAAAATTTTGCAACATGCCTTTATGTTTACAGCAATGTAAAAAATGTCATCAAACATAAGATTTGATCAATTTATTTATTTTTTAACTTATTAAAACAAATTTTTTTATTAGAAGTTAAAAGTGCAACTTAATACCACAAATAAAAAAGGTAAAGATACATAAATTGACTTGGCTGTTTTACTCTTAAGTTATAAGGATTAAGTATTGAGTTAATTTAATAGTAAAAATATTAAGATGGAGACATAAATAACGCTGCAATTTTTTTTACATTTTTCAATGTTTTAAAATATTAAAAACTATAATAATTACTTTTTCCACATGGCCATCCTTTTTAATATTTTAATGCAAATTTTTATTCTTAGCAACTAAATCTTTTTCTATACTAAATAATAAAGTTTTTACAGTCATTGGATTATTACACTTAAATAATATAGATTTCAAATAAAATTGGTTCTGATCAAAATAATAGAAAAATAAAAATAAGTTATTTTAGACTAAGTCGATTTAAGTTAAAATGAATTGAGCCTAAGCTTTTAATAAATGTTTTAAGGTTCTGTTCAAAATAGAAAAAAAAAAATACATAAGCTAAGTCCACATTTAAAATGAAACTCAAGAAAAAATAAATTTCTTATAATAAGTATAGCACAAATATGGGCCATGATGTGAAAATATAGTCTTGGTAAGTCAGCACTAAGTTTTCCAAAGAGATATAACTATAACTAACTATACATTGCTAAAAAGTTTAACCTTACTCTTGACTTTTAATAAAAACACACTAATTTATATGACGGTTAAACATGCATAAAATATGGTTATCAATTTATTTACCTTTTTAACTTTAAAAATTTTTATCAGAACTTAAAAGCACAACTAAATATCTATGTATATCTATATTTATATCTATGTATAAGAAAAAGTGCAAAGATATAAAGTGATTAATCCTTAAATTATAATTTATTAATTTTCCTTTTAGGTGGTAGGAATTTTTTCTATTTTAAGGATTCTATTTTTCTATAATTGACTAATTATATTATAAGAACAATGGATAATACTAGGTTTTCAAACTTGAGTGATGTGAGGTTTTGTTCAAAATACAAAAAAAAAAAAAAAAAAGACATAAGCTAAGTCCATAGGTAAGACATTCACTTAAGGCTAGGTTTTCAAACCTCAGTGATGTGAGGTTATGCTAAAATAGAAAAAAAAAAAAGACATAAGTTAAGTCCATAGGTGAGCCATTCACTATGAAACTCAAGCAAAAATAATTTTTTTATAATAAGTATGACACAAATATGGGCTGTGATGTCAAAGTATAAACATTGAGTTTTCCCAAAGACATACAACTATAACTAACTATACATTGCTAAAAAGCTTAACCCCACTCTTGACTTTTAATAAAAAAAAAATATACTCATTTATATGACAGTTAAACATGCCTAAAACTCTGGTTATCAATTTATTTACTTTTTGAAATTTAAATATTTTGACCAGAAATTAAAACACAACTACATATATATATATAATAAAAAGTGCAAAGATATAGAGTGGCTAAACCTTAAATTATAATTTATTAGTTTTCCTTTTAGGTACTAGGAATTTTTTTTTCTATTTTAAGGATTCTAATTTTCTATAGTTTACTAATTATATTATAGGAGCAATGGATAAAACTATCGAATAATATATCAAGTACAATAAATATTTTTTGAAACTTAAAATTTCAAATTAACAAATATGGCATACGTTTGTTCTACTATAACTTTTTTCCAACTTAATAAGTATGGCCTTTGAATATAAAATTTTCATCAATTAAGGTTTTTTTCCAACTTGGATAAATATGTGCTATATGAAAGCTTACATATTTGGTCTATCTTAGAGTAATAATATAATTCAAGTATGACTAAAGTATCTTTTATGAAAAAAATAAAAAAAATATAATTGTTGCAAAGGTCATTATGAATATTTTAGAACAAAAATTATTGGCTATTAGAATTAGTTGCTTATACTATAATAAGGGAGCTTTTAGCAGTATTTTCTTTTAATTTTTCATTATTTAAAAATTTTTAAAAAAATTATAAGAATTATTTTTTCCACATGGTCATCCCTTTTAATATTGTAGCATAATTTTTTATTCTTGGCAACTAACTCTTTTTCTATGCTAAATAGTATTAGAATATTTTTTATTTTTTATTTTTTTTAAAGCCAATCAAATTGTACAAGTTGTATCAAATTAGAAGTAATTTTTGTTTGACTATTATATTTCATGGAAAAGGCTCATAGCCTGAAAATAGTTTTGGAGTTTTTAAGATATGAAATTAATAATTTTATGATCCAATTGCAAGTTTTTATTTTATCTGAGATTAAGCATAATAAAGAGAAGAGTTTGGTGGCTATATGTTCAAAAGTCATAATTAAATTACATAATTTTATATCCTCATGTTGGATTTAACCACATGGAGGATTATATGATAAAGGAAGAAATTGGAGGATTGTTAGGAGAACATATAATAAATTTTGGTTTGAACAAGAAAAATCCTCAACATATACTCTACGTATTGGATCCAAATATTATTCATTTTTATCCAAAATATATTTTTATTGAAATTTTTTTTTTTATTTTCATAATGCTAAATTCCTATACAATCATATTTGACATTGATGCACAAAATTCTTCGAATATGAAACAGATTTTGAAAATTTCTAATTTTTTGAAAAAACTGTATTGTTATATTTAGTTTAATAAGTTAATATTTTTATTTATTTGATTAATCAAAATTTTAATGTATTTGTAATATTTAAAATTTAAACACATTTTTACCATTTGCAAACTCTTTATATTAGGAAAATAAGATTAGTATTTGAAAAGGAAAAATAGAAAAAGATTAGTAATTATTTTCTATAAGTTTTTTATGGAAAAAAACTAAAAATGCTACTAAATTTAAAATTTTATGCCAAACATGTCTTTAATTTATACGGTTATTAAATATGCCTAATAACATGATATTTATCAACTTATTTACGTTTTAAACTTTGTATATTTTTATCAAGCACTAAACCTGCAACTTAATATATGTATATATCTATATTTATATCTTTATATAATAAAAAGTTCAAAGATATAAAGTGACTAAACCTTAAATAATAAGTTATTAGTTTTCCCTTTTAGCTACTATGAATTTTTTTCTATTTTAATGATTCTATTTTGCTATGATTGACTAATTATATTATATGAATAATTGGTAAGACTAGACTTCCAAACCCCAGTTATGTGAATATAATTTCTAAATTAATTGGTAAGTGTAAATCACCCTAAAAGATAAAAACTATACAAGACATGACATCGATCTTTGGAACAATTATATTGACTCAACCATAAAATAGAGAATGTGCATAGATTTGAAAACTTGGGGTGAGTGTATTACATGTCATTTCAAAAAACTTAAGTTTACCTGCCAAGTTTATACTTTGACATCATAACCCATATTTGTGTCATACTTATCAAACAAATTCATTTTTGCCTTAAGTTTCTTATTGAATATCTCACATGTGACTTAGCACATGTCATTTTCTGTGTTTTAAACAGAACCTCGAAACATTTATTTAAAACATGACTTATATCTCTTGAAAAAGTCAAAGTTATGTTAATACATTAATAATAAATCTATTTAATTGTTTAAGCCAACTAATATAAGATTTTTAGTTTAAACATTAGTTTTTTGAATCCAAAGTATAAAAGCTTAAATAAAATTAACTAACTTATTTTTTGGTAAATATATAATATCATTAAGTCTATTAAATTAAAATATTTTCCTAAGGATTAAAAGAAGTTTTAACATCTTTGATAAGATATTAAATGTACAAGAAATAAATTTTTACAAGTACTCTAACATCACAAATAAAAAAAAATTTATTAGTTTTTGCAATCAATATTACCTATAACATATGCTACATTATATTATTATTATTATTATTATTATTATTATTATTATTTATAATAAACAGAAATCAAATACAATGAGCAATCTATTATAATGGATGGTGCAAGTGAGGATAGTTACAATGAAATATTATAATAAAAACTATGTAAAAAATAGAAAAATGAAACTAATAATTGCTACTATTTATTTTGAACAATATAATTGAAATAGAGTTATTTAATTTAAAACTAGGTATTTTGATTTACGTGCAACGCACGTATACAATTACTAGTGTATATAAATGTTACTAGTGCAGGTTCACAGGCCACAAAAATGGATTCACTCTGCTACAAAGAATGGGAATCGGCCTGGCCATCTCCATCTTCGCAATGCTAGCAGCAGGAACCTTAGAGCTCATCAGACTGAGAGAGGTCGGAAAGCACAACTCACTACAAGAAAATTAGTTTTTTGTCATAGGGTTTCTCATCACTATAAATGGGGATTTTCGACACAAAATGATTTTTGTGACAAATTTGGTGGCGTCACAAAGACGTCACAAATAATTGGGTCACAAATGTTAACTGTGACTCATTTTTTTCACCTAACAAAATATATGATTTTAGTTACGAAATAAGTTGTAACTGAGCCTCAAACACCTATGACGAGAGTGTTCGACACAAGTGATCAAGAAGTATTTGTTACAATAATCTTGTCACAAATTAAAATTTTTTTTAGTGACACTAGTACTCGACACCAATTTCTTAATTATTTGTGTCAAAAATGCTCAACCACTTTTGGCTTTACAACTACAACTATGTATTTAGTAACTAATGAAACATTCTTTTGTGATGACTTTCTATTGAGCAGACACAAAAATGAAAGACATGTGTGACTTTAATAATTAGCGTCACTGATAAGTGTATCATTAGTCTCAAATAATAGAGATAAAATGATAATCTCTTAGTCACAGTATGTGTCGCACAATCATCACATTTCTGTAGTTGCAATGTCATCAATAGACCAATTTAACATATAATCTAGATTTATCTTGATGGTGGAATCATATACAATTTTTATATCACCCAAAAAGCGTCATACGACATCTACATCAAACTCTTCCAGGCTTACAAGTAAAATGCCAAAATGGAAGAGGAAAATAAGGTATAAAAATTTTTGAAGAAATGAAACACCTCAACTAGTCAAGACAAGAACATTGCAGGTGCATTAGGAACCTTAATATGGGAAGTTGACACTGCCCAAACAACAAAAGGCCCTTTATTTGAGCATACAAATGAAGACCTGCAAGCAAGCTGCATAAAAAAAAAGAAAGACTTATGGCTCATGAAAATTCCTTGTTGCCTTCATTGCCACTTTAGGATTCAAGTGCTCATGTATAACGCCACCTTCTTGATAGTAACCCTCACTGCAAATTTAGCCAGCCGTTATGATCTGACAATTTAGGATTCAAGTGCTCATGTTCTACCTAAAAGATTTTATTGGTCTCAAGGAAAAAAACAAAAATGGTGAAAATTTGAGCAAGAACTCAAATACAAGTATTTCACTTTTACAGTTGGCAAAAACAACAATCTTAAAAAGAACATCTCTCAGAACTTAAAGAAAGTGTACTAAGCTGATGCTACTTACCTCAACAGAAAAGTGCAAATCCTTACTTGTGCTTACAACTGACCTGAACTCAATCTGCAACTCAGGATTTACAGTCCCCATAAGAACAAGAGAAACCAAGCAAAAGCCTCAAGTATAGACAACTTTTAATACAACCCTATCCTTACTTTTGACCCACATCTACGTCCAATTTCTTGCAAGACACTTATTGACAAATGAGAAGGTAGCTGATTCAACTTTCCACCATCATTTTGATTTTCTCATCAAATTCTCTAGTTAACAAATGTCATGTTGCAGAAAGAGAACAATGAGTAAACAGTGTATTGTGTGGATACATAAGTGAATAATTTCCACATAAATTGCTTACATCTTACTTGAAAAAACATCCCCTCACATTGAATGCAACAGTTCCTGCCACACAAACGACTGGAACAGCATTTGCTGTCTGATGAAGGGAGCAACACTGTTTAGTTTCAACAGAGAGAATGATAGTATAGCTCAAACATTTAAGCACCCAAAAGCTAACTTCATACCTCCGCTTGGGGAGCGTACTAACTTTATTGTTAGCAATAAAATAAAACAGAAAAGTTGAGTACCCCTTAGAAGTTTTTCATGTGTATACCAGTGCCCTGTGTTGAAGATGAGAACATCTGCAGTTTTGTACCTCTGAAATGTTTGTTCCATTACATCAAGGTGAAGAGTTTCCTTCTTCTTTCCTTTCAAGTCAGTGGCTTCCCCTTATTGAACAAGGAAGTTTGATCGAAAAAACTCAATCGAGCAGTTATAGTCCTATACAATAAATTAGGCAACATCAACAGCCAAGAAAAGAGTTTTCAGTATTGAAGGGCATACAACTTTCAAGACAAATTAAGGAAAGAGTTTTCAGTATTGAAGGGCAAAAACAAAGGAATGACATACTTTGAAAATAAACGAGTAGGAACCCTCTACAGACTGGAATGAACCCAGAATAGTTGAACCCTCTACATTTGAATTGAAGCAATACATACAGGAATTCACATTTGCAATGGTCGGATGAACAACTCACTATATCTTTCACCACCAGGATGTCATTTTGCGAGATGATTGGCCTTCCTACTATGATTTCAAGTAAGATTACTCCTATATCGTAGATGTCATTCTTGTCTTCATGATTTGCTCTGTAACTCCTATGATAAATGGAAACTTTTTTATCAACATTTGTAGCTTCAGGTGCAGAGCAAAGTTTATGCATCATGTGAAATTAACTGCTCACCTCATCTGACTCTGACTAGTATTAGCTCTTGACCCATAAGTATAAGCATCAGCACCCACCTGAAAACCGATAGATAGGAATTACTTCACCAAAAAACTGAACAGAAGGAGAGAGAGAGAGAGATTTTGTTGCTTGTTCATACCATGTCGCTGTTGTCATCTAAAAGGGGAAGGGTAGTGCTGATTTTGACATGAAGATTTTGATCGAGTAAAACATCTGTTATCTTGACGTTATTTGGAAATATACCAGGCACAATTCCTGTATGAAGGAATTGGATTGCTTTTGCCACACTGATTGCAGCTGTTATTCTTTGTGTCCAGTCAAGCTTCTTCTGTTTATGTGATTTTTCTGCCAAACCAAATTATTATGGAAAGGGCATTTCAACTGTAAAAAGCCAAAGAGATTGGTGATAAAATGCAAATCATAGTTTACAAAGGCAGAAATCACCTTTGCAGGAGATCCAGCTTCTCAGAGTGCCACTAGGAACAAATTCAAATATGAAATGTAAGACGTGGACACTTGAATCATCTGAGCAGCATTCAAAGCAATGTCCAAGAGCACTAACAAGATGACAGTGTCTGAGCTTCGAGACAAGCTGAACATGCTCTATCTGACGTGTATACGCCTGTGAGTTTTGCCGTTTTCTCAATTTCATGCTTCTAATAGCAACAAGATAGCCATCTGCAAGTACCTGATAATTCATAAATGTCTCAATCAACTCTACAGACTGGAATGAACCCAGAATAGTTTATTGGTACCTGAAAAGCATCTCATCATTTCAAGCTGATAGTTAGCTCCATCGGCTTCAATCTCCTCATTTTTATACCAGTCATTTTTCACTGATGGCATCAAAAGAGAAAGGCGGCAAGAGCTGGAACAAGAAATAAAGCCATATAAAACCCAGATTAAGATGTTGGAACTTCATCATGACAAGCACAAGAAATAAACCAGCTACAAGTAACATAAAATGAGAAAAGGTACCACTTGTCTGACTCAAGTACATGGAATAGATGAAACAGCCATAAACAAAATAGAAAATTAAAAGCTAAATAGTCTAATGACAAATACCCTAAATATGAAAACTTAAATGGATAAACATAGAACTAATTTTTATGGCCACTATTATAATTATTCAATTGTGGAATGTAAATAGCAAGTTGTTGTTGAATCATTTCCGTCATCTCTTGCTGTCGATTAACACGTTCAGCTTCGCGTTCGGCATTTTGCGTCTCAAGCAGTGCTCGCTGAGCATCAAGCTCTTCTTGGAGCTTACGGTTCAATTCCTCTTGTTCTATTGCTTTTCCCCGTAAATTTTCCACCTCCTGCTCTAAATTTTCAGCATGTCTCCTTGCAGCCTCAGCTTTTTCATGAATTCTTTGTCTTTCTTGTGTGCTTGATGAAATTGTTTTGATGCCCATCCCTCGTAGATATCCAGATTTTTTCCCTAAAGCAAGACTAAAGTGCTGAACCAATGGTTGAGGTGAAGCTGCAATAACATCAGCTTGAGTTTGTTCCACTTCTTGAAGATGATTCTATGAGAATCCATAAAAAAAAACAATGGGTCAATATTTATGTTTGCATGTGTACATATAATAAAATATAGCAACGAAATTTATCTTTATATAAACTAGTAAAACCTATGAAATACCAATATGGCATCTTCACTAGTCGATGAGGAAGCTCCAGCTTTTGTCTTGTGCGTTGCCTTCCAAAGTTCCACCCCATTAGGCCATTCATTGTTTCCTGATTTTTTTTTTCTTTTTTTTTTTTAAACAAGAAACAATGAAATTTAAATAGTATTTCAAACTACACCAAATAAAAAGTGGGGAGCCAACTTAAATATACCATATCATAAGCTGTTTGGATTATGGAACGGGTGCCTGTAGAGGATCCAATTTCTGCTTTGCTTTTGTTTGTTTTGTTTTTAGTACTAGCCAACTACATAAAATAGAATACAACAAAATAGAACTTAAAAAGGAATCAGTTGCATCAATAAAAAGATGAATTATAAAAACAACTATTTGTTACCTTGAACTTCTCCGTTTCCCATTTATTTTCAATTAGCCATTTCCAATCACCTTCATCAACATCCTCTGGGCAATTCTTATTTTTCAAATATGAAGTGTGCAGCCTGTAAAGTCTGTTCTTGTATTGTTCATTAACTTGATGCATCACAAAGTTTTTGAGATTTTCAGACAAGTTTAATTTCTCCTGTCAAATGATAATGTCAAAACAAATATGGAGGAAATATGTAATCAAAGTCCAATACACACAAAACTCAGTTATCCAAGTATGACAGTAGTAAATACATGACTGTAAGTACCTTCAAAATAGTCCAGATAACTTGTTTGTCGATCTCAGGAATATCACCCCAACTTTTCACTTTCAATGGAGCATATTGTCAAACACATATAGTTACCTCAGACTTGAAATCAGCAGCATCTTCTCCACAAACCTTCCCAAATTGAAACTGAAGATCAAGTGGTTCACCTCTTTCTTTTTTCCTAGCAAGGGCCTCATTTCTTGTAGGCCCTCGCACGCGTTTTCTTCTGTTACTAGGGCCAGCTGCATCAGAGCCGTAAGGGAGTGCTGCCATTCTCTCCTCTGTTACAAACATGCACATTTTTACAAATCTCGTTACAGCTTAAAAACACTAATCAACACATATGTCATCTTCATTTATAAGTAACGGCATCTCTTCAAGACTCAATGAAAAATAAAAAAAATACATGCACTATAAAGATAACGAAAAATGAAAACCCAATTGCAAATAAACAAAGATTCATAATCAACCCTAGAAATCAAGAACGAATGCATCATGAAGTACTAAACGGCATCAAAACACTCGGCAATAAACTACTGACCACTTCAAATGCTTTCTGTGGGAATAAAAGTGGTGTGGACGACTGAATAGGTTCCGCATATATATATACTGGCTGGAAATTGCTTCCCATTAAAACTATGGCGCTCAAAATTGGAGGGAATTGTGTGAACCAAATACAAGGGGGGAACCAAATTTGCTTTCATTTTTTGCTGGACGATTTGACTAGGGAGCAAAAATTAATAGGAATTATCTTTCCAGAAATGAAAAGAAATTATCTTTCCAATTCCATCTTACCTCATATCCGGAATCTTCGCTTTGCTCCTGATCTGATTTGTGTCCATCTTCTCTTGCCATGAATAAAATTGAAGAAAGGTCTTGAAACATCCATTTCGGACTAGATGATCCCAGCAAACAATACCCATGGCTGGTGAATTTGTCTACCGTTTGGTCGAAGCCGGTGTCGGGAGTTGGACTCTCTCCAATTTTAGCCGACTTTGTTTGGAAGAAAACATAAACGAAAATGTGGGCAGTCAGACGGTCTCTAATTTTAACCATGACTCTTTTTTTTATTGGCAAACAATACCCATGACTCTTCATTTTTGTGCTTTTTTTATTTTGCTGTTATCTCTACATTATTCGAATAGTTATATATTGCCAAGTCTTTTATTTCACATAATTTTGGTTTTTGGGCTGAACGGAGAAGACGACTTCTCTCTTTCTTTGTGTTCATTAAATGGCTCTTAATACATGAAATATTTTTATTCTAAAGTCCAAATTAAAAAAAATGTTTCAAAGCATTTTTTGTAACAAGTAAATATTATTTATTAATTTATTCTTTTAGACAGCTTAATAAAGTATTTATTAATTTATTCTTTTAAAAAACTTAATTAACTAAAAGATTATCTTTTGATGATGAGTCGGCCACATGGCCTTTTTATTTTTTTATTGTTACCTGATGAGACCCGAGCTCTACATATTAACTCATACCATTAAATAATTAAAAACAAAACCCTTGTGCACTGCGTTTTGTTTTCAATTGGTTTGCCACGTGTGTTTTTATTTCTCCAGGTTAAAACTTGATAGAAACAAAAGCCGGAGTCTGTCTTGCGGTGCCGAAACAAAAGCGTCTCACATCCGTCGGCCCTCTTTCTCTCCCATTCAACAAAAAAGAAGAAGCAACGTTTCAACAAACTTGCGCTCACTTGCGAAACAGTCTTTTCAGGTTTGATTAAGTTTTAAGCTTCGTGTTCGTCAATTTATATATACAAAATTGGAGAGTCAGGTGGTTTCACCTGTATGAATTCGTGGAATTTTAGATGATTATATGTCAATACTTAGGTAAAATTATCAAGGTTTTTATAGTTTCAATTCATAGAACAAAACAAACGGATTGTTCTTTTTAAAAGAATGGTGCTAGTGAGAATTAGTAAAAGTTTAGGCAAATAATTATGATAGTTGTTTCCACGACTTGAAAACCATTAAGCTCACGCTTAGCCACAACAAAAGAACCTCATACCAAATTATTGTTTGTTTTTATTTTTACAGGATGAATAAAAGTTGGATCAACATTGACAGAAGGCTTCCTGAGTATGAGAAAGGTGTAGAGGAATTTCTAAAAATGGCTTTTGACGGGCTTGATAATGGTAGATTACGTCGTTGTCCATGTAGGAGGTGCAAGAACAACCTTTTCAAGAGCCGTAACGTTATGTTTGAACACTTGATTACACATGGTATGGAAAAAGATTATAAGCAATGGCATCATCATGGTGAGCCAATTCAGGTATCTACTCCAGAAGATGATATGGATGATTCAGAATCTGATGGAATGCATGAAATGTTACATGATATTGAACATGCTGAAAACATTAATTTTAATGAAGGTTTTGAAGCTGGAGAAAGTAGTAATGCTAGTTCAACTGGTCCGAATGAGGAAGCTAATAAGTTTTATAAATTACTTGAAGATGCTGAACAAGAATTATATCCCGGATGTGGTAACTTCTCAAAATTATCTTTTGTGGTTCAAGTACTGAATATAAAATGTCTTTATGGTTTGAGTGGTAGAGCGATTGATGCCATCTTTTCGTTGTTATCGAAAGCATTTCCAGCTGGAAACAAGGTGCCTTCATCATATTTGGATGCCAAAAACATTCTCAAGGATTTGGGTTTGCATTATGAGAACATTGATGCCTGTGTAAATGATTGCATCTTGTATCGTGATAAGTATGTTAGTGCACTATCTTGTCCTGTATGTGGTGCCTCCAGATGGAAAAATACACAGAAACAAGTGCAAGGTAAAAGAATTCCACAAAAGATTTTGCGGTACTTCCCACTAACCCCAAGGTTGCAAAGGCTATACGTGTCTCCAAAAATTGCAGAGGAAATGAGATGGCATAAAGAAAAATTGCCAAATGACCAATATATGAGGCATCCTGCAGATTCTTTAGCATGGAAAGATTTTGATAATAAACATCCTGCCTTTGCCGCTGACTGTCGTAATGTGAGGTTAGGGCTTGCAACTGATGGATTTAACCCTTTTGGAAATATGAGTACCTGTTATAGTGTGTGGCCAGTGGTGATGGTTGTATATAACTTACCTCCGTGGATGTGCATGAAGAGTTCTTATTTTTTCATGTCATTACTTATCCCTGGTCCAAAAGCTCCCGGTAATGATATTGATGTGTATCTACAACCATTAATTGATGAGCTAAAATATCTATGGGAACATGGAGTCGAGACGTATGATGCAGCATTGAAATGTACTTTTCAATTACATGCGGCAGTTTTATGGGGTATCCATGATTTTCCAACATATGCTGTATTGTCCGGATGGAGCACTAAAGGTTATTTAGCTTGCCCTTGTTGCAACATGGATACATGTTCACTTAGGCTCCCTAATGGAAAAAAGAATTGTTATATGGGTCATCGGCGTTTTTTACCACTTGACCATCCATGGAGAAATGATGCAAAATCATTTGACGGTGAAGTGGAACACCGAATGCAGCCAAAACAATTATCAGGCAGTGATGTGGTTGAAAAGTTAAAAGCATTCAATCCGGTACTTTTTATTTTAATCCTTTTATTCATTCTTTATATAAACTTGCCCTTTAAATAAAATTTGGTGCTACCAAAGCTAATTATATACATTTTTCTTCATATCTTTTTCTTTTTTATGTACACAGGTAACATTTGGCAAGAAAACAAAAAGAAAAAGAGGGGAGGACAATCTACCCGGCAATTGGAAAAAGAAGAGCATATTTTTTGAATTGCCATATTGGTCAACCCTCATGATAAGGCACAATTTAGACATCATGCACATTGAGAAAAATGTGTGTGATAGTTTGCTGGGAACATTATTGAATATTCAAGGTAAGACAAAAGATACCCTTAGTGCTCGATTTGATCTACAATATATGGGTATAAGGCCAGAACTTCATGCAACTCAAGTAAGTGATGAGAAATATTCTTTTCATCAGGCATGTTACACAATCCCAGTGAATAAGAGGAAAACTTTCTGTTCTTTCTTGGCTAATATAAAGGTGCCAGATGGGTATTCTTCTAATATATCTCGATATGTGAAGGTTGATGAGTGCAAAATATTTGGAATGAAATGTCATGATTGCCATATTTTTCTACATCGTTATCTTCCATTGGCAATACGAGGGGTTTTGAGGAATGATGTGTGTGAGGCATTAATAGAACTGAGTACTTATTTTAGAAAGTTGTGTGCTAAGAAAGTCAACAGGGAAGATCTTGAGGCACTTGAGAAGTCAATTCCTTTGACTCTATGCAAGTTAGAGAAATTGTTTCCTCCTTCTTTTTTTGACATAATGATGCATTTACCTGTTCACTTAGCTACTGAAGCTAAAATTGCTGGTCCAGTTCAGTATAGATGGATGTTTTCTGTTGAAAGTTATTTACGAATACTGAAATCATTTGTGAGGAACAAAGCTCGTCCAGAAGGATCAATTGCTGAAGCTTACATTGTGCAAGAGTCTGTAACATTTTGTTCTAGATACTTGCATGGAGTTGAAACACATCTGAATCAGGTCGGTAGAAACTATGAGGGAGTTAATGATGTGCCAGCTACGAGATTTCAGATATTTTCACAGGCTGGTAAGCAGTTACGTGGAAAAAAATATGGAGAGTTAAGCATGGTTGAATGGGAGCAAGCTAGGAATTATATATTAAAGAATTGTGGTGATATTGCAGATTATATCAAGTAAGTGAAGTTTGTTAGTTTTTATGGTTAACTATTATACCTACTGCATTTTTATGTTTATTACTTAATATTTCCATTTATTTCACATCATTATCCCATAGGTTGCATAAAGAGAAGCTTCAGAAGGAGCGAATATGTAACATAGAAGACAGGCATGAGAAGGAATTTTTTCAATGGTTTAAAAGCCAGGTAAGTAATTCAAATCATGTGTTATTCTTATTACACTTTATTTGGCATGTAAGTATTTTTTTCAATTGTTGCTCATTATTGTTTACACTTGACGAATGTTCTTTTACATCATAACTTGGCCTTCATTATTTTCTAATTAAAGACATTAATATATATATATATATATATATATATATATATATATATTACTTTGTCTAGGTTTTTCAATTAAAAGAGGAACGAAATGAAGCAGTTGATGACGAATTACTTGCATTAGCCTGTGGCCCCGATAGGAGAGTTTGGCACTACACCAGTTATCTTGTTAACGGTTGGAGATTTCGCATAAAGGAACAAGATCTCAATTTGAAGACACAAAATAGTGGAGTTCTAGTTAAAGGAGATGAGAGTACAGGTACCATTGATTATTTTGGTACTTTAACAGACATCATTAAAGTAGAATATCCTTGTGGATATAGTGTAGTTCTATTCAAATGTGATTGGTGGGATGTGTGTCACAAAGGAAGAGGCTACAAGGAAGATAAATATGGATTCATACTTCTCAATACAACTCGTCAGTTAAATACAAATGAGCCCTATGTGCTAGCAACTCAAGCAGAGCAAGTGTACTATGTTAAGGACATAGAAGACCCAAATTGGCAAGTTGTGGTGAAAACAAAGCCTCGAGATTTGTATGATATCCCTTATGAAGAAGCTGAGACTGAAACTGACCCTTGTCAAGAAAATGAGGAAATTGGCGGAACATTTTCTGAACATGTCGAGAATGTTGAAGTTGGGGCATTGCTAAATTCATCTGAGTTGGTTAGTGTAGCTGTTCAAGCACCTCCTATTGCCCAAAACTCTGCATCAGAGGATATTTGTGAAACCGATGAGGAAGATGAATTATTGTTTTATGATAGTAGTGATGATGATCCTGGTGATAATGTTACAGAAGATGATCTTGACGATGATTTGTGATTTCATAACTATTATTTGGTGAATTTTATAATCTTTATTTCGTTTATATGATTACTTGCTATGGATATTAGTTTTTTTTTATAAATAGTAGGCTTTTTACAAATAATAATGTGGTGTTTTACAAATAATAATGCAATGAGAACACTTGCTATTGACTTACAATTGTTATGATACTTGTTTCTCACAAAAAAGTTAGAGTTGTTATGATACAAATATTCATCACCAAAAGTATCATAAATTGTGACTCATTCAATGCTAGTCACTGGTAATTAGTTCTCCAGTGTCAAAGTTTTAGTAACCTTTGTATGGCCGTCACTTATAATAATTGTTGTGACCAAAGAGTTGATGGTCACAAAAAAGTAATATCAATTGTCACAAAATTATTGGGTAGTCATAAATATGTTACTTTTAGTGTCAAATAAGAGTGACGACTACCCTTTTCGCCACTCTATAATAACCGTATGGATAGTTGTGTCAAACTACTTCGTATTGTCACTAAAACTACTACTTTTTGTGACAAATATAGCTATGATCATTAAAAATTCGTCACTAAAAATTGTATTTCTTGTAGTGACTACTACAACCTGAAGCACATCCCCATCTCAATCTTCTGGCAAGTGCCGCAGTACTTCATCATAGGCTGCGCTGAGGTGTTCACCTTCGTGGGCCAAATAGAGTTCTTTTACGATCAGGCGCCCGACGCCATGCGCAGCCTTTGCTCGGCGCTCTCTCTCACCACCGCCGCACTAGGGAATTACATGAGCACGTTGCTTGTCAATGTTGTGACCGATGTGAGTGCCAGAAATGGAGGGCCTGGATGGATTCCTGATAATTTGAACTATGGCCAGCTTCACTACTTCTTCTGGCTCTTGGCTGCTCTAAATGTCGTTAACTTGGGATTTTTTCTGTTGATTGCCAAGTTTTACACTTATAGGAAACCAATAATTTCTACTAACTGACTTCGAATTCATACCTTGTTTGATTCCTTTGATGAAGGGAGGTGAACATTTTTCTCTCATTTTTATTTTAAGCCAATAATATTTTTTTAGTATTTTTTCCCCTAAAACCCTTTGCTCCCTGAACTTTACTAACTTGGAAGTTTTAACTCAGGTTTACTCACCCATCAAAATTTTGAAATTAGTAATTAGTACCTTTTATCGCTCATCCTATTTAAATGGTTGTTCAAGTTATATGATGACACTCATAAACCTCCAGTTCTATGAAATAAGTTGGGTACTTGAATTAAATGAATCATATTTTGGTACAAAATACCTAGTTGGATTATGTTATACAGGTTTAGTGATTCATTGAATTACTTGTATTAAGAACATTGAAATAAATAATCAAAATAATATAAAATTCAAGTTAAATGGTTAATTAGTCCTTCGTCTTCCATTTTATCTTTATTTTAGCTATCATGTAACTTAAACATGCGTTTAAGTGAGCGGAAAGGATAAAAGGTACCAATTTCTAAAATTTTATAGATGAATAAACCTAAGTTAATATTCAAAAAGTAAAAGGTCCAAGTTGACAAAGTACAGAAGTAAAAGAATCTCTAGACCTTTATTTTTTTTGGGTTGCAATGCTCTTTGCTTTGCCTTGGTTCGGGTGTGAGTGTTGACGTCTTCAAACTTGATCAATGAGGTAGCTAATTTTTCCAAAACTTTGATTAGTAAACAGTCTAAATGTAATTACAGTTTATTATGATTATTTTTTTTTAATCAACTTTAGTTTATGTCTAGAAATGGCACAATACTAGTAGTTTCAATTTATAACTATGTGCCATATAAATGTTGTTGGGAACCTATGACATGATATTGTATGCCAAGTATGTATCATAGACATAGCTTATTAAGATCTGACGTAAAAACCTAACTTTTTCTTTTGTTGAAAAATTCAATTTATAACTATGTGCCATATAAATGTTGTTGGCAACCTATGACATGATATTGCATGCCAAGTATGTATCATACACATAGCTTATTATGATCTGACAAATAACCCAATTTTTTCTTTTGTGGAAAAATTCAATATATAACTATGTGCAACATAAATGTTATTGGCAACCTATGACATGATATTACATGCCAAGTATGTATCATACACATAGCTTATTATGATCTGATACAGAAACCCAACTTTTTCTTTTGTGGGAAAATTTAATTTATAACTATGTGCCACATAAATGTTGTTGGCATGTCAAGTATGTATCATTCACATAGCTTATTATGATCTAACACAGAAACCCAATGTTTTCTTTTATAGGAAGATTTAATTTATAACTATGTGCCACATAAATGTTGTTGGCAACCTATGACATGATATTACATGCCAAGTATGTAATGCCCGGACAATCCAAAGTGATTAGGTCCCGGGTTAAATGGATTTGGAGCATAAGAATTTTTCCTTAATCGGGAATTTAGCTCAATTAAATTGAGAAGACAATATGGCATGTGCATAATTGAGTGTTGAACGTCTTAAAAATAAGCTTGGCTTAGGCCAAGAGAAATAGCAATGAAAATGGTGATTTTAAAAAATGAGGGACTAAATTGAACAAGGGGATTTTTAGTGGTTGGGCTCAATTGCCCAAAATTAGAAAGTTGGAGGACTAAAGGGGGAATTATGCCATTTTAATGGCTTTGGATGCCTTAGCCAGCCATGCCCCTCCAATTCCCAATATTTTATGTCACCTTCCTCCAAATCCTATTATTTTAATCCACCTCCCATCCTTAGTCATCACCTTGGATTCTTTCTTCACCTACTTTTGACTTTTTCTACCAAACTTACACAAAAGTCTTCCAATTAGTCTTCCATCCATTAAATCTTGTCTCCCACTCATTTCAAACACATTATTAATTTCCTATTATTTTAATCCACCTCCCACCCTTAATCATTACCTTGGATTCTTTCTTCACCTACTTTTGACTTTTTCTACCAAACTTACCCAAAAGTCTTCCAATTAGTCTTCATCTCTTTTAATCTTGTCTCCCACCTTCCAAGCACATTATACACTCATTTTCCTTCCCATATGGCTGGCCATTACCTTCCCACACATTAAAACATAATCACTCCACTCATTCAAAGCCATTTGCTCTCAAACTCTCTCATTCTCTCTCCATTTTCTTCCATACCAAGTCTCATCATTCCAAACACATTTCCAACTCTTTTCTCATCCAAATATTCGTCCATAGCTAGAAATAATCATTCCTCAAATTAAAACCAAGTATTCTTGGTTGAATTCAAGCTCTAAGACCATAAAGAGCAAGAATCAGATGAAGAATTCAAAGAAAACCAAGGAGGAAAATTTGGCCATTTCCATTTCTTGGAGGTTTTAAGCTCTACTCAAGGAACTCTTTGTGTGATTGAGTTTCTAAGTTCATTAGAAGCAAGAAATCAAGAAGAAGCTTGAAGAACATCAAGCACAATAAATGGGCGTTACCTCTTCTGTGAGGTTCTGTAAGTGTACACCAAGTGTTCTTGGTATTTTGTGTTATTTGGGTTAATCACCAAGATTTCTTGGTATCTTATGGTTACTAATAAAATTCGGCCCATCTTGGTTCTTATGCTAGAAAACAATTTCTAGAGTCAACAAGCAAGGAAAACGAAGGAAAATAAGCTTATAAAGCTTTCGGTGTTGTGGGTAAGGATTCCTATACTCACTTTATTGCATGGTATAATTCCATGGCCTTTTTATGTGAGTATTCGGGCCCCTAGGTGATGGTCAAAGAACCATGTGATCCTAGGAGTGCTAAGAGGGCTTAAGTTATGTTATTGCTTCGGCAATTCTGTTTTGCTCATGAGCTAAGTTAAGTAAGCAAGCATTATGGGCTAGGAGTTAAGGCGGCCACCTTAATTCCTATGCTAAGTGAGCTCTCCGAAAACATTAAGTATATGAAATTAATGAACTAAAACTTGAGGGATGCTTGCTGCCCTTCTGTGAACAAAGTGTTAAGTGGCGTGTGTTTGTGTGCTTCTTTGATTTGTTGTGCATGCTAACCCCCGATTATGATATTATTGCTATATGCATGTATCTTTTTGTTTTCTTTGTCTTTATGTTTCCTTTGCAGGAATAAGGATTATTTTGCCATTACATTCTTGGCATATGTTAGGCCTTGGAGGCCATAAGTTAGGCATTGGATGCCACGGAATCCTTATTGAGTTTTATAACTCACCCGCCCTACTCTACTTTTGTAGGTAAAGGTTTGCTTGAAAGATCAAGCTAAGAGTCTTGAGTACTCTTTCTGTATTCTAAGGTTGGATTTGTGTATGGTATTGCTCAAAATATTCTAAGTATTCTAAGTATATAAGCTGCTTGTAAACAAGCTAAAAAAATGTGGACTTTCTGTGCAGGACTTGAAGTCTTAGAATTGTGGGAACAAGGTCTATTAAGGTGGAAATTTGTGTTCCATGGCTTTGTGAATTTATGGGTTGCTTTTAAGCATGTTTTTGTTGGTCTAACTTTAGTGACCAAATTATGGACTTAGCTAAAATTTGGCCAAAACTTGGCTTTGGGCTTGTATTATGGACTTGGACATTTTCGGGTATTTTTATTGCTTGGTGGACTTACCAAGGCCCATGCATGAATTTATGAGTTATGTTTTCATGAAATTTGAAGCATGTTGAAATTGGGCTTAAATAAGAACTTGAAAATTTTGATTTTATTCTTGGTTAATTTTGGTCCATATGCATGTTAAGTACTAAAAGGCCCATAAGCCCATGTCTATGTTAAAAGCATGCAATGTTTGGCTATGTATGCTCATTTAGTAAAGAACATGCAAGTAAACTTAGAAAAAGCATGAAATTGGATGCTTGTGTAAAGTTTGGCTAATAAGAAATTTAAGTGCACATATGTGAATTAATACATGCCTAAGCATTAGTTGCATTTAAAGGCATTAAGTGTTTATGTGCACTAGTGAACTCCAAAACGCATAAGCATGCAAAGCATATGCATGAAAATAAGTTTTTAAACTTAAGTTGGTGTTTTAGTTGCCATGCATAATCTTGGCTAAGCTCGGTAAAGACCATGAAAATGAACACATGAAATCCACACGGGTGCTAGCTTGTTTCTGAGAGCACTTCAACTTAACCTTAATTAAAGAACTTAACGAGCTAGTACCGATAAGTATCCTGGGGTTCGTGCCTATAAGTCTTAGTGAGTTTTAAAAGCCCCTTCTGTGTAATGAAAACTTCCGCTGCATGTTTTAAGTAATCAGGCCCAAATGGGCCAGGGGCAGTTTAGGGCACGACAGCTTGGTATCAGAGCACAGTTGCTCTTAAGGACCAAAGTTTTGGTCTATGATTCTTAGTATAGACTTGTTCCCACATAGGTTAAGTCCACTAATGAATATTTATGAATATTGAGCAATTGTGTGCCTTGCTTGTTGTTAATTCCAGGATGAGAACCAGAAATACGAACCGAGGCCGAAATGAAAGTGAAACTTCCCATCAGGGGAATGAAAATGCTGGCTTTGTGCCAGAGGCCCAAGTCAGGCCTTCTGAGCTCATAAGGGCTAATGTTACTGGGCCTAGCATTGATGCCCAAGAAAGAAGAGAGGCAAGAATGGAAGCAATGATGGAAGCTATGCAGGCCAATATGGCCCAATTAGCAGCTAGCATGCAGATTCTGGCAAGGGGTCAAGCCCAAGTCCCAAAGCCTACTGGGCAACAAAGAGAGCCACCAATAAGAAGGAGGCTAGGAAAAGAACCTATACTCGATGATCAAGCCAGTGAAAATGGTGATGATGAGGATGAAGAAAGGAGAAACCCAAGAGCTAGAAGGATAAGATCTGAGATTAGACAAGAACTGAGGGAAGAAGAAGAAGAAAGTCCAGATGCAGAAGAGCTGGACATAGAAGATATTGATGGGCCTGCCCAACTCACTGTCACCACTGGAACAGTGAGGGCCCAAAGAGGGAGGCCCAATATGGATAATAGTGGAGGCCTAAGAGAAGGCCAACTAGAGGGGTTCCTTGCCCTAAGACCACCAACATTTAAAGGAAGCTGTAATCCAGATGAAGCAGAATTCTGGAAAAACCAGATCGAAAAGATCTTTGAGAGAATGGAGGTTTCCGCTTCTCAGAAGGTCTTACTGGCAACCTTCAAACTAGAAGGAAATGCTGAGTTATGGTGGAGAGCAGTCCATAGGACATATGCTAGCAAAAATGCTAGGCGGCCTGCTCAAAGTAGAAGAGCAATGAGATGGCCCGAATTCGAACAAGTGTTTCATCAACAATACATCGGTGAAGCACAGAAAGACCAAAAGCAGGTTGAGTTTGACCTGCTTGAGCAGAAAGAGCTCTCCGTACTGGAATACGAACAGAGATTCAGTAACCTCATACGGTACGCACCACAGTACGATGATCGAGAGGACCTTAAGGCCAAGAGGTTCCTTCGGGGACTTAGGCCAGAGCTGAGGCAAATACTCAGAGCAGTAGGAGCCCATAAATACTACGACATTGTACAGAGGGCTATGGCCCTAGAGCAAGAATTCAGGGAGCAAGCCATGAATGGCCTTGGAAGTACTAGTGGGATGCAAAAATTCTCTAAGAAGAGAGGCAGAGAAAGCTTGGCATATGAGCCAAGAAAGGGTAACAAAAGAGAGAAGACCGCATCCCCCTATGGGCCACAATGTGAGACATGTGGAAAATTCCATGGCCAGAAGCCATGTTATAGGCTCACTTCCGGATGCCTTAAATGTGGTGCCCAGGATCACTGGGTAAAAGACTGTCCTGTCAGGGGAGAAGATCAGAGGACCCCAGGAGGGTTTAATAACAGATGGGCACAGAGGCAATTGCCCATAAGGAGGCCCAATATGCCTCCACCCCCACAAAGAAGGGACCAAGATAAGGCCAGGAGGGGACAACCTCAGGCTACTGGAAGAATATTCCAGATTGAGACGTCGATGAAAGCACGAGAGGACCCAGAGGTCAACAAAGCTGGGGAGGATGAGGAAGAAATAGACCAGGCTAAGCTGGTCAGGAAGACTCTAAAAGGTACCATTTCCATAAATGGTTATGAAGTATCAGTTTTGTTCGATACTGGAGCATCTTTATCTATAGTATCCTTTAAGTTAGTCAAAGATATAAACCTCGAAGTATGCAATACAGATAAAATGTACCTGGTTAAAACTGCCGGGAATGAGGTTATGATAACATACCATATTGTAAAAGATTGCATGCTTAAGCTAGGTGAACTAGAGCTTAGAGCCGACCTGATGGTCTTGGATACTAATGGATATGACATCATCCTAGGAATGAACTGGCTTAGTGCCAATCGGGTGGTTATAGACTGCCATGCCAGGCAACTTTATCTGCCTGGGCACAAACCTCAATCTTTGGAAAAATCTCCTGGGTTAGTCCCAGATTTTCATTTAAAGGTGGTGGAACACAAACCCTTATTACTAAAAGGTGAATACCTAGGGTTAAATGGAACAGAAGTAGAAATAGAGCTGGGTAAAATACCCATAGTAAGAGAATTCCCTGAAGTGTTCCCCACTGATCTCCCAGGACTCCCTCCTGCAAGAGAGGTTGAGTTTGAGATCAAATTAGTGCCAGGAGCTGCACCAGCATCTATTGCTCCATACAGGATGGCTATTCCTGAAATGATGGAACTAAAGAAGCAACTGGATGAGTTGCTTGAGAAAGGTTTCATAAGGCCAAGTACATCTCCTTGGGGAGCACCTGTACTTTTTGTGAAGAAGAAAGATGGAACCCTTAGGTTGTGCATTGATTACAGGAAGCTCAATGCACTGACCATTAAGAATAAGTACCCCCTCCCAAGGATCGAGGATCTATTTGATCAGTTAAAGGGAGCTAAGGTCTTTTCCAAAATAGACCTCAGATCTGGATACTTCCAGCTGAAAGTCAGGGAAGAAGATGTCCCAAAGACAGCTTTCAGGACCAGATATGGTCACTTTGAGTACACAGTGATGCCATTTGGGCTCACAAATGCACCAGCCTTTTTTATGGACCTCATGCAAAGAGTGTTTAAAGCTCATTTAGACCACTTTGTTGTGGTATTTATTGATGACATATTGGTGTACTCAAAGGATGAAGAAGCCCATAAGGAGCACCTAAGAGTGGTGCTAAGCCTGTTAAAGGAACATGAACTATATGGCAAATTAAGTAAGTGCCAATTCTGGGCTAAAGAAATTGGATTTCTCGGACATGTAATCAATGAGCATGGTTTAGCTGTTGATCCCGAGAAAATTAAAGCTGTCTTGGAATGGAAGCAACCTCAGACTGTGAGGGACATAAGAAGCTTCTTGGGACTTGCTGGCTATTACAGGAGATTTGTGCCTAAATTTTCTGTACTAGCAGCTCCGCTCACTCAATTGACAAGAAAGGACCAAAAGTTTGAGTGGAGTGAGCAATGCGAGGCTAGCTTCCGAGAACTTAAGGAAAGATTGACTACAGCCCCAATACTGGTTCTACCAGACCCTACTAAGGAGTATATAGTTTACACGGATGCTTCTCGAGTTGGGCTGGGCTGTGTCTTAATGCAATGGAAGCAAGCAATAGCCTATGGATCAAGACAATTAAGGCCTCATGAGAAGAATTATCCAGTTCATGATCTGGAATTAGCGGCAGTGATCTTTGCTCTGAAGCAATGGAGGCACTACCTACTTGGAGGCAGATTCCAAGTCTTCACAGACCACAAGAGTCTAAGGTACCTGTTTACACAAAAGGACCTGAACATGAGGCAAAGAAGATGGCTTGAGTACCTGAAAGATTTTGAGTGCGTCATCGAGTATACGGCCGGAAAAGCCAATGTGGTAGCTGATGCTCTCAGTAGGAAGTACACGGGAATACTCAAAGCCACTGGAGAGCCTACCGAGGCAGAGGTACTCAGTTTATCTGGGTTGGCCCAAGATTGGGATAAGTGGGAAATGGACCAAGTAAAGGTCTTAACTATTAGGACTGAGTGGAAAGACCTAATTCAGGAAGCTCAGCTTCAAGATGAGGAGATTCCCAGGATCTCTGGGCAGAAACAAGGAAAATTGTATCAAGGATTTTCCTTTAAGGCTGGAATATTATATTTCCGGGATAGGATTTATGTGCCAAATAAGGATGGAATCAGGCAACAAATCCTAGAAGAAGCCCACTCCAGTTTGATGAGTATGCATCCTGGAGCTCAGAAAATGTATAAGGATTTGAAATCCCATTTCTGGTGGCCATATATGAAGCAAGAGATTGGTGCTTCTGTGGCTAAGTGTATGACTTGTCAACAAGTCAAAGTGGAGCACCAGAGACCTGGTGGAAAATTACAGAGCTTACCTATACCAGAAAGAAAATGGGGATCCATATCCATGGACTTTGTAGTGGGTTTGCCACTGACCCGAAGAAAGTGTAATACAATCTGGGTCATAGTGGATAGATTGACTAAGGCAGCCCACTTCTTGCCCATAAACCTTACAGACTCCCTGGAGAAATTAGCCCAACTATACGTTAAGGAGATAGTAAGGCTACATGGTGTACCGGACGATATTGTCTCGGATCGAGACCCAAGATTTGTTTCCAGATTCTGGAAGTCCTTACACCATGCCTTGGGCACTAAGTTAAAGTTTAGTTCTGCATACCATCCTCAAACGGATGGACAGACTGAAAGAACCATTCAGACATTGGAAGATATGTTAAGGTGTTGTGTTATTGACTTCCAAGGAGAATGGGATAAACACTTGCCTTTAGTGGAGTTTTCATACAACAATAGCCATCACTCAGTGATTGGCATGGCACCTTATGAAGCACTCTATGGAAGAAGATGCATAACTCCACACTGCTGGCATGAGCCAGGTGATAAGTTGGAAATTGGCCCAGAACTCATAAGAGAAACTACTGGGAAGATTAAGCAAATCCAGGAAAGGATTAAGACTGCCAACAATAGGCAAGAATCATATGCCAACCTCAAGAAAAGAAGAGACCTGGAGTTCCAGGTAGGAGACCAAGTATGGTTAAAAGTATCTCCTATGAAAGGAGTAATGAGGTTTGGAAAACGGGGAAAATTAGCCCCGAGGTATGTAGGACCATACCTAATACTCGCAAGAGTAGGAAATGTAGCCTACAAGTTAGAGCTACCGCCTGAGCTGGGACATGTACATGACACATTCCATGTAAGCCTATTGAAGAAGTGTGTATTTGATCCTAAACAAGTGGTACATGTCACTAGTGTTCCCATCACCCAAGATCTCACCTATGAAGAAGAACCAATTCGGGTATTGGCAAAGGACACTAGGAAGCTCAGAAGTAAGTGGATATCGATGGTAAAAGTCCAATGGACTAACCATTCTGAGGAGGAGGCCACATGGGAGGTTGAAGCTGAAATGCTTAAGAATTATCCTGATATCTTCCCTAAACTTCTAGGAAATTTGGAGGACCAAATTTCTTAAGGAGGGGAGTGTTGTAATGCCCGGACAATCCAAAGTGATTAGGTCCCGGGTTAAATGGATTTGGAGCATAAGAATTTTTCCTTAATCGGGAATTTAGCTCAATTAAATTGAGAAGACAATATGGCATGTGCATAATTGAGTGTTGAACGTCTTAAAAATAAGCTTGGCTTAGGCCAAGAGAAATAGCAATGAAAATGGTGATTTTAAAAAATGAGGGACTAAATTGAACAAAGGGATTTTTAGTGGTTGGGCTCAATTGCCCAAAATTAGAAAGTTGGAGGACTAAAGGGGGAATTATGCCATTTTAATGGCTTTGGATGCCTTAGCCAGCCATGCCCCTCCAATTCCCAATATTTTATGTCACCTTCCTCCAAATCCTATTATTTTAATCCACCTCCCATCCTTAGTCATCACCTTGGATTCTTTCTTCACCTACTTTTGACTTTTTCTACCAAACTTACACAAAAGTCTTCCAATTAGTCTTCCATCCATTAAATCTTGTCTCCCACTCATTTCAAACACATTATTAATTTTCTATTATTTTAATCCACCTCCCACCCTTAATCATTACCTTGGATTCTTTCTTCACCTACTTTTGACTTTTTCTACCAAACTTACCCAAAAGTCTTCCAATTAGTCTTCATCTCTTTTAATCTTGTCTCCCACCTTCCAAGCACATTATACACTCATTTTCCTTCCCATATGGCTGGCCATTACCTTCCCACACATTAAAACATAATCACTCCACTCATTCAAAGCCATTTGCTCTCAAACTCTCTCATTCTCTCTCCATTTTCTTCCATACCAAGTCTCATCATTCCAAACACATTTCCAACTCTTTTCTCATCCAAATATTCGTCCATAGCTAGAAATAATCATTCCTCAAATTAAAACCAAGTATTCTTGGTTGAATTCAAGCTCTAAGACCATAAAGAGCAAGAATCAGATGAAGAATTCAAAGAAAACCAAGGAGGAAAATTTGGCCATTTCCATTTCTTGGAGGTTTTAAGCTCTACTCAAGGAACTCTTTGTGTGATTGAGTTTCTAAGTTCATTAGAAGCAAGAAATCAAGAAGAAGCTTGAAGAACATCAAGCACAATAAATGGGCGTTACCTCTTCTGTGAGGTTCTGTAAGTGTACACCAAGTGTTCTTGGTATTTTGTGTTATTTGGGTTAATCACCAAGATTTCTTGGTATCTTATGGTTACTAATAAAATTCGGCCCATCTTGGTTCTTATGCTAGAAAACAATTTCTAGAGTCAACAAGCAAGGAAAACGAAGGAAAATAAGCTTATAAAGCTTTCGGTGTTGTGGGTAAGGATTCCTATACTCACTTTATTGCATGGTATAATTCCATGGCCTTTTTATGTGAGTATTCGGGCCCCTAGGTGATGGTCAAAGAACCATGTGATCCTAGGAGTGCTAAGAGGGCTTAAGTTATGTTATTGCTTCGGCAATTCTGTTTTGCTCATGAGCTAAGTTAAGTAAGCAAGCATTATGGGCTAGGAGTTAAGGCGGCCACCTTAATTCCTATGCTAAGTGAGCTCTCCGAAAACATTAAGTATATGAAATTAATGAACTAAAACTTGAGGGATGCTTGCTGCCCTTCTGTGAACAAAGTGTTAAGTGGCGTGTGTTTGTGTGCTTCTTTGATTTGTTGTGCATGCTAACCCCCGATTATGATATTATTGCTATATGCATGTATCTTTTTGTTTTCTTTGTCTTTATGTTTCCTTTGCAGGAATAAGGATTATTTTGCCATTACATTCTTGGCATATGTTAGGCCTTGGAGGCCATAAGTTAGGCATTGGATGCCACGGAATCCTTATTGAGTTTTATAACTCACCCGCCCTACTCTACTTTTGTAGGTAAAGGTTTGCTTGAAAGATCAAGCTAAGAGTCTTGAGTACTCTTTCTGTATTCTAAGGTTGGATTTGTGTATGGTATTGCTCAAAATATTCTAAGTATTCTAAGTATATAAGCTGCTTGTAAACAAGCTAAAAAAATGTGGACTTTCTGTGCAGGACTTGAAGTCTTAGAATTGTGGGAACAAGGTCTATTAAGGTGGAAATTTGTGTTCCATGGCTTTGTGAATTTATGGGTTGCTTTTAAGCATGTTTTTGTTGGTCTAACTTTAGTGACCAAATTATGGACTTAGCTAAAATTTGGCCAAAACTTGGCTTTGGGCTTGTATTATGGACTTGGACATTTTCGGGTATTTTTATTGCTTGGTGGACTTACCAAGGCCCATGCATGAATTTATGAGTTATGTTTTCATGAAATTTGAAGCATGTTGAAATTGGGCTTAAATAAGAACTTGAAAATTTTGATTTTATTCTTGGTTAATTTTGGTCCATATGCATGTTAAGTACTAAAAGGCCCATAAGCCCATGTCTATGTTAAAAGCATGCAATGTTTGGCTATGTATGCTCATTTAGTAAAGAACATGCAAGTAAACTTAGAAAAAGCATGAAATTGGATGCTTGTGTAAAGTTTGGCTAATAAGAAATTTAAGTGCACATATGTGAATTAATACATGCCTAAGCATTAGTTGCATTTAAAGGCATTAAGTGTTTATGTGCACTAGTGAACTCCAAAACGCATAAGCATGCAAAGCATATGCATGAAAATAAGTTTTTAAACTTAAGTTGGTGTTTTAGTTGCCATGCATAATCTTGGCTAAGCTCGGTAAAGACCATGAAAATGAACACATGAAATCCACACGGGTGCTAGCTTGTTTCTGAGAGCACTTCAACTTAACCTTAATTAAAGAACTTAACGAGCTAGTACCGATAAGTATCCTGGGGTTCGTGCCTATAAGTCTTAGTGAGTTTTAAAAGCCCCTTCTGTGTAATGAAAACTTCCGCTGCATGTTTTAAGTAATCAGGCCCAAATGGGCCAGGGGCAGTTTAGGGCACGACAAAGTACGTATCATGCACATAACTTATTATGACCTGACACAGAAACCCAATTTTTTCTTTTGTGGAAAAATTTAATTTATAACTATGTGCCAAATAAATGTTGTTGGCAACTTATGACATGATATTACATGCCAAGTATGTATCATACACACAGCATATCAAGCCTAGAATTTGTGGCACATGGAACACATATGTAAAACGGCATAGCAACAAGGAATTGTAAACTAGACTTTCTATTGTGGTCCTATGCGCATTTGTGCACAGAGCCCAACATGCAACAGTAGTTAGGGAGAAACAAGTCATGCAAATTGGCCTGTATGTATTAGTTAATTGACAAAATTACCCCTCACTATCCAATTGTGCCGTCGTTGTCTAGCTTCTCCTCCCACTTTGTCGAAACCATAACATGACCTTATTGGAGATTTGAGTCACCATCCACAAGGTCAAATCCTCTCACAAGAAGAATAAGATGGAGCCTGAGCCAATCATCAGAAGAAACTCTGGTTGAATCTACCTTGATGGAGATAGTCAAAGCTTTATCTTATCGTTGTACGTTGCCACTTCAACTGCCGAAAATCTTGATCGCCGTATGCCCTTTTCATTATTGAGAATCTCGCCTTTCCAAAATGAAGTCATCTTGCTGACTTTAGATATGGAATTTGTATCTCATCCTAAATTGAGCAAGAAAAATGAAGGCATAGGACCAACCAAACATTAATTCTTTGAAATCTCTCAAAACAAAAATATGTTTAAAATTATGTATAGATGTGTTTGTTATTTATATTAAATGTGTCTGACATAACAAGCAAATGTGTCAAAAATTGTAGGTCAACTAAAATCTATTCATTTCATTCTTGTGTATGGAATCACTAATTAAAAAAATAAAATGTGTCTAAAATAATGAACAAATTTATTCTTATTTGATATCAGGTACGTCTAAAGTAACAGAAAAATGTGTCTAAAAATACTGTTAGTGAATCAGACTACTCAAGGTCAAGGCTATTAAATCACATATCATAGAAAATGAAGATGTATCTGAAACAATTGATAGACATGTTTGACATGTTTCAATTTTTATATTTAATGTGTCTAACATAACAGGCACATGTGTTTGAAAAAATACACAGATGTGTCTCAATTTTTGTTTCATGTATATTGAAATAATATGAAGTTGTCATTACACTGACCAACTATCTTAATTTTCTGTGGGTTAATTACAATTTGCCCCCTAAGGTTTAGATAAAATTACATTTTGCCCCTCCTGTTTTTAAAATATACACTTTGCCCTCTACATTTTAACACAGTCCAACATCAACTTCTGAAATTTTAATTTGGATTTTACGGTTATCACCTTTAAGTAATTTCAATTTGTCTAGTACTTTTCTTACAATTAATTGACAATTAAAAAATACCATTTTAAAAATTGAAATAAAATATAAAAACTAATTTAAAATGTCAATTAACTATAAAAAACTAATATACATATTGAAATTATTGGAAAATTACTACTGTAATGTTTAGATTAAAATTTCAGAAGTTATTGTTGGATTATATTAAAAAGGCAAGGAGTAAATTGTTGATTTCTGAAACAGGATGAGACAAAGTATAATTTCACCTAAACCTCATAGAAAAAATTGTAATTATCTTTTTTGCTGTTGATTTAGCATCCTCTCGAACCATCGTCATCACAACTCCACATCACCCCAACCTTTCGTTGCCAACCCGTCCAGCAAAGTGGCATTTTGCATCGATGTCATTGCTATCGTGAACTAAATAGTGAAGGAGAAATACTATCAAATGAAGCTACCATGTGTGGCAATTTGGTGGTGAGAATTCTCGAACAAGATTACAATGATGTTGATTGGTGGTTTGTGGCACCACGATGGCAGTCGCCAACGAGTTGACGGTGAAAGGATATATATCCAAGAAGTAAAGTTGATCACCATAGTAGGAGGGTTGTCAGGGACATGATATGGAGTAACTAAATTAGGGAGGGTAGATTTTGGATAAACTATGAGGTGCAAATACACATCTATTGACAATAGACATGGTAATTGTGTACTTAATTTGCAAGTCAATTCATACCAAGGAATGGAAAAAGTTCTAGATCCCATAGCTTTGTTCACACATTACAATGCCAAAATCAAGGGAACATGAATGGGACAGGGAGAGAAATGTAATACTCCTATAATAGATTATAGAGGTTAGATAATTGGATTAGATATACACTTCCCTTTGTGATGTGATAAATTAGGTTAAAAATCAATCAAAGTCCACATAAGCCAGTTTGTTTGGCTGATCCTTAGACATTTCCAATTCAAGAGCTGGGTTTGAGTCACATTGAGCATGATACTTGATAAGGCATAAACACTATCAATTATAGCTTAACATCTTCCAAATTTTAAAAAATAAATAGATTCCCATAATATTTACTAAATGTCCTCTAATACCTTGTGATGGGTAAAGTGGTCGGCTAAGTAGAGCTCAAGAGCTCAGCAAATAGTAGATCAAAGTCCTACACGCAAAGACAGCGTTAGAGGCCCGAGATGTACTCCTGGGGGCAATCCTCTGATACTCAAGTTAGTTTTCCGATGAAGAGTAATAAGGAGAAAATTATGAGAGTCAAAATGTCATACCTCAAGATCGGGGAGGGGTTTATATAGTTAAAATGTTATTCGAGTAATTCATCCTTGGGATAAGAATCCCATAGCTTATCCCATATTTATGGGATATAATTTCCTTCCAATAAGGAGTTGCCTTAAGGTCTATTTAGGCCCCCAGAAATGGCCAAGTCCCAAGACTTCCAAATTTGGGCTTTTGGGCCCATTGCTTATCAATAGGTCCCCCTCTCATGAAGGAATGTAGATTGAGGGTCCCAAGTTTTAGGGTGCATTGGCACGCTTCTCTCAGAGATGAGGTGTAAACCCCTTCTCCTTTGTTGTTCTATTAGTGCATTCAGGTGACGTCATTTAAGAAAAGGGTGCGATCCCCCCCCCCCCATTTGCCTCATAGGGAAGTTAGGCGAATGTCATCATTTTGAATCTCTTCCCCACCACTCTCATGTGGTTATAACATGTGGCAAACACGTTAGTTAAAGGGAAAACAAAGTGACATTCATTAGATGCTATTCAAGGAAGTGACTAGGTGTGACTATCCTGACAATTGTTAATGGCCACATGTCCTTCGATGATTGGCCCATTATTTGTAGTGGTGGTTTCGGAGAGAAAACCCAAGGGTCTTAGGTTTTTATATATATATCATAAGAGTTTCGGCCTTACCTTCTCACTGTTTTGCATGTCCTATTATTTTTTTCTGTAATTTTTTGCTTCTTGCTTGCTATTAGTGTCGGAGTCTTTGGAGATTTTTCCTCCAAAGTTCCTTTTTTTCTTACTGTGTTCATTCTTCTCCATCACATTCAGGTAGTAGGTTCTTGTCCCATTTTCTACCCATATTTTTTTTTTCTGGGTTTTAGGTTTTCAGTTTTTCTGGTTCCTACCTTTCTGCCGTCTCGTTGCATTTGCCAACAGCCCTAATGTGTTCCCCGTCAATTTTGCCAGATATTTTTGGCCTAATGACATTGTTGTCTTCCTCTCCTATGCGAAGGCTTTCAAGGATGGGGGTTTAGAAGGGAAAGAAAAAGAAAAGATGTGTTTTTTGTATTTACAAACCAGCTCTAGGCGAGGCTCCGTTTCCCCTTACATTTACTGGTTGAGTAAATCTGCGAGCACTACTAGATTCTGCCCTAGCAGTTGACGCCGAACTCATTTATGCATATCAATGGCTTCATCATATACTGTAAGCTGGCGGGGGTGTCTCATTTGCTGGAAGTCTTCCTTTAGTTTTACATGCTGGACCTGAAGAAAAATGCTAGCTTCTTCTACATCACCCCCTTAAACCGAGGCGAGAACAAATCATTTGTGTTCATGTCCTGCAAGGATTTATGGTTGGGGTGGAAAGAGCGCTTATTCTTGACACTGAATGAGTAGTCATATAGGTTCCCTTGTAATTTTGTGGATACTCCCCAGCATGCCTTAGTTAAGACGGTGCCATATACGAAGACTCGAAAGGCCATCGCTCGCTTCTCAGGTTAGTCCGCTGGCTGGAGAAAGTGATGGGGAATAACAATTTTTTAGAGTTAATCCTCATTCATTACATAGAAATGGATGAGACCACCCTTAGGCAGGTAGGGATTAGTAGGGCCCACTAGTCATATTCATGAGTAAGGAACCTTTGTAATTGGGATGATGGTTAAGAAGGAAGACTAGTTAAAGCCTATAGGGCTGCCGCTAGGGCCTTCCACCAAAGAGTTGTGTCCCGGCTTTTATATTTTCCTTGTTTTTTTGTGCATGGTTATGATATCTAACCGAGTTTTACTTTCTGCAAAAATAAGCAGTTGTGCCAATTAGTTTTTAAAAAGGCGCAAGGGTGTTGTTGATGCCTTGATGGACGCTAGCGAGGCCAATATACTCCATGCCAGTACGGTACATGCTACGCAGGCCCCATCGTCCAAGCCACCATCCAAAGTAATGGACCTTACTGAGTCCCCTCCAAAGGCCCAACTGGTTCACAAGAGGATGAGGTCCACGGGCCCCATTTGATATGGTGCCTCTCATGACTGAGGCAGTGGTAGGGCATCATTTGAGCACTTTTTTCCATGCTAACTTTATAGACTTAACGTCATTTTATGTTGATTATAGGTGTTTCCATCTAGTGGCTTCAGAGAAACGTGTGAGGTCATTTGAGAATCTCCTAATCAAAGACCCATTGGCTTTCTAAAAGCAGAAGGCAACACTTATGCCTTTAAAGGACGTGACTTCCACCTTGCCTTTTCCCCCCGATTGGGTTCCAATGGGGCCGTCCCTGAAAAGGCCCTATTTGCTCAAGGGTGGCCATTTGAGTTGAAGCTAGATAAGGGTTTCTAGTCATGCAACTTGATCCCTATGTAGAGTCAGACGCAGAAAAAGGACTTGCCATTGAAGGTGATTACGCCTAACCAAGTTTTTAACCCCTTATGAATTGTGGGGGTTGGCGAGTCAATCCTTGAGGATCGATTCAACATCTGTCATTTCATTTTAGAGGAGTTGAGGACTCCTAGGGATCAACAGTTTCTGACTTATCCCTCTCATATGGAAGGGGGCTAGCTGATGAGTGTGGGTTGTAGCTTTCTCTATGTATACTCTTTCACTTATTTTAGTGCTTGAGATGTTTTTTCTTACTATCAAATCTAAGTTTGGTAGAAGGCCATCATCACATATGGTTTGGGGGAACGATAAGCAGTTTGGGAGAAAGCCCTTCAATTTGAGCTTAAAGCCTTGTACAAGAATTCTAACTTCTTTCAACTAAAGCTGAACAGTGAATAAAGCACCAAATAGGTACTTGTGAAAGAGGCTAAGAAGGTGAAGGAGGGTGTCTCCAAGGAGCTAAAGGGGAAGGCGGGGGAGCTATAGGAGGTTCTAACACAACATTTGGAGAAGGAACCTTAAGCCCGAAAGGAGGTCGATCACCTAGCGACCTTGTTAAAGGCGGTAGAGTCCAAGATAAGTGTTGTTGAGGTTACCCTGCCGATGGACAAGCATGCTCCATTGGGCCTAAAGACTGTTATGGGTAAGGCTAGCTCAAGTTCGGTTGCTTCTATAATGCCCATGTAGAGTGCATTGGGAGGGTTAGCTTCATTGGGTGCGAGGGTCATTTAGAGTACCAGCTTCTTCAGACCAAGGCTAATGCTTCCCCTGAAGGAGCTCACCTCGTTTGTCCTGAAGGTGGAAAGAAGGCTTGGAGAAACTGCCTTCTTAGAATTTAAGAAAAGTTTCTTTCTCACCGCTTTCAGCTCGGGCGGGTGAATCTGAACCTTGATATCTTGTTTCTTTCAACTTATAAGAATTTGGGTTTGAATTACGAGTCTTAGCCAAATAAGGAGAAAGTTGGGATTCCTACCTTCAACGAGGACACATCGGTGACGGATCTTGATGAGGGCCCTTTTCCAAATTTGTTTTAAGAGCCCTCACTGTTAACCCCTGTCCCCATTTTTGCTTCTGTCTCTTTGGAATCCTTTTTTGCTTTCTATTCATTATAAAATAGTTCTTTAATTATTGTTCTTTATAAAGAAATTCTTTAATGAAAAGTCTATTTTTTTCAATGCCTCTATCTTTTATGTTTGTGAATGACTGCAACATTTAGTGCATTATTATGATGTTTTGTACAAGTATGGGGCCTTCGTAATGGGGCCTCATTAAGTGATCTTAGGTTTTTGAGAGATCGAGAAGCTTTTTTTTATGTGAAGAGAACATGAAGTGCAAGATGAGTGTCTCTTTATTCATAACTAATCAAAGTACACAATTTAAAGTAAAGAATCATTTCTGTAATTGTTTTTGCGATAATTTAAGCAAAGTATAGAGACAAGTCATCCGGGTGATAGTTTCTATGTAACTTTTTTTCTTTTGAAGTTGCCAACTCGTAGACTCCCTCCTTAAGCTTTTTTGTGACTAGGTAGGGTCCATTCCAATTTGGTATTAATGCCCCATGCCCTGGGTTTCTACCAATCAGTTCATCTTTAATAAGGGTTAGACCCCCTACTTGAATATTCTTACGTTTCATCCTTTGATCGTGAGTTAGGGCAATTCACTAGCTGAAGGCTTTTATACGAACCCTCATGTCCTCCCTAAGTTTTTCCAACAGGTCCAAATTTCCTTCAAGAGCTTCTTTATTCTGAGTAAGATCATGATCTTAATTTCACAAAGTAGGGTAAAAAATTTCCACAAGTATGAGGGCATTGGATTCATAGGCCATCGTGAAAGGTGATTCTCCCATAGGCCTTTGGGGAGTTGTGCGGTAGTCCCACAAAATGCTTGGTAATTCTTCCACTTATTTGCAATTGGCCTCCCCGAATCTCCTTTTTAAACATTCTTTTATCATCCTATTGGGGGCCTCTAATTGCCCGTTGGACTGAGGATGAAAAAAAAGGCCAAAATAGAGGCGGATGCCCTTATCTTTAGTGAATCGTTGAACTTGTTGGTTGTCAAATTGCTTTCCATTGTCAATGTTGATGACTCATGGATAACAAAAATGGCAAATGATATTTTTCCGTAAGTACTTAGTGATTTAGGAGGCCGTGATAAAAGCTAAAGGCTACGCTTCTACTCACTTGATGAAGTAATCTATCACCATAATATAATACTTAACTTGCCTTGGGGCCATGGGCAATGCTTCAATCTCAATCCTCCACATGGCAAATGGCCAAAGATTCGTAACTAAAGAGGCACCAGAAGAGAGCAGCCTTTGTATTCCCCTAATTAAGGTGGTAATTATGGCATGTACAAGACAAACTCCCTGGCATCCCTTCTGATTGTAGGCCAAAAGCATTCTTGCCTCAAGGCTTTGTGGGCTAAGGCATTGGTACGGATATGTGCTTCACAGTTTCCATGGTGAATCTCATATAGAACCTGATGTCCCTCAAGCAAACTTAAGCATCACTACAAAAGCGATGTAAACCCTCTTCTATATATCTCTTCTCCGATAATGAGAAAATGTCCTCAAGTGGACCGAGGGCTCCATTCAATGTAGCCTTAGCGAGATAAATCTTAATTGGCTCTCTCCAGTCTTCTTCAGTTGTCGTAGCATGTAACAAGTAGACTGAGGGCTCCATAAGTGCTTTCATTACGACTTATCCCTGTTCCTTTGAAAGGGCATTAGCTCTAGCATTCTAGATCTTGGGGATCTTTTGAACATGCCCAAAGTCAAACATCTTCATCAGCTCTCTCATTGTGCTAAAGTATTTGCAAAGAATAGGCTATTTTGCGCATGCTATTCCCATGGCTTGATTCATTATTAATAGAAAGTCACTGTATATCTATATACTCTACACCCCCACACGACCAGCCATTTGTAGTCCACTAAGGAATGCTTCGTATTTCGGAACATTACTAGTTACAGGGAAGCGAAATATAATTCTGAGCGTGACCTTTAACTTGAACGGGCCCTTAAGTATGATACCTGCACCTTGGCATTTAAGATCGAGGCCTAATCCACGTACATTTTTCAAATGGGTCTCTTGGTTTTCTCTTCCTTAGTTTTTACGCTTTGCGTCATCTCAGCCACAAAATATGCTAAAGCTTTTGCTTTAATATCTTTCTAGGGCTCGTAGTGGGTGTCATATTCCCCCAATTCAATGCACCATTTAGTAAGTCTGCCGAACTGGAAGTATGATCAAAATTTGTTCTAACAATTATGTGGTGAGTCTGGAAGTATGGTCATAATTTTTGAGATGCCATAATAAGGGCCAAAACTACTTTATAAAGCATGGGATATTTGGGTTTGGCCCCCTGAGGGTCCGATTAACATAGTACACGGGTCATTGTTTATGAAGACAACATTGATGAAGCCTTCGATGATGGCTAAGTAAAGCACAAGGGGCTCATCAGGCTTCAGCTATTTTAACATAAAAAGGTGTCATAGATAGTCTTTTATCTACTGGAATGCTTCACGGCATTCATCTATCCACTTAAAGGTTACTTCTTCTTTTAATATTTGAAAAACTGACTTACAATTATCACCAAATCGGGAGACGAACCATACCAGTGTGGTTAGCCTCCTGGCTAACTTCTAAACATTTTTCTTATTCTGAAGGTCAGGCATCGTGAGGATGACCTTAATCTTATCAGGGTTGGCATTTATTCTCTTATCGGAGACCATGTAACCAAGGAATTTGCCAGTACCTACACCAAAGGTGCACTTATTGGGATTCAATTTCATGTTATATTGATGCATCCTTTGGAAGGTTTCCCAAAGGTCATTAAGATGCTGGTTTATGGCCTTGCTTTTGACAATCATGTCATCCCTATAGACTTCTATATTTCTCCTTATCTAATTTGCAAAGATGTGGTTCAATAACCTTTGGTAGGTGGCTCTAGCATTTTTCCAGCCAAACGGCATTTGCTGGTATCAATTGATGGCCTCACCTATTTTGAAAGCCATTTTTTCTTCATCTTCGGGGTGTATCTGGATTTGATGGTAGCTACTGAATGTGTCCATGATGGACAGTACTTAGAATTCAAATGTGGCATCGACCAATTGATCTATGGATGGTAAGGGATATGGATCTTTTGGGCAAGCATTGCTGAGATTGGTGTAATTGATGCACATGCGTCAATCTCTATTTTCCTTTTTAACTAATAACACATTGGCGAGCCATTTGGCGTATCATACTTCCCAAATGATTTAGACTTTTAGCAGTCTTCCTACTTCTCCCCTGATGAATTCTCATCTTTCGGGTGCCATATTGCGTTTTTTCTACTATACTGGTCAAGAGAAGGGATTCACTTACAAGCTATGGGTAATGACTTCTAGGTCTTTCTCAGGCATGTTACTAAGGGACCAAGTAAATACATTTATAATTGCTTTAAGAAACTAAATGAACATTTTTTTTACCTCAGATGAGAGGTCTTTACCAATCTTGATAGCCTTTCCAGGGGCTACCTTTACTAGCTCCATATCCTTAGACAAAGCTGCGCCATCCTTATTTTCCTAGAAGGCCTCTCTGTGCCTTTTGGACTCTACTGGTGCAAAGGTATTTTCTTTGGGCCTTTGTAATTTCACCACATAACTTCTTCGTGCCACTGCTTAGTTAATAAATACAATTTTGTCCCTAATTGGGGTCACAAAGAGCACCATTAACCTCTTAACGTCATCCCAAACATGGAATTGCACTTAGGCTAGTCGACCAAGAATGGCATTATAGGGTGACAGGATGTCTAGGACAAGAAATTTTGTATCGTGAAAGTCACAAGCAAGCTCCCTATTGTGTTCTCTTCCTATTAACATTAGTGGAACCTTGATGGTCCTGACTATGGGGACGTCGCCCTTGCCTATCCCAAAGGTGGGCCCAGTCACAAGCAACAAGGAGGATTTCTTAACTTTTATCTTTTCCAATAGGTTAATGAAAATGACGTTGACATTGGCCCCCATATCAAGGTAGACCATTTCAATGTCAAAGTTGTTGATGCATGCCCTAAAAATAAACGGGTCCAAGTGTGAGACCACTTTCAAGGATCCGTCAGCCCTCATTATGACTCAACCAGGTTCAACTGCTTCTAGTTGTGCAATTTCCTACTCTTGCCTTTTTTGAGCCATTGAAGTCTCTCCTTTGATGATCATGTGGACCACCCCCGCTGAGGATCTAGGATTTTGGTAATCCTTTATAGAATAAGGCCTTTCGGGCCTTCGTCCTCTATCATTGTCACCTTCATCATCTCTTCTATAAGGTCTCTCCTTCTATCTTCAACAAGGAGATGTTCACTTGAACAAGTACTCTTTCAGCTTGCCCTCTTGGATCATTTCCTCAAAAAGCTTCTTCAACTACCAGCACTCCTCAGTATCATGTCCTTTGTCTTTATGGTATCCACGGTAACTTCTAAGGTTCTTCTTACCCTAGGGAAACATCCCTGAGGGCCACCCAAGGATTTGGTTCCTTTTCTTGAGGGCATAGAGGATGTTTGACCTTATTTCTCTTGGGGGTGGGAAGACAGACTCCAGTCGTGGATCCCCCATTCTTTTTTTTTTAATCCACCTTCTTTACTTTTGGGTTGGTCTTTAAAAACTGCTGACGATTGAGTTCTTCCGTATGCATGTATCTTGTGGCTTGGTCGAGGAATTCTTCTATGTCCTATACTCGGTTCTCATGGAAGTCCCAAACTAGTCTCGAATCCTATGCCAATCCCTAGGTAATGGCTACCAGCTGTGGCACTGGAGATAGCCCCCGCACTTGTACTGCCACAACATGGAATCTTGGGACATAGTCCCTTAGGGGCTTCTCACAACCCTGTCAAATCTTCAGTAGATAGGCCACTGTCTTTAGAGTTGGTCGGGTTCCCAAGAAGTGTCTCAGGAACACCTAAGAAAGGTCTTTGAATGAGGAAAAGTGATGCCCATAATTGGTCATAAACTAGAAGGCAGTGACTCTTGTTAACGTAAAGCTAGAGGCTCTACACATAATGGCATCCGAGACCCTTTCAAGCCTCATGGAGGTAACATACCTCTATAGATGGCTTATTGGGTCTATAAGTCTATCGCATATGTCAATTTTTGGCATGGAAAGCCCCTCAGGAACAGGGGTGTTGATTATCTCTTCTGTGAAAGGTTGAAGTCATAGGTACTCCATGTCAATGCCAATGCTAAGGCCTTTTTCTGGTCGTTCAGGGGTCGCATACACTGCTCCTGAAATAACCCTAGAAATTAAGTAAAATAAAATTACCAAATTACCCAAAATAAATAATAATAATAATAATAATAATAATAAGTAAATAAAAAAATAAATAAAAATAAATTAATTAACATTTTGTCCTCAAGGGTATTTTTGTAATTTTACCTACCAATTTAGAAAATCAATATAAAATTAAGAATCTTGGTCCTTAGATAATTCCTTTAGTTGTTATTAAGTCAAATTCCAATCCGGAAACTCAAAGTCATTTTACTTAGGCTAGGGGCATTTTTTTCATTTCCAACTAAGCATTAGATGGAAAATTTGGGAGCACCATTGGATTCTTATCACAAAAATAAGTCAAGAGAAATTTACCTCACTCAATTTTGAATTCGTTTGCTTAGGTTTCCCAAAATTTAGCCAACGCGTGTGTGAAGTTTAAACCGGGTTCGTACTTGTATTGAATGAGATAATTTCTCACATAACCCTAATTTCTATTATATAATAAACCTACATCCGCATGGCCTCTAAGAAATTCTTTCTAATTCAATTTGATTTTTTCCCCTAAATTATATCTATCATACTTACCATACATTAATGTTGCCCAATTAGCCTTATTCCTTTTTCCTTTACTCGTGTCAACCAAGATTCAAGTCCAATTGTCCTCAAAAATTAAAACTTTCGAACATCTCTGCTGCCCTTTCTTTTCCTTAACAACTGATTCTCCCATGGCCGCCGACTAAGCCACCATAAGAAAAATAATATACCTATGGTCGGCCTTCTCCAATTTACTTTTAACTTTCTCCTAACTTTGGCCATATTTTTTTTTCTCTCCCCTTTCTTTCGGTTCAATCGCACAGCACCATAAATCTTCCATTGTCCTTGATCTTCGAGAACTAGAGTAGAGAAGAAGACATCGCAGCAAAGGATCATCATCGCACTCTCTGCTCCGTTACTGGCTTGATCGTGTTCTTTGTCGAACCGGTGTAAGTCCAGCCCTTTGGGCTTTTATTTCTCCATCATCCAACCAAATTTGAATTCTATTTAATTCCCTATTATTGCTTAGGTTCATTAAGTTGAAGGGAAACCACATCCGGACACCCAAAAGTGATCCTACGAGTACCGACGATTCCGATTTGATTCACGTAAGCCAAAATTCTTCGGTATTACTCTTTTAATTTCTTTTTCTTTTCTTCCAGCACCTAAAGTCCTTATATTTTTGCTGTAAATTCTTGGTAGATCATTGTTAAGCTAAGTTTTGGGTTTTGCACTCGTTTCCGGTATAATCGGGTCCATACTTGCTCCTAAACCCTGGTAAGCCGCCGTAGTTTTTTTTTTAATTCTTTTGGGCTGCCAATTTCAAATCTTACAGCCCTAACAATTATCCTATCTTTTCTGTCCATGTTGTTACAAAGGGTTAGAAAATCCCTACTTGAAGGTTTGGCGCTTCTTTGGACTCCCGGAGCTTCAGAGATCCCGAAAACACATCGGTAACCGAAATAAAAAATTTTTCTTTCCAAGATCAGTTTTTACAGCCATTAAATGAGCTTATAAGTTAGTGTATGACCGCTATAATTTTTAGGATCAATATCAAGAAGGCTCCCGGCACGATCCCGAATAGGCACGAGGCCACCAAAGACACCCCGAGACCCTTTTTGTCCACTAGGTAAAATTTCGGCCTAAATGTTAAGAACATGAACCTTCCAAGTACCATTTAGGAAAATTTCTAAATTTTAGCATATTTTCTAATTTTCCACCTTACTAACATTTTATAGGACTGTCCTAGGAAATCGCCCTCTTTCACCGTATTATTCTGAACTAGGTAAGAGAGAAGAGTGGGTTAGTTCTCATGGGTCCTCTTAGGCCCAAAATAAGCATAAACCTGAATAATAAATTTTAAGTAAACAATTGGGCTAAACAAAATCTTTAAATGCGTGGGCAACATGGGTAGGGAAATTAATTAGTTTTTCTAGAATTTTATTTTGTTTTATTTTATTTTAGTTCTCTTCCATTGAGATGTAATTTTGGTTGGTTGGTTGCATGGTTGTAATGATGTGATGTATGATGTATGTTTGGCGCTAGTATCATACTAGGACCGCTTACAACAAGAATTAAATTAGAAATATGTTAGAATCGCCTAAATAAACTCGTTAGTACCATGTTTAGGGCCGGCGATATAAACACCGCTAGGACCATGTTTAGGGCCGACAAGCTCGCTAGAAACATTATGAGATTGAAAGCAACCGTTAGTGGCATGTTAGGGCCGTAATAAATTATTATAAGCCGATAGATAAAGGATTAAGAGCGTAAATGATAAATGACCAATTTAGAAAGAATTCATGAAAAATGAGATGAACATTTATCATAAATACACTTAAAAAGATATCATTGATTGTCACGACATCATGTAACACTAAGCTAAGATAACACGATAAAAGAAATAGGATGCACTAGAATCATGGCACTCTACTAAAAAGAGCTAAAATAAAATAAGCTACGGTCATGCATCAATTGGTTGTTGCATATGATTGATGTTTGTCATACACAAGATTGCGTTAAGTAAAAGATTTGAAGAGTAAGATAAAACACGGGGCATGCAAGGTTGGTGACGAACCATATCTACATGACCTAACAAGCCGTAAATTTAGACGAGAGGTTCGGAACAGACGATTCGAACCCGAGAGGCATGTGAGGGTGGCGGCGGACCGTCCCTAGTCATGACCCGATATTGACATGAAGTATGGAGATATGATTTGTGCGCTGTCAGACCATAGCTGGCGAGGGGCCATGCTTATGGCTGGTATCACGATAGGCTCTACCTCGGCGTAAGTATCCCGAAAGGCTCTGGCTTGGTGGCATCCCTAGTGGCACTGCCTAAGAGTTATCCCGAGAGTGGGTGATGTACACACTCAACACTCTAGGTTCGTCCGACAGCATTTAAGTATTGGATTAAGTGATCGAACAATAAGATATTATTTAATCGGTAAAAAGAATTATGCATATGCATGGTAGTTCAAGCATGCTAGTAGGACTTTGATATTGTTGTTATGATGTTGTATGGAATTGTTCCTTAATTAAATTGCTACAATATTCGTTATTGTTTGTTACGGGAATATTAGGACCCACGTGATGGGCCTGATACTTCCCTCTTACTGAGCAAGTTGTGCTCACCCTTCCTTCTAACATGTTTTTCTTAGGTGAGTACTATGAGGAGACAGAGTACACTGAACCATATAATGAGGTTCAAGATGTGGAGCAGACTGAGTGAGGGGACGCTGTAGCCCCTCGAAAGTAGAACTGGCTGGGACTGAGTTTTAACTTTGTGTTATTGAATTTCTAAATAAACATATGGTTTGTTTAAATTGGCACATTATACGCATATTAGTTTTCCTGGGATTGTCACTTAACTACTCTGATTTCATTTAATACTCTTATTGTTTTGAAAATAATTTAAATAAAATATTTTACCTCATATTTCTTAATTTATTTTTAATTAAATGTTTTATAATTCTAGGAATTTAAGATATCCGATAAAATTAAGGTTCATAAAATTGGGGGCATTACAGCTCTATCTAGTCGAGTCTCTACAAGATCGCACTAATATCACTAGGGCCATTTGAATGGTCTGGGAATGATTGTCTCTCATGGGTTTGTACCCTTGAACGCTAACCTCATGGAGGGGCTAGGTGAGACCCTTCTGCTGGGTGACTCTCAGCAATTTCCTTTGTAGCCTTAAGTATGGCTCTCTAGATTTCTTATTAGACCATCACCCCCAACTATTTGAACAGGGCATGTTGTAGGGCCTGTAACTGTTCATCGTTCAGGGGCGCGGGACCTTTACCCCTATAGGGGTCCCTTTAGAGCCCCGCAGGATTCTCTAGGTTATCCCTCTGGTGTGTTTCTTCACTTGCAGGCCCTATGGACTTGTCAAGGCAGTGGCTCTCCTGTTTAGTCTCATGCAGGTCTTGGTTCTTCAATCGTGATCTTCGAGTGTTCACCATACTGGGTTCCCACAAACAGCGCCAAATTGATGAGTAAAATGGTCTGGTAAGATGGGCTCAAGAGCTTGGCGAACGATAGATCGAAGTCCTGTATGCAAAGACAGTATCAGAGCCCTATGATGTACTCCCGAGGGAAATCCTCTAACGCTCAAGTTAGCTTTCTGATGGAGAGTAGTGGGGAGAAAGAGAGGAGTGTTAGAATGTCGTATCTCAGGATTGATGAGAGAGGTTTATATAGTTAATGTGTGCTTACAGTAATTTGTTTTTAGGATAAAAATCTCGTAACTAATCCCGTACTCACGTTATATAATTTCCTTCCAAGAAGGAGTTCCATTGTGATCTATTTGGGTCCTAAAAAATAGCCTAATCTCAAAACTTCTGGATTTGGGCCCCTAAGCCTGTTGCCTGCCACCTTGTATTTATATATGCCTGTGAGTGTAAAAAAACAAATCAACTAGAAGGCTGTTGGGAATGGGATGACATGACATGGAATATAATGATTAATTAAGGGTCATCTGGTCAGCCCAAAACATATGGATTTATCTCATTTGGGATATAGAATGAACTGAGGTCTGGTTCACCTCAATGTGAAACCTTTGTCATCAATGGTATACAGAAATTTTTTGGAAAAAAAATTATTTACCAAGCATAAATTTCACTAAACATGAATTGATAAATAATTTTCAAACATTCATCTAACGGTATAAGTCCTTATTTCTTTGTGTTAATCAATATAGTGAGACAACTATGTGCAACTCAGTTGAGAAACACAAATTGTTTAACGGTGAGAAAAACTTATTTTAAGAATACGGATGAGTGTTCTATATGACCGATAAGATGTAGAATTAGCACCATTCTAATCACATCCTATTTATTGACATCCCTAAATTAGTAACTGCTTGACATCAATTTTTTTGAAATTATAATTTAAAAATTCTAGTAAATGTATTCTAATAAATTTAACCATGCATTAATATTTTGACAACTAATAGATCATTTAAATTATCTATTTATCCTATCCAATAAATTGAGTTTTTGTTTCGTAATTGCCTTCCAATAAATTTAGGACTAACTACTTTACATGTGTGGTTGCAAAGTTTATGACTTAATTGGGGAAAATGTAAAATTCTAGGACTTCAATATGACTTAATTGGGGAAAATGTAAAATTCTAGGACTTCAATAACAAGTAGGTAAACTTTTTGGACTAAAAGATCCTTCCCTCTATTTAAACTTAAAATTTGCATACAAATAAGAATATGGTCATGAATGCATTATAAGTAAAAAGATAGATAAATAATAAAAATATCACATGTAGTAGCTAGTATTTTTGTCAAAAATATGAAACAATTGAAAATTGAGGACGAGAATGCAATTTGTTCATTGTAAGAAGAAGCGAAGCCAATAAAATGGGCAACTGGTCTGCACTTAAAATGTTTAACGCAACGTGACAAAATATGTAAATGGCTTTTTCAGGAATTATATTTCGTAGTTAAGTTATTATTTTTTCAAGATAAAAAAATTATTATTTTCAAAAAAAACCTCACTTTATTGTGAATGGGAAAAGAAAATGAATTTTAGCTATATAGGAAGATCAACGGTGAGTGAGCCAAATGGTATAATAATGTGAACATTGATTCACCAAACTTTTAAATTACACATCAAGTCAAAAACAATGATATCATGATAAGCTTCCACACCTTCCAATTAGCTGCGGCAGCAAGGTCCTCAAATTCATTTATTGTTTGTCTGTATGTATCTTCTTTTTTATATAAAACTTTAAATTTTCATTTTTTCTTAATTAAAAAATTTATTAAAAAATTTATTATTTTAACTCCATAATTAGTAGTGCATTCTATTATTTTTATTTTTGAAAATTTGGAACCTAAATTGAACAATATTATGAAATTAGCTAACTTGTGTTTCTTTGACCATGTTTACAATACTCCACCTATGACTTAATCCAAAAAGAAAAAACTTTATAAGCAATATTGTCAAACTTAGTCCAGAGCGTGATCCAGAGAGGTGGCTGGGCAGTGGGTCAACTGAATTGATCAATTTAACCGGATGAGTCAACTGCTATGTATATCAACCTTCACACACAAGCAACTTTGCATTCTGTCAAACATGTTTGTTTATGCTATCTAAAGCATAGCCTACATTCATATCTTTTCGTAAATAAATCATATACTAAGAGTTTACGATTTCATATTTAATAATCAAATAACAGCAAAAGAGGCAATTTTGACGTTAAAGTATAGAGTGGAGAATAATTTTACCGCTAAAGTATATATTCTTTTTTGACAGATTTGCCATAAATATATTCAAAACGGGCATATTTGCTATTATGTTTTAGAATAAAGAGACATTTAGCATTATAACACTTACTGGTGGGAATATTCTACTATTATAGAGAATATTCTGTTAGGTTGAGGTGAATTGGATTTGTTTGCTGGCTACATCAGCCATACATATTAAGAAATTGGTATAAATGTAACATAATTTGATATAAAAATACCCCAAAAGAACAAAAACAAGCAAATCCACCACCACTCCGCCCATTAAAAATTGTCCTCATACAAATCACGAAGTCTCAAAAAATCCATGAGCCTCTACAATTCTCTATCCCTTACATTGCCTAGAAGCAGGTCGATCAAATAGCATTCACTGGTTGCAGCAAATGCAAGTTGTCATCTAGGCTCACCACTTTCCCCAAATCTTTCATCATTCTCGACAAATCCTTGGTGAATTCCTTGCTCGATTATAATGGGGAAGTTGTACAGCTGAAGATGGAGGGTTGCTGGATCTGGAACAAGTCACGCCAATTCATTTTCTGGTAGCCATGATGGCTACTATTTTGGCTCTCACCGTGTCTGCATATTTCACCATGTTTGCATCTCTCACCATCTCTCATCTTGTCTCTCTCTTCCACAACGGCCTTGGGTTCTGTTCCACTTTTTCCTTTTTTTTTTCATTTTATAGTGCTGAGAATGGGATTTAAGAGTGTCCTCCATGTGTACATACTCCACGTTAGAGAACGTGAGACTTCCGTTTCTGGTTTGAAAAAATATGGATAAAGATGCAAAATTAGAAAAGGAAATCTAGAAAAAAAAAATTTCCATACTAATCTATCTCGGATTTCTCTCCCACATATTCAAAACGTAATTCGCAACCTTCCTCCTTCCGCTCCCCCCTTTTTTATATTGCATTTCTTTTGCTCGATGATTACCAGGAGGAGCACTGTTGTTTGGTGGCATATTGACGTTGGTGGAAGACGATGGAGGCGAGGTCCACTATAGTCAGCTGCAGGCGCTTTTCTAATTGGCTTTTTTCAGCTCTACGACATGCGAAGAAGGGATGAACCGCTGAAAGAATTTTTCATTTGTGCTGCACTATCCCTACTGCTAGACTACGATGCTTCAATAGGTAAGTTTTGTTTGTATTATGATCATTTGTATTCTTTTTCTTTCTAAAGCAATGATGATAGTTTGTCTGGATTTGACAACCAATTTGGGTGCTTTCACAATTTTCAAAGAATAAAGAGTTGTATTTTTGTTTAACGGGCTTTTTTCTAAAGAAATGATGATGATTTGTCTCAGTTTTGCAAGAATTGTGTTAATATTGCATCAAACTAGTTATTGTATGAAACTGATTTACATTTGTATTAAACTAGGTTTTGTATAAATTGAGTTTCTGATGCATGAATCTGGATATTGAACATATGAGTTATTAATATATGAAAATGGATTGTTGTACGAAATTGAATTCCATTTGTATAAAATTGGTGTCTTATCTATGTGTGTGTGAGTTGCTAATGTATGAAACTAAGTTGTTGTTGTGCGAAATTAAGTTTCATTTTTATTAAACTAATGTGTGTGTGTGAATTGCTAATGTACAAAATTGGCTTGTTGTACGAAATTGAGTTTCACGCGCGCGCGCACACGCGCACACACACACACACACATATAATTATGTTACTATTGTATTAAATTAGGGAGTTGTTCTATGAAACTGGATTATACTTGTGTTATGTGTATAAGTATGAAACCGTCTTACTTTTGTATAAGTTTTCATTTTTTAATGATGTATGATATTGAAAATTAATTGTATAAAACTAGTAATTATTTGTATGATATTAGGAACTATTTATATGAAACGATTTGTCTCAAATATATTATGCAGATACAATAATAGGATGTGCTAATCTACCTAGTATTAAGTTTATGGAAAAACAGAGAATGAAGATAATTTATATCTGCAACTGTGTTCCTATTGTGTGAGATTAATACGCAATGTGTAAAAATGGGTTCTTGATGTACAAAACTAAGTTTCAAGTGATACGAAATTGATATTATTGATGTACAGAATTATATATCTATTAGATGAGACTCATTTCCTATTGAGCAAAAAAAAATTTCTATTGTACAAAAATGAGTTTGATTATACAAAATTGAACCCTTTTCTCGTAAATGCTAGTAAACACTCTTCAATACAAAACTAAAATTTTAATATATGAAATTAGTTACTTATTGTACAAAACTGAAATTCTATCATATAAAACTTGCCAAAAATCATAATTGCCATATTAAAAAAATATAATAAAAACAGTTACAACAAATTCTCCAATAAAATCGTCCAACTCCCATCTAATTCTCTCTAATCAAAACTAATTTGATGAAAGGAAGATAATATCAATTTTTCCTAAAAATTGTTATCTTATGCCCAACTAATTTGACAAAAGGAATATACAATTTGTTTTTTATAACTGTGATAATTACATAATTGCAAAAATAGTAAGTTATGTAAATTGTCCCAATTAATGCACAAGCTTGAAAATGGTAAAACAAAAAAAAAAAAAACTAACAGGAACAAATGGCAATAAATGGTGGAGTACATGCTCCAATGTTTATGTCAGATCTGGCCGCTGAGAATTGGTGCCTTCAAGCTAGGTTAAAATCGACTAACATACCGAAAAAACTGCAGGTCAGATTTGTTTTATTCTATCTACTGTTATAGGGTGAAATTAATGGTTTGTTGGATCTTTCGGGTTGAGACTAAATGATGTAGCTCATCAACCTGATTTAGCCTTGAAACATTTTTTTCCCTAATTTTTTTTCCTGCTTGTGCATCAACAAGTTGATTGATTCAATTGAGATGTTAGCTGCAAGAAAAGAAAAATTGATATATTCAATTGATCGGGGTTTGAAGGGAGAGGGATCTGGGCCAGGTTTCTAAACATTTACCAAAGGAGATAGTGGTTTTGATATTGAAGATGAAAGATTAGGGCCAAAAAAAGAACAAATATAATTTGAGTGACTATACTATAGTTTTTCTTGTTTACCAAAGAACCATATTTTTACATGTGCCTCCATGTCGGTTTCATGTCAATAAAATAGAGCCACACCATCACTCTATCAACAATCTTAACATGTCATTAACGATAGTGGTAAATATGCCTGTTTTGAAACTGTCTGTGACAAATTTACCCAAAAAAATACTTTAGTGGCAAAATTATTCTCTATCCTATACTTTAGTAGTAAAATCACCTTTTTTTCTACAAAATAACACTTGATTTTAATGTGTACACAGTCAATTATTTAGATTTTAGAGTTAAAATCTTCAATATTTCAAAGACATGCACGAATAAAAACATTAATGCTATGATTGTCATGAACTTTTTGCTTTTTTTAAAAAAAATTTGCAATTTTTTAACAGTATTAAGTTTGCAATTTTAGGCTAATTAGTAAAGCACTCACCCAAAATGATTTAGCCAACAGAATTGCCTAGCCACATGATACAAAAACAAAAATTTATGTCAAGTCTTCATAAATTTGGTTTTAACCTAGAGAACTGAGTTAAATGTGGGTCAATTGTCATCCAAATTTTTCAGATTAACTGGATTTTAACCTGAATGATTTTAAGGATGCCACTCGGCCCATTATATCCCATAATTTACGGTTGAACTGGTCTGATCAGTCGTAAGCACAGGTTTTTTTTTAAATAAAAATAAAGATGTGGGCCACATTTACATGATCACATGTGATTTCTTCTTTAATTCGTTTCATCGGCTCATCAATTTATATTTTCAACAACAAAGTCAATGGCCGGCCAAAGAAATCTCGAAAGTGAAAATCCTTCGCTAATTTGCTCCAAAGCTTTTAATGTAACAGTTAATTTATGATCAAAGCTGCTGGATCGATATGACGTAAAATACTCAAGAAAAGGGTTGATAGATCCATGATTCATTTTAACTTACTTTTAATAGTTAAGTGACACTACTCATATTTTCTACCAATTTTTTTTAAAGAAAATACTAGAATTAAATTCAATGAAGTGCAAAGCAAGCTGAGGCAACAACCAAGATGGGAATGACATGTCCCAAAAAGTTCTATCTAGACCGCGAAAGTCCTATTTAGCGAGGGAATAAATAGCTTCGTTTGCTAGTCTTATAGAAAATAAAAAGAACAAAAATTAAAAGGTGAAGCTAAAACTCTAGTCTCATCAATCAGCATATTGAAATAAAATAGGGAGGGAGCGAAACAATTCTGAAGCTCCAAGATGAGTTGTATTGAATCTAACAGCAGTATTATCGATTTAGCACTGAATCTTTTAGCTTCCTTTAACCCTCACAAGATGGCAAAAGCCTCCAAGTACAATACATCATCACCGTTGTATGGCCAACCATAAGAAATAGCAAACAAGACCACTCCCAATGTGTCCCGGCATATTGCATCCACCGACCCTCGCTTCCCCTCCTTTGACAGTGCAACATCAACATTAACCTTTAGCTTAGGAGAGGACGAAGGCAACCACCTTGTTTTGGCATGGTTTCTAGCCAAATTCTCTACCGTTTGTTGTTTGGCCAATCTGGTCTAAAGCTCAACCTAATCCTTGATTGCTTTAGCTATTTGGGTTGGAGCTTGGCAAGCCAAATCATGCACTACGCCATCTCGATTGCACCATATGAACCAACCATAAACTACAATAGCCAAGGCAATCCACTCATCCTTCCCCATTGCTAACTGAACATCCTCTTTTCATATGGCCAAAATTGTTTCCTGTTCCAAACAAAGTGCTTCTCAGACTCTAACAGAAAATGCACAATCAAACAATAGGTGCGGCATTGACTCAAGTCCTTGCATGCATGCAGGGAAGTCCAAAACCACCTCCAACTTGCGTTCTCTTAGATTATCCCTAGTAGGTAAAGCTTCAGCACAAGTGCGCCACAAGTAAGACCTACAATAGGTTCAAATTTCATTAGTTTCATACTTACAAATTTTCTTATAAGGCTTAAAGACTTTTTCATCCCCTAAACTTTACCAACTCAAACCTTTTAGCTCTTGAATTTCAACCTACGTTCACTCGCTCTTCAAACTTTGGGAATTGATGCCTTTTACCCTTTGGCCTACTTAGATGGTTGTGTAAATTATATAGGGACCTAAACAAAGATAAAACGGAAGATGCAAGACTATTAAACCATTTTGAATTAGACTTTTACATTATTTTGATTATCTGTTTCAATCTTCTCGATTCGAGTCATTCAGAGAACCATCAGCCTTGTATAATCTACATGATCCAACCAGCATTCTGTACTGATATATGATTTATTTAATTCTAGTTCCTAACTCATTCGTAGATCTAGAGGTTTATGTGGAAAAAATAACTAGTTCGTCCTTCATCTTCTGTTTTATCTTTCTTTCAGTCCTCAAATAACTTAAACAACCATTTAACTGGGTTAAAGGTTCCAATTTCCAAAACTTTAGAGGTAAGTAAACCCAAGTCATAGTTTAAAAAGCAAACAACCCAAGTTGCCAAAATTTAGGATGTAAAATGGGTTTTAGGCCTTCTTATAACAACAAACACTTAACGATAGTGCGAAACTCTTTTTTTTTTTTTTTTTTTGGTACTCTAGGGGATTTAAGATAGTAACGAATTGATTGATTAATTTTCATTAAGGTACCATTGTTGACACCCAATTTCGTTCAGCCTTTTTTTTTTAAAAAAATTTTTAAAAAAAAACTAATTAAAAAAAATTATTATTATTATTATTATTATTGCTAAAAAATTTTAATTATGTTAATTATTTTAAAATATATTTTTATTTTGAGAATATTTGATTTAAAATAATATATGTGTGAATATGTATGTGTTTGGAATAAAAATAAAATTTCAGAAAAAAAAATGACAAAAAATTAAAAAGTTCAAGATAAAAATAACAAAATTGAGAAGTTTCAGGCAAAATTGACAAATTCTGAAAGTTCCAGGAGCATTTGGTAGTTTGTCACATAAAATTTTGAGCCTGCCGACGTTTTTGGCTCAAATTGACAGAAAACGACAAAATTGTCAAAATCAGAAGCTTCAGGAACTTATCCAGAGGCTGAGAGACGTAAAGGACTAAAATTGTCATTTTACCAATTTAAGAGATAAGTTTGAATTTTTTTATTAATTTATCCATCAACAGTTCAGCTAAACTTCCTCTATAAATAGCCCCCCAAATTTTGTGCTGAAGACAGAAAAAAATAGCAAAAAAACTTAGAGCTCCGTTTTAAAAAAAAGAGAAAATTATAGCCCTTAGCCCCAGCCCTCTTCCCTTCTTCCCCAGAAAGCCAAATTTTTTTTTCACTGCTGTTCCCTCTCTCTTTCTCTCTCTCTCTCTCTCCGCCGTGCCCCTCGCTGCCCGCCGCCGCCGCCGTCCCTCCGCCTCGCCGCCCTCGCCGCCTCGCCACCCCGCCGCGCCGCCAGCTGCCCCTGCCTCCCCCCCCTTTCGCGCGCGCCTTCGCGTCTCTGTTCTTCAGATTCAAAAACTTGTTTTGAAAGGTGAAACCTTGATTCCATACTTCATCTTTTCAATTTCTTTCAATTTGGTCACTAACCTTTTATTTTTGTTCCTGCAGAATAAATTACTAACCTTTTTAATTTTTACTTGTTTATTTATTTGTTAATTATTGTTATTATTACTAATCTTCTTTTTATTGTTGTTATTGACTTACTAACAACTAACTTTTAATATTATTATTGTTACTAACCTTTTAATTTTTGCATTATTACTAACTTTTATAATTGTTGTTAACAATTAATTAACTTTTATTATTGTTGTTAATTAATTAATTTAATTAACTTGGCTAACTTTTTATTATTGTTGTTAATTAATTAATTTAATTAACTTGGCTAACTTTTTATTATTGTTGTTAATTAATTAATTTAATTAACTTGACTAACTTTTTATTATTGTTGTTAATTAATTAATTTAATTAACTTGACTAACTTTTTATTATTGTTGTTAATTAATTAATTAACTTGACTAACTTTTTATTATTGTTGTTAATTAATTAATTTAATTAACTTGACTAATTTCTTTTTATTATTGTTGTTAATTAATTAACTTAATTAAACTTGGCTAACTTTTATTTATTGTTGTTAATTAATCAACTTAATTAAACTTGGCTAACTTTTATTATTGTTGTTAATTAATTGACTTAATTAAACTTGGCTAATTTTTATTATTGTTGTTAATTGTTAATCTAACTTTACTAACTTTTTTTATTGTTATTAACAACTAACTATATTAATTGTGCTAACTTTTATTATTGTGTTATTAAAGTGGATGGCCAAAAAGCCCCACTTTATTAATTTTTTTTTTAACTAAAAGATTAAAAAAAAGGAATTTTATGTGAATAATTTCCTAAAGGCTAATAAAAATTATTTTTTTATTTTGAAACAAAGTTTTTTTTTTTAACAAAGTTTTATTCCTTTTAATAAACAAACATAATGAAATAAATAAATAAATAAATACAACTTTTTTTTTTTAAATACATCTTTAAAAGTGATGTTTTTTTTCTAATTAATAATTAATAATGAAATATAAAAAAGAAATTAAATTCCATGTCCAAATGATCCGCCAGGATCCATGGCTTGGAAAATATTTTTTAAATAAAGTATATAAATAAATTTTCCTTTATTATTAAAAAAATAAAAAAAAAAACTTTGGACTAATATTTTTTTATTTATCTCTTTATCCAGCAAAATAATAAAATATAATTTTTTTGGTTTCTTTATTAATAAAAAGAATAAAGGAGTAAAAATTTTCTTGGGCTAATATTTTACTTATTTCTTTCAAAATAATAAAAAAAAGATATAACATTTTTTGTTTTTTTTTTTGTTTTTTTTTGTTTTTGTTTCCTTTATTAAATAAAATTTTATTCAAATGATTTCAAATAAAGGTAATAATAAAAATCTTTTAGCAAACAAAAAGAACATAAAAAAAAATCATATAAATATCAAAAACTTTTTATACATATAAATCTTTGATTTCTTTAATCTTTTTTCAAAATAAATTATATAAATATCAAAACTTTACCTTTATTTTCCTTATTAAATAATCATTTTTGCTTAATTTTTTTATCAAAAATAAAACAAACAAATATTAAGATTTTTATTTTATTTTTGAAATATATATATAAATTTCCAGTTTCATCATTAAATAAATAAAGTTTTGTTTACTTTTTGATTCACCTTTTATTAAATAAAATATTAAGGCTTCACTTTTATTTTTAAAATATACATATAAATCTTTAGTTATCTTCATTAAATAAACAAAACCTTGATTAAATAATTACTTTCTTGGTTCATCTTTTATCAAATCAAAAAAAATAAGCTTAAAAAATAAATATGTATAAATATCAAGACTTTCTTTATATAAATCTTTTCTTTATTATTTTATTGAATAATTAATTTTGGTTAATCTTTTAAATAAAAAATCAAATACATGAGAATTAAGATTTTATTTTCAACTCTTTTGTTTTCTTTGGTAAATAAATAAAATCCTGGTATTAAATAATTATTTTTATAAAAAATTAGTTCATGGTATATTGGCTGGAAACTGTCTCGTGCCCGCTTTTGAGCTGCTTCACCTGGTGAAGAGGGTCTGGCTGAGTAACAACGCCCCGTACCATGATCAAAGATTTTTTTTTATTTTATTTTTTTTAAACTCTTTGATTCCTTTAAATTAACTTCTTATTAAATAAAAAAATTAATTGCTTTTGAATTCTTTTATAAATTAAGAAAAAAATCAGATAAAAATAAAAGAAAAATAAAAAAAAGAAATAAAAGAAAGATAAAAAAAGAAATAAAAAAAAAGAAATAAAAAAAAAAAAGAAGATAAGAAAAATAAGATAAAAGATAAAAAAAAAAGAAAAGAAAAGAAAGAAAAAAAAAAGAAGTAAAAATATAAAGACAAATTTTTAGTTAGTATTAAAAATCATTACCTTTTAAAAAATTAATTTCAGGAATTAAATAATTACGATTAAGTAAATCAATTTCCATATCCGGATGATCCGGCAGGATCTACGGTTTGGAAAATATCAATTTTTTTAAAAATAAATAAATTAAATAAAAAGATAAAAATCCATATTTTTACAATATGGATAAAATTGTTTAAAATTTCACCAAATTCCGTGTCCAAATGACTCGGCAGAGTCCATGGTTCGGAATCAAGAATCTTCCGTGTCCAAATGACTCGGCAGAGTCCATGGTTCGGAAGTATCAAATTTTATCCAACTTAATTACCAAAAATCCACATTTTCGACTAATTCAGTTAAAATATCTAAATTAACTGAAATTTTTTTTAAAAGCAAAGTAAACCAAAATTAAAATCAACTAAGGTGCCAATTTTTGGGCGTTTTAACAAAGTTGTTTCAACGTAACCGTACTCCCGAACCCCCGAACTCTCGCAGACCATATTTTAGGTGACCAATCGACCTAAGTAAACTGATTGGTGGCGACTCCAGAAAACCCGACGTTGCCACAGCTTGGCGACTCCGCTGGGGAGATGCGACGTTAGTGAGTCGAGCCTAAAGTTGATTTGTTTTGATTTACTTTGCTTTACTATTATGTGGATTTATATATTATATTTACTTAAGTAAACATGCATAACGCATTCACAAAATGAAGCTCTATACCCGAGCTTCCTTAAATCAAACACGATTCTTTCTAAGCGGAATTGGTGTTGCTGTCCTTGTGAGGCCACGGTCTCCAAGCCTTCACCGGTTTCAAAGTAGCAAAGTAGTGTATTGCCTTCTGAGACGGTTAGTCTCTGCATGGGCCCACGAAAAGCTACGACTCGAATTAATCCATTCCTTACATAAACCCTAGAGGGTAAGGAATCGGGTCGTCACTATGATTCAGTGACGGGATTCGGGAACTATCCCTTGCCTTTTTGATAAACCACCTTCTGCATGTAGAATTCCTTACTCTACCTTAGAACCAGCCATTAAGAATTTCCCATACCTCGGTTCCCATTTCCATAGGTTTTGTTTTATCTATATGTTTGTATGATCCTATGTGTTATTTTTTTACTAACTCTATTTTTCCTTATTTTTCCGGCATATACATTTCATCATTAAAGATAAGTATTTGGTGAAAGAACTATTATCATGGATATTCTCGATTATCTTCCCACGGCTGTTACTGGATCATGGAATGACACGGTAATCGAAACTCAGCCTGAAGCTATGGAATATTCCGAAACGGCTCAAAAGCTTCACGGAGATGCTCTGACATCCCATTCTCACGTACAGCTTAAGGACCAGGTATCGGTCCGGATAAATCAGAACGACACCACGGAATTATTGCAAGTCTGGAATAGTTGGAATTCTGCTGATCGGGAAGCTTTTACGGCAAAATATGGTCACATCACTTGCCTACTAAAGGTTACCGTTGATGCATCACTTGTCCGGGCTCTAATACAATTTTGGGATCCATTTTATCGATGCTTTTCTTTTGATAAGATGGATCTGGTTCCAACCATTGAAGAATACAACAGCCTCTTGGGTTGGTCCTCCGACTATCCAATCGAGACTTATCAACATGATAGAAGAACGGAGCCTCATCGAGCCCTAGCAAAATTATTGGATATGCCAGCTTCCAGTCTTCAAACCAAGTTTGCAACAAAAGGATCTCGAAAATTTATCAGTTGGATCGACTTAAAACAATTAAGTCACGTTCTCCCTCAGAAAAATCAACGACGCAAGCTTTTCGCCTTGGCGATATATGGCCTGGTAGTCTTCCCAAGAATCGTCGGATTCATTGAAGGAGACATCATTACACTATTTGAGCAAATCTGCAATGCTCAAATAAATCCGACCTCAGTAATATTATGTGAAACTATCAGGGCATTAAACTTTTGTCGCCAAAGAGGGGGCAAATTCATAGGATGTTCACATCTCCTCAACATTTGGATCAAAAGCCACCTTCCTTGTGAGAAGCAACATTTTGGAAATCGCTTTTCAAAGGACTTCATCCCAATCGAAGCCTTTTTGAAAAGTGAAACCATTCATCACGACAGCAAGGAAGCATGGGTTGATTATTTCAAGAACATCACCGAATTCCAAATTGAATGGAGAGCCCCCTGGTCTACCTCCACCCGCGTTGTCTACCGTTGCGGCAATTGCCCGTGGGTTCCTCTCTTAGGTATATGGGGAGGAACAAGTTATGCCCCAGCTCAAGTACGAAAACAATTTGGGTCAATACAATTTATACCCATGATGCATAATCTGAGTAAGTTGGAATTTTCACACGAAGATCCAAATTCAAATAAGCTCGCAATGGGTATTTCAGTTGCGTGGAAAAGAATTTTCATATTGAAGTCGGGGCCTATTATTTCTCCCACTGCTTATTATGAATGGAGAAATAACCGGAAAGAAGGAATAGTTCTATCTGAAGAGGTCATCAGAAAATTGGCGAAAAGAGAGTTGGAGAAAGAACTAGAGGAAGAAAAGAAGAAGAACAAGAGGATGCTCCTTGACATGCAACAGCTCGGTCACAAAACACAACTCCTCGAAGAGAAAGTTGAATACCAAAAACAAGTCATCTCCCAATTGGTTGATGAAACCGATCAAAAAGAGATGAGAGTCAGATACTGGGAAGATCAATACAGATTTTCTCAAGATCAATTGCAAACATTTTTGGTAGAAGTCAGAAAAGTTACAGAACAAGCCCAACTAATGGGCGAAGAAGCCAAGGAGTTAGAAGAACTGAGCTGTCCTACTCCATCAGTAAATGTTCAAAGAATGATGGAGTTCATATCTAAGGCCAGAAAGCAGTATTGTACTTTGGGTCATTTCTTTTAAACAAACCTTTTGCTGAATGTAATTGAGAAATTCCATTATAGTTCTTCTTTCACCAAGTATTTACAATATTCATGCATGCATCCATCACATCAATCATACACACATAGAATCTAATAAAATAAATATTCCTTTAAAAGGGTAAAATTGAACCTCAACACCGATATTCAACTCGACTCCAAACAAGATTAATGGCAGAACAAGCCGAAGGACGTCTCATGGAGATGGAGTCCAAGATTGAAAGTATGTCAGAACAGATGAGACAATTGATGGAATTAATCAAAGGGAAAGCAACCTCAAGTCCCCATCAAAGAAGCACAAGATCCCACTTATCCTCCGGGATTCACTCCGCAACGAGTCTCAGTCCAAGAAAACCTGTTTCAAGAACCAGGACAGTCTGCTAGTGTTCACCTGAAACAAGACACCGTACATGAAGAGAAGAAGATGTTACCAAAAGAAGAAGCAGAATCTTAAAAACTCGAAACGATAGAAAAGAGACTGCGAGCCATTGAAGGAGGTACTATGTTCGGATCTCTCTCAGTGGATGATCTCTGCTTAGTGCCAGACGTCGAAATCCCTTCGGACTTTAAGGTGCCAGATTTCGTAAAATACGATGGAACGAGTGATCCCATCACTCACATCACTTTGTTTCTCAGAAGACTACAACCACTTACCAAAGATGAGAAGGTGTGGATCGCACTTTTTCAGGAAAGTCTCACAAAATCAGCATTACAGTGGTATCTAAGCCAAGGTCCAAGAAACATAAAAACTTGGAATGACCTTGCTCAGGCCTTCATCGGCAACTATAAACATGTTATGGACTTAGTTCTGGATCGCCAAACTCTCCAAAACATGGAGAAGAAAAAAACAGAAACTTTTAAGGAATACGCCCAACGATGGAGGGACTTAGCTGCACAAGTACAGCCACCCATGACAGAAAGAGAAATGGTCACTTTGTTTGTCCAGACACTGAAATACCCATACTATGACAAACTTATTGGCAATGCGGCAACTAACTTCTCCGACGTAGTCATGTCTGGAGAAAGGATCGAGCATGGTATCAGGACCGGGAAGATTACTGAGTCCTTTAGTGATCCTATGAAAAGAGGAGGACCATCCAGAAGAAAAGATGAAGAAATACAACAAATCGGACGAGGAAGAGGGATTCCCCTCGTGGGTACCGTGGCTACCGGACCTCGCCTATCCTATTCTGCCAACAGGCCCAATTATTATCCTACCAATAGGCCCAATGATTATCCTCCAAATAGGCCCAGTGATTATCTTCCCAATAGACCCAACAATTATCCTCTCAACAGGCCTAATCAGTTACGGCCACCTGTTCCGACTCCTCCAATGCCTGCACCAAGACCAAGAGAAATTTTCGCACCGATTCCCATGACTTATACTGAGTTATATCCAAAACTCATCCAGAGCCAACTGATTCACCCAATTCCCACAAGGCCATTCGAACCCCCATATCCAACATGGTATGACCCTAAACTAAATTGCCCATATCATGATGGTGCCGTGGGCCACGGACTCGAAAATTGCATAGCATTGAAGCGTATAGTCCAACAATTAATTGAGTCAAAGTGGTTGGACTTTTCCGATGAACCAAACGTCACTCATAATCCATTGCCTCCTCATCAAGCCAAACCAGTCAATATGATGGAAGAATACTGGCCGATGAAGAAAACAGTCAATGATATCATAACCCCTCTTAAGCATGTATATTCATGCCTTGTGAAAGAAGGGATTATCATAGGAAAGTCTTCTGGAAATAAAGAAGTCGAGCATGAGGAATGGTGCAACTTTCATAACAGTAAGAGTCATTCTATCCAAGAATGCCCAGAATTCCGTAAAAGTCTACAAAGTCTCATGGACTCCTCCCAAATCATCGTTTTTATGTCAGATAAAGAGGATGACGTGAATGTGATAATTAAAGAACAAGAAGTCAATATCATGCCAAGGCCACTAGTCATTCCAATCTCAAAATCTGCTCTCAAGCCTTTAAGAATTCAAGTTCCAAAGCCATTCCCGTACAAATCAGACAAAACTGTTCCATGGAACTATGGCTATACTTCTAACATCACATCAACTCCGTTAGAAGTTGGGGGCATGACTAGAAGCGGTCGGTGTTATTCTCCCGAGCAAATGAACAAGCTCCAACAAGAGAAGAATGTTACGGATCCAGCAAATGGACCTATTAACACATCTAAAGAGCAAGAGATGCCTCGAGCAGTAACAGATGAACAAGCTACTGAGTTTCTCAAACTCATAAAGCAAAGTGAATACAGCATCGTGGAGCAGTTGAACCGTCTGCCAGCAAAGATCTCCATACTTTCATTGCTCTTAAGTTCTGATGCCCATAGAGAAGCTCTTCTCAAAGTCCTGAATAAGGCTTATGTTGAACAAGATATCTCCGTGAACAACTTTGACCACCTTGTCAACAATATCACGGCACAAAATCTCATCACATTCACTGACGATGAGATACCAGCAGAAGGAAGGGGTCACTCTAAGGCTCTACATATTTCGATTAAATACAAAGATCGGATTATGGCTAGAGTTCTGATCGACAATGGATCAGCTCTAAATGTAATGCCATTAGAAACTTTACATAAGATCGGTTTAGACCCATCACACCTCAACAACAGTCATATTGTTGTTCGAGCATTTGACGGAACAAAGAGAGATGTGGTTGGAGAAATAGAGCTACCAATTGGGATTGGTCCCTGTCTTTTCCATATCACATTCCAAGTCATGGACATTTCTCCATCTTATACTTGTCTACTGGGAAGACCATGGATCCATATGGCTGGAGCAATTCCTTCCTCATTACATCAAAAAATGAAATTCATCATTGAAGGAAAGATAATCACAGTCTTTGCTGAAGAAGACATTCTGCTATCTAGACCTGCGGATGCTCAATATGTTGAGGTCAATGAAAATATACCTGATTGCTCCTTCAGGTCTTTTGAGATTGTCAATGCTGCTTATGTCAGTGAATATGGAGAAGAACCCGTTCCTAACATCTCTAAAACAAGTCGCATGGTCGCCAAACTCATGATAAAAGGAGGATACTCACCGGGGTTAGGTTTGGGACAAGATTTACAAGGAATCCCAGAGCCATTGAAAATATCCGCAAATGAAGGGAAATACGGCCTAGGCTTCACACCGACAAGACATGATAAAATGAAGGCAATAGCTGAAAAGAGAGAAAAGAGGATTGCACGATTAACAGGGCATCCTCTCCAGGAAAGAAATCTGGATGTCCCAGAGATCACCGAAACATTCGTGAGTGGTGGTTTGATTTCGAAAAATAACAATGAAGGCGCGCTGACCATCAACATCAACAAGTCTTTTGAAAGTCTTTCTATTCAAGCAATCATCAGTGATTCACCTGAAGATGAGGAGCTCATTCAACCTTGTGGCCCACGGGATGTGCTGAACAATTGGGAGGCGATAGAACTGCCTGTTATAATCGAAAGCTTTCCAAAGTAATCCAATAGTAAAAACCTCCTAAAGAAAGGTTCAATCAATAGGGTGTAGTCTTTGTTTAAGTGAACCTTTTAGTTATTGCTTTTTATTCCAATAAAGTTGTGATTTATGCACACTATAAATAAAGTACCAGTTTGCATCCATCTTATTCTTGCCATTTTTTTTTCCTCTGAATAATGCAGACCTGAAACTCTCTTTGATGACAATAAAAGAATGAACTTTGATAATCCTGTAAACACTACCGACTCGGATGACGAAGATCTTCAAATATCTCCTGAGCTATTAAAAATGATCGAGCGAGATGAAAAAGAAAGAGCAACAAGTCAAGAACCAACTGAGGCATTTAACTTGGGAGACAGTCAGAATGTAAAAGAAGTCAAGATTGGCACTCTATTCCCTCCTGAAGAAAAAGAAGAATTAGTCCACTTATTGAAAGAATATATGGATGTGTTTGCTTGGTCATACCAAGATATGCCTGGCTTAAGCTCAGACATAGTACTACACAAAATACCCTTGAAACCTGGGGCGAAGCCTGTCAAACAAAAGTTACGAAGATTAAAGCCGGATCTAATCTTAAGAGTAAAAGATGAGATTCGAAAGCTGTGGGATGCAGGATTCCTTGGGGTCGCTGAATATACAGAATGGGTGGTTAACATTGTTCCAGTCGAAAAGAAAGAAAGCGGGAAACTAAGAGTTTGTCAGGACTACCGGCCATTGAACGAAGCCAGTCCTAAAGATAACTTCCCACTTCCTCACATTGATACGCTGGTGGATAATACCGCAGGAAACTCCTATTTTTCCTTCATGGATGGCTTCTCTGGATACAATCAAATCAAACTTGATCCAGATGATATGATAAAAACTGCCTTTATAACCCTTTGGGGTACCTTCTACTACAAGGTGATGCCTTTTGGGTTAAAGAATGCTGGTGCTACATATCAAAGAGCCATGGTTGCATTATTCCATGACATGATGCATAAAGAAATTGAAGTATATGTAGACGACATGATCGCCAAAACTTTCACTGCTAAGGGGCATCTAAAAGTGCTAAGAAAACTATTCGATAGACTTCGCAAATATCAACTGAAGTTGAATCCTGCCAAATGTATTTTTGGAGCCTCTTCAGGAAAGTTATTGGGTTTCATGGTCAGCAAGGATGGGATTCGAGTTGACCCGAGTAAAGTCAAAGCAATACAAGAAATGCAACCCCCGAAGACTCCAAAACAAGTAAGAAATTTTCTGGGCAGAATCAACTTCATAGCAAGGTTCATTTCACAATTGACATCCAAGTGTGAACCTCTTTTCAAATCACTGAAGAAGAACAATCCGATCGAGTGGAATAACGAATGCCAAGAAGCATTCGAGATAATCAAGCAATATCTATCAAATCCACCAGTCTTGGTACCACCCCGATTTGGAGAATCGTTGATTCTATATTTATCCATACAGGATTCTTCATTAGGATCCGTATTGGGTCAATGTGATGAGACAGGCAAGAAAGAGCATGCAATTTACTATTTGAGCAAGAAGCTTACCACATATGAAGCGAAATACTCAATAGTAGAAAAGTCCTGTTGTGCCCTTGCATGGGTAGCACACCGACTACGACACTACATGCTCAACAACACCACATTGCTAATCTCCAAGACTGATCCCATTAAGTACATTTTTGAAAAACCAGCTTTATCAGGCAGGATCGCAAAATGGCAAATGCTGTTGTCTGAATACGACATACAGTATGTCACCCAAAAGGCTGTAAAAGGGAGTGTGATTGCTGAATATCTGGCTGATAGAGCATTGGATGATTATGAGCCAATGAAAATGGAGTTTCCTGATGGAGATATAATGACAATAGAACAAGAAGTCTCTAAAGATGATGAAACATGGAAAATGGCATTCGATGGAGCATCTAATGCTTTGGGACAAGGGATTGGAGCCATACTCATCTCTCCAAGTGGAGAGCAATTCCCTCTTACAGCAAAAATTACATTTCCTTGTACCAACAATATAGTAGAGTATGAGGCATGTGCTATGGGACTCCAAATGGCACTGGAATTGAAAGTGCGAGATCTCCGAGTTTATGGGGATTCCGCATTAGTCATATATCAAATCAACGGAGAATGGGAGACAAGGGATTCAAAATTGATCCCTTACCAAAAGCTCATACTAGACTTGGCTCGAAAATTCAACAGTATAAGCTTCCATCATCTTCCAAGGGAAGATAATCAAATACCTGATGCTTTAGCTACTTTGGCTGTTATGTACAAGATCAGTGACCCCGAGCATACTCCTGTGTTCGAGATGAGAATAATAGATTCTCCAACTTATTGCATGAGCATCGAAGAAGAATTGGATGGAAAGCCTTGGTATCACGATATCAAGAAATACCTCCAAGAAAGAGTATATCCACCAGAAGTATCAGAAAATGACAAGAAATTTCTACGAAGATTGTCAATGGGTTTTCTTTTAAACCTAGACATACTTTACAAGAAAACCCCAGACTCGATGCTACTTCGCTGTGTAGATACTCATGAAGCACGAAAGATCATGGAAGAAGTTCATTCTGGAATATGTGGAGCACACACTAGTGGTCATACCATGGCAAGACAAATAATGAGGGCTGGTTACTATTGGCTCACATTGGAAAGTGATTACGTCAATCACGTAAGAAAATGTCACAAATGCCAAATATATGCCAACAAGATCCAAGCTCCACCTGTTCCTCTTAATGTAACAGCAATACCTTGGCCTTTTGCCATGTGGGGAATCGATGTTATTGGAGCGATTACCCCTAAAGCTTCCAATGGTCACAAATTCATCCTAGTTGCAATTGACTACTTTACTAAATGGGTAGAAGCTGTGTCTTATGCAAGCGTAACTCAAAAGGTGGTATGCCGGTTCATTAAGAAAGAAATCATTTGTTGCTATGGACCGCCAGAGTGTATCATCTCAGACAATGCCACGAACCTGAATAATGCAATGATGCAGACTTTATGCCGGCAATTCAAAATCAAGCATCTCAATTCAGCACCTTATCGACCGATGATGAATGGTGCAGTAGAAGCGGCCAATAAAAATATCAAGAGAATTGTTGAAAAGATGATCGTCACTTACAAGGACTGGCATGAGATGTTACCTTTTGCACTGCATGCTTATAGAACTTCTACCCGTACTTCTACTGGAGCAACACCTTTTTCTCTGGTATACGGTATGGAGGCTGTATTGCCCATCGAAGTTGAAATTCCTTCATTAAGGGTACTAATGGATACTCAATTAGGAGAAGCAGAATGGGTCAAAGCTAGATACGAGCAATTAAATCTAATTGATAAAAGAAGAATGATAGCCCTCTGCCATAGGCAACTTTATCAAAGAAGGATGATTCGTGCTTACAACAAAAAGGTTTGCCCACGACAATTTCACGAAGGTGACATAGTGCTCAAGAAAATTTTACCCATGCAACATGATTCAAGAGGAAAATGGACACCAAATTATGACGGGCCATATGTCGTGAAGAAAGCATTTTCAGGAGGGGCACTAATTCTGACAGAAATGGATGGACGAGAATTACTGAAGCCAGTAAATTCGGATGCAGTAAAGAAATACTTTGCATAATGAAGAAATTTTCGAACAGAAGGGGAGAAGTGGATACAGGGTTACCAAAGTTTATTTGATCAAAGTTGTCAAAGAGAGCTTTCTTCCCTTACACTTTCATTATCTATCTGTACCCAAGATTTTCATATTCTTTTACCCATAAATAAAAGCCAATTCTCTTTAACTTACCTTAGATTCTCACGTTCAAAATGCTAAAGTCGCTTCTATCCAGTTCTTTTCCTTCAAATCTCACATTCCTACTAGCCTTAAGTGTGCAATAAATTGTGACTTTTGAAGGAAGAATAGTAATAATTAAAACTTAGAAAAAAACAAAGACCGTAGATTACTTTGATAAGCTTTATGAATTAAAACAGGTAAGATTGAGGTCCTGCTTTGCGAGCAGCACAGAACATAGGCTAACAAAGAAGAAGGAGTAACAAATCTTTGGGAGATAGCCTTGGTGGTAGCCTGAATGATCATTTCAGAAGTCTTAACATGTCCATGTCAGCAGGAAAGAATCATGCTCACGAATATTTCAACAGGGACAATTATCCAGAGAAGCATAAAATATGAGGCGGGCATTAAAGAAAATTGAGATCAAAATTCAAAAATAAGGCAAGGAAAGAGGATTTTTTAACAGAGTTGGGCTTTTGAGACAATGGACAACAGCTGGAAAGCATAAAGAGATTCAATAATAGTCCGAGAAGGAAATCACAAAGAAGATCCAGTAAAGTAAAGCAAAGACATGAAGAGCTAGATTAAAAAAAAAAAAAAAACATCAGTTACACATGCCTTGCATTCATGCATTTCACATCATGTATGCATGGCTTTTACATAACAGGGATCAAATGAAAAGCATGTCCGCAGCATGATTGCAGCAGTATAAGCTGAGATCTTAATGACATCAGCTCTTACTAATTGGACGCATAGCTAATACGCTGGACCCAGCCCCATCAGGAATCCAAGGATAAAGCATACAATATCGTCAAAAGCCTGGCAATTGAGGCTACACCTAAAAGAACAGAATTGATGCCAGCTTAGCAGCATCCAAGATGAGTGATAGCTATCGTCAAAGATAAGGCAGACATCAAGAAATATTGTCGTTGAAAATTCGTCAAAAGCGGACAATGGATTCAATAATCAAGGACTGAATCGACGTCAGCTGGATGGAATATCTATCACATCAAAATAAAGTAGGATTCACTTTTCCGGTTAAGCGGCGGATACGGTACTCCGTGACTCTCAAGTCGGTTCTCTCAGTTGCCCATAATAACTGATCATTTCCTCCCTCCTTTCTTTTACTTTCTCCTAGAAAATGGATCCTACTTTTTCTGCCTTGCGAAAATATTTTCCTTCTCTCCCAATGAACATCCTCAAAAAGATCTACCAAGTTCGCTGTGAACGATTAAGAGCTCTGATGCATAAAGGAATCCCTGAAGATGTGCGGTGGTTAATTGAAGCTAAGGTTCGTCTGGCAGGTGAAATCCCAGAGGCATTTGTGTCTCACATGCCTGGTGTAGGCAAAAGCTCTTATGCCAAAAAGCGAAGAGCGAGGAGACTAGGCGTCTGTCATAAATGCGGACGCTGGACCTGTAATACTAAATGTCGTTCTTTAGGGATGATCTCTGATAATCGAGAAGATAAAATACGATTCATTAAGAATGGCCTGAGTAAGGACTCATTGGATGATATCCAATTGACTCTTGAGACGCATTCTTGTGGATCCGTGCAACGTGAACTTCTCGATTTATGGAGCATTTTTCATGAAGAACGAGAACGATACAGTCCCGGGAATCTGACGTTAAACGACCCTATTTGTCAGCTTGTAAGAAAACTGGATGGGAAGCAAATCCTCGACTCATAGAAGCCATTAATCCCGTTACTGGACGTAAAACCAGTGGAAGATGTGAGCCACAGTCACAATCACTGTACATACAATTTATCATATTTAAAATTTTCCATTTTTCTTTTAATAATGTATTTGCTCCCGTAAGTGTAATCGACACGTTATCCATTTCATCGCTATAAATGCATGTTCTTCCAGTCGGTTATCTAAGTTTCCTTCAATAACTAATTCCTTTCCATCATCTCTCAAATTCTTCTCTCATCAATGGATTCTACTCTTTCTGCACTGCGAAAATACTTTCCTTCCCTTCCAATAAAAGTCCTTAAAAAGATCTACCTTGCTAGATGTGAAAGAATCAGAGTTTTTACACGCAAAGGCATTCCCGATAATGTGCAGTGGATAATTGAAGCTAAGGTCCGTCTGGCGGGTGAAGTTCCAGATGCATTTATGCCCCGCATGCCCGGTTTAGGTAAAAGCCGTTATGCCAAAAGGCGAAGAGCAAAGAGACTAGGCGTGTGTTATAAATGTGGGCGATGGAATTGTAATACTAAATGTCGCTCTTTAGGATACATCTCCATAAATCGTGAAGATAAAAGAAAATTCATTAAGAATGGCCTGCGTAAGGAGTCTCTGGAAGATATCCGAGAGACTCTTGAAACGCATTCTTGTGGAAAAGTGCAAGGTGAAATTATCGGTTTATGGAGGACTTACCATAAAGAACGAAACCGTTACAGTCTTGGGAATGTGATTTTAAACGACCCTGTTTGTCAGTTTGTAAGAAAACTAGATGGGAAGCAAATCCCCGACTTATAGAAGGCATTGAAGCCATTACTGGACATGAATCAGTAGAAGATGAGAGTCACGGTCATGATTCCTGTACATATAAGCTGTCATTTGTCTTTTCTTTTGACAATAATGTACTTGCTTCTGTAAGTGTAATTAACGCATTATCCCTTTCATCACTATAAATATGTGTTAGTTATTTTCGTTTCCTACAATCACTAATTTCTTTCTTTGCCTCCTTCATCAATGGAGTCTTCTCTTTCCGCCCTACGAAAGTATTTTCCTTCCTTCCCAATAAATGTTCTTAAAAAGATTTATCAAGCTAGATGTGAACGATTCAGAGTATTTATGCACAAAGGCATTCCTGATAATGTGCGGTGGCTAATTGAAGCTAAGGTTCGTTCAGCTGGTGAAGTTCCCGAAGCGTTCTTTCCCCGTATGCCCGGCTTTGGTAAAAGCGCTTATGCCAAAAAAAGAAGAGCAAAGAGGCTAGGCGTTTGTCATAATTGTGGATGGTGGATTTGCGGCAATAAATGTCGTTCTCCAGGAGTGATCACCAGAAATCGTAATGATAGAATAAGATTCATTAAGAATGGCTTGCGTAAGGAATCTCTAGAAGATATTCGAGAGGTTCTTGAAGCGCATTCTTGCGGAATAGTGCAATTTGAGGTTGTTGGATTATGGATAATTTTTCAAAAAGAACGAGATCGTTACAGTCTTGGGAATCTGACCCTAAACGACCCTGTTTGCCAGTTTGTGAGAAAGCTAGATGAGATGCAAATCACCGATTCGTAGAAAGCATTGAAGCCATTACTGGACGCAAAGCTAGTGGAAGACGAGGATCAAAGTCACGATTACTGTATGTGCTAGCTGTCGCTTTTGAAATTTTCCTCCCCTTTTGGTAATAATGTATCCACTCCTGACGTGAACCAAAGTCACGATTACTGTACGTGCTAGCTGTCGCTTTTGAAATTTTCCTCCCCTTTCGGCGATAATGTATCCACTCCTGACATGAGCCATAGTCACGATACTGTACATGCTAGCTGTCGCTTTCGAAATTTTCCTTCTCCTTTGGCAATAATATACCCACTCCTGACACGGACTACTGTATATAGCTGCCACTTTTGAAATTTTCCTTCTCTTCCAACAATCACGTACCTACTCCTGACGTAAGCTACAGTAGTGACTACTGTACATGCTAGCAGCTATTTTGAAAAATTTTCCTCCTCTTTTAACGATAGTGTACCCATACCTGACCAGAGTCATACTCGTGACTACTGTGAATAGCTGGCAATAATGTATCCATTCTTGAAAATAAAATTATTGCCTTATCTCTTCATCTCTATAAATATATCCTCTTTTCTCACAAGGGTAAGAATAGGAATGGAGAAAACCCCAACTCGTAAATCCCGAAGTATTTGTGTATTTTCTGGGGCTTTTCCTGGAAAAGATGAAGAGTATTTAAAGGCAGCCAACCATTTGGGTAGAGTATTAGCTGAGCGAAAAATACATTTAGTTTATGGAGGAGGTAGTGTCGGATTAATGGGAGGTGTAGCATCAGCAGCATCTCTAGGAGGAAGTCAAGTTCTGGGCATTATCCCTGGACCTCTGAAATTTATTTCTGGGGGCACGATTGGAGAAGAATTAGTGGTTAAAAATTTGCAAGAGCGTGTGTTACAAATGCTTTTAAATGCTGATGCTTTTATCGCTCTACCAGGTGGTTTTGGCACATTGGGAGAAGTCTTTCAAATTGCTTCCATGGCCCAACTTAATTTGCATAAGAAACCCATTGGGCTTTTAAATGTTAACAATTTCTTTACAGGTCTGATAGCTTTTATGGATTATGCTATGCAGAAGAATTTCATATCAAGAGTGGCACGGCGAATCATAATATCCGCAACAACTGCTGAAGAATTGCTAGATAAAATACAAGCTTTTGTTCCTGAACCAGATCCAGCAATGATTCAGATAGACTGGACACGACAGTCTTTCCCGACCAGTTCACTCCCATAATGGTCCTCTACTCACCCTGTTGAAGTATTGTAGAAGAAAGAAGCGATCTGATCCGTTTTTCTTGTCCTTTAGTTTTATTATCAGCATTTTCTTTCGCGTTTCAGTTTTTCTTTTCAAGGAATTTCTTTTTTTATAAGATAGTTTCGTCCATGCTGATATTAGAACCATAGGACAATGCCTTTAGGTTGGAATGGTTGAGTAAAGAGTAATTTTTGTTACTCTTGAGACGCATCCTATTAGATCTACTAGGTATAACATTTTGGGGTAGTTAAGTTTTAACCTTATTCGGATGACATATCTCACAAGGGAATCTATATTTACTAAAGAAAATATTAGATGAACCTTGAATATTGATTCCAAACATCCGTTCCCTTTACATAATTTGTTAGCGATATTGTCATCATCAAGATTCACTCATTTTATCGAAGTCTAAAGTTTCGCACTCGCCTATTATGCAAATTCACACTTCCGAAGAAAATTATTTCAATTCTAATTGCTTTCATATAAATTTCGCTCGAGGTTCAAGGAGAGTTCCTTAACCTCATTCAATCAAATTTTCAAATGATAGGAAAGTTCCTATTGTCAAAACAATCAATTTTCCTTCAAACGATAGGAGAGTTCCTATCGTCGAGGTTCTAAGGTAGGACCCTTAACCTCATTTAAACAATTTTCCTTCAAACGATAGAAGAGTTCCTATCGTCGAGGTTCTAAGGTAGGGCCCTTAACCTCAAAATCATCAATTTTCCTTCAAACGATAGGAGAGTTCCTATCATCGAGGTTCTAAGGTAGGACCCTTAACCTCAAAACAATCAATTTTACTTCAAACGATAGGAGAGTTCCTATCGTCGAGGTTCTAAGGTAGGACCCTTAACCTCAAAATCATCAATTTTACTTCAAACGATAGGAGAGTTCCTATCGTCGAGGTTCTAAGGTAGGACCCTTAACCTCAAAACAATCAATTTTACTTCAAACGATAGGAGAGTTCCTATCGTCGAGGTTCTAAGGTAGGACCCTTAACCTCAAAATCATCAATTTTCCTTCAAACGATAGGAGAGTTCCTATCGTCGAGGTTCTAAGGTAGGACCCTTAACCTCAAAACAATCAATTTTACTTCAAACGATAGGAGAGTTCTTATCGTCGAGGTTCTAAGGTAGGACCCTTAACCTCAAAATCATCAATTTTCCTTCAAATGATAGGAGAGTTCCTATCGTCGAGGTTCTAAGGTAGGACCCTTAACCTCAAAACAATCAATTTTACTTCAAACGATAGGAGAGTTCCTATCGTCGAGGTTCTAAGGTAGGACCCTTAACCTCAAAACAATCAATTTTACTTCAAACGATAGGAGAGTTCCTATCGTCGAGGTTCTAAGGTAGGACCCTTAACCTCAAAATCATCAATTTTCCTTCAAATGATAGGAGAGTTCCTATCGTCGAGGTTCTAAGGTAGGACCCTTAACCTCAAAACAATCAATTTTACTTAAAACGATAGGAGAGTTCCTATCGTCGAGGTTCTAAGGTAGGACCCTTAACCTCAAAATCATCAATTTTCCTTCAAACGATAGGAGAGTTCCTATCGTCGAGGTTCTAAGGTAGGACCCTTAACCTCAAAACAATCAATTTTACTTCGAGCGATAGGAGAGTTCCTATCGTCGAGGTTCTAAGGTAGGACCCTTAACCTCAAAATTATCAAATTTTCCCTTCAACGATAGGAGAGTTCTTATCGCAGAGGCTCTAAAAAAAAATTTTCCTTAACCACATAGTTTAGGCGGCGAGAAGGTTCTCAATGGCTAGCTAAGACGGACGAAATTTGGTAACTACTTTGCATACATCATGTCCCATGAAGCATGCAAAGGGGGGCAGCTGTTGACACCCAATTTCGTCCGGCCTTTTTTTTTAAAAAAATTTTTAAAAAAAAAACTAATTAAAAAAAATTATTATTATTATTATTATTATTATTGCTAAAAAATTTTAATTATGTTAATTAGTTTAAAATATATTTTTATTTTGAGAAGATTTGATTTAAAATAATATATGTGTGAATATGTATGTGTTTGGAATAAAAATAAAATTTCAGAAAAAAAAATGACAAGAAATTAAAAAGTTCGAGATAAAAATAACAAAATTGAGAAGTTTCAGGCAAAATTGACAAATTCTGAAAGTTCCAGGAGCATTTGGTAGTTTGTCACATAAAATTTTGAGCCTGCCGACGTTTTTTGCTCAAATTGACAGAAAACGACAAAATTGTCAAAATCAGAAGCTTCAGGAACTTATCCAGAGGCTGAGAGACATAAAGGACTAAAATTGTCCTTTTACCAATTTAAGAGATAAGTTTGAATTTTTTTATTAATTTATCCATCAACAGTTCAGCTAAACTTCCTCTATAAATAGCCCCCCAAATTTTGTGCTGAACACAGAAAAAAATAGCAAAAAAACTTAGAGCTCCGTTTTAAAAAAAAGAGAAAATTACAGCCCTTAGCCCCAGCCCTCTTCCCTTCTTCCCCAGAAAGCCAAATTTTTTTTTCACTGCTGTTCCCTCTCTCTTTCTCTCTTTCTCTCTCTCCGCCGTGCCCCTCGCTGCCCGCCGCCGCCGCCGTCCCTCCGCCTCGCCGCCCTCGCCGCCTCGCCGCCCCGCCGCGCCGCCAGCTGCCCCTGCCTCCCCCCCCTTTCGCGCGCGCCTTCGCGTCTCTGTTCTTCAGATTCAAAAACTTGTTTTGAAAGGTGAAACCTTGATTCCATACTTCATCTTTTCAATTTCTTTCAATTTGGTCACTAACCTTTTATTTTTGTTCCTGCAGAATAAATTACTAACCTTTTTAATTTTTACTTGTTTATTTATTTGTTAATTATTGTTATTATTACTAATCTTCTTTTTATTGTTGTTATTGACTTACTAACAACTAACTTTTAATATTATTATTGTTACTAACCTTTTAATTTTTGCATTATTACTAACTTTTATAATTGTTGTTAACAATTAATTAACTTTTATTATTGTTGTTAATTAATTAATTTAATTAACTTGGCTAACTTTTTATTATTGTTGTTAATTAATTAATTTAATTAACTTGGCTAACTTTTTATTATTGTTGTTAATTAATTAATTTAATTAACTTGACTAACTTTTTATTATTGTTGTTAATTAATTAATTTAATTAACTTGACTAACTTTTTATTATTGTTGTTAATTAATTAATTAACTTGACTAACTTTTTATTATTGTTGTTAATTAATTAATTTAATTAACTTGACTAATTTCTTTTTATTATTGTTGTTAATTAATTAACTTAATTAAACTTGGCTAACTTTTATTTATTGTTGTTAATTAATCAACTTAATTAAACTTGGCTAACTTTTATTATTGTTGTTAATTAATTGACTTAATTAAACTTGGCTAATTTTTATTATTGTTGTTAATTGTTAATCTAACTTTACTAACTTTTTTTATTGTTATTAACAACTAACTATATTAATTGTGCTAACTTTTATTATTGTGTTATTAAAGTGGATGGCCAAAAAGCCCCACTTTATTAATTTTTTTTTTAACTAAAAGATTAAAAAAAAGGAATTTTATGTGAATAATTTCCTAAAGGCTAATAAAAATTATTTTTTTATTTTGAAACAAAGTTTTTATTCCTTTTAATAAACAAACATAATGAAATAAATAAATAAATAAATACAACTTTTTTTTTTTTAAATACATCTTTAAAAGTGATGTTTTTTTTCTAATTAATAATTAATAATGAAATATAAAAAAGAAATTAAATTCCATGTCCAAATGATCCGCCAGGATCCATGGCTTGGAAAATATTTTTTAAATAAAGTATATAAATAAATTTTCCTTTATTATTAAAAAAATAAAAAAAAAACTTTGGACTAATATTTTTTTATTTATCTCTTTATCCAGCAAAATAATAAAATATAATTTTTTTGGTTTCTTTATTAATAAAAAGAATAAAGGAGTAAAAATTTTCTTGGGCTAATATTTTACTTATTTCTTTCAAAATAATAAAAAAAAGATATAACATTTTTTGTTTTTTTTTGTTTTTTTTTGTTTTTGTTTCCTTTATTAAATAAAATTTTATTCAAATGATTTCAAATAAAGGTAATAATAAAAATCTTTTAGCAAACAAAAAGAACATAAAAAAAAATCATATAAATATCAAAAACTTTTTATACATATAAATCTTTGATTTCTTTAATCTTTTTTCAAAATAAATTATATAAATATCAAAACTTTACCTTTATTTTCCTTATTAAATAATCATTTTTGCTTAATTTTTTTATCAAAAATAAAACAAACAAATATTAAGATTTTTATTTTATTTTTGAAATATATATATAAATTTCCGGTTTCATCATTAAATAAATAAAGTTTTGTTTACTTTTTGATTCACCTTTTATTAAATAAAATATTAAGGCTTCACTTTTATTTTTAAAATATACATATAAATCTTTAGTTTTCTTCATTAAATAAACAAAACCTTGATTAAATAATTACTTTCTTGGTTCATCTTTTATCAAATCAAAAAAAATAAGCTTAAAAAATAAATATGTATAAATATCAAGACTTTCTTTATATAAATCTTTTCTTTATTATTTTATTGAATAATTAATTTTGGTTAATCTTTTAAATAAAAAATCAAATACATGAGAATTAAGATTTTATTTTCAACTCTTTTGTTTTCTTTGGTAAATAAATAAAATCCTGGTATTAAATAATTATTTTTATAAAAAATTAGTTCATGGTATATTGGCTGGAAACTGTCTCGTGCCCGCTTTTGAGCTGCTTCACCTGGTGAAGAGGGTCTGGCTGAGTAACAACGCCCCGTACCATGATCAAAGATTTTTTTTTATTTTATTTTTTTTAAACTCTTTGATTCCTTTAAATTAACTTCTTATTAAATAAAAAAATTAATTGCTTTTGAATTCTTTTATAAATTAAGAAAAAAATCAGATAAAAATAAAAGAAAGATAAAAAAAAGAAATAAAAGAAAGATAAAAAAAGAAATAAAAAAAAAGAAATAAAAAAAAAAGAAGATAAGAAAAATAAGATAAAAGATAAAAAAAAAAAAAGAAAAGAAAAGAAAGAAAAAAAAAGAAGTAAAAATATAAAGACAAATTTTTAGTTAGTATTAAAAATCATTACCTTTTAAAAAATTAATTTCAGGAATTAAATAATTACGATTAAGTAAATCAATTTCCATATCCGGATGATCCGGCAGGATCTACGGTTTGGAAAATATCAATTTTTTTAAAAATAAATAAATTAAATAAAAAGATAAAAATCCATATTTTTACAATATGGATAAAATTGTTTAAAATTTCACCAAATTCCGTGTCCAAATGACTCGGCAGAGTCCATGGTTCGGAATCAAGAATCTTCCGTGTCCAAATGACTCGGCAGAGTCCATGGTTCGGAAGTATCAAATTTTATCCAACTTAATTACCAAAAATCCACATTTTCGACTAATTCAGTTAAAATATCTAAATTAACTGAAATTTTTTTTAAAAGCAAAGTAAACCAAAATTAAAATCAACTAAGGTGCCAATTTTTGGGCGTTTTAACAAAGTTGTTTCAACGTAACCGTACTCCCGAACCCCCGAACTCTCGCAGACCATATTTTAGGTGACCAATCGACCTAAGTAAACTGATTGGTGGCGACTCCAGAAAACCCGACGTTGCCACAACCATAAAGTGACTAAAATTTTTTGAAAAAAAAAACCGTGACTATAATACTTTGGAAGAAAGTAGGTATTGCATCAATTTATTATGTGACTTTGCTTCGTTAGGTTTGTTAACAAATTACAAAAATTACAAAAATCTCCTTGAGGTTTGGCAAAACCTATAATTTTATCCTTACTGATTCAAATACCTACACTTATCCCCTATTAAGTTAATGCTGTGATTCACCATTATCACAAAAAAGAGAAAATACTAGACTTTGCCCTCTTAGCCTTCTTTCTTATAAAATTTGCCCCCCAACTACTAAAACCATTCGAATCAAATCAATTATTCTGAAAAAACAAAATCAAGCAACATATCTAAACTAGAAATCAAGCACGGATTTGAGATTGAGGTTCTAACACTCTAATCCTCTGACAACTCCATCACAGACCTCCATTATGCCCACTTGTGCCATCGTCCTGCCTGTTGCGTCCTCTTCTTGCCCCTTTTTATTCCTCCCAAACAGAAACTAGAAAATGAAAATGACCACTCCTTCGGCATCAAGCCCTTCGGCGACCATCTTGACACCTTCCTTCCCGCGGACCTTGCCGGATCTATGGCCACCTTTTGATGCATCAGGAGTTGTTGGAGATGATGAACTAGGCCGAATCAGCGACAGACTTTCTGGGCCTCGCCGTCTCGGTGAAATTGAAGACTTTTCGGGTTCATATGAATAGGCCCCAGTTCTCGGTGACGGATGAGCAATCAGACCTTAAATCCTTGAGCAAAATTTGTCGCTTAGGCAATAGCCATCGTCAAGGAACGTCGGGTGGTCTGTGGAGGTTTCCAATGTGAGATATTAAGGGATGCGTAGGATCCGAGCGGGATTCGACGTGGGGTCCTTCACTATTTGATTTGATGCGGCATCCCCAAATGGTTCCAATTTCGATTAGATACGGAGATACACTAGATGATTGGGCATCAAGCCTAGCCCTGCCACCAACCGTCAACAAGGATGACGGTGATAGAGGCCAAATCCATGCTTTAGTTCATTAGATGGAATTCCATGTCCGTAACGATCTAAAGAGAGTTTGAATCCCATGTCTATGAACAACGAGTATGGCTGAAGTCCGATTACGGCGGGAGTTCGGCGTTTTCCTCACCATCAACATTACAACCGGCCTACTGGTTAGTATCGATTCTGGCTTTGAAGCTGTAGATAAGTTCAGCGAGAAAGAGAGAGATCATAAAGGAACGAAAGAGAGCAAATGAGCTTAACGAGAGATAGAGAGAGATGAAAGATTGTGTTTTAATTTTTTTTTTTTTCTAAATTAATTGGTTTGATTATTTGGGGGAGCAAAATTTCCAAGGAAGAAAGTTGGGTAAATTACATTTATGGCCCCTAACATTTTATTATTGTCCTACTTTGGATCTTAACCTCAAGACCTCGTATGGGAGGTCATCAACCTCAATTTATTATTCCATTTTAAACCTTTTGAAGATAGAAAGTGTTTTTTCATTGAATTAGCCATATGGCATGCCAGTGTAGACGATTTGCCACAATGACACTAAAGTGGAAAATGAAGAAAAAAAGAATTAAAACAAAAATAGCAGCCTAGGTCCCTAATTTTTCATTTCTCTCATCATAAACCCTAACTTTTCCTCAATTGCCACAGCCACCCCGGATTACTGCTCCCCTTGCCCAACGACATTCCAGCCATTAGCCTCGGCATCACCAGCAATCCCAGTCTGTCATCCCTGCTTTGCTACAAGCCACGCCACCGTCATCCGTCAAATCCGCCACCATCCATCAATTTGTTCACCCCGTCAAATTCGCCATCATCTGTTCCCTTTTGTTTGTCCTCCTGTTGTTAATCAATTTGTTCACCCTTCCCGATTCATTTTCCCTCACTCCGATCTTGGCATTTGTCAATTTGGTCACTCAATTTCTTGGCGATTTCATGACTTCAAATTTGGAGCCTGGGCTTGGGTACAAACAAATGGGGGGCCAGTGGGGCGACTTGGCAGAGGAGGAGCAACAGCAAGAGATTTGGCAATGGAGGAAGTGGAAGGCCATGGGAGATTTGTGAACGGAGGAGGTGGAAGGTTGCAAGTGATTATTGTCTTCCTTTTTATTATTCTTTTTTTATTTTAATTTTTTAACAGTTTTCTTTCTTTCCACATCATCACTAGCAGTTGATTATTGTACCATTATAGTAAATTGCCCAATGCTAGCATGCCACATGGTCAGTTTTGTCATTTCTTACATTTTCCATCCTCTAAAGGTTTAAAATGGAATAAAAAATTGATATTGAGGACCTCTTATGTAAGATTTTGGGGTTATAGTCTAAAATATGATAATAATGGATGCAATTGATAATAATGAATGATGGAGTTAACTTCCAAAAGAGGCAACTGTAAGTATTTGACACATGGAGGATACAAGTGTAGATTTTGCTATACCTTACCTGGGGTTTGTCATTTTCACTAAAAAATTATTTCCTTATTTTTTTTTTTTTAAGTTTGAGTTCTTTTTATATAACAACAGCATTTCTTTCTTTCTTTCTTTTTTCTTCTTTTTGTTTGATAGACATAACAACAGCATTTCAAATTAACGGCCATATTTTTTATTTAGTTATATATTTTCTTAGCACTAAACGACCTAGTTTTACTTTTATTTACTTATTATTATGTTTTTGACACTAAAACGAGTTAGATTTAGAACTTCGCTTAGGATCGATTAGCACTATTGGAGATATGAAAGAGTCGACAAAGCAACGGAGCTGGCATATCTCTTTTTGAATTTCTTTTTTTTTTTTTTGGCTAATTATATTACAATTTATACAAAATTTTATGCGACAAAAATTGATTAGACGAAGAAAATCAACAATTTTTTATTTTTTTTTTCAATTACGGATGAGACTCTGGCATACTGAATTTTATAAGGTTTACAATATAAAACTTTTACTATATATACATCACACTTTTCTTACTTCTTTTTTTTCTAAAATTTATGGTAGAAACATAAATAACTTTCAAGCGTGACGAATATGGGCAAGTAGATTATTTGTCATCGCTGTCATCATAGACGATGCCTTCACATTTGTATTGCTAATCATTTTAATTCGGAAAGCTAACCCCTCCATCACGGAGGATGAGAAAGCGACTCCCTTCACACGCTAACCCTATCATTCCCTCATCCATACATCATCCTAGTTCTTCTATCATTGAGCCTGAGGAGCAATTGAGAAAATAAAATACCCTTATTGCTTGTCTTTTTTTAAATTTTTTTGTTTATAATTCATGTGCTAATACTCTATGCTTAATAATCATCTGAATAATAATTTTTGAAAAAATATAATTTTTATAATTTTTTTTCTTATTTACGGTTTTGAAAAAAAAATCAATCAAATTTACTTTCTTTTTTTGAAAAAAAATACTTTTAGAATTGTTTCTTCTTAAAATAAAGGGTTATAGAGTTGAGTAAATACTTACTATATTTAAAAAATAGCCACCAATAATCACTTATCTATATACTCCCTCAAACACAAAAATATGTGTACAAAATTTATAGTAGGACTAATAAATGGTCAAATTAGAAAACTAATTTAGTCTTAACAACATCTCCAGTGGGCGGTGCACACAGATCATTGTCACATTTATATTCTTACTGGTTGTTTAAATGCTTTTTTATAGATCAGTGGTAAAAAGACCAGTTTAATGCCCCTAACTTCTTTAATCTCTGATGTTTTCTATCTTATCTCTAAACTCAATTTTTTATGCATATGTAATATTTAAGATCACTGTCCAGCATTGCGTATGAAGCGAATAGGAAGGCTCTTTACGAATAGTCCCACACTTTATATTTTTTTCACTTATTAAAAACAATCCTTCCAAACAAGAAAATCAGACACAACTTACTACCTTAAGACTGAAGTATCCGGTTCGTGGGAAAAGAAATTTTCGATTATGATATTTACTAAAAAAATTATGATACTTTCCTGCGGAGGTACCAATAAAAAATGTCTGTGGACCATTTTAAGCTTTCTTCGCACAACCTCTAATCTAAAGTCGGCGGCACGGATTGTCTTGTGACATGTGACTGCTATATTATTGCGTGATCGAACTCCTAACGCTCTAGAGTCTAGCCATTGAATTGTTTACTTTACCCCCCATCTTTTGAAAATTGACAAAAAGCCCCAAGAAAAGTCGTCTACAGTTTGGAGCCGCTTTTGGAGCAGAAGATTCCGTATCCAAATCGCATCAAGATTCTTTGCATGCCAGCCCAGGATTCTCCTTTTTCTACTGCCGGCAAACCTTGGAACCCGTCACTATAATCCCTCGCTGCTGGCCAGAAGAAGATAACCCAAAAAAAAAAAAAAAAAGGGAAGACAGAAAGAAAAAAACCCTACCATTTCTTCCCGAAAAATCTACATAGTACATATCTTACCTTAAAAGGTGGGAAAAAGTAATTCTTTTAGTCACTAATTATCATTCTAAATCAAGAGTCATTCACAGTTACCTCTGAATGCAGTAACTCCAGCTAATCCGAATCTGTGACCTTCTATTTGCACTCTCGGTCCCAAAGTTTTAGATAATTTCCAGTTGTGACTGGATTGCATTATCTTGTTGCATATTGAGCACTCTGGTGAATCTGGTCAATCATTTCCCAAAACAAAAGGTTGACATTGCATTTATGTTTTACACTTCAACATTTTCTTGGATATGCGCATCACTAACTTTCGGATTATCATTTTACCTTCTCGTGGCTATATAAGGTTACGGAAAGTTTGGTAGTGCCCTTTTAATTGGCATTTCGTCCTCATTTTCTATTAAGGAAACAAAGAAATAAGTCCCATACGAGAGTTATGTTCCCTATATCGGGTTTGAAGGCAACAATGATCTTAACTGGCTTGATGTTTGGTATCCGATGATGCTTACACTTGAGGCATCATAGGCATCAACTTCACATATGGTGTAAGTAATGCACGTGTGAACGAACAGCACCAGAATCCAAAGTTTGAAAGTACAAGGTCCTTTTCGGGATAAATATAGAAGAGAGGGGTCGGATTGAAAGAATCTAAAAAAGTAGTCCACCATAAAAAGGTGCAAAAGGAAGATTAAACCCCACACGCACACAAGAATGACAGATCGTCTGTATCTTGGTTTCTGTTTCTCCTCTTTGGTTCTTCTACGAAGTCCCAGTTTGAACCACGCCTTGGCTCTATCTCTCTCTCTCTCTACTTTCTGATAAGGTACACTCATCTCTCATCCTCATCGCATAATTGCATTGCTCGGACTTTTTTCTTTCCTGTGTCCCGTTCTTTGTTTGTGTTGTGTCGTTTTGTCTCTGAATCTTCGACAAGGTTTCTGGGTTTTCTTCATTGTTTGCTTTGCATGCATTGTATCTCAATATGTTGGTTTTCATGGGTTTAGGTATTGGATCTTTCCCAGAAACTGACGTTATATGTTTTTTCTGAATCTGAAACGAAACTTGCAGGTTCGTTGTGCTCTGTTTCTTGGACAATATGATACTACTTGGTTTTTCCCACAACTGTCTGATGTTCAACGCACTTGCTGCGATGGCCTTTGTTTTCTGGATTTCGCTTTTTGGGCGCCGTGGCGTTATCACTTATTATCACTCATCATCACCTGCTACTTAGTTTATCAAACAACTACACTGATGGGTCCTAACCCTGATTAAAATATAATATAGTGATTCTTAGCGTTCACTCTTCTTTTTTTTGTTTACCTTTTTGTTTGTTTATTTGACCTTTTTAATTATATAAAGAGAATTCTGGACCCTTAATCATAGCTATCTCTCAGTGCTAGCAATATTAAAAATGAGCTGCTGGTGGTGTTTATCTAATCCGTAGATAATTGTAATAGGGTTCTGAAAAGTTATTTTTTTTAAAGAAAAGTAGGTTCTTCTAGTAATAGGTTGGAAGGGGGGCAGAACTTCTCATGCGGGCAAGTTTGGGTGGGTTTCTTCTGCTTCAAATGCTGTATTCACATGTCTCAGATATGCTATGCTAAATTCAATAGCTTATGGATGCCATGATTATAATGTGATTCTGGTAAACTATAATCACAATTGATTTTAGGAATAAACTCATTTAATTAGATTAGCTGACTGGTAGCTCGGAGTTAGCAGATCCATGTGCTAACTAACTGCTAAGCAAGTATTTGGATGGTTGCTTCATAGCTCTGTACTTTCTTGACCGTGGGGATATTTATTCTTGTTTCTGAGGTTCAGGCTTCTGTACTAGTTGCAATTCAAGATTATATTGTAAGTTGCTAATTCATTATGCATCCACTGGTGCTTTAGTTTACATTATAGCTGGTTGGTTTTGTTGTCAGTTGCTTTATACTGGATAGCATTACTGTTTGATTAAGCGGGTGAGGACGCAATGGCAGAAGAAGATTGCTATACAAATGATGGGACTGTTGATATCCATAACAAACCAGCCAACAAGAAGAAAACTGGCAACTGGAAGGCATGCCGCTTCATTCTTGGTACATTTATCACATTTACTTTCACGTGTGTTTTCCGTAGTTTAACTTTAGGTGTCTCATCAGATCTGTTAACCAAACTCTGATATATTTTGTTCAGGAAACGAATGCTGTGAAAGGTTGGCCTACTATGGCATGGGCACCAATCTTGTCAATTACCTTGAAAAGCGTCTCAATCAGGGAAATGTTACAGCAGCAAACAATGTCACAAATTGGTCGGGGACATGCTACATTACTCCCTTGATTGGAGCATTTCTTGCTGATTCATATTTAGGAAGATACTGGACAATTGCTAGCTTCTCAATCATCTATTTCTTGGTAAGTTCAACTATGACATGTGTCCTTTTTATATCAAACTATCAAGCACTTAGAGGTTGAACTGAACATTTTTTATAAGAATTCTTGTAAAATTTTGGGATATTAATTATGAGTACTTGCCATTGCCTGGCAAGGAAACTTCCTTCAATGTTTGAACACATGAAAGACTCCTAGTTCTGAACAATGCTTCCTGAATTATCATGTATCAAGAACTAACTTATAATTGTAACTTGTGTTGTACAGTATTTGTTTTTCTTTCTAACTTATTTTCACTCATAGCTTTATTTCTGGACATTAAGAAGAGTGAGTAAGCTGTACTGTTGAAATGTAATTAGTCTAATCATTCATCTCTAAACGGCAATGAGCTGATTCTTTTCTGTTCAGGGAATGACGTTATTAACACTCTCAGCTTCAGTTCCTGGACTAAAGCCACCATGTGATAAGGAAGGTTGCCACCCAAAAACAGTTAGCACAGCAGTCTGTTTTCTTGCTCTTTACATGATTGCTCTTGGGACTGGTGGAATTAAACCATGTGTTTCATCCTTTGGTGCGGATCAGTTTGATGAAACTGATGATAAAGAGAGGAAAAAAAAGAGCTCTTTCTTCAACTGGTTCTACTTCTCCATCAACATTGGTGCACTTATTGCTTCCTCTGTTCTAGTCTGGATACAGATGAATGTGGGCTGGGGATGGGGTTTTGGAATTCCAGCTGTTGCAATGGCGATTGCGGTTGTGTTTTTCTTCTCAGGAAGCCATTTATATCGCCTTCAGAAACCTGGAGGGAGTCCTCTCACGAGACTTGCTCAGGTGATAGTTGCATCATTCAGAAAATTAAATGTGAAAGTTCCTGATGATAAGTCACTTCTCTATGAGACTGCTGATGCAGAATGTGTGATAGAGGGAAGCCGCAAGCTAGAACATACTGATGAACTAAAGTAAGTATTTTGTTGGTTGCATTAAACCAATTCGTGAGGCCCATTTGCAGTCTTAATTTAATGAGTTTCTCTTGGTTGAAGCCACTAGACTCTTACAAGTTGGCTTCCAATTTTAGCTTCAGATGGTAGGGAATTTCGTCTTAGCTGACTTTTCACCAAAAATTTAAACAGGTTCTTTGACAAGGCTGCTGTGGAGACTGAAACTGATACAGATAAGGGCTTCAAGAATCCATGGAGACTATGTACTGTAACTCAAGTCGAGGAACTCAAGTCCATTATCAGGATTCTTCCTATATGGGCATCTGGAATAGTCTTTTCTACTGTATACAGCCAAATGAGCACCATGTTTGTTTTGCAAGGCAACACACTAGACCAGCACATGGGTCCTGACTTCACAATTCCATCGGCATCCCTTTCACTTTTTGACACCCTGAGTGTTATCTTCTGGACTCCGGTATATGATAGAATCATTGTTCCAAGGGCCAGGAAATTCACAGGCCATGAGCGAGGATTCACCCAGCTCCAACGAATGGGCATTGGGCTTGTTATATCCATGTTTTCCATGATTGCTGCTGGGGTCTTGGAGGTTATTAGACTTGATATTGTGAAGAAGAACAACTACTATGACCGCAGCTACATTCCCATGTCCATTTTCTGGCAAGTTCCACAGTATTTTCTTGTTGGATGTGCAGAAGTCTTCACTTTCATCGGGCAAATGGAGTTTTTCTATGACCAGGCACCTGATGCCATGAGAAGCTTGTGCTCAGCACTCTCTCTCACAACAGTTGCCCTAGGCAACTACTTGAGCACTCTGCTTGTGACCGTTGTGACTAAAGTAACAAGAAGGAATGGAAAGCCTGGATGGATTCCAGACAACTTGAACATGGGACATCTTGACTATTTCTATTGGCTATTAGCTATCCTCAGTCTGCTCAACTTCTTTGCGTACTTGTTGATTGCTAAGGCTTATACCTACAAGAAAGCAGCAGGACATGCTCATTGATCAGCATTTCATTTCAGTTTGTTATGTTTCACAAGAGAAATTTTCATTGTTTTATGTTCTGGTCACGTCTTCTAATTTTTAGGACATTCTTACCTACATCTGGGGAATTGGTGCATGTAAATATTTTGTGTTAGTGATCTGCCTCTCAACTCAACCAGGTTAAGCAGACTCCCAGTTTGTGCTTTATTTCATTCAGAAGCTAGATTGTCCTTGTAAATGGAATTTTGTGGAAAAACAAATTTTACTGGTGGTCCAGGATGAGGAGAGACCCAAACTCGTTTGGCATGCTCGTTCTTCGTCTCAAACAACTAGTTTGCCGCGCATTTCAATCATTATTTGGCTCCTTTTCAGTCTTCCAGAAATTAGACTTGGAACAAAGCAGTCGGAACGGATATGTCTTACTCAGCGCCTTTTTCTTGTGAGCATATCTAGTCACATCGTACACGTTTGTGGAGCTAAAAGCTGGTGACACATGAAGAATGATTCATTTAAAAACGCCTGAGTTGTTTTAAGTTCTTGAAGGAACAACACCACAGACAAAGGCTTTGTGGAGGCCGTGGGTGTTATCTTCTCTTCTCTTGGCCGTCTATAGGATGATTGTATAAATGGCTCAACAACTGAAAGAACGATACTCCGACTCTACTAAGTCCAATTATTGATACCATGTCTCGTCCACCAAAGGAGACTCCAATGCAAACGCAGGAGTTGCCAAACAATATTGCAGCCTTCCAAGCCAAGGAACTCTGTTCACGGTCTCTGATGGTGCACCATTTAACTAACACCAACTAGTTGAAGCTAATACTGAACCTCACAAGATCAAGACGACACTCTAAAATGTTTACAAGAATCCTGCAAGAGGGTCTTTACATACATTTTCAACTTCCTATGCCCTCCACTATTTTACAGCGAACAGATATTGATTAACCAGCACTTCCACTACACTTTCTTCCCCTTGTCTGAGGTTAGGTTTATCTCTCAAAACATAGAGGGAGCTGAGTGCAAGCCTTTGAATGGAAACAGGTTTAGCCAGGTTCTAACGGCAACTGAGAAATGCCAGGCATGAATGCTAATTTCCAAAATGAGCCTGTAAATAACACCAAAGCAGAAGAAGAGATAGGAATGACTAGAGAACTTATTGCAGCAGATGCCAATGAACAAATCAGGATGAACGATACCTTGCAACAATTGCTTTCATCTATATTCATGATAGCCACTTTTCCTGTCTTCATTGACTTGGCTAAACATAGGACTTCTTGGAGATATCTTAGCATCTTCGTTTCCTTTTATCTGCAAATAAACAGGGAGAGCATAAGAGTAAGCATGAAAAATAGAACATGGCTTGATACAATAACCCCAGGTCAGGCAAATATGGCTTGATACAATAAACCCAGGTCAGAGCTTGACACCCGGGCCTGATACATCAAGCTGCATTTCTTTTGCATCAAGCAACATCAAGTCTTGGTGATTCTCCTGCAATCACCAAAACCAATGAATTACAGAATCCGATGCATCAAAAAATTTGTCATATACTGGACCCAGAAGCATCTAAGAGGTAAGTATTTTGGCAATCACAGATAGCTGAAAGTAGATTTCACAACTTAGAACTTTCAGAACTGGCTTATGCTGGTGCCAAAACAAGCAACAGGATTTTCAAACAAAATGGTGGCTCACTTCCTATAAATTTCAGCAAAACTATAATAAATTCTAAGTCTTCATAGAATCCATTAGACAAAAGTCTACAAGAAATGCGGACTTGCTAAAGGTAAATGTAGTTACAATTGCAAAAAAATATATTTTGAAACGTGCTTGAAAAAAATCGAAAAATTACGATTTCAGATGCCAGATCAAACTCAATAAAACCAATAAATATAAATAGACTTATAAAATTTTAGACCAAGGGAACTAACCTATCAAATTGGTGACTTGCTGCCTTGCAAGGTGGTCCAGGTGAAGGCCATATGCATTAAAAATCACCAATCTAACCCAACATGACTTGGCAGATAGTGTCCCGTACCTACCTACTTCCATCAGAGTGATTTTGCAACATCTTGATCCCTACAGCTAAAATAGCATTTTCTGCTGCAGTTTGAGCAGTGATAAGTGATCCAAATCATCTTCATATCCAATTCCTGAAAAATCTTAACAGCACAGTATATTGGAGCATGGTTCTAAATCCAGCACAAATCTGAGGATCTCTAAAAGTAAGACATAGCTCAAGACTTACTGGCCATTCTCCTGTGAGTAACAGAAATGACCAAGGCCAAGACGTATGCTCTTGAAACATAACTTAGAACTTACTTTGAAACTTTTCTTCAGACCTTTTCAAATCTGGACAATTAAATTCAAATCCATTATTTAGTACTGCCTTGATGACTATGTTCCATGTGATGACAGTAGGAAGAATCCCATGCTCTAAAGCATCATCAAGAAAATCAATGGCATCTGATAATCTCCCGCACGCAGAAAGCCCCTTCAGAGAAATATTATATGAAATAATATCATAGCGGAGCCCACTCTTTAGAATTTGGGCCCAAATCTCCAGAGCCCAGTTACATTGTACCCTTCATGATGGTGTTGTAGGTCACAAGATTTGGAGCAAAGTTTTGTTCTTTCATCATTGAGCAGAGCTCTAATGCATCTTCAATTTTGCCCATGGAGCAAAGGCCATGAATCATAATATTGTGCATGGTAACGTCCGGCGTGAAATCCCTGTTCAGGACTTGACCCCACAAATTGAGGGCCATGTCAACCTTGTTGCCTTTGCAGGGTACATCCAGCAGCAAGCTATAAGTAATTTTGTCTGGTTTCCACCCTTTTTCTAACATTTCCTTCACATAAACCACCTATTAGAGTGTTGTATGAAACGAGGGTTGGAGGATGTCCCATCAAATCCATTTGAGTAAAAAGCTGAACTGCAACTTCGAGCTTTAATGCTTGTACAAACCCATTAATCAATGAATTGAAAACATGGGGGTTCAGTTTCAAACCACATTCATGAATCTGGTTGATTAGAGTAGCAAATTTATCCAACATTCCTTCTTGCCATAAACCATTGATCATTGAGGCATATGTAAAGATATCCACTTTACATCCTTCAAGTTCTGCCCCTTTGATAGATAAGAGAGTGAGAATTGGAAAGGAGAACCAAAGAACACACTAAAAAAATGCAGGAAAACTTCCAGACTTATCATTGTATTGCTAATATTTTATATACATACAAAAGTCAAAAAGTCTTCAACTAATCCCTTAACTCAAGGAGCATGTCTGCTGCTAGACTTAAGCTCCACCATACCTTTTGCTCTTTTACTTAGATTACAATCAAAATATCAAAAAGGACATTAAAAAAAAAGGACAGCTCTTAGCATTACAACAACTACTGTCATCACTCCTACTTGATGCAAGAGTTGTTAAAGACTCCAATTCTATCTCTTATCATTTCAAATGTTGTCTTCTGCAATCCTTTGGTGAAAATATCAACTAATTGGTCCTTAGCTTCACAATGCTTCAGCTGAACCTCTTGTTCTTTTTCAGCTTCTCTAATGGCATGAAACTTGATCTTAATATGCTTTGTCTTTCCATGAAAAATAGGATTCTTCACTATAGCAACAGCAGACTTGTTATCACACAAAATGACAGTCGCTTTGGACTGCCTGAACACAAGATCTTCAACCATTTTTCTGATCAACAATGTTTGGTTGACAGTAGCTGAAGTAGCAATGTACTCAGCTTTTGCTGTTGATTATGCAACACTTTCCTGTTTTCTTGAGCTCCAACCAAAAATACTTGAATCAAGTGTGAAACAATAGCCTAAGGTACTCTTCATGTCATCCTGAGATCCTGCCCAGTCCATGAGAGAATCTCTTAATTACCCTAATATAGGGTGTTCCCATGATCTTAGGATAGTCGGGATTTAGTAATTTTGCTCTTAGTTGCAAATGGCTAAGCTAATACTTGCGTTGTTTAAAAGTTTATACTAGTTGATTATCTTATGAGATGAATCTATACATGCTTAACTTCGGCATTTGGAGAGAAATAATAAATAAATAAATAAAATCTTTTCAAAATACTTTCCATGGCATTCATTAAACACTTGAAACACATACCGAAGTCATATAAATATATTTATTTAAACTTTCAAGCATTAACTTATCTACATATAACACTTAACTTATGTGCATCCATAAGCAAGCACATTGTATATACAGATATATACACTAAATAAGTTCAGGCACACTTGTCAAACTAGAGGCATTTCCTTGGTACCTACGCACCAAATATGTACAAAGTTGAGACTATCAAAATAACTCCCACCTGAGCACAGAAGCTTCAGAAATGAGAGGTTCAACTTCTCCTTGTGCACTTTGTCTGTATCTGTCAAAACTATTTTAAATACTTAGTTAGTACATTAATATTACTAACCAATAACTTAAAATCATTAAAGATTCATGTACTTTAAATACCTGTACCAAAACATTACTTAACAACCCTTCAGTGGGTGTTAGGCTTTACACTATTAATATCTACATAATGTGACACTTAAGGAAATGAGAATCATAAATTCTCAGTAAGGAATTAAATACCTGCAAAATAAATTTTAGGACCTAGCATATATGACATATATACACATCTTAACGTGAACTCAAAACATTATGAAGTTTTGACTAATGGCCAGTAATACGGGTTCTATGGCAAGGAACCCATCCTCAACCTAGTCATTCTTATAAGAACTTAACTCTTGCCTTAGTAAGCTTGGCTTGCCATTACTTACCCTTATTCACATTGTATAAGAGTTCTTGGTGGCTCATTCTTACTAAGCTTAGTAGCTTAGTTAAGGTACTCTTAAACGTCAAAGCCCATCTTGAATACTTAGTACCTTGTATATTTACTTGAGGGCTATTTAATTATGTAGTCCTTAAGTCACTTCTTGTCCACCTCTTACTCTCTTAATTAATATATTGTAAAAATACGTAATGCATCAATTTTAATTTAAACTTAAAGTCCCTTACCTGGAATAATTAATGCAAACAAGCACCAACTTCAATATCCTTATAGTCTCGGTTTTTGTATTCTTATCTGTACTCTTTATAGCAACTTGAGTATTTCTCTTTTAATTGATCATTTAACTACATAAATAAATAACAATTAGGAAAATACTACAACAACTCTTATGGTTTAAGTGGCTAGGAATAACCCTCTCATTGGATTCCAATTAACCGGTCATTTTACTCAATAAATACATAACAAAATAAAATGTTTCTTGGTCCTCTTTGATTTCTTATTTGTTATCTTAACAAACACTAACAATTAAATAACAAAAAGGCCATTTGTTCAATTTTATGGCTTCTTCCCAGCCAATCAACCAAAGAAAATAAAATAAAATAAAATGTTTCCTTCACCTCCTCAACTTCAACCGTAGCTTTAGGTTCCTAAAAATTACTTGCTTGATTCAAGCTTTCATGTTTAATTCTCTCAAGAAACAAGCTTTGAATCAATTTAATCAACAATAACAGCCTTTCCACCAACAAAATAAACCAGGAAATTAAGGAAAAATAATTAATTACTTGCTTACCAAAAAATGAGCTCAAAACTTAGCTCTTTATGCAAGAAATCCAACTTTTCTTCCAAAATTTCCTTGAATTTGTGATTAATTTTGTAGATTGAAGCTTGGATGGTGCAGTTATGGAGGTTCGAAGGAGAAGGAAGGAAGCTTTCGGGTGGTAGCAGGAGATGGATGAAGAAGAAAATAATTAAATAAAAGAATTACGTCAACTTTGATATGCCACGTATTTGTCACACAGCTGGTCCCTTGTTTGTACTCAGTAGTACATTAGGGACTTTTCTGTAACTAAAAGAAAATCTTAGGACCAAAAGCGGAATTATTCTACATCTAAATCCTCCTTCACCTTAAATACACGTCCAGTTCTCAGCTTTGACATACATGGAATTTAGTTCTAATACTTCTGAGAGTTACATATAAACCATTTACAGACAATTTAGTCAATTCACAATTTTACAAGCATAGAGTGGAAAAGCTGTGGTACTTTAAATTCAATATTTTTCCATCCCCTACCCAACCGTGAAATAAAAATGGGTCACTATATAAAATGATTAAAATGCCATTATTGGTCTGGTTTTCTTAAATGACCAATTATGTCTTCTTTCAGCTACTATTCTTTACTAAACCGAGAATTTGCTTGCATTAAATATTCTAAGTATATTAAATTACTAAAATAACTAACGTTATCTCAGTAATTATGGTCTGAATTTTTGGAGAGCTGTTACACAGTCACTATTCGTGAAACCTACAAGATTGATGGCAGTTAGTCTCTTGTAGAATATCCCAAAATCAATTGTGTTTTGAATATATCTTAGAACCCTCTTGGCAGCTTTAAAATGCATCTCTGTAGGTGAGCACATAAATTTAAACAACACACTTGTAGCAAACATAATATCAAGTCTAGTTCCACACAAAAATAGAAGACATCCAACAAAGCTTCTATATACCAAATGATAGATAATAAAGTGAGAATAGGAAAGGAGAACCAAATAACACACCAGAAAAAAAGCAAGAAAACTTCCAAACTAATCCCTTAACTCAAGGAGCATGTCTGTTGCTAGACTTAAGCTCCAACATACCTTTTGCTCTCTTACTTAGATTATAATCAAAATATCAAAAAGGACATTAAAAAAAAATGACATCTCTTAGCATCACAGCAGCTACTGTCATCACTCCTCCTTGATGCAAAAGCTGTTGAAGATGTTGGGTTTCGGGAGCCAAACAGCGCAGCGGAATTTAACCGAAACCCTCCAGGATCCAAGTGAAACGGGGTAAACCGGGTGTTCGAAAATTTCATACCTAATTTTCGGTTGAGATCTCTCACTCAACTGTAGAGTCGAATCACAAAACCTGAACAGTTGACGTGTTCAGGCTCTCTATGGTATCGACACGAGCCTCTCGGGATCACCACGCTTCCACCACGTCCCGGCAGATGCGTTTCTCTTGCGCTCGCAGTGCTAGCTTGCGTCCTCCAAGGAATTGCAAGAGAAGAGTGCGGCTGTCCTTTTGGGAGGCTAGGGCAAGGAGACCTGCGAATTTCTCACTTAAAAGTTGTATTTATAGTGAGACTCAACTTCCAGGCCTAATGGGTTTCAAAGCCCTAATCCAATTAGGATTTAATTTCGGGCTTAATAATGGCTCAACTCCTTGGCCCATTATTAATACGAAATTAAAGTGAAACCATAACCCAAATAATTAGCCCATGCACTCTAATGATCCAAATAGCTCTACGTGTGCGACCCAATAGGCTCTTGCCATGTTGGCAATGATCATAAATCACATTTATGATCATAAGCAATGAGCGGTGTCTAGCAACACATCATTACTACCCAAGTGACAAGATTGTCGGTGAATCGACTAAACCTTTATGATCATCACCGATATATGCCATTGTCCCTTTGTCCAAGATATCAAGACTAAGCACGAGACATGGAATGTGTCACTCTCGTATAGCCCAATCTTTGGTTTCTTGATTACCGAGTAGACTAACTTAAACTGATGACATTGATATCATATATCAACTCATCGGAGCATGGCCATGCATTTTCAAAGTCTCACTCTATCAAGGGGCCCAAAGATATCACTCCCGTTACATAGGAGGGACAAATCCCATCTTGATCATACAAATCCCTCCGCATGATATGTGACATACCCAATGACCTCCTTCAAGTTCACTCAGTTACGAGCAACAAAGGAAAGTATCAAAGTATGTGACTCACATGTAGGGAACCTTGATGATCTTAGGTCGAAGGACTACATATACCATGATCACTATGAGAATCACTTATGACACTCATATAACGATCCATGAAGTGTTCTCATGGTGGGTCGGTCCAGTACACAAGTTCTCCAACTTGTACCCATATGTAGACTACATATCTCATATTAGTCTCCACATATGCTAGTCATTATGTATTATTGCAACCCGCTCCACAATAATACTGGACTAGGGACATTTAAGAATATCATTATTCTAGGGTTACAATTATGTTTATTACGTTACGCAGAAACAAAACAACAAACATAATTGCTGGATTAATGCCTCAATAAAATATCATGACTCAATGTGCAAAAATACAATCATCTCATGACTGGCTTTTTGGGCACAACACTAACAGAAGACTCCAAGTCTATGTCTTATCATTTCAAATGTTGTCTTCTGCAATCCTTTGATGAAAATATCAACTAATTGGTCCTTAGCTTCACAATGCTTCAGCTGAACCTCTTGTTCTTTTTCAGCTTCTCTAATGGCATGAAACTTGATCTTAATATGCTTTGTCTTTCCATGAAAAATAGGATTCTTCACTATATCAACAGCAGACTTATTATCAAACAAAATGACAGTCATTTTGGACTGCCTGAACACAAGATCTTCAATAATTTTTCTGATCAACAATGCTTGGTTGACAGCAGCTGAAGCAGTAATGTACTCAGCTTCTACTATTAATTGTGTAACACTTTCCTATTTTCTTGAGCTCCAACAAAAAATACCTGAACCAAGTCTGAAAAAATAGCCTGAGGTACTCTTCATGTCCTCCTGAGATCCTGCCCAGTCATTATCCGTGAAAACAACAAGATTGATGGCAGTGAGTCTCTTGTAGAATATCCCAAAATCAATTGTGCTTTGAATATATCTTAGAACCCTCTTGGCAGCTTTAAAATGCATCTCTGTAGGTAAGTGCATAAATTTAGACAACACACTTGTAGCAAACATAATATCAGGTCTAGTTCCACACAAAAACAAAATACATCCAACAAAGCTTCTATATACCAAATGATAGATAATAGAGTGAGAATTGGAAAGGAGAACCAAAGAACACACTAGAAAAATGTAGGAAAAATTCCAGACTTATCATTTTATTGCTAATATTTTATATACATACAAAAGTCAAAAAGTCTTCAACTAATCCCTTAACTCAAGAAGTATGTCTGCTGCTAGACTTAAGCTCCACCATACCTTTTGCTCTTTTACTTAGATTATAATCAAAATATCAAAAAGGACATTAAAAAAAAATGACAGCTCTTAGCATCACAACAACTACTATCATCACTCCTCTTTGATGCAAGAGCTGTTAAAGACTTCAAGTCTATCTTTTAGCATTTCAAATCTTGTCTTTTGCAATCCTTTGGTGAAAATATCAGCTAATTGGTCCTTAGCTTCACAATGCTTCAGTTGAACCTTTTGCTCTTTTTCAGCTTCTCTAATGGCATGAAACTTGATCTTAATATGCTTTGTCTTTCCATGAAAGATAGGATTCTTCACCATAGCAACAGCAGACTTGTAATGCCCGCTAAATCCTAAGTAACTAAGCCTCAGGCTATGAGGATTTAGGGCTTAAGAATTTTTCCTAAATTGGGAATTAAGCTCATTGAGTTTGGGAGATACTAAATTAAGTAGGACCAAGGAGTATGATGAGTTTTAGACACTCTCAGAATTTAAACTTGGCTTAGGCCAAGTAAAATGATAAAAAATTAAGGTGAGAAACTCAATTGAACAAAATGGGACTTTTGGTGGTTGGGCTCAATTGCCCAAATGCGAGGAATTGATGGACTAAGAGGGGGATTAGCCAATTTTAAAGGCATTGGATGCCATGGCTGCCACCTCCTTTCATTTCCCATTATTTTAATCCACATCCCCTCCAACTGATCATTTAGGATTCCTTCCTCCACCTACTTATCCCCCACTTTTGACAAATTCTCCCAACTTTCACCAAAGTCTTTCAATTTATCTCCCACTTTGTCTCCCACTCACCCCCATGTGAATCACATGATCTCCCTCATTCTCTCCCCCTAAATTTCGTCCATTACTTGCCCATTAGGCTCCCAAATTCATTCATTTCACTCTTCCCCATCTCTCTCTACAATCTCTTACTTCAACTCCCCCACTTTTTCTCTCAAATTTTTGTCTTAAACTCTAAAACACTCTTCCAAACTTCTTCTTCCTTCTAAATTTGGCCAAGAATCATTCTTCAGCATCCTTGAGCTTTTACCAAGTGTTCTTAGTGTCTACAAACTCTTAAGAACACCCCGAGCAAGAATCAATAAACAAATTGAAAGAAATAGACATTTTTGGAAACCATCAACCAAGAGGAGCTTTAGCCAAGTCTTGTTCTTGGCATTCTTGTGTTTGAAGCTTGTGTTATAGATACACATAAGCTTTTAAAGCCTTCTAAGGCAAGGAATCAAATGGTGGTTTGAAGAAAAGTCAAGAGGAAACTTGAAGGAAACCAAGCAACACAAAATCAGCCATACCTCATTTGTTGAGGTATTGTGTGTTCCACCAAGTTTTTTTGGTATATGTAAGCTTTCGAGCTGTGGTAATGCAAGAATATACTTGCTAAACTTTGGTCCATTATAGGTTCTCAAGCTAGAAATTAAGCTCTAGCTACAAACAAGCAAGGAAAAGTGCGTAAGACAAGCTTCAAAAGCTTTCGGTAACAAAGTTGCTAAGGGTTTTGTGGTAAGGATTCTTATACTCTTTGAGTATTCGCGCCCTTGGGTGATGGATATTTGATGCCATGTGATCCTAAGAAGGCTATAGAGGGCTATGTTTTGTTGCTTAGGTAACTCTGTATTAGCTAGCTCCGTGCAAGCATTACGGCTAGAAATTGGGTTGGCCAACTCAAATCCCAAGCATAAAGAACTCAGATTTAATATGGATTAATAAAATGGTTAACTTGTGAAATAAGTGCTATGAATCATGCTTGTTATACCCATCAGGGACATAAGGTGTTAAGTGGTGTGTGTGTGTTGTGTGCTTCTATCTCTGGCTGTGCATGCTAACTCCCAATTATTATTATTATTGTTATATGCATGTACCTGTATCTTCTTTGTCTTAGTGTTTTCTTTGTAGGTGCTTGGAGTATATTTTTCTCAAGTTATACTTATGCTATGTTAGGCTTTAGGAGCCATACGGAATCCTTATTGAGTTTATAACTCACCCGCCCTTCTCTATTTTTGTAGGAAAAAGACTTACTTGAAAGGCCAAAAGTTCAAGAGTATTTTATACTCTTTCTATTGGTAAAGGTTTGTGTACGTGTGTATTTGCTCAATAGTCTAAGTATTCTAAGTGTTATGGGTTGCTTGTGTAACAAGCTAATAAGTGTAGACTTTATGTGCAGGACTTGGAGTCTAGATTGTGGGAACAAAGTCTTTAAGGTGGAAATGTGTTCTGTGTGATTTGCCATGTATAAGCATGTGCTATGTATTTTGGTTTGTTTTAAAAGCCAAATTTGTGATTTTTAAGTGGTTATGGACCCTTTCAGGTACTTAAGTAAAATGACATGCTAAAATCGAATCTAAGTATATTCGGCCATGTTGTATGTTTATGGCACATATGTGAACTCTTGGACATTCTGATTTATAATCATCTTTGGGCCTAAGTAAAAAGTTTATGGATATGCATGATCATGCGTTCTAAGCCCATGTTTGAAATATGGAATCATGTATGTCTCGGCCTTATATGTATGTTTAAAGATGAACATTAAGTAAACAATGAACTAGAAAGGAAATGCATGCTTATAATGAGCTAAAATGGTAACCAATGGAATTAAAGACATGTATGTGTTTATGTGCAATATTGGGTTACCATGACACATATGAGTATGCAAGACGTATGCATTATAAACAAGTTTTCCAAAACTTGAATATGGTGTTTTGGTTGCCATGTATGTTCTTGGCTATGTTTGATAACAAACTTGAAATGAATACACAAGTTGCATATAAGTACTAGCTTGTTTCTGAGAGCACAATATAAACCTTTAGGTAAATAATTAATGAGCTAGTACTAGTAATGTCTCGGGGTTCATGCCCGTATGTTTGATAAGGAATAAATGCTGTTTATATTAAATTCCGCTATATGGCTAAGTGATTGGACCCGAATGGGCCAGGGGCTGAGTTGGGCATGACAGACTTGTTATCACACAAAATAACAGTTGCTTTGGACTACATGAACACAAGATCTTCAACAATTTTTCTAATCCACAATGCTTGGCTGACAGCAGCTGAAGCACCAATGTACTCATCTTCTACTGTTGATTGCATAACACTTTCCTGTTTTCTTGAGCTCCAACAAAAAATTACTTGAACCAAGTGTGAAACAATAGCCTGAGGTACTCTTCATGTCATCTTGAGATCCTGTCCAGTCACTAGCCATGAAACCAACAAGATTGATGGCAGTGAGTCTCTTGTAGAATATCCCAAAATCATTTGTGCTCTGAATATATCTTAGAACCCTCTTGGTAGCTTTAAAATGCATCTCTGTAGGCGAGTGCATAAATCTAGACAACACACTTGTAGCAAACATAATATTAGGTCTAGTTCCACACAAAAACAGAAGACATCCAACCAAGCTTCTGTATACCAAATGATAGATAATAGTGTGAGAATTGGAAGGGAGAACCAAAGAACACACTAGAAAAATACAGAAAAACTTCCAAACTTATAATTGTATTGCTAATATTTTATATACATACAAAAGTCAAAAAGTCTTCAACTAACCCCTTAACTTAAGGAGCATGTCTATTGCTAGACTTAAGCTCCACCACACCTTTTGCTCTTTAACTTAAATTACAATCAAAATATAAAAAAGGACATTAAAAAAAAGGACAACCCTTAGCATCATAACAGCTACTATCATCGCCCTTCGAAACAGTTGAAGCTTTGTTCAAGTAACCATTATTACACAAACCATGAACCATGATTCCATAAGATGTAGAATCTACAAGACATCCATTCTCATGTAACAATGACCATACAGAGACTGCTTCATCCACTCTTCCTTTATCGAATAAACCTTTAAGAGAGATGTTATAACTTACAATATTACGGCAACCCTTCTTTCCCTTCACTTTTGGCAAGTCAAAAGATTCTTTTATCTTTCCAGCTTTGCAATAACCATTTAACATTGCATTGTATGTTACCACATCAACTGATACCCCACTCTTAACCACTTCCTTGTTGATTCTTTCTGCCCCATCAAAGATTACCCGCAGAACACAGCCCATGTATCAGACTGCTGTATGTAAAAAGATCCTTCTGTCTCTTGTTTTTATTCAGCCTATCCCGTATTTTCAGACACTCATCAAACCTGTCACATTTGCTCAAGCCATTAATCATAACATTATAAGTGACAGCATTCGGATAAACCATAGACGATTTCAACAACCTTTCCCAGACCTCATTTGCCTTCGCATAATCTCCTTGCTTGAAAAACCCATCGTTCAAGATGTTGTAACACGTAACATCCGGTTCCACACCTCTCTCAAACATTTCATCAAACACCTGCACGGCACTTACCAAATGCCCACTTTTTGACAACCCGTTCATTAAAATCCCATAGCTACGAACGATTGGACTAAACTCCATTTTCCACATCCAATCCAACAATCCTTTTGCCCTATCAAACTGTTTCATTTTACAAGCTATCTTAATACAAATATTAGACGTCTGCAAATTGGGCTTCACACCCACTGTCTCAAAGTACTTGAAAAACAACTCCGCTTTCTCCCATTGGTTCGACTCAATGATATGTGACCGCAAGGTTGAAACAAAGGATCAACGACAGAGGTAGCTAACGTTCAGGGAGTCGCGGCGCGAATGGACTCCGAGAGTGCGTCAGACTTACGGCCAGAAAAGAGGGAGGAGAAAATAGATGAGAGGAACGTTCTAATTCTATTCATTCGTGGGAGAGTCAAAAAAAGGGACCGAAGGTACATATCACGACGAAACAAACAAGCACAGCGAGCACGAAAATAAATGAAAGTAACAAATGACGACTCAGCAGCTTGGTAACTAACAGATCCGTACACAATGATGTCGCATGGTCGGCTTTATTTTCAGAGCTCTATAAGTCCACTTGTATCACTCAACGAAAGCATTCAGCAAAGTATTGTAAGCTCTAACCCCAGGCTCGCAGTCAAAAACATCTTTCATCCGCTGAAACACATCCAATGCTTTATCGGGCATTAGGTTCTGAGCGTAGCCTTTGATCACCGTCAAAGCAACATCTTCAGGGCACTTGCACTTCTGGGTCTCGATGAGTTGGACGATCCGAGGGACGTGAGAAACGAGTCCAGAGGTGAGAAGCCGGCGGAGGATGTGGTGGAAAACATCGGACGAGTGGGCGTAGTCCGGGTGGCGAGTCACCGAGTCGAAGAGAGATAGTGCCTCGTCAAGGTTCTTCTCTGCTTTCAACAGCCTGAGGACGCGTTTCAGAGAGAGAGATTTTGGGAATTCGACCATGGCATTGGCAGGAAAAATTGAGAGTTGTCTTCCTCATTTTTCCGTGGTTCTCCATGAAATTGAAGAGGCAAAGCGTTAAAACAATTCACAGGTTTTAGGGAGAGTTAGGCCCAACCCATAAACCAGAGTTCGGCCACGTTTGTTATGGGTCCGAGCATGTGGTGGGTTTGGGCCGAGTGTCTAGTGGTTCCAGCCTTAGTTTTGGAGTTAATTGCACTCGTTGCCCCTAACATTTAATTATTGTGCCTATTCTAACCCTAACCTCTATTTTACACATAGTGTGTCCCTAATGTCAATAAAACATTTCATTTTAGCCCTTTGTTGGATAGAAATTATTATATTGGATGAAAAATGTCACATCAGCATATAATTATAGAGATAAATGCTACTTTTAACCCTTGAAAGTTTTTTCCTTTACAAAAAAACCTTGAAACTTTTACAGATCTGGCCACCATCTTCAACCACCGCCAATCTGATTTTCTCTCTAATCCCACCTCAACCACACCAGTTGTAGTCGTTAGAATGGATTCACTAAGCGAAAGAGCAATTATGATGAAAGAATCATTGCAGAAGAGTGAAATCATCACAAACAACGTTGTCTCCATTCTTAGTTCCTTCAACATTCAATCTTTTCTTTCAAGACCGCCATGCATCCTACCAAGGTCCTGCTTATTTTCTCTCTTATCTTTCCCTTAATCTTTTGGTTTGTTTTCCAGGAGATTTCAAGAACAATCACAAGGTTGAGTTGAAGTCAAGATTAACTGTTAAGTCGGGTTTTCTTAAAGCTCAGAAAATATTTAGTTAATCTCGATACCCATTTGCCAAATTGATGTTCCAAGGGATTCCTGTTTTTGTTGCATGTTTCTTATTAATTTCTAATTTCTAATTAAAACCCATCACTGGCCTTTAAATTCTGAACAACCCACAACAAAAACCATTCTCGAGCACAGGCCAGAAGGATTTTTCGGCGATTGAATTGTCTGCTGCAAGTGATTGGGCACCATAATTTTAATTCTAGGGCAGAATCTGTCGATGGATTTTTAACCTATTGCAGATGGGGCTTGATCATTAAGAGGCTCTACTTCGGCCAACTGTTGGTGACGCTTTCATTAGCGTCAAGATTTCAAGGAACAATTGAAGACAAATCGTTTACGAGTGAGTCCATGAACTTGAAGCCAAAAACAGAATCTGGGAAAACCCGAGATGGGGGTTGATCTAGGTGAATTTAAAAGGGGACGTAAAGCACCACTTATCCTTAAGGAGGGGGTTAAAGCTGAATTTAGGGGTGGTGGTGAAGAAGAAACCATTAGAGCCGATGAAAGAGTGAGTAGAGTTAGAAAAGTGGGGAAGGGTAAACCAGGCGGAGGAGAGGGGGTTGAAGGTGAAGGATTGGTTGTTCTTAGAGGAGCTATTATGGAGGCTAAATGGGAAGAACCAGGGGTCGAAGGATAGGGGCAAAGGATAGGAACGGAGGACGGGGATGGAGGATTGTGGCTAGGATAGAGGATAGGGGTGGTAAGAGAGGTGGGAGAGGGTTCGCTGGAGTGGGAGGCCGGATTGTCCGAACATGTTTTTAAAGAGTTTTTTTGTTAGATTTCAAAATTTTAAGGGTTTTTTCCTTTGTAATAGGTGCATATTGTGACGGTCAAAGTAGTTGACTTTTTAACAACTTTGAACATTAATTTTTATCACTTTGTGTCGTCTTTCTTAGTATTTCTTGCTTTGTTCCTTTATTATGCAGGTTGGGGAGCATTGTGGATGCATTAGAATAAAACGGCATCGAGCAGAGAAAAAGTTGGTCATGCATGGGTTAAAGCGAGAAAAAGCTTGCAGCAACGCATTGCCAACATCAAGGACATGTCGCCAATGTTGTCCACTCCCTGCCATTTTTCATTACCATCAGCGACATGTCGCCAATGGTGGAGATGCAATGCCGCCGTTCGACACCGTGGCAACGCAGCGCCACCATTTCCTCTGTTTTGGTGACGCATTAGCTCAGTCTCCGGATCTTTATGGTCCCCTACTTCATTTTTAATCCAAGTTCTCCATTGGCTAGAGGATCCTATTTCCTAAGTTAGGTGAAGTATAAGACAAAGTTTTAGAGGATTTTTGGAGAACAACTTTTCCAAAAAGGGTTTTGATATTCATTCATCTATCCTTCTCTTGAAGTGAGCATTTGAGGCTTGAGCTTGGAACTTGGTTTGAAGGTGTAAAAAGGAATTCTTGGGGGCACAAGGAGGCTTGAGCTTCTAGGTGTTTTTATTTGGTTCTTTCATTCCTTTTCTTCCTTTGTATTTGCACTTTTATGTTTGAATTAAACTCTAGCACTTTGTTTATGAATGTTATAGTTATGGAGTAGTTTCTTTTATCTCTCTAGGATATACTCTTAACATTTTCTACTTAATTTTATTTTGAGGTCATTCATGGAAGTTGCTTATATTGTTCTTCTCTTGAGTTTCCTTTTGTATATTATTGATCACCTCGTACATGCATTTTAACCACGCCTTAGTCTTGAGAAAGAGAAATGAGTGGTGGAACTGGAGATGGACATGGTGAGGTAGTTCGATTAGAGATTATCTAGCTACCCATTAGGTGAAATTGAAGGGTTAGATTTCAACCCACCTTAATTTAACTTGTAAGCTTGAGAAAGACTCATAATTAGGTTACAAGTGAGCAAGTCTTAGTCTTGAGAGAAAGAGATTTAGATTTTAGAGTCCTGACACCACACTAAGTATCAACAACCATAGTTCCTCAACTTAACTTAGGTAGTAAGGTTAGGTAGTTTCATCCTAGGAGGATGGTGTTGGTTAGCGAGTTAGTCAATTTAAGTTAAGTTCAAGCTAGAGTAGTTAGCATTTGTTTTCTCATAGTATTTAGTTTGCATCCCTACATCTTTCTCCTCTCATTTTTCCAACCTTATCATATAACACTTGTTTTTCTTATCATAGTTTAGTGTTTGAGTAGCTAGAATTTGTTACTCATTGTGGGATTGTACTATCTCCTAGGACGATACCCATACTCACTACTTATACACAACATACGGTGCACTTACGGGTGACTAGGGGTTTAAAAATTTAAAAAACTTGTGTTTCACAACACTTTGTTAGAGAGAAAAGTTTTTGGAGGTTAAATTTAACATTCTTGCCAACATGACATTTTTTGTCAAATCTAACAAATTTCGTCCGAAAAAGGGCTAAAATGGAACGTTTTAATGAGATTAGGGTACACTATGAATAAAATGTAGGTTCGAGCAGAATAGGAACAATGATTAAGTATTAGGGGTAACGCATGTAATTAACCCCTTAATTTTGTTCTTTTACTTTTTTCTCTTGTACCCAAAAGAACAAGTCCGTAGAGGCTTGTCACCTCATTGTTAGAGGCATTGGTTGGGTTGTGACTTGTGAACAAATTAAAAAAAATTGCCAACTTAAAGCCTAAATGAGTTTTGGCATTGGGGATGAAAACTAGAATCCTGAGGATCAAACCTAGAAGATGTGAGGCTTTTGGTTGTCGATGATTTATGGTTGACGGCCATATGAGGGTGGAGACTGGAGAAGGGCATAAATTGAAGTTAACACCAGTGTGGAGATAGGGACACTGTGGGACATGTAACTGTAAATTGATATCACTTCCCTCTTGTAAAGTCCGTCATCTTTACTATTCATAACAATTAATTAATAATTTTTTTTCTTTCAAAATTTCTTATACAAATATAAATTTTTTTATATGATAATAATACCTTAAAGACTCTAGTTTATAAATAAATTTTTTAAAATTTATTTACAATATAAATTAATATGAATATATTTAAGTCAAACTGTAGTAAAAAAAAAAAGGGTTAAATGGTCAATCTTTGTAAAACAAAGGGAGTAGTATTTAGGGTGGAGCTAGGATTTTAATTTAAGGGGCAAGATTAAAGATGTTTTACTATAATATTTATATAAAACTAACTTTATTCAAATTGTACAAAAAATATATCAAAAATATAATTTGAGTATTTTATGATTAAAAAATGTTAAAGTTTACTAATCTCATTTTCCATAATCACATAGCAATTTGGACTATTAGATTCATATTATAGTATAAGTTTCCCTGTGTATTATAGTTAAGATATAAGAAAGTATATATGATTTAAAGTTATAATATACTAGTTTATTCTTGTTTATGAGGTTCAGGCTTTTGTATACTAGTTGCAATTCAAGATTATGTTGTAAGTTGCTAAATCATTATGCACCATTGGTTCATTAATTTACGTTATAGCTACTTGGTTTTGTTGTCAGCTGCTTTATACAAAGTAGTGTTATGGTTTGATTAAGTGGGTGAAGGCGCAATGGCAGAATAAGATAGCTTTACAAATGATGGGACTCTTGATATCCATAACAAACTGGCCAACAAAAAGATAATTGGCAACTAGAAGGCATGCCACTTTATTCTTGGTGCATTTATCACGTTTACTTTCACATGTGTTTTCCATAGTTTAACTTTAAATGTCTCATTAGATCTGTTAACCAAACCATGATATTTTTTGTTCAGGAAATGAATGCTATGAAAGGTTGGCCTATTATGGCATGGGAACCAATCTTGTCAATTACCTTAAAAAGTGTCTCAATCAGGGAAATGTTATAGCAGCAATCAATGTCACAAATTGGTTGGGGACATGCTACATTACTCCATTGATTGGAGCATTTCTTGCTGATGCATATTTAGAAAGATACTGCTGATGTAGAATGTATGATAGAGGGAAGCCATAAGCTATAACATATTGATGAACTAAAGTAAGTATTTTGTTGGTTGCATTAAACCAATTCGTTAAGCCCATTTACAGTCTAAATTTAATGAGTTTCTCTTGGTTGAAGCCACTAGACTCTTACAAGTTGGCTTCCAATTTTAGCTTCAGATGTTAGGGAATTTCGTCTTAGCTGACTTTTCACCAAAAATTTAAACAGGTTCTTTGACAAGGCTACTATGGAGATTGAAACTGATACATATAAGGGCTCGAAGAATCCATAAAGACTATGTACTGTAACTCAAGTCGAAGAACTCAAGTCCATTATCAGGATTCTTCCTATATGGGCATCTGGAATAGTCTTTTCTACTGTATACAACCAAATGAGTACCATGTTTGTTTTGCAAGACAACACACTAGACCAACACATGGACCTTCACTTCACAATTCCATTGGCATCCCTTTCACTTTTTGACACCATGAGTGTTATCTTATGAACTCTGGTATGTGATAGAATCTGTTGGCCCAAATGCAACCAAGAGGGGGGGTGAATTAGTTGAATTCAAAAAATCACCGAAAATGAGTTTTTAATCTCTTAAACCAAAATACAATTCAAGGAGCTCAAATAAAGTTATTCTAACTAGAAAATACTACCACAATGATCCTAAATTTTGCTTTGAAACCTTACTTTGAAGTGTTTTTTAAAACAAACAACTTCAACCAATGAATGAAGACAAATCACCAAGCAAAAATCAAGCAAGTAGAAGAAAAGAAGCTTGCACACAAGGATTTATAGAGGTTCAGTCTCTCCTCTTGAGAGCCTACTCCTTTCCTCAAGTTCACCACTTGAGAGTTTTCTTCTCCACTATAAATCACAAGAACACACATTCCTTTGGTAGTTTTCTCTACCACAGCCACTCACTTGTTTTCTTAAAGGCTAACTAGAAACCTCACAAACACCATTTCTCTCACTAGTTTTCCTAAAGGCTAACTAGAAACCTCACCAACTCAATCTCACCAAATGGTGTTTACAAGGTTACAAAATGGTAAGATCAATAGAAGCTCTCAAAGCTAGATAAACAAGTGATAGCTCAATCTCTTGGCATTTTTCAAACTCAAGCTCTTTGACGATGAAATCTCTTTTCTAGTTGCCAAGAGTTCTTTCCAAAATGTTTCTCCATGTTTTTAAACTCATTTGGGAGCCAAAGAGATGTTGAAATCCTACTGGAGTCATTCTGGAAAAGGTCCTGAAAAACTGGTGACCGTTACTCTGTTTTTTATGCAAGAAAAGTTCCATACTTCGTGTTAAGTTTTGGGTTTAACACGTTAAACTCAATTTTGTCCCCCAATAGTAAAAAACAGCTAGAGACAGGTCATTAAGTGCTCTGCCATACTGTCCAGGTGGCATCCTTTAATTCATCCAACTCATATTTCAAACTTGGGTTAAAATCACGTCAGTCGAAAATTTTGGGCGGAAGTCTTCAGTTTTGCGATTAACAGGTTAAACTCAGAGTTTAACGTATTACCTGATATCTCAAAAATAGATAGCAACTCCAGACTTTGAATTAAAGCCTTTTTAACGCATTAAAACATAAACCAGGGCAGCTGGGAAGACTTGAGTGATAAAAAAACTTGTTAAACTGTTTTTTTAATGGATTAAACACAAAACAACTTAAAAAAACTTGTCATTTGCAAATCAAACTTGATTCAAACATTAACATATTTTGATGATTTACTAACTTCTCTTTAAAAAGAAGTTTCATTATCAAACTTAAAACATATTTTTTGAAATAGCACTTGAAATACTTGGAATTTAAGCACAACTTTAACAAAACTATTTTTGACCCAATAAAATGAGATTAAGCAGACTAAAACAATACACTTTTCATCATCAAAATTAAATATAATGTTCATAGCTTTTGCATTCATGATGCACATAAAATCATCCCCCGGTTCATATTCCGTCCGATTTTTTGGTACTTGTTTACCATCAACTACTTTATAGGAATTTTAGGACCATCCTTAATGATCCTCTATAAAACATAATCAATTGCTTGAATGTGAATTTTGATCCTAGTTTTCTACCAATTAAAATTTGTAGAATCAAACAATGGTGCCCTAGATGGACTTTGCCCCTCAAGATGCATAAAACTAGTGGTTGTCATGGATATTTTGATTTTAGAACTGTAAGGTTTTCAAAACAAAAATCACTAAGCTCTGATACCAATTTTTGGCCCAAATACAACTAAGAATGGGTGAATTGATTGAATTCAAAAAATCACCGAAAATGAGTTTTTAATCTCTTAAACCAAAATGCAATTCAAGAAGCTTAAATAAACTTATTCTAACCAGAAAATACTACCACAATGATCCTAAATTTTTCTTTGAAAACTTTTTTTGAAGTGTTTTTGAAAACAAACAACTTCAACCAATGAATGAAGACAAATCACTAAGCAATAATTAAGCAAGTAGATTGAGAGAAGCTTGCACACAAGGATTTATAGAGGTTCAGTCTTTTCTCTTGAGAGTCTACTCCTCTCTTTAAGTTCACTACTTAAGAGTTTTCTTTTCCACTAGAAATTACAAGAGCACACACTTCTTTGATAGTTTTCTTTACCACAACCATTCACTAGTTTTCCTAAAAGCTAACTAGAAACCTCACCAACACCTTTTTCCTCACTAGTTTTCCTAGAGGCTAACTAGAAACTTCACCAACTCAATCTCATCAAATGGTGTTTACAAGGTTACAAAGTGGTAAGATCAATAGAAGCGCTCAAAGCTAGATAAACAAGTGATAGCTCAATCTCTTGGCATTTCTCAAACTCAAGCTCTTTGAAAATGAAATCTCTTTTCTAGTTGCCAATAATTCTTTCCAAAGTGTTTCTCCATGTTTTTGTACTCATTTAGGAGCCAAAGAGACGTTGAAATCCTGCTTGAGTCATCTGGAAAAGGATCTGAAAAACTGGTGACCGTTACTCTGTTTTTTGTGTGAGAAAAGTTCCAGACTTTGTGTTAAGTTCTAGGTTTAATACGTTAAACTCAATTTCATCCTCCAACGGTAAAAAACAGCTAGAGATAGGTCATTAAGTGCTCTGTCATACTCTCCAGGTGGCATCCTTTAATCCAACTCATATTTTAAATTTGAGTTAAAATTGCATCAATTGAAAATTTTGGGCGGAAGTCTTCAGTTTTGCGATTAACAGGTTAAACTCAAAGTTTAACGTATTACCTGATATCTCAAAAATAGATAGCAGTTCCAGACTTCAAATTGAAGCCTTTTAATGCATTAAAACATAAATCTGGGAGCTGTGAAGACTTGAGTAATAGAAAAACTTGTTAAATTGTTTCTTTAATAGATTAAACATAAAACAACTTATAAAAACTTGTCATTTGGAAATCAAACTTGATTCAAACATTAACATATTTTGATGACTTACTAACTTCTCTTTAAAAAGAAATTTTATCATCAAATTTAAAACATATTTTTTAAAATAACACTTGAAATACTTAGAATTTAAGCACAACTTTAACAAAACTATTTTTAACCCAATAAAATGAGATTAAGCATACATTTGTCATCATTAAAATTAAATATTTTCTTGCAACAAATCTAACAGAATCATTGTTCCAAGGGCCAGGAAATTCACAGGCCATGAGCGAGGATTCACCCAACTCCAACGAATGGGCATTGGGCTTGTTATATCCATGTTTTCCATGATTGCTGCTGGGGTCTTGGAGATTATTAGACTTGATATTGTGAAGAAGAACAACTACTATGACAGCAGTTACATTCCCATGTCCATTTTCTGGCAAGTTCCACAGTATTTTCTTGTTGGATGTGCTGAAGTCTTCACTTTCATCGGGCAAATGGAGTTTTTCTATGACCAGGCACCTGATGCCATGAGAAGCTTGTGCTCAGCACTCTCTCTCACAACAGTTGCCCTACGCAACTACTTGAGCACTCTGCTTGTGACCTTTGTGTCTAAAGTAACAACAAGGAATGGAAAGCCTGGATGGATTCCAGACAACTTAAACATGGGACATCTTGACTATTTCTATTGGCTATTAGCTATCCTCAGCCTGCTCAACTTCTTTGCGTGTTTGTTGACTGCTAAGGCTTATACCTACAAGAAAGCAGCAGGACATGCTCATTGATCAGCATTTCATTTCAGTTTAGGTTATCAAAAGCACGTGCAAAGCGCATAGCATTAGGGATCGTGGGCTTTTCGCAGTCAAACCGAAGCCCATTTGAAAAAGCACGCTTTAAGCACTCCAAGCGCACGCTTTGGCTATAGTGCAAAGCGTAGCTTTAGATGAGTTGCAATTTTTTTTTTTTTCAAAAAAAAAAAAGAAAGAAAAAATAATTTTATCTAAACTTACACTTAAAGAAAGCGGCGCCTGGGTTGAAAAAAAATCTGAAAGTGTTCCGATTACACTTTTCCCTAATCACTTGCTTATTCCCGGACCATGTCTGGTCTTCCACTTGATTCCAGCTGAGATCCCACAATAACAGTCTAGTAGAAAGTGACATGCATGAATCACACAATCCCAGTCCTTTAGGTACTGGAATGCACATCCCCCTTCAAAAAGACCATGATCCCTCAATTCACAATTGTCACATGGCCTTTTAAGTTTCTATTTGAGCAAGCATTGAATCAGAATAACGATTTAGTAATTGAATCCACAAATTCACCAGAGAAACACATGTTTTTTACCATTTACCCTTCGAACTTCAGAAGTCAAAGCTTGTTGCTAGAAACCACACATTGCTGTGTCTTGGCTGTGAAGAAACCTTGCCTGCATGTGTAGCAACAAACCAGATTTTCAGTTACTTCTCCACTTCACGACAGTGGTTCCCCTAAACCGCTCAATTACTCTTTGAACTCCTGTAATCAGAAGCCAGCATTGTGTTACCGTGATTGTGAAGAAACAATCTTTACCTGTGAAGCCTGAGACCAAAACCGAGACAATCTGCTGTCCTTCAGTTCTTCATAATGTCTCTCTCGAATTCACCAATTTCGGAACTTTGAACGTTAAAACAATGAACAACTACTGTCATGTTTATTGCCTAAGGAGAAGATAGCTGCTGGCTTTTATACACTTAGTGGGTTTCAACTCCAATCCAATCCCTTACCTTCGTAATTACCTCCAATTGAATCCATTTTCTTCACGTCAGTTCACTTAACTCCCGGAATTCAGTTAAACAAATTTTCCTCACATATACAGTCAAGTCTTTTCTCTTTGTCAATTAAATCCTCTATACTTCACTTCCTTCACAAATAAACCACTTTATTCACAATTAGTCCACATCTCTTTAATTTCATGCAATTCAGTCTTTGGCCTTGTAAACTCCTTAATTAACCCTAACAGTGGAGTTCTTAATTCCTGTAACACAATCTCAATACACAGGTACAACCTATCAAGGTTGACTCTAATAAGGTGACTTAGAGGGGCAGGTGTGACAGAGGTGGTGTATATATGTTCTTAATCTTACTTTATCCAATAAATTAATTCTTTGAAAGTCAGGCTTGTTCTAGCTTTCAGAACAATTAAGGGCCTTGTGTTGAGTTACATTCTCGGTGGAGGCAAGGTTTTTGTATTCACTAGAGTGCAATTTAAAATTTTCTGAATTTTATCTTGCAAGTGAATTGATGAATCCCAACATCAGCAAGGAGTAGGTTGGGAGATTAAAAAAAAAAAAAAAGAACTAGAGACAGAGATTAGGGTACAAAGGGAAGAGGAGAAGAGTCTTATTGATGTCCAAGTTATTGGTTGCCAAGAATCTAAATATTCCAACATATCCAAAGCTGAAATGCATATAATAAGCCACATATAGGCAGCATAGAAACCTTAATTTTTACCACAACTCCTATTAATTGTTTAATCCTTGTAGACCATACTACCAATAATTAAATAAATATTCCCTAACTATGATTGCATAATGCATTGTCAGCATTGGTTTAGATGCATCACATCTTAAAAGAATTAAAAACTTTACTAAACGTACTGAAAGTTGTGTACAAAAATCTTACTAAACCCTGGGCATCAATGTATGATTGAACGCAGAAAGTTTGACAAGCTGCCTTGCTTTTACAAGGATGAGTTTTTGCAAAGGAATTTTAGCACATGTGGCATTACTTTGAAAAAAAATAAAAATATCTTACGGTCAAAAAAGAAAACATCAAAATGCTTGCTCTCAAATGAAACTAAACATTTGTATGACAGGTAGATTAATATTCTACAAAACAATCTTTATTCAAAATATTGAGATTATGAAAGCAACTGCCAACAATCCAGCTATAAAACATAAAACAGGAATTGAGTGAAGTCATATGTATGATACAACAAAGGCTAACCCATGGACATCTAGACGAAAGGAATGATCTCCTGGGATTGCAGCGCAGAAGCAAGAGAGTGATCGGGCATCACCCAGACAGGTGGAGGCCAGACCAGTCCACTATCTGTTACACAACCATTGAACCCTTTGATGCTTCCATCCTCCAATGAGAACACACCCATATCATGCCCACCATTTATGTCTTGTGTATGATAGTCACATAAATTATCACTGAAATAAATACGATTTCCTTGTCCTTTGGGCAGAATAGATTGTGGGACAGAGAAGGAGGAGTTGAAGCCTAGAAGCAGCGCAGAATTGCTAATACTCTTAACCTTGAACCAGCATCTCTGCGCTAAATTTAACTTAAATATGCTGAACTTAGTTGTTTTGTACAACCAAGAAACCTCATCCTCATCATCATTGAGGACTCTAACAATGATCATTATCCCATCGCTGCACCTAACTAGGTATGTATTGCAACCTTCAAGACGCTTTGGTGGGTTTACAGGAAGTTTAATGAGCTTTGGTGAGGGAACGTTCAAGTCACCAACATAGACACGACACTGTTTGTCGATGGCATATAGTTTTCCCGCATGGAATATAGCATCTGAAATACAACCTAGATAGTTTTTGCTCAACACCTCTTTCCATTGCCTGTCACCGCGTCTGCAGAAGGCCAGTCGTCCTGTTGCACCATAAATTGCCACGGCAATGTAACCATCGTGTGCAGGGGTTGACGACAGAATAACTCTCTGTACAAAAAAATCGCGCATGGTAGACTTGCTGTAGTAATCAATATCTCCATCTCCATTCGGCCCTAAGATGGCATATTCATTGTCAAGCCTGTGAGGGCAATAATCCTTGACATTTGGAAAGGCTGTTTTGGGTGGAAGATGAAGCTGAGCCCGAGTGAAGGGGTTCAGGAGACCCATTTCTGGACCCTCGCCCGTTGTTACCAGCCAACCATGAGAGGACCCGCGAATCGACTTGCTGCAAGCCTCGGGAAGTTTCAAACGATAAACTTTCTGCTCCAAAAGGTTGTAGAAGCCACGAACTGTCTCATCCTGATCCTCATAAGGCAGCAAAAGCCATGGAACTTGGAGCCGCCTTCTGGGCATCAACGAGCTCCAGTTAGCACACACGGCACCCATCCTCACATAATCAGCATGTGAATGGAGAAGCGCCACGATTTTGTTGAATATATCCGATGGGAGGCTCGCCCAATCAGCCATAATCTTTCTTCAGGGAGGCGTAATAACCAGAGCGGGCAATTACAAAAATAAGCCCAATCGACACAGAATCAGATGAAGAGCAGGAAGTCAGACAATGAACAGTAATTGATTTCCCTGCTCGATTTGCTCAGGAACCAATTTCACCTAAATTAGGCGAGGAAGGTATAAATTCCCAGAAACAGATGAGATTTAATGCAATAAGCGTTGGAGAGTTTGCACCAACTGGAAGCGAAATAAGAAAACAAAGCAAACCTTCTCTGCCCTTACTGTTGCTAATGCAGCAGTTTTTATAAGCAAATAACTTATAATCATTATCCTACTATACTTCCTAATTAGACTAGAACTCAAAAAACTAAAGATACAAAAACAACTTCTCCCACCATCCCAAAATTTTTGTTCCATTTATTTTCAATAATTAATTTAAAATTTTTTATATTTAATACTTTAATATATAAATAAAAATATTTATATATAAATAATAAATTAAGATATATAGTTTTTAAATATATAATTTTTTAATTTTTTTTCTAACAAACAATGATATGAAAAAATTTAAGTCAAAATATAACAAAAAATTAAATGAAACAAAAATTTTAAGATGAAGGAAGTATAATTTAAAGTCATTTAAATACTTTGGCTTCCTTGACTCACGCCTAAGCTGAGGCAATGGCATCTCATCAAACTCCTCAACTCACTGCTTGCCTCAGTCCCTTCATGATTAGAGATAACAATTGGGTAGGTCAAGTTAGGTCATTCAGGTTCAGATTTAATCGGGTTAGTATGTATTCATGTCCAAATCGGGTTATTTGGTTCAGGTTAATTTCGGGTTGAGTAGATTTTGGGTTCGGGTTAGGTTAGTCCAGGTATATTTGCGTTTTGATCCAATCAAGTGGAGTTATCGGGTTTTAGACCAAATTCAACTTGATTGTCGGATTAATTCACTTCATTTATACATAAATCGAAATGGCTAAATCGATTCAATTTTTTTGTTTAATTTTGATTAAAATTTAATTTAACTAGACATAAAAAATAAAATAAAATTTATGAAGATATATTAATATATAATTTCTTTAATAAAATATACACTTTGTGCCAAGTTCTTTCTAACACTAACATTCACTATTTAACAATTAATCTATAATTTTTTATTTTCAACATTTTAGTATATAAATGAAAAATGATTATATTAAATAATAAATAAAGACCTATAGTTTCTAAATATATACTTTTTTAACAAATAATCACCTTCTGTCCCATTTTCTTTACTCCATTTAACGTTTCTAACTAGTTTGACTTAAATTTATTTATATTATTATTTATTAAAAAAATTTTAAAAATATATTTAAAAATTATATGTCTTGATATATCATTCATGTATAAAATTTTTTTATTTATATATTAAAATGTTGAAAAGAAAAATTATAAATTAATTGTTAAAATATGAATGGTGCAAAGAATTTAAGACAGATGAAATAATATAAATAAATTTAATTTAGATTATTTAAAAAATTTAAATATTTCAAAGAATATGGGACGGAAGGAGTACTATAATTTCTAAAACCTAATTATTTCTATTTCTCTATCACCGTTTCACTAATTGTTTCCCATAGTTCTTACTCGCTCGCTCTACAACACAAAACAGATCAACAAAATAGAAGAAACTCATTCATATATTTTAAATCATAATTTTTCTAAATTCTTTGTCAACAATATATTTTATGTTGATTTTAGTTAAAATCGTTTCTTGTTGGGTTTAGTTATTATGTCATTTCGGGCTCGGGTCAGGCCAGGCTCGGGTTCAGGTTTTCTTGTATTTCACTATAATCATGTTCAGATTCATGTCAGGTTTGGTACAACTGGGATCGGGTTATTGACTTTTCTAGTTAAATCGGGTCAGGTCGGGTTTGAGTTCAAGTAGGTCAAGCTAGGCCTTTGGGTCGGGTCAAATTTTGTCATCTTTGCTGATAATGCATCTGCATCATGATTATCATGATTTGTGAACCCGTGAAGAGACAGCCATAGATATAGAAGTGCAGTTCCGTGACTCAAAGCACAAGTGATTCAACTTAAATAGTCAATGCTATTGTTCAATTCCCACTTATAGGGATGTTGATTGGTCGGATTTGAGTAAGATGAGAGTAATATCATATCCTACCCGCTATGTTAAACGCCCTACCCTTATCCTACCAATCACCCGTCGGGTAAATAATTTTGGCACTCATATCCTATCCATTTTTATGTGGGTAGGATTAGGTAAAAACCCGTCCATTCACCACACTTTTATAATCATACAAAAAAAAATCAAGCAAGAAGCTATAAATTACATCAATTAAAGACATAAAAAAAATTATTAGTGTGTGAAAAAAATAGAAGAGACACAACAATGGAGCACTACACATAAATTCACATTGCAAACATACCAATATACTACAAAAAATGAATTCCAGAATTAATATATCACAAACATAGAAAAAAATAATACAATAAGCCAATAAGGGAAGACACATAAAAGTCTAGATCTTATACATAAATTTAATATTTTAGTAAATATGTAATAGCATATACATATATGGGTAGGATAAGAGGCGGGTGGACCCCAAACCCGCATCTTACCCGTATAAGGAATAAAAAGGTGAAAAGAAAATTAACAAAAACTCTTGACATAGAAACCAAGTAGACTCATTTCGCCAAGAACCCAAATCCAACAAACAACTAATTGATGAATTAACATATACAAAATCTATGTTAATTTGGAACTTGTATAGGTGTTCGAGATTTTTATTTATTTTTCTTTTACTACATGTTTTAGTCTCTCTTCCTGTTCTCTCTGTCGTTTCTCTCTCCCACAATGAAATTTGGATTATATTTATGTTCAAAATTGTTCCCTGATTACAAAATTTGACTCTAGTTGAGTACAAGTGCTGAAACTTGCCTTCGGGTTAACAGCACAGGCAATGGTCCAGTAAAACTTGTGGAGGTCTCTGATCCCCGCCATTTGCTGCTACTCCAATCTGCCCATTGTTTTGAGCCCTGCGCTGACCAAGCCATCTGGCCAGACTCGCTCCGTCAAGCTCTAGCTGACGGGGTGAATCCCGAGCAGCAGTGGCAAACAAAACTCATCTGCTTTCGCGTCACCGTCATCTCCCTATCTTGATCTTAGACGGACGACTGATAGCTACTGACACTTCAAATTAATGGTGTGAGGTGAAGTTCAGTGACAGGGGTGGTCAAAGATGATCAGGAGGCTGAGGCAGCGGATGGTTCATCGCTGGCTAGAGTCGGAGACGGCATGTGCTAAAGAAGCACATGATTTTGGGAAATTTTGTATTTTAAGTCCTTATGACTTTTTGTTCATGTTAATTTTAACTTGAAATTTTTTTTCTTCTATTATAATCATCAACATGGCAGTTTGAGATCCACCATAAGAGTAATAAGTGCCACATAGAAAATTTCTATTTGATATAATGTATAAACTAATAGTAGGGGCCAAAATAGGATGTGTTAGTTGAATTAGGTAACTTTAGGAGGCAAAAAAAAAGATAAGGAACTACCATAGGATGACCCTTAACGTTAAAGGAACCATATTTTGATTTTAACCCATTACGTATAAACCTTTACACCACTATCATTCTCTGGCCTATTTCGCCATTTCACACCAATCACAGTTCTCACTTTCTCCTTGTGCATCTTTCGTCATTTCTCTACATGAGTAGCAACACCGAGCATCAAATTCAGTTCCTGTTTCTTGCTGTTATTGAAAGAATTGCAAGTTTCGAATATTGAGGTAATACTTCAGTTTATTCAAGGCAAAGTTGCTGGCTATATAGCCTTACATCCAAAATAGAAATAAAAAACCACGTATATCACTACCTATAACATGGCAACAAAAACTATAAGACTTATCAGCTTATCCCTAACTAATAGGACCTATTAACAAATGAAACAAACAAGACTTAGAAAGCAAGTAAACTTAATTCCTAACATTCCCTTTCTTAAACTAAAAGTGGTGATCCTTTCGTTTAAATCTGATGCCTTGATCATTCCTAGCATCCAGCGAAGCTTTAGAAATTGCTTTAGCTTGAGAGGCTTTGTCATTATGTCTGCGACTCTTGATCTTTTAAGCTACAGTAACTCAACTCCACAGCAACATCTCGTGTTAAGTTCCTCAAGAAATGAAACCGTATGTCAATATGCTTGCTTCGGCCATGTAAAACAGGATTTTTGGAGAGGTTTATGGTTGAACTGTTGTCACACTGAATCATGATGCACTTATCCTCCTTGTGACCAAGTTGCTCCCGAATTCTTTTTAGCCAAATACATTGACAAGCGCAAAATGTACTCCGCTTCTATGGTGGATAATGTTGCCACTAGCTATTTCTTAGATGACCAAGATATTGCACCTAAGCCAAACAAGAAAACAAACCCAAAAGTGCTCTTACGATCCTCTAGGTCACCAACAAAATCACTGTCAGTATAACCCACGAGATTCTTGCTACTTTCCCTTTTATAGAGAATTCCAAGCTCTGTTGTACCCTTTAGATACCTTAAGATCCTTTTCGTTGCGGACCAATGAAGTTCAGTAGGGCAGGCCATGAATCTGCTAATGAGGCTAACTCCATACATTAGATCAAGTCAAATTGTTGTGATGTACATAAGACTTCCAACCACTTGTTTAAACAAAGTTGCATTCACTTTGACTCCTGTTTCATCTTTCAGTAGCTTTATGCCTGGAACAATTGGGTTTCTCACTAGATTGTTGTTTTCCATGCAAATTTTACCAAGACATCTTAAGCATATCAACTCTGACATATGAAAATTCCTTCTAGTCTTTGTAATACTTCTACGCCGAGGAAGTATCCCATTTTCCCCAAATCCGACATATAAAAAACAAGCATCATTAATTTCTTAAATTCAATGCACATACTTTCATCATTTTTGGCATAAATTAAATCATCAACATAAAGGCTTACTATCAGGATTTTACTTCCTTGCTTGGACTTGGTGAATAATGTGTGTTCACAGTAGCATTTTTCAAAACCTTCATTGAGGAAGTAAGCCTATATCTTGCAAAACCATGCCCCTGGCACCTGTTTAAGGTCGTATAACGCCTTCTTTAGTTTATACACTTTGTTTTCCTTCCCTTTCTTTTTGTAACCAAGTGGTTGTTGTACGAAAACTTCCTCATTTAGCTCCCCAATGAAGGAAAGCACTCTTTACGTCCAATTGATACACATTCCAACCATGTTGTGCAGCCAAAGCAAGAATTATCCGTATTGTATCAAGTCGAGCAACTAGAACATAAACTTCTGTGTAATCGACCTCATATTGCTGCGCATATCCTTTCACAACTAGCCTCATTTATATTTGTCCACTTTACCTCTTTCATTGAGCTTGGTCTTAAAAACCCACTTCATGCCAATGGACTTCGTTCCATTTGGAAGATCTATCAATTCCCAGGTGTTATTCTTCTCTATTGGCTCGATCTCTGTATTCATTACATCTTTCCACCTTTTACTTTTAAAGGCTTCTTCAAAAGTGAGTGGATCATCTGTAGCAAGTATCATCACAGCATTTAGACCTTCTTTGTCTAAAAGTCCTTCACGAATCTCATAATATGCCATCCAATGAGGTGTTTTTCTTGCTCTCCCTTTGACATGAACAAGAGGATTACCTTTATAGGGCTCACTTGAGGTTGAATCAGATTCACTAGAGCCACTTGAGTCAGTGTCGTTAGTCTCTTCCACGTTGCCTTTAGCCTTTTCTTTGACTTTATTGTTTCCCTATCTTAAAACATTTGGTGTTCATTCTTCTTCGCTCCTACTCCAATTCCAGGCTTCATCTTCTTTGAAGATGATGTCCTTGCTGATTATAATCCTTTTCGAAATTGGATCATATAGTTTGTATGCCTTGGATTCGTCACTTACTCCCAAGAGAACACATTTCATACTCTTTTCATCCAGCTTACTTCTTTTTTGGTCTGGTACATTTACATATGCTACACACCTAAAGACTCAGAAGTATTCCACTGTTGGTTTTGTATTACTCCATGCCTTTTCTAGAGTTTGATTTTGTACGGCTACTATAGGACACCTATTGAGCACATGTACGCTCCATTTTGCCACCTCTGGCCAAAAACTCTTAAGTACCTGTTTGTTAGTTAACATGGTGTGTACCATGTTCGCAATCATTCTATTATATCTCTTCGCTACTCCATTTTGCTGAGGGGTGTAAACAGTGGTTAGTTGTTTGCGTATACCCTCATCTTTTCAAAATTCTTTGAAGTCTTTTTATGTAAATTCTCCACCTTTATCCATCTTTAAGCAAGTTATATGTGCGCCAGCTTCTTTTTCTATATAAGCTTTGAAGTTCTTGAACATAGTAAAAGCTTCTGATTTTTCATGCAAAAGGTAAATCCAAGTTTTACGCGTAAAATCATCAGTAAAGCTTAAGATGTACCTGTTGTTACTATTTGATGCTGGTTTAATAGGCCGTCATATGTGTACATGTATTAACTGGAGCTTGTGTGTAGCTCTTCATAGGGTTTTCTTCGACAATAAGTCTCTATGTTGTTTACCAACCAAACAATCAGTGCACATCTTTGTTGGCGTCTTAAAGGAAGGCAGTCCAACTACCATTCCTTAAGAGGAAAGAGTCTTCAATTTGTTATAATGCAGATGACCAAAAAATCGATGCTAGAGCTGGGACTCTCTTTTTTATTCAGTTTGGAAACAAGCAGCTGCTTTCAACTCAACATCAACAACTAGGGCAAACAATCAATTTGCACTCATCTTTGACTTCATGATTAACCTTTTCCCAGGATGATATACTTTGCATTCTCCATGCTCAATCAAAATAGTCAAGCCTTTCTCTTGAAGTTGTCCTACACTCAGCAGGTTATTCACAAGTTTGGGAATGTAAAAAACACTTATGATTTCCTGAACATATCCATTTACTTGTAACTGAACATTGCCTTTCCCCATGACCTTCATTTTGGTGTTGTTCCCAAGCTTTACGGTTTGTTTAAAACTTTCATTGGGGTCTAAAAACCATTCTTTATTTTCATACATATGGTTACTGCATCCAGAATCAAGGAACCATACTCCTTCCTTTTTTACTTGATTTGGTTCAATGTAGGCCATCAACAATAGCTCTTCTTCTTCAGTGTAATTAGCTTGTTTCTCCCAGTCTGGGCATTCATACTAAAGGTGTCCTAACTTGTGACACTTGAAGCACTCCACGCTGATTTTGCTGAAGGATTGTCTCCCTCTTGCTCTGCCCCTACCTCGAGTTGCTCCATGTCATCTTCCTCCTCCAGGTCTTTCTTCATGTAAGGCTTTCAAAGCTTACTTATCCTCACTATGTCCATTCATGTGTTGTTCAAGAACAAGCAAGCTACTTTGTAGCTCATCAATGCTCAGTGCCTCCATATTATTCGACTCTTCAATGAAACATAACACATAGTCAAATTTGGATGCCATGGACCTCAAGATCTTCTTAGTAATGGTTGTCTAGCTTATTTTCTCACCATGAGCCTTCATCTTGTTGGCTATGGTGAGAGTGCATGCAAAGTAGCTATCAACACTCTCTCTATCTTTCATGCGAAGTATTTCAAAGTCTCTTCTAAGTGCTTGCAATTAAGCATGCTTCACTCTCATCGATCCTTGATACTTGAGCTTCATTGAATCCTAGATAGCTTTTGTAGTATCTATATTCAAGATCATCTCCAAGACATTTCAATCAATTGCTTGGAAGAGGTAGTTTTTTACTTTTAAGTATTTTCAGCTTCTGTTCCTCCATAAGCCTGCTTTGTGCTTCAGAAATGTCTGCTCCTTCTTTTAACTCCAAGATGCCATTTTTTATGAGATCCCAGTATTTTTTTTAGCAAAGAAAGTTCTCCATCAACATTGCCCAATGATCGTAATGACCATCAAACTTAGGAATGGCCGGCTGTACAAAGCTACTATTCTCTGCATTGAAAGAAACTGCGGTTTCTTTCCTTTCACTCCCCCAGGTCAAACCTCCAGTGATATGAGGTGGCTCTAATACCAATTGTTATTGAAAGAATTGCATGTTTCAAATATTGAGGGATTACTTCAATTTATTCAAGGCAAAGTTACTGGCTATATAGCCTTACATCCAAAACAAAAATAACAAACCATGTATATCATTGCCTATAACGTGGCAACAAAAACTCTAGGACTTATCAACTTATCCCTAACTAATAGGACTTATTAATAGACAAAACAAACAAGACTTAGAAAGCAAGTAAACTTAATTCCTAACACTTGCTCCTATAGTATCTCCTTAAGCTTCGCATCAAAACTTGTCTCCAAATTTTTTTTCCTCATTCACCTCTCCATCTTCACCCGCTCTATCATTGGGGCATGTTCTTCCATGGCCATGCAAACCTCCATCATCCACGTCTTGATTTTTTCCATCTGGAGCCAAGAATGCCTTAGTAAAAGATTCTAGGTTTAAAAAGAATAGTGAATTTGTTTGGGATGAACAAGGAAGAAAATTGTTCCGTTCATGGTGAAAGCATGAAACAAGGAGTGTCAGATTTGGTCCTGAGTGCCAGTGAACTCCATTAGATTGAAATCAAACTCCATCATATTTGGCGGCATTTGGGTGTAAATCGTCTCATTCTTAATTGCTAATTTAGGTTTGATCGATTTTTGTTTGATCTGCTCAAAGTTCGTGGCTTTATATTGTTTCCTTCTAGGCTCAAGTTTGATTTCTCTTCAATTGGATGAAAGATTCAACATTTACATTGTCACAAGGAATTATGGAGTTTAAGATTGTGAAAAGTCCTCTTTTTTGGAGGGGGAAAATTCTCTTCAATTGGGTGAAAATGTTCTACTAAGATTCTGTCAAAATGATGGAAAAGACTCTAATAAGATATGATATATGAGGTATGGGGACTTACTAGAATAAAATAAATGTATATGACTTGGTTAGGACCAAAAAAAATAAGGAACGGGACCAAATATGGAGTTTACCCTAAAATTTTTTTATCTTTATACTTTTTTGACAAAATTTTAAATTGAAGAATGGGAAGAATATGTGTTCAAGAAAAAATTATTTATTATGGAGTGTAAGGTATTAAAACATGTATGGGAAAAATAAAAAAATAAAAAATAAATATAAATGTTTGAAGTATATGTCCCAAGAAGATACTTCCAGGCCTTAGTGCAACTACAATCCCAACTGCATTCCTCCAAACAAACCAATTTTTTCTCATATATCTCCAGGTTTTTGAGAAATATACAAGTTATCCTTATACTTTGCAACAACTTATTAAAAATAAAAATACAACTACATTGAGATGTTTAAATTGCATGTTTTGGCACAGGATAAATTAAATTTAAGACTAATAAACAATTAGCCCAAGTTGCTCCTATCAATATAAATGAAAAAAATTACTCTACTACTTTACTCTCCTTACTCGACCTACCTGTCAAGCCTTAGGAAGATTATAAGTTTAACTAATTCTACCAAATATGCAAGAAAAACAAATTTATTGTGGAGTATCAACCTACTAATACATATATGTGAAAAATAAGAAGAGTGTGTATAAGTATTTTAAGATAAGTATCTGTATATGATTACGAGAAAATATTACTATAATGTAGAGAAAGAATGAAGAAAAAAAGTGGGCATGATATTAAAAAAAAATTAGAACAAAGAGGAAAAATAAAGAAAAAAACTTCAGAGTATGATAAAAATAATAATAACACATATAAAGGATGAAAAAAGACATGACTATAGGAGATAAATACATAATCACCATAAAAGAAATCGCATGAATGAAAGACAGGGGAGAGAGATAACATACATTAGTTTAGTCTTTGTCTTTAATACGTACTCATGTACATAGACAAATTTATAATAGAAATGACAAAAAGTCTAAGATGTAATAAAGTTAATAATGTTAACACACTCCATAATGCATTTTACATTTTTTTACATACTAAATAGTTAAAAAAAACCAATTTAAAATAGAAAGATTGTAGGTATTAGTTTGATGCTTTGAATCATAAAAAACAATTCTAAAAATCACTTAAGAATTTTAGCTTGAATTCATGTTTTCATTGTTAAAAAACTAATGTTTTTTTATAATTATGAATCATAAACCATTTTTTAGTTGGGAATGAAGTGTGGAGCAGTCGTACTGGACCCGAGGAGAATGGCACAAAATGAAGTTTCTTGAGGTGAAAGAAGCATCCAAGACTGTAACTCAAAAATTCAGGGACATGGCTCAAAATTGCAAACACCTCCAGGCGCTAGAGTCGTGACCCTGAAAAATGAAGCTGAAGGCCCCAACACCTTTTGGAACCAACAGAGTTGTCCAGACGCACCAGAACTGTGGCCTCAATTTTTTGAGTTGTGGGAAAAATCTTGCCTACACCAATAAATTTCTAGAAATTGCACCATAGTTGCAACCTTCAATTTTTTAGGCCATAGCCCCCACTGACAGTGACATAACACCTTGTTTTTTAGTTTTTCTTTTTTTTTTTTGGTTTGGCTTAGTTGGGGGCCGGGGTTTGACTTACAAAAAAAATAAATTCTTCGCTTTTTAGATAAATCACCCCCCCCCCCCTTCGTTGGGCTTGAACTTCCTTATTCTATTTCTAGCTTCATCCACATCTTTCCAAGTTGAAGAAGAAAGGGAATGAAAAATCTAAAGAATAAAAACAAGAGCTTGAAGGAGCAAGTAATGAGACTTGGCCACTCATGCAATTTCTTCTTCACCAATGGGTTTCTTTGGTTTCTTCTCCTTGATTTGTTCATGTTTCTAGTAGGCTTTGAGTTTGTAGTTATGTCAAACATGGAGTAGAGTTATTTTACTTCCTAAAGTTCTAGCTTCTTAACTTGGTTGATTTATACTAATTTGAGGTTTTATCTTCCTTAAACCCTCTTTATGCTTGTTCAATCTTTCTTGTGCTTATATTTATGTTTGTTGAAGTGTGGCCAACTTTAACTTGCTTTGTAGATTTGGTTAGTACTTGAAAAATTCTAGCTAAATTGGAATAGGGTAATTGTAGTAATTCAAGGATAGGTTAGGAGACCCCTTCTAAATTACTGGATGAGTAAAAAGGACTTGGAAGCTTAGATATCTCCAAGTTATTTGGTTAGGATAGGAGTCCAACCTAAGGCTTAATGGAATAATGAACTCAATCATGGAAAATAGGTTTTCAATATTTGGTTCCTTCATCAGCAAGTAGAGAAGAAATTGGAAATAGGCTTAGTAACCATTCAAGTAGTGAAAACTCTAAAGAGTGTCTTTCAATCTTGGTTTATCACATCAGCCTTAGTTTCTACAATTCCTTAGTTAGTTGCAAGCATTACTTTAGCTCCACTATTTTAGTTAACACTTTAATTGCTCATCATTTAGGTAATTTCTCATTTATTTGCTTGTTTACCTAAAATTAGCTAAAGGGTTACGGTAGTCAATAGAAAAATTTGACAAAAATATGTCTATGGGAATGATCCTGACTTGTCACCACTACATTAGTACATTGTGCACTTACAGGTAGTGATTGGTTTTTATTTTTAAAACTTTCTCTTAGACAACGAACATTTACTGGAGGAATAGTTAATTCAAAAAAAGAAACAATTTTTTTTTTGGGGTAGGCATTGCGAATAAATTGAGCGATGATTTGAAATAGAGCTAAGAAATGAGAAAGGAAACAAATCCTAATTCAAGGTCCTACATAGCAGAGAACCAAAATGAGAAGAATAAGGAAGTAAGGGCGATGAGAGCCAGAAGAAGGAGGAAACCGTTTTGGCTTGAGCGAAATCCTTAACCCATACCCTACAACATTCCTCTGAGCATGGTGAGATTTGGGAAGTGGGTAGGAAGAGATAGCAAAGTGATTTTACCTTCATGTTGTGCCACTCTCTTAAACCCATGATGCTGTGATGGTGGATATGGCTGGAAAGGGAAATGATGGTAGAGGATGAGAACAGATGAATGAAAAATGCGGAGGGAAAAATGAAGATCTCATGGTCTATTATGGATGACAGCGATGGCGTTAAGACTTAGGTGGTCAAGATCAAAGGAATGGAAGATTGGATGGGTTTAGGGAAAAAGATAAATTTAGGCTAATCAATGTTTTAAGTCCCTAAAATCATGTATTTGTGTCAATTTTAGCCTAAAATTTTTTATTCTTGTAATATAGTCATTTGTTCTTATGAAAGAAGGTGTCATGTGGCATTTTAGACTTCCACATCGATATCTAAGTTGTTATGTCATCAACTTCTATCCAAGATAATGCAAAAATGGGCAGAATGGATGACTACAGTAGGACATTAAGAGATAAGGGACTTTATGATGAAATAATATGAGGAAAGTGACCATATTAGAATGGTTATTAAAGGATACCATAAATGGATTTTACTTGAGAAAAAATGTTGCATGAGTGAATCCAAAAATGTAAAAAATAACAAATCATGTAAATTTTTATAATAATCCAATACACAAAATAAGTAACACTAAACTAAACAAAATCAATAAGAACTTTCAAATATGAAAAAAGAAAACAAAAAATAAAAATAAAAGGAGTGATACATGATTAAATCCTACTTGTTCCACAAACGATGATATAATTGGCACAAAATAAAAGATACCTAATGAAAATAGAAACCAGATGAAATAGATCATTTTGGTATATCTAGAAAATGAGAAAGTTTTATGTAAGTTTGACCATATGTCATCTTCCTATAATATAGAAATTAATAATTTGGTTCAAATTTTACAAATCAATCAATCACATCATTGGTCCATAAATATCCTTCAAGTTTTTTTTTTAAACTTTTACCTATTTGTATTTTCTTTTATTTTGTTTGATCTTTTTTTCAAGAAACAACTCTCTTTGGTAGGGATGTCAAAAAATATCCTACTATGCCCTACCCTCCCCAAACCTGGCTACCCAAACCTGAATCCGACTCTACCCACAAAGCCATGGTAAGGGTATGAGTTTAACTTATTCAACTCGACTCTATTCACAACCCTCTTAAATTAGTATATTTATATTCAAAATATGATTTTATTTCAAAAATAAAATTATAATTTAACATAAAAAGAAAGTTTAAAAAAATCAAACATATACTTTAAATGGATTGGTGGGTAGTACCTGTTTGCCCACGGGGCCGGTATTACCTAAATCCGATTACTTGATAGGAGAGTTTGAAATTAGCTATACCTGGCCCAAACCCTACACGTTAACTATTGGGTTTCGGGAGCCAAACAGCGCAGCGGAATTTAATCGAAACCCTCCAGGATCCAAGTGAAACGGGGTAAACCGGGTGTTCGAAAATTTTATACCTAATTTTTTATTGAGATCTCTCACTCAACTGTAGAGTCGAATCACAAAACCTGAACAGTTGACGTGTTCAGGCTTTCTATGGTATCCACACGAGCCTCTCGGGATCACCACGCTTCCACCACGTCCCGGTAGATGCATTTCTCTTGTGCTAGCTTGCGTCCTCCAAGGAATTGCAAGAGAAGAGTGCGGCTGTCCTTTTGGGATGCTAGGGCAAGGAGACCTGCGAATTTCTCACTTAAAAGTTGTATTTATAGTGAGACTCAACTTCCAGGCCTAATGGGTTTCAAAGCCCTAATCCAATTAGGATTTAATTTCGGGCTTAATAATGGCTCAACTCTTGGGCCCATTATTAATACGAAATTAAAGTGAAACCATAACCTAAATAATTAGCCCATGCACTCTAATGATCCAAATAGCTCTATGTGTGCGACCCAATAGACTCTTATCACGTTAGCAATGATCATAAATCACATTTATGATCATAAGCAATGAGCGGTGTCTAGCAACACATCATTCCTACCCAAGTGACAAGATTGTCGATGATTCGACTATACCTTTATGATCATAACCGATATATGCCACTGTCCCTTTGTCCAAGATATCAAGACTAAGCACGAGACATGGAATGTATCACTCTCGTATAGCCCAATCTTTGGTTTCTTGATTACCGAGTAGACTAACTTAAACTGATGACATTGATATCGCATATCAACTCATCCGAGCATGGCCATGCATTTTCTAAGTCTCACTCTATCAAGGGGCCCAAAGATATCACTCCCGTTACATAGGAGGGATAAATCTCATCTTGATCATACAAATCCCTCCGCATGATATGTGACATACCCAATGACCTCCTTCAAGTTCACTCAGTTACGAGCAACAAAAGAAAGTATCAAAGTATGTGACTCACATGTAAGGAACCTTGATGATCTTAGGTCGAAGGACTACATATACCATGATCACTATGAGAATCACTTATGATACTCATATAACGATCCATGAAGTGTTCTCATGGTGGGTCGGTCCAGTACACAAGTTCTCCAACTTGTACCCATATGTAGACTACATATCTCATATTAGTCTCCACATATGCTAGTCATTATGTATTATTGCAACCCGCTCCACAATAATATTAGACTAGGGACGTTTAAGAATATCATTATTCTAGGGTTACAATTATGTTTATTACGTTACGCAGAAACAAAACAACAAACAAAATTGCTGGATTAATGCCTCAATAAAATATCATGACTCAATGTGCAAAAATACAATCATCTCATGATTGGCTTTTTGGGCACAACACTAACATTAACATCCCTACCCTTTGGTAATTTTCTATTGCTCTTTTTCCCTTTTCTTTCTTCTTGGAACAAAAAAAATTTTTATTTCTTTTCCTTACACTTTTTTTTCTATTGCTTACATTTAACTATGCATTCTCTTGTTTCATTAGTTTTCTCTGATTTTACTTATTCACTTTGTTTTAGTTTCGCTCTGCTTTCGATTATTTACTTTGATTTAGATTTTTTTTACAATTCCATTGTTTGCTTTGATTTATATTTTTTTTCTTAATTTCATTCTTTGCTCTAGTTTGTTATTTCCTCTAATATGTTCTAAAAAGAAATTTGAAATTTAGCACAAGAAAGTCTAAAAAAGAAGAAATCAAACATCCAACACTAAAAAATTGACATTAGTTCCTATTTGTTCTTTTATAAGTAGTTGTTTGCTATTTTATTAGTGGTTATTTGTTCTTTTACTGGTAATTATTTGTTCTTTTTATCAATTTCTGCTTGTTCTTTAGAAAAACTTTTTGTATGTAGTAGTTATTTGATTTTTATTATTACTTATTTATTCTTTTATCAATTCTTATTTGTTCTTTAAATAAAATAATTGTATGTTCTTTTATTACTAATTGTTCATTCTTTTACTAGCAGTTGTTTGTTCTTTTATCAATTCCTAATTGTTTTTTAGACACTATTTGTTCTTTTTTAGTAGTTATGTGTTCTTTTATCAATAGTTATTTGTTCTTTTATAAACTTATGCTTGTTCTTTAGATAAATTAGGTGTTTGCTCTTTTATTAATAGTTAGAGGTTCTTTTATAAAGAGTTGTTTGTTCTTTTACTAGTAATTATTTATTCTTTTTTAAATTTATGTTTTTTCTTTAGATAAACTAACTATCTGGTTTTTATTGGTAGTTGTTTGTTCTTTTATAAGTAGTTATTTAATATTTTATCAATTTATACATGTTCGTTAGATAAATTAGCTATCAGTTTATTTATTATTGGTTATTTGTTAGGTTACCAGTAATTATTTTTTTTTTATAAATTTCTATTTGTTCATCAAATAAACAGGTTATATGTTCTTTTATCAGTAGTTATTGATTCTTTTATAAGTTATTATTTGTTGTCTTATTAGTAGTTATTCCCTCCATCCCATAAGTTTTACTCTATTTTCCTTTTTGGGTAGTCCCAAAATTTTGAACCATTTCCTTTTTAAGTAATTTTTTTACAATCCATTTACCATTACACCCACAGAACGCATCTCTCTCCCTCTCCCCTCCCACCAAATCCACACACTCTCTCTCGCATTCTTCCATTTCAATTCTCTCTCTCACTCTCTCCCTTTCCCTCTGGTGAAGCTGCACTGTGAATCGGTGACAGAGGCATGATCGACAACGGACATGTGATTACACTATGAATTGACGACATGTGTGATTAATGACAGAGCTCCGATTCTCTGTGGAGCGAGTCGATTGAGGCAGTTCTGTTCGTGACTTGGGCTCCGATTTTATCCTTGTCGACACGAAATGGCAGAGAGACAAAGGAAGGCGATTTGGGTAGGCGAGTAGGGACAAGCGGCTTCAGCATCGGCAAGGGCAGGAGGCTTTAGGCAGCCTGGAACAAAGCGGAGAAGGCAACAAGTAGAGGAAGGATAAATTGGGAACGACAAGGCTCTGATTCTTTGTGTCAACAGGCGCGATTTACGATAGGCGAATTGAGGATAGAACGAGTCAATTGACGAGGTGATCGACAAGGGAGCAGAGGTGATAAGGTGAATTGATGAGGCTGACGAGAATCAAGGCTAGAGGGGAGACAAAGATAGAGGCTGTGGCAGAGACGTGGGGTTGGAGGCAAAACCGCAGGCTGAGATGAAGGGGTAAAATTGGAAAATGCATGAAAAACAGAACCATGCCTAAAACTGCGTGCAAAGTCAATTGGAGCAAAACTAACGGGACGGAGGGGGTATTTGTTTAATATTATCATTTTGTTCTTTTAATATTATCATTCTACTATTTTAATGTAAACAATTTTTTTAATATTATCAATCTATACTTTTAAATATGTTTTTTAATGTTATGAACATGTTCTTTTATACATTACTTAGGCCTAGATATAAAAAAAAAAAAGAGAAAAAAAGAAATAGAAGAAGAGGACAAAAGGCAACAGCAAAATACAAAACAAAATTTGGAAGAAAAGAAAAAAATGAAGCAAAAAAAAAAAGAAAGTGAAAAAAAGAAATGAAACAGAGAACAAAATCTGGAGGAAAAGAAAAATAAACAAAATGGAAAAAAAAATAGAGGAAAGGAAAACAAAAGTATCAAACAATCAAAAGAAAATTCAAAAAAAAAAAAGGAACAAAAGTGAATAACAGAAAAAGGGAACAAGCACTTCGCTGTTCAATTGTCCAATCAACTTGTATATAGATTATATTGAAATTAGGCCTAGAAAATTGCCGGCATCGTATGTCTTACTGCTTGGAAACCCCTATTGTATAGTATAAAAGACCTTCCTCTTCATCACTTCATGAATCATTCTCCCTTGATATTTAGCTTGGGTTTTGGGTTTACTTCCTTTACATTCTTCTCTTTCCCTCATCTCATCATTTTATGGGTCTGGATTTGTAATGTCTATTCCATACGCACAGTGTGGTAATTGAAGACTTCACAAGCGAGCTGGACTTGAATGTCATTATGAGTTCACAAGAAATGTGATCTTCCTTGCCAAAGGGGTTGCCCCAACAAGTTCATCTCTGAGTCGTAGTGTGAAGAACATTGTGAGTGAGGGTTATTTGTGAAAGAGGGCAAAGTGTTACACATAAAGAGGAAACGAGATGATTATGAGCCAATAGGGAGAAGGAGTAAGCAACTTGGCAAACTCAAGGGACTGGCAAGAGAAAAGATCTCAGGCAAAATAAGAAAAAATAGCCCTAGGCAAAATGAAGTATTAACTTATATCAAATAAAAAATCTCGCAAAAGCAAGTAAGAGTGTGTGAGAGAAACAAAATAGTATGATAGCTCTAAATGGTAGGATGATTGTAAAAAATGGTCTTTTCTCCACAATGAAAGTAAAGTCTATTTATAGGGACATCAGGCTTATAGGATTGCGTCACTTGTCTTTAGATCAACGGTAGAAAAAAGTGTAGCAGTTATCTTTGGGTAAAGGTTATTATTATTATTATTTTTTTTTTGCTTCTGGGTCTATAAGGTTGGTTGGAAAATCCAACGGGCCTTACTCCGAGTCCACTAAGTCAGAACTCCCTAAAATCATTCCCTTACAATGTCAAACTAAAATTTTTACCTAAAATTTTAAATCCATCATCGTCTAACCTGAAACAATCAAATGGTCAGTATGATTTTTTCAATAAATAATAAATAAATAGGCAAATATAAAATAACCAAATTCCACCACTACATTTTGCCCCACTACATGTGAAGCCTGAAACGATTCATATGCATTAAAGATATTGGATAGATGTTACCGTTTGATTGTTACATGGACATGGAAATAACTTTAATAATTCCATTAATAATGGTTGAAACTTACATCATTATAAATTAAGGGAGCAAAATCTAAAATCTTGTAATATAATTTTGTTAGCATAATATCTATAGATATAAATAACAAATCACAATATAAAGGGAAAATAAATAACATTAATTAAATAAATATCTCTCTCTTTATTTAATTCATTTTTTTTATTAATGGCCGAATCTTATATTGATGGCTATATTTCCTTGTTAGACATGGTTTACATCCCATTTTTAAAAAGACCGAATCTTATTTTTATTAGATGTGTACCCTAGTCAAATAGGTGAAAGTGGGAAGGAAAGATATTTTTCCTTAATCAACAAAGCCTGATCGTGGGAAAGGTAAAAAACTTTCCTTTTTCCTTGGTATTCATATACTTATAAAAATGGGATAAATTCAAACATTTTCCTTCAACCTTTCTCTCCAAGCTCTCTTTCTCTAATTTTCTTTCCTGACCTATTTTTTTATTTTCTAGCTTACTAGCCGAGTAAGGTTCACCCTTTCATCTGCATAGATAACGGCAAATTTGGAGTCGGAAAAAATTTTGACATAAGTTTTGATTGAACCTATATGACAACTCCCTTGTTTTTTCTTTTCTAATTATTATAATAGCTATAATGGAGAAACATGTTAGTTTCTAACAAGTGAAATAACAATTAGACATGCAATAGTATATAGTATTTGGCATAATTATTAAACTTGTCACTTTGCATGAATTTGTAGAGCATCAATAATTTATATTTTGTACTTACTTGATTGTAGATATAATCATAGTTCAATCAAAAGAGAAAAATTCACATGCCCAGTCAAGCAAAAAGAAAAGAGAAATGAACAAAAAAGAATGGAAGAATTTGCTCAAACCACTGGCTTATCGTAAAGAGCATTTGTCACTACCAGTAGATAAGACAAATTGAATTGACCCAATATTTTTTAAAGGTAACTTCTGGCTTAATGAGAAGAAGAAGATATAAATTCTATCTCCAAGCTGTTGGAAATTTGTGGTGCAGGATAGTTGAGGCTCGCCTAAATTCATTCTACCAGAATCAGTATTATGATTAAAGAATGAAAAGAAAAAAGTACCTTTCTTGAACACCGAGCTTGGTGTGCCAAATAATATGTTACCTGCTGGTTGGAATGAGTCGATAAAATTCTTCACAATAAGAAGTACTATGATATTTTGAAAGACACCTATATCATCATATCATCATAATATTGGGGGACTTGAATTGCTGCGTTTCGAAGAAGGTCTCAATATGGAGAAATCTCTTTGCGAGGTGGAGTACTAATACTCATAGCTCTGTCACAGCCTGGGGGGAATTCACATCTACTTTAGAAGATGTAAAAGTTCTTTTGGCCCTAAGTAATTTTGGCGCATAAGTCATGTCAGATGAGTTGGCCAATGATAAAGCATGCATTTTACAAGAGCTTAACGAAAGATATTAGTGAGGCCAATAAGACAACAAAAATCGGGGCCAAATTCTGCCCTTTTGACATATTACTAAATTTTTACTTTGGGTAACTAGACACTAACGGCCCTATAATTCTTGTGGAAGAGGCGAATTTTGGTTACAAATTAGAAGTCTTTCTTGCTTTTTGGGTTTGCAAATTTCTTCTACCTGGCACCACTGAAGATGAAGTCCTTGCCAGAGGTTTTCTTCTCGTCATAAAATTAGCACAGGGGATAAAGTTGGCACTTGGCCCATTGTACTTGGGTTCTTTATGCAGAAGACTCAATGAGTACACATATGTACAGAATTCTAATATATATGTAAAGAGAAATAATTGAATATCCCATAATCCAAGCTGCCATCTATAACCCATAATCCAAGCTACCATATATAACTAATATCCCCCCTCAAATTGATGCTAGTTGATCAAAAAGGCATCAATTTGTCAATCATTAATTGATGACGGTAATGAGATATATCCTTGGTGAAAACATCAGCAGTTTGATGCTCGATGTATATATAAGGAAGAGTAATCACATGTTAATCAAATGCTGCACGGATGGAATGACAATCTACTTCAATGTGTTTTGTACGCTTGTGAAATACTGGATTGTCAGCAATCTAAATAGCACTAGTGTTATTGGCATGAAGTGGAGTATGAGTAAGTTGAGGAATGCCAAGTTCACCTAACAAATCCCGAAAGCCACATGATCTCTGACACATGTAGATGACATTGCACGATATTCAGATTCTATTCAGATTCAGTATAAGACTTTGAGACTCGATCCTGCTTCTTACTTTTCCAAGAAATGAGAGCATTACCAAGAAACCTACACCAACCAATAATTGAATGGTGAGGATCCACATAACCAACCCAATCAGCATCAGCATAACCCTTCAACTGTAAACAATTCCTAGTCAGAAAGAATAACCCACAAGCAAAAGTACCCTTCAGATAGTGAAGAATCCGCCCTACAACTGCTAAGTGTGAGCTGTGACAAGCTTGCATAAATTGGCTAACCTGCTACATAGCGAATGAAATATCAGGCCTGGTGATAGTCAAATAGGTCAAACTCTTAACAATCTGTCAATATACAGATGGATCTAATAATAATTCCCCCTTCGTCCTAACTAAGCTTTACATTAACCTTCAAAATAGTAAGCACTGAATTTGCAAACTGAAGACCAACTAAGTTGAGAAGTTCTTGTCTATATTTGTGTTGATTCAAAAAGAAGCCATTAGAGCAGGAATACACCTCCAGACCGAGGTCTTCCATATGAAAGGTGGTTTTAAGGTGCTATTGGATTTGAGCAATCAATTGTGGATCAAATCTTGTGATTACAATATCATCCACATATACCAAAAACACAACAAATCCGGTACTAATCCTTTGAAGGAATAGAGAAAAGTTGAACTGACTCTGAGTAAAATGAAAATCAAGAAGAGTAGTACAAAGCTTCTCAAACCATGCTCAAGGAGCCTGCTTTAAACCATATAGAGATCGTTTCAATTAACAAACCTCATTCGTGGAGTGGGTAAACATACCAGGAGGAGGAATCATATAGATTTCTTCCTTCAGATCCCCATGTAAGGATGCATTCTTCACATTCATCTGTTAGAGTGACCATCCTTTAGAAGCAACTATTGCCATCACAGTTCATACCGTAGTCATCTTAGCCACAAGTGCAAATGTCTCCTCATAATCAAGCCTATAGTCCTGAAAATTGTCGAAGGCCACCAAATAAGCTTTATACCTCTCTATGGTGCCATCAGGCTGAAGTTTGAGCGTGTATACCCATTTCCATCTAATGAGCCTAGCTCCATCAGGGCATGGAATGATGTGCACATCTGATTATCCTGAAGTGCCGAAAGTTCTTATTGCATAGCTTGTTGCCAACAAGCTTGTGTAGAAGCCTGGGAGTAAGATTTAGGCATAGTAGTATCAAGCGTAGCCTAATGAGCAGTATATGAGAATCCATACTTTTTCAGAGGTTGTGAAATCTAAGAAAATCGCTGGGGTTCAATGCTGACAGGATCAGACATCGGTTCAGTGTTAGGAGGAGGCAATGGGCACAGTTGAGGACGTCGTCGGTAAACAACTCATAGCTTAAAATGTTCAATAGTAGAAAACATATCAAACGTAGGAAGTTGAATAGAAACTGAATCAAGAATAACACAAGTTTGGAAAAAATATTGGTTTTCGAAGAAAACCACATATCGAGAGACATGAATTCTCTTAGCATCTACATCCTAACACACAAACCCTTTGTGCATATTCCTATACCCAAGAAATGCACATCGAATAGCCTGAGCAAAAAGTTTATGACGTTCGGTAAAAGGTAGGTGAACAAAACAAACACATCCAAATACATGAAGAGAATTATACTCAGGAGCAACACCAAACAAACAATAATAAAGAGAATCAAATTTTAGATTTTGAGAAGGAAGACGATTAATACGATAAACAACTATAGATAAAGCCTTTACCCAAAATCTAGGAGAAACAGAAGATTCAATTAATAGAGTGCGAACAATATCCAATAGATGATGATGCTTACACTCAGCAACCCTATTTTGTTAAGGAGTGTATGGACAAGATCATTGAGAAAGAATACCCTTTGTTTTGAGAAATTCCTGAAACTCGTTGGATATATATTCCCCCCCCCCCCCCCCTTAGAATCAAATCGAAGGATTTTAATGCAAGCAGAAAATTGGGTCTCAACAAAGACAACAAAAGCCTAAAGTGTTGAAAACACATCAGCTTTGGATCAAAGAAAATAGATCCAAGTAAAACAACTATAATCATCAATAAATGTTACGAAATACTTGTACTAAGAATGAGAAAGTATAGGACTCAACCCCCATACGCTAATATGAATAATCTCAAAACAATTGGAAGCTCGGCTGCCATGTGAAAGAAAGGGTAGAGATTTGATTTTACCAAGTTCACAAGAAGTACAACCAGAAGACATATGAAAGCAAGATTCTTTATTGGCCAAATAACCATTGTTTATGAGGTAATTCAAAACATTAAAATTGGGATGTCCTAATTTCTTATGCCAGACATTACCATTATTAGCAACAACAGTACAAGGGAATCAAACATAAACACAGAAAATTGTAGAGGAAATAAGCATCCCACTTTAGGCTTCTTCGCGATCACTTTCCCCAATGCTTGATCCTTCACACAACAACACTACAATCAAAATGAACTTCACAATTATCATATGCCAGTTCTCCAACATAAATCAAGTTTATGGATGATTCAAGTGACACATAAACATTAGTAAAAGTAGGCCCTAAATTGCCAACTACAATGATAGGAAATGTACTACCATTGGCTATTTGAATATGCTAGTCACCTTTTTATGTATGAAGATTATGGAGAGCCTCCGTACTACCAGTCATATGATTAGACACTACAGAGTCGATCAACCAAGGAAAGGTAAGTAAATTTTTCTTATCTTGAAGGCCAAGATCAGAGAAAGCTAAAACGATCATTTGTTGGACCATTTTAGGATTAAAAGTGGTTGATGAACCAGGTGTAGATTGTGGTCCTGTAGTAGAAACAGCTGCTAAATTGGCTTGGACGGTGGCATGGAAGGCTGAAGCTTGTCGATTTTGAGGCCACACTCGACAGTCTTTAATGATATGTCCTTCCTTCTTGCAGTAATTACAGAATTTCTTGCTGTAATTTTTCACAATATTTCCAAACTCCCTACAACTGTAGCACTATGCCTAAGCTTTGAATTTACCTTTCCCTTGAGCAGCATACGCTACATTAACCGGTTCGGTCTTTACAATGTCTTAGGTGATGCCAAGTTGTGTAGCAATAAGCTACTCTTCACGTAATAATTCTCCCAAACAGACATCTAAAGAAGGAACTGGGTTTCTGTTCAATAAACTCGCCCGCACAGTTTCAAATTCTGGTCTCAACTTCACTTGAAATTGATCCCTTTTTGTATCAACATAAACAACTTACAAAGCTGCTAAAGCTCATTTAGGAACTTTGGAATAAATTATCCTAGAATATTCACTCCATATGTTCAGAAATCTAACATAAAATTGATTGATGGAAAGGTTACCTTGTTTATAGTTGGCAATTTCTAACTCCAACTGAAATTTTCTTGCAACATTTTCTTAATAGTAGATCCTCCTGAGATGATCCCACATCTCCTTAGCAATAATGAATGAACGAAGATTGTTCACCATATGTGGTTCAATGGAACTTAGTAGCCAAGAGACAATCTTAGCATCATTGCTTTCCCATGTGCGAAGTTCCTTCGAGTCAGTTGGAGCCTTCAAAGACTCATCCAAATGACTCCACAATTCTTTTGCTTTGACAAACATCCTAAATTTGGAATTCCCAGCTTCCATAGTTTTTGCCATTAAAGCGGATTAAAGAATTTTCACCAAACATACCTACTGCAACAACAAGCAGTCTATCTCACAGCTTCAAAATCTTAGCAACCACCACCAACCAAAGTGAATCCAAGAACAGAATCTGTCAACCAAGAGAATAATGCCAAGAACATATTCTTCTGACCAAAAAATACCCAAAAACTCAAAGAAATGAGCAACTGAGAGTTCTAGTGATTTTGGACAGCGTCGACTCCGCTGACTGCACCTTGCCCACCAGAAGATGCTGACACCAGCTTTGATAAGGTTTTTGTCAGCCCAAAACCAAAAGGAACTCTCTTGATCGAAGCACTCAGAAAATAGAAAACCTTTAATCAAAAAGAATACTCAAAGGATTCAAAGAGGAAGTTTTTGAAAGATCACTCTAATACCATGTCAAATGGTTTTGATGCCTCCAAAAGGAGGGTTTCATTCTCTTTATATAGAAAATAGGTACAAAGAATATGGCTGATTTTTAGCCAATTAGAATCAATCTATCACCTAATTACATCAATCTATCTTTCTAAGTATGTACATATATACAAAATTCTAATATATATGTAAAGAAAGAGAATTGAATATCCCATAATCCAAGCTGCCATATATAACCCATAATCCAAGCTACCATATATAACTGACATAGCGCACTCTGATGCATACCAAATACTCTGGAGAGTACCCCCTCTGTGCACTCTAAATAAAGTTCAGCAGAAAATAGATGCATACCAAATACTCTGGAGAGTACCCCCTCTGTGCACTTTAAATAAAGTTCAGCAGAAAATAAGCTTACTTCAATATCAACCTCCTTAACAAACAGTCTTGACATTTCTTCATTTTTTTTTTTTGTTCTATATCCACTAGGATTTTGAACAATTTACCTCTGTTTCTGGCCACCCAGCTCTAGGCTCAGACTTTAGATCTGGTTATGTGCTAGAATTTATCCTTAGTTCCTTAGACCATGCTTATGGGCCCCTTTGAATATCCTCACAAAACCATCAACAAATTCAGGTTCGCTAGAACTATACCTTTACTGCTGCTTCACACTGTTCATGCACTTCCCATAAACATGGAGGTCACTCTCAGGTTCAGCTCACAAGTCCTTTGCTTCCACTGTTACACTATTCTATGTTAATCCCCTTCTCACACTAATCATTTAAACAAACCAAAAGTATTTGCACAAAACAACATCTGTTCAGTCACACAGGTATTGCTTCGCCAGCTCTCACAAATTCTTCTCTTAGTTCAGCCCATGGTGTCAGATTACCTACCATACTCAGACTTTGAGTCACCACGCCAACTATTGGCCACCACACTGTCAGAGCTTTGCATTGGGCACTAAAACTTTAAACACATTGCTAGAAAAATTTAAAGTAGCACAACCCTTTCCAAATTAGTAGATAAAAATGTGTATCTATGATCAAAAGTCTGGTTTTAAAGCTTGAACAAGTCTAAAATACTGAGTACTAATGTCTGCAAAATCACAAGAAGTTCAAAGCTTTTACCAAACTAAAAGTCAACTCAAAAGTCAAAATTGGTAGTTAAAACAATTGTGCAGAATCCCAGCGTCATATACCTTCAACAAATAGATTCAACCAAATGCATAAATCATTTTAAAACAAACACATCTCTAACCAGCTGGCGCACTTTCACACATGAATTCTTTGAACTCATCAAGCCCTTCAACTCACAATGAATTGGTATAATCAGAAACCTGGATTACAATGTTGAGAACATCCCACATGCACAAGCAGGTCATGTACTTTGAAAACACCTTTGAACTAAATAGTTTTCTCTACTGAAAGTATAACTCGGCAAACATCAGTTACTAATTGTAAGTAATTTCATTATAGAAATTAGTCACAACACTTGAGAAAAATATAAACTATGCATTTTGCCTGAAGCTTTTCAAATCTGCAGGTGACAGAAACTTGGAAATTAATGGTTCAGGGGGTGTTTTGAGTTCCAGACCAAATTTTTTAACCAAACTTGGTACACATGTTTATCTTATCAAATGAAATGTGTCTGAAGTCACAAATCTGATTTTAGATACACAGCCAAAATTCTGGTTTGGATGCACTTTTCTTGGTGGACTCTTGATTTTGCTGTAAAATGTGATCAAATAGGTCTAGCAAATCATTTAAAACGTGTTGGAAGTATTAAATAAGGAATCTAAGCTATGGAGCAAAATTTGGTGTCTTAATTCCAAAACTGGTTCTCGAACCTGCAGAATTTGTTCTCAAAGATATTTTCCCTGAGATCTGGTAATTCAATGCAAGAGAGTGATTAATGCTATGGCAACCAAATCAAAATCTGAACCTCTTTCATCACTTGCACAACACAATTAGAGGTCAGATCACAGTGCCTTTATGGCACTTGTTCACTGTGGATTGTCTGTGGTAACCAAACTGATTTTTTAACAAATCAAGCTTTTTCATTGTTTCTTTAAACCAAGCGTACCAATTGAAAATAACACTTCAGGAGGGTTCCTGATGCAAAACCATTTAAAAACATAAAATCAGGAAATACTTTTCAAACCAGCAATTATATCAAAACACGGACCTGCAGGAACTGAATAAACACTGATTCAGTAAATCAAGTCCGATATTCTTACTAGACTTCAGAACCAGAACAGTACAAAATAGCTTAGTTTATCAAAACATAGTTGTTTCAAACCAAGGAATGAAACTCTCAAGCAGGAACCGAAGTTCTGCCATCATACCCAAAATCACACCTTAAGACTTCTGTAGCATTTGTTTTCAAGCTTTCTAGAAAACTAGCTTCTGTGCTTTAACTTCAAACACGGGTGCAAACCAAAACTAAGAGCTGTTATAAACTATAATGTCTACATTTTTAAAACAGATTACAAAGCTTATACAAAGTCACACCAGGACTCTTCAGTAACTACTTCACTGTTTACTAGTAAAACAGCAGTTATGAGATTGTGTAGTCAAAATACTGACTTCAGCTTCAAAACCCAGATTCAAGAGTCCGAGCACATTTCTTTTATAGTTTTGAACATGTGTGTAAAGTTTCAGGTCGAAACCATGTTCCTCTCAAAAGGTCAACCTCATACACTTCCTGCAGGTAATGTTACTAAGCCAATTCAACAAGCAAATATTTGAAAAAAAGTTCCAAATACAAACCAACATTTTGCTGCAGTTTTCAGTTGGAAACAGAAAGCTACTGAACTACAAGTCTTTCACTGCAGAATTTATCTGTCAAATACCAAACCATAATTATTCTTGCTTCTTGCAGTATAAACAGAATCAATATCACATTCTCAGTACCTAGCAGGTTTGGAAGCTAATTAAACCAATAGAACAAACTCAATATGCCAATCCATGAATCAGTAAGTAAACAAAATCCAAAATAGTATTCCACATTTATTCAAGTACCACAAAACCAGATGTACTACAAGTAAAAATGTAGCATAAACGAATTCTTGTTCCAGAAACTCCAAGTTAATGTCCTTAGGCCATTTGGTTACAGAAGACTTAAGCACAAGTGTGGTTATACTCACAAACACAGTATCTGGAGTTCAGCAACTCCTATCTAGAACTTTGCTCCACATTGCTGCACAACGGAGAAAGGCTTCCATCACACTTTTCTTCACTAATCCGACCAGCCGCATCACAAAGCCAACAGCAGCCATAACACACACTTCAATCACAGAGTTCTTGGCTTCCCTTATATTTATGAGCATGATAATCAGAACACTACTCAGACTGATCAAATACTGAGGTTTAGCTCACCCAAAATATAAAGAAGAACATAGACCTTCCAACAGCAGTGACATATTTATATGTAATGTTCTAACCCTGCAAAATCATATCAGATGGGGGATGAGTTTGATTGAAACTAAGTAAGAAACATCATTACGATTCAGCTAGCAGCAATAAATCCCAGCAAGCCCACATGCTAAAACAGAATCATATTAACACAAACACAAAGCAAGTGACACACAAACACACACACACACAACAGAGAGCTCCTGAAGGGAATCCCACAAAATGGCCATCATAGGTGTATTGGTTACACCAGCATAGAGCTCATAAGAAATATCACACAATAACCATCTGAAAGTGTTCTGGTTACACTTGTTTTTTACCATTTACCCCTTGAACTTCAGAAGCCAAAGCTTGCTGCCAGAAACCACACATTGCTGTGTCTTGGCTGTGAGGAAACCTTGCCTGCATGAGTGTGTTAAGTTTCACATGAGAAATTTTCATTGTTTTATGTTCTGTTCACGTCTTCTAATTTTTAGGACATTCTTGCCCACATCTGGGGAATTGGTGCATGTAAATATTTTGTGTTAGTGATCTGCCTCTCAACTCAACCAGGTTAAGCAGACTCCCAGTTTGTGCTTTATTTCATTCAGAAACTAGATTGTCCTTGTAAATGGAGTTTTGTGGAAACACAAATTTTACTGGTGGTCCAGGATGAGGAGAGATCCAAACTTGTTTGGCATGCTCGTTCTTGGTCTCAAACGACAGTTTGCCATGCATTTCCATCATTATTTGGGTCCTTTTCAGTCTTCCAGAAATTAGACTTGGAACAAAGCAGTCGGAATGGATGTGTCTTACTTAGCAGGTCTTTCTTGTGAGCATATCTAGTCATATCGTACACGCTTTTTGTGGAGCTAAAAGCTGATGACACATGAAGAATGATTCATTTAAAAAACGCCTGAGCCATTGATACAATCATCATATAGACGGCCAAGAGAAGAGAAGATAACACTTACAGCCTCCACAAAGCCTTTGTCTGTGGTGTTGTCCCGTCAAGAACTTAAAACAAGTAAAAGAACGATCCTCTGACTCTACCAAGTCCAACTATTGATCCCATGCCTCGTCCACCAAAGATGACTCCAATGCAAACGCAGGAGTTGCCAAACAATATTGCAGCCTTCCAAGCCAAGGAACTCTGTTCATGGTCTCTGATAGTGCACCATTTAACTAACATCAACTAGTTGAAGCTAATACTGAGCCTCACAAGATCAAGGCGACACTCTAAAATGGTTACAAGAATCCTGCAAGAGGGTCTTTACATACATTTTCAAATACCTATGCCCTCCACTATTTAACAGCGAACAGATATTGATTAACCAGCACTTCCACTACACTTTCTTCCCCTTGTCTGAGGTTAGGTTTATCTCTCAAAACATAGAGGGAGCTAAGTGCAACCCTTTGAATGGAAACAGGTTTAGCCAGGTTCTAACGGCAACTGAGAAATGCCAGAAATGAATACTAATTTCCAAAATGAGCCTGTAGATAACACCAAAGCAAAAGAAGAGATAGGAATGACCAGAGAACTTATTGCAGCAGATGCCAATGAACAAATCAGGATGAACAATACCTTGCAACAATTGCTTTCATCTATATTCATGATAGCCACTTTTCCTGTCTTCATCAACTTGGCTAAACATAGGACTTCTTGGAGATATCTTAGCTTCTTCGTTTCCTTTTATCTGCAAATAAACAGGGATAGCATAATAGTAAGCATGAAAAATAGAACATGGCTTGATATAATAACCCCAGGTCAGGCAAATATGGCTTGATACAATAACCCCAGGTCAGAGCTTGACACCTGGGTCTGATACATCAAGCTGCATTTCTTTTGCATCAAGCAACATCAAGTCTTGGTGATTCTCCTGCAATCACCAAAACCAATGAGTTGCAGAATCTGATGCATCAAAAAATTTGTCATATACTGGACCCAGAAGCATCTAAGAGGTAAGCATTTTGGCAATCACAGATAGCTGAAAGTAGATTTCACAGCTTAGAACTTTCAGAACTGGCTTATGCTGGTGCCATAACAAGCAACTGGATTTTCAAAGAAAATTAATCAACCCAAAAATGGTGGCTCACTTCCTATAAATTTCTGCAAAACTATCGTAAATTCTAAGTCATCATAGAATCCATTAGACAAAAGTCTACAAGAAATGCCGACTTGCTAAAGGTAAATGTAGTTACAATTGCAAAAGGATATTTTTTCGAAACAAGCTTGCAAAAATAGAAAAACTACAATTTCAGATGCCAGATCAAACTCAATAAAACCAATAAATATAAATAGATTTATAAAATTTTAGACCAAGGGAACTAACCTATCAAATTGGTGACTTGCTGCCTTGCAAGGTGGTCCAGGTGAAGGTTATATGCATTAAAAATCACCAATCTAACCCAACATGACTTGGCAAATATTGTCCTGTACCTACCTACTTCCGTCAGTGTGATTTTGCTTATCTTGATCCCTACAGCACAACTAACATTTTCTGCTGCAGTTTGAGCAGTGATAAGTGATCCAAATCATCTCCATATCCAATTCCTGGAAAATCTTAACAGCAGAATATATTGGAGCAAGGTTCTAAATTCAGCACAAATCCCAGGATCTCTAAAAGTAAGACATAGCTCAAGACTTACTGGCCATTCTTCTGTTAGTAATAGAAATGACCAAGCTCAAGACGCATGGCTCTTGGAACATAACTTAGAACTTACTTTGAGACTTTTCTTCAGACCTTTTCAAATCTGGACAATTAAATTCAAATCCATTATTTAGTACTGCCCTGATGAGTATGTTCCATGTGATTACAGTAGGAAGAATCCCATGCTCTAAAGCATCGTCAAAAAAATCAATGGCATCTGATAATCTCCCATATGCAGAAAGTCCCTTCAGAGAAATATTATATGAAATAATATCATGGCGTAGCCCACTCTTTAAAATTCGGGCCCAAATCTCCAGAGCCCTGTTACATTCTCCAAGCCTGTAAAACCCCTTCATGATGGTGTTGTAGGTCACAAGACTTGGAGCAAAGTTTTGTTCTTTCATCATTGAGCAGAGCTCTAATGCATCTTCAATTTTGCCCATGGAGCAAAGCCCATGAATCATGATATTGTGCATAGTAACGTCAGGCGTGAAACCCCTGCTCAGGATTTGACCCCACAAATTGAGGGCCATGTCAACCTTGTTGCCTTTGCAGAGTCCATCCAGCAGCAAGCTATAAGTAATTTTGTCTGGTGTCCACCCTTTTTCTAACATTTCCTTCACAAAAGTGTATGCCTCACTAAACCTAGCAGCTTTACATAAACCACCTATGAGAGTGTTGTATGAGACGAGGGTTGGAGGATATCCCATCAAATCCATTTTAGTAAATAGCTGAACTGCAACTTCGAGCTTTGATGCTTGTACAAACCCATTAATCAATGAATTGAAAACATGGGGGTTCAGTTTCAAACCACACTCATGAATCTGGTTGATTAGAGTAGCTAATTTATCCAACATTCCTTCTTGGCATAAACCATTGATCATTGAGGCATACGCAAAGATATCCACTTTACGTCCTTCAAGTTCTGCCCCCTTCAAAATAGTTAGAGCCTTGTTCAAGTAACCATTATTACACAAACCATGAACCATGATTCCATAAGATGTAGAATCTGCAAGACATCCATTCTCATGTAACAGAGACCATACAGAGACTGCTTCATCCACTCTTCCTTTATCGAATAAACCTTTAAGAAAGATGTTATAACTTACAATATTACGGCAAACCTTCTTTCCCATCACTTCCCACAAGTCAAAAGATTCTTTTATCTTTCCAGCTTTGCAATAACCATTTAACATTGCATTGTACGTTACCACATCAACTGTTACCCCACTCTTAACCACTTCCTTGTAGATTCTTTCCGCCCCATCAAGATTACCCGCAGAACACAGCCCATGTATCAGACTGCTGTATGTAAAAAGATCCTTCTGTCTCTCATTTTTGTTCAGCCTATCCCATATCTTCAGACACTCATCAAACCTCTGACATTTGCTCAAGCCATTAATCATAACATTATAAGTGACAACATTCGGATAAACCATAGACGATTCCAACAACCTTTCCCAGACCTCATTTGCCTTCGCATAATCTCCTTGCTTGAAAAACCCATCGATCAAGATGTTGTAACACATAACATCCGGTTCCACACCTCTCTCAAACATTTCATCAAACACCTGCACGGCACTCACCAAATGCCCACTTTTTGACAACCCGTTCATTAAAATCCCATAGCTACGAACGATTGGACTAAACTCCATTTTCCACATCCAATCCAACAATCCTTTTGCCCTGTCAAACTGTTTCCTTTTACAAGCTATCTTAATACAAATATTATACGTCTGCAAATTGGGCTTCACACCCACTGTCTCAAAGTACTTGAAAAACGACTCCGCTTTCTCCCATTGGTTCGACTCAACGAAAGCATTCAGCAAAGTATTGTAAGCTCTAACCCCAGGCGCGCAATCAAAAATGTCCTTCATCCGCTGAAACGCATCCAATGCTTTGTCGGGCATTAGGTTCTGAGCGTAGCCTTTGATCACCGTCAAAGCAACATCTTCAGGGCACTTGCACTTCTGGGTCTCGATGAGTTGGACGATCCGAGGGACGTGAGAAACGAGTCCAGAGGTGACAAGCCGGCGGAGGATGTGGTGGAAAACATCGGACGAGTGGGCGTAATCCGGGTGGCGAGTCGCCAAGTCGAAGAGAGATAGTGCCTCGTCAAGGTTCTTCTCTGCTTTCAACAGCCTGAGGACTCGTTTCGGAGACAGAGATTTTGGGAATTCGACCATGGCATTGCCAGGAAAAATTGAGAGTTGTCTTCCTCATTTTTCCGCCATTCTCGATGAAATTGAGCAGGCAAGCGTTAAAACAATTCACAGGTTTTAGGGAGAGTTAGGCCCAACCTAAAAACCAGAGCTCGGCCACGTTTGTTATGGGTCCGAGCATGCTGTGGGTTTGGGCCGAGTGTCCAGTGGTTCCAGCCTTAGTTTTGGATATAATTGCGCACGTTGTCTTTTAACTTTTAATTATTGTTTCTGTTTTAGCCTTAACCTCCATTTTATACATAGTGTGTTCCTAATATCAATAAAACATTTCATTTTGATCATTTTTTTATGAAAGTTAGTTATATAGGAAGAAAAATGTCATATTAGCATGCAATTATAAGAATAAATGCTACTTTTAACCCTTGAAAGTTTTTTCTTTACAAAAAAAAAACCTTGAAACTTTTACATTTAATGATCTGGCCACTATCTTCAACCAATGCCGATCTGATTCTCTCTCCAATCCAACCTCGACCACACCAGCTGTAGTGGTTGGAATGGATTCACTAAGCAAAAGAGCAACTATGATGAAGGAATCGTTGCAGAAGAGCGAAACCATCACAAACGACGTTGTCTCCATTCTTGGCTCCTTTTACAGTTGATTCTCTTCTCTCAAGACCACCATGCGTCCGACACAGGTCCTGCTTCTTTTCTCGCTTATCATTCCCTTGATCTTTTGGTTTGTTTTCCGAGAGATTTCGAGAATAATCACGAGGTTGAGTTAAAGTCAAAATTGACTGTTGAGTCGGTTTGCTTGGAGCTCAGAAAATATTTATTTAATCTCGATACCCATTCGACTGATTGATGTTCCAAGGGATTCCTATTTTTGTTCCATGTTTCTTGGGAATTTCTAATTTCTAATTGAAACCCATCACTGACATCTAAATTCTAAAGAGCCCATAACAGAAAAACCAATCTCGAGCACAGGCCAAATGGATCTTTCGGTGAATGAATTGTCTGTTGCAAGTGATTAATTTCAAATTCTAGAGCAAAATCCGTCGATGGATTCTTAACCCATTGTAGATGGGGCTCAATCACTGAGAGGCTCTACTGCGGCCGACTGTTGGTGACGTTTTTGTTAGTTTCGAGATTTCAAGGAACAATGAGGACAAATCGTTCACGAGTGAGTCCATCAACTTGAAGCCAAAAACGGAATCTGGGGAAACCCCAAGATGGGGTTGATCTGGGTGAATTTAAGAGAGGAAGTGAAGCACCACTTGTCCTTTGAGGAAAGGGGTGAAGCTGAATTTGTGGGTGGTGGTGAGGAAGAAACCATTAGAACCGATGAAGGAGAGAGTAGTGTCAAAATGGTGGGCAGGGTGAGCCAGGCGGAGGAGAGGGGGTTGAAGGCGAAAGACTGGTTGTTCTTGGATGAGGTATTGTGAAGGCCGAAGGGCAAGAACCAAGGGTCGGAGGACGGGGGCGAAGGATAGGGACGGAGGACGAGATCGGAGGACGGGGATGGAGGACTGTGGCTGGGATAGAGGGCAGGGACTGGTTAGAGGGTGACAACTGGTGGCAAGAGAGGTGGGAGAGGGTTTGCTAGAGCGGAAGGCCAGGATGGAGAGGCCGGATGGTTTGAGCATTTTTTTAAGAGTTTTTTGTTCGATTTTAAAATTTTAAGAATTTTTTTCTTTGTCAGGGAGAAAAGTTTTCAGGGGTTAGATTTAACATTTTTCACAACAATTCTATGCTGATAAGATATTTTTCATCAAATCTAACAAATTTCATCTGAAAAAGAGCTAAAATAGAACATTTTAATGAGATTAGGGTACACTATGAAGAAAATGTAGGTTAAGGGTAGAACAAGAACAATGATTAAATATTAGTGGTAATGCATGTAATTAACCCCTTAGTTTTGTTCTTTTACTTCTTTCTTTTGCACCCAAAAAAAAAAAGTCCGTATAGGCTCTTGACCTCATTGTTAGAGGCACTGGTTGGGTTGTGGCTTGTGAACAAATTAAAACAAACAGCCAACTTAAAGCCGAAACAAATTTTGACGCTGAAGATGAAAAATAGAATCCTAAGGCTAAAACCTAGAAGATGCGAGGCTTTTGGTTGGGGATAACTAATGGCCATATGAGGGTGGAGATTGGAGAAGGGCATAAACTGAAAATCACGGGAAAAGTTGACACCGATGTGGAAATAGGGACACTGTGGGATATGTAACCATAAATTGATAGTATTCAGGGTGGAGATAGGTTTTTAAGTTAGGGGGCAAGACTGAGGGCATTTTAATATAATATTTATATAAAAATAACTTTATTCAAATTGTATAAAAATATATATCAAAATTATAATTTAAGTATTTATGATTAAAAAATAGTATTAAAGTTTACTAATTTTAATTTCCATAATCACATAGTATTTTGGAGCATCAAATTCATATTATCTCATAAGCTTCCCTGTCTATTATAGCTAAGATATAAGAAAATATATATGATTTAAGGTTGTAGTATAACAAAATCAAAAACTAAATATATTTTACGAAAACAAAGTTATAGTCACATTTTTTTGTCAAATAGAAATAAGACTAAAAAAATAAAAAGAACTCATGGAAATTTGGAGTATGTGGCTTGGAGATTGAAGAAGTTGCAAACAATCTCAACTTTCAACTTGCAAATAGTTGTGTTGGGTTGACAATCAGGTGGTAGCTGGTAGTTGTTAGGTGTGGAGCATAACTTAGTAATAGAAATTTTAATATGAGAAAGATAAAACCAAGGGAGAGAGAGACATCGGCGTTAAGAGTAAAATTTTTTAATATATATTTTTAAGTTCTTTTGATATACATGAAAGCATAAATTTTACATTAAAAAATTAAAATTTTTTTTTTTTTTAACTCTTTTTACTATTTAAATTGTTATATTTATCTTTTATTTTTAAATTTTTTTAGAATACTTCATAAAATATCCATGTACGAAAAATATAGTTCATAAACATACCCAGGCAGCCCCTCCACCCCTGATCAGCAACAATCATTTGTTTTGTGAGTAACATATAGTTTGGTTGCATGCTTTGTATTTTGAGCATCTTTCATTACTTTCTACTGCGTAAGTAAATGTGGAGTCATAATTATGATCGTAAATGGTTGGATCCTGATTAACCTCAAAGTCCATGTTGTGGAAAATGTGTCACAAACATATGAGATCGATCTGTCAGATTTTAAATAGGATCCTCAACGTTCAACTCAAGAGCCTACAGATGATCCTACGCTCCAGATGCGTCCTTAATACGTTTTACATATCTCAGATTATTATCTTACAGATATTTTTCATCTCCATTATTTTGTTCTCTTTAGGGTTTGACAAAAAAAGATTTGACATCTGCAAGGGGCAATTTCCAGTTCTGCTGGAAGATGCGATTCTTCTTTGGCATTTTTCTACTCGTGTGCCTTGACCTCGCTTTTGTTCATACTCGATGAAACTCTCTGATTCTCACCATTGCAAATTCTGAAGCGACAAACAATTAATGCAGTCACCTAGGAGTAAAATGCCCCATTAGTCTCAAATTTTAATTTTCATTATAAATTGAACCTTAACTTTTATTTTGTTATAAGTTGGTCCCAAATCTTTATAGTTGGTTGCTTATTGGTCTCTATCTCTGAGTATGAGTGACTTGGCTTGATTTATAAAGAGAAAAAAAAAATTAATGATTAAAATTACTCATTAACTATTAAAAATTTATAGCACATTGAATTTGTGAGATGACAGGTATCAAACAGTTTAAATTAAAATTAAAAAAGTTAATGCTAAATGTTTAGGTGGGAGTTAAAATTTAAATTGTTTGATATTTGTCTCCCTTTAAATTCAATTTATTTTATAATTTTTTTATAGCTAATGGTGCATTTAAATTATCAGTTTTTTCCTCTCTATAAATCATGTTTTTATGCCAATTTAATCTTCCCTATGGTGTAGGACAAACATGCAACGAACATGAAGGTATAGGACCAATATAAAACAATAGAGGTTGAGGACTAATTTGTAACAAGAATTAAAGATTTGAGACTTTTGGTGATTTTTTACTCCAACCGCTTGTTACTGTTGCGTAAAGGACACAGAACCTGCTTCGATTTTTCCACGAACGCCGATAGCTATTCCTTAACCCCTCCAGTTCCATGTTCTCACCCCTGAGAATCCCATCTTTAGCCGGTTTTCTTACTGCTAAATCTCCGTCAAACCAGACCCGGGAACTTTTCACGGCTAAAACCTGCGACAGGGTTTTCAAGAACACTAATCGAGTCGAGTTTCTTGTCAGAATTTTCTGTTCTGAATTGGGTTGACTTTCTTCTTCTCGTCCCTGAAATCAGAGATCTCACAAGAATCACATCTTCAGAATTAGAAAGCTCTCGTCTTGCTTGCTGCTAAATCTGGGTCAACACAAAACAAATCAAGATCGATTCTTTTCCCGGCAATATCCTGAGATATCTGATTACAAGTCTCTAGCTCTGAATTGGGTTTCCCTTATTGTCTCTATTGAATTATGAATTTCAGGAGCTTGGATGAGTTTTGGGCCTTCTACATGACCCAGCACTCGAAGCCATCAACGAGGCGTTGGCACTTTGCGGGCACATCGACAAGTATTGTGCTGTTATTCTACTCTTTGTTGTTCAATTGGTGGTTTCTTTTCTTTGTGCCTTTGGTTGGGTATGGACTTGCTTGGTACAGCCATTTCTTTGTGGAAGGAAACGTTCCTGCAACTTTTGGGCATCCATTCTGGTCCCTTCTCTGTGATTTCAAGATGTTTGGGCTGATGATTACTGGGAAAATGGATAAAGAGATCAAGCGGCTTGGGAAGAGGCCTGTCTTCCAGGGACTTTGATTTCCAATTCTTAAGCTTCCATTGTCTTGTTTATGATACACTCCTTATCCTAGCTTCCAAAACTTCTTTTTTTTGCTTTTTTCAGTTCGATCTGCACTCATGTTCACTATATTGTCACTTCTCATACTCGTATGAACTTGTTTATCATGAACTTTAGATTAATGTTTCTCGGTTGGATGATTTGCTTTTTAGATACACTTCCAAGGATTCATCTGTTTCTGTTTTTTTTTTAAAAAAAAAAAAGGTCTGGATGGATTGCTTGGTAAACCATGCGAAACCAGAACTGTGTAATTCAAAACTTCCAAAGTGTATGTTTATAATGTTAATAATAATTTGTCATTGATAAAGGCTTTGTTGATTGATTGATTACCTAGAGATACTCGCGGAATTCCTGCTGTAATATCAATGATCATATCACCCTTAGCCTTAGGAATGACGAATTCTCGGCTTAAAATGGAAAATGGATGAGATAACTACTTCACTGATGAGTTCTGGTGTGGGTTAGATCATTAGAATTTGACAGATTGATACAGTAACAGCACATAAAATTTGACAAATCAGACAGGGTTAGGGTCTTGTTTTTGGCTGGGATTTTCCACAGTTCATCCGTAGCAGTCTAACAGACAGGGTTGTATTCTTGAAGAGGTTTCTCTTCTCATGCTTCTCCAAGGATTTAAATGCAAGATGACCCTTGCACCAATCCAAATTATGGACCCTTTGACCAGTTGATTCGTTGGAGTTGCAACTAATCTTTTCGAGGTGTGATTAGTCACCTAAACACGTCCCTCGTTCAACCAGAAGAGAACTTTAGAGCGAGATGTATGAATTGCTTTGTTGAGTTAAGGGGATCTTTAATTTGCTGTAGACGGCGAACAGTATGAAACTAGTGTTCAAATGGGAGTTGTGTTATACGGAATGGCAGGTAACGGTCGTTGTCTTGAGGATTATTCTTTTGTTTTAGTTTAAGAGTGATATTACCAGACTATTAGTGTTGGTTGCCTTGTTGTGATTTAAGGGAGATGGGGAAACAGAGATTGTTCGAAATTGTGGGGCATAGCCTCGTAGATCTCCATGTTAATGACAACAAAATGAACATCTTCTAGCATTACAACTCAGGATGTCTCTCGAGTTCCTTCTGTTAACATGTGTAAGGAGTAAACTTTTTATCAAACTGTGGCCGGGACCATAGCTTCATAGAAAAATAAGCTATGTATGTGATATTTTGGAAAACTTTTAAATGTCTAAGGAGTAATTTTTTTTTACAATTTTTTAAATGTCTTACAGATAGGAATTTCTTTACTCAACCTAGCCGCCAGCCACCCTTCTCCCCCTCTCAAAAAGTCCCTCCAACTTTGGCTTAATTGACCAGATTTTCAGCTGAATTTAGCTATCCCTCCTAAATTTTTATGTTATGTCTTCAAATAATTGATTTTATCAGTAAAATTTCTCTTTATTTTTATCAGATTCAATTTTTTTTCTCCTTGACAGATGAAACGAAGAAGTTGCAGACTGAAGAGACGGTAGCAAGGAGTTTCACTCGATGAAATCGGCCAATTTACTCTCTCATAGTAGATCAGGAGTTAACATTTATTAGTCCAAACATTATGTTAAGTTTATGTCTCTTAGTTTTGATTGTTTTTTTCTATCAATTTGTAATTCGAATATCGGTTATACCCTTGTATTCTCTATAGTTTTTCTGTGTAATATGACATCATAGAAATGCTATGAATAGCATAAATTGGGTATATTATTTCTGTAGAGTTCAGCGTTTGTATCTTATTGATAAAAGTCATACGACCTACAGTTAATACAAAAGAACTTTCATAAAAAATAATTTTCTTTCTTATTATTATTTTTTTTTTTTGAATTGACTAATGTGACAAAACTATTAAAAAAATAATCATTTCTTTAAAAAATTAAATAACAAATGATAATTGGGAAGGTAAAGTACTGAGTTTCGGATAATAAAATATTTATATGTAAAAAACACCAAAAATGAAATCCCTAACAAATGTTATGGTGGTTATCAGAATGATGAGGTTCAAATCTTCCTTTGTATATACCAAAAACTTTTAAATGTCTAAGGAGTAAATTTTTTTACAATTTTTTAAATCTCTTACCGATAGGAATTTCTTTACTCTCAACCCTAACCACCAGCCACCCTTCTCCCCACCTCTCAAAAAGTGCCTCCAACTTTGGCTTAATTGGCCGGATTTTTAGCCAAATTTGGTCATCCCGCGTAAATTTTTGTGTTATGTGTTCAGATAATTGACTTTATCAATAAAGTTTTCTCTTTGTTTTTATCAGATCCAATTTTCTTCTTCTTAACAGACGAGACAGAGGAGTTGCAAACTGAGGAGGCGACAGCAAGGAGTTTCACTCAATAGGGTCGGCCGATCTGCCCTGTCATAGTGGATCGGAAGTTAACGTTTGTTAGTTTAACCATTATGCTAGGTTTGTAACTCTTAGTTTTAAGGGTGTTTTTCTGTCAATTTGTAGATTCAAATACCAGTTATACCCGTGTATTTTCTACAATTTTACTGTGTAATAAGATATCGTAGAGACACTACGAACAACATGAATTGAGTCTATTGTCTCTGTGAAGTTCAGCATTTGTATCTTATTAATAGATATCGTATGATCTACAGTTAATAGAAAAAAGAACTTTCATAAAAACAAAAAAAAAAAGGTCTTATGGATTTCTTTTGTTTTTTTCTTTCTTATTTATTTTTTTTAATTGACTAATGTGACAAAATTATTAAAAATAATCATTTCTTTAAAAAATTTAACAACAAATGATAATTGGGAATGTAAAGTACTGAATTTTTAGATAATAAAATATAGGGTTAATTACACTTTGCCCCTTGAGGTTTAGCTAAAATTACATTTTGCTTTCTTCTGTTTCAAAAATATACACTTTATGCCCTGCTTTTTTAATATATAATCTTAATTTAGATTGTATGGTTGTGTTCTTTAAGTAATTTCAATCTGTAAAATACTTTTTTTACAATTAATTGAAATTTTAAAAAATATTGTTTTAAAAACTTAAAGAAATACATAAAGAAAAAACTGATAATTTAAAATATCCATTAACTAAAAAAAATACCATATAAATTGAAGTTACTAAAAGTGCTACTGTAATGCCTAAATTAAGATTTCAGAAGTTATGGTCAAACTGAATTAAAAAGATAGGGGGCAAAGTGTAGATTTTTTAAATATGAGAGAACAAAGTGTAACTTCACTTAAACCTTAAGGGAAAATTGTAATTATCCCTAAAATATTTATACGTTAAAAAACACCAAAAATGAAATCCCTAACAAATGTTATGGGGGTTATCAGAATGATGACGTTCAAATCTTCCTTTGTATATACCAAAAAATTACTCCAAAACTTACCTTTAACAAGGTGCAATTCCTATATTGGATAACTTACGTTTTAGTGAAAATTAAAATAGATAATCAAATTGTACAGAGAAATGTCAAGTAAAATTCTACCATTGCTTTTTATACAATCCTATCTCGCATTGAGTAAGGTTTGACTATCTTAGAAAGGTATAGTTTCTTCAAGGTACTTGTATTAGAGATTTCAATAAGGAGGCTATTATCCTTAATCCTTTGGTCTAATGGCTAAAAGGCTAGAGAGATTGAGAAAGTCAAGGGTTCAAACTCTAACCTCCTTGTTCTTCGCATATGGTGTCCTAATTAATGCCGGTGTATGACCCTTTCAAATCATGAAAAGGTAGGAATTCCCTCATTTTATTATATATAAATACCACCTTATCTTTATAAATGAGGCGTATAGTTAAAGCCATACATGCTTTCATATCTAAAGAGATTCTAGTGATATTCACAAAGTTAGTTCTTCAAATCTAACTCAGTCGATTTTACCATTGAATTTTGGAAAATGGAGTGAATTGGTTAAGCCAATGCATGACATACATGTAGGATTATATTACATATGATCCTTTATGTCTCATTTTGTCAATGTATAGATAACTTTAGTTTATTTTAATTTGCTTTAAGTGTATTTGTTATTTGTGACTATAGCATCAATATTATTGTTATAAAATATTTAAAGCAATGAAGGAATAACAAATAATTTAACTATCATGCTGGTCAATTGGAAACAAAAGAAACAATATTAGTTCCAAACATAATTTGTTAGTTTGACATTTACAAACAATTCACAGCCTAAAAATGCTAAAAAAAATAAAGTAAGGAGTCTATGGTAGCTTATATCATATTGTAATTTTATTTCAATATAGAAGAACATTTTAAATATAATTCATGAGTTGGATACGATATAGATAAATGAACTTGTACTCATCCCAAGATACATGAAAAAAACATGCATATGTTGGTCTCAAAGGATGTAAGAGCAATCTCTTATTTTTACATTCCTTTTTTTATAAAAGAGTATTTTATTTCAGTTACCAGTTAGTTAAATGGCATCTTATAAACTGATGATATAGGACACTAAAAAAAAATAGTGACATATATGCTGACTAATAAAAGCAAGACTACACATCCCTACAACACCGAATGAGGGGAAAAGAATCAGATTAAGCTGAAAGCTTCTAAGTAAACCAAGATAATCATGAAAAAAAACTTAAAAGTAATTGGAAAAAAATACCATATAAAAGACAAGATAAATAAAAGAAACAACATACAATTATTCCGATCTATTATTCATAAATATCTCATCATCTAAGTCTTAGTCACTTTCCATACACCGCTCGATCACAATTCTTCTCATAGCCACCAACTTTGAAAATAAACCACCTAGATTTGTTCGCCATAAAACATCAGATGAACCAAATAGTGTTCATATTAGCAGTGATGAATGAATTTTGTGGAGGATGATGAAAGTGGTTGAGGATGATCGGGGTAGAGTAATAGTAAAAAATCAACCGGTTAGATCTAAATTAATATTCAAGCCTAACAATATACATGGAGAACAAAGAAAAGAAACGATGGAGAGGAAGAAGGGAAGTTGGCCTGCTAGGTTGAGTTGGCCTGTTGTAATTTACTATATATATATATTTTTAACATTCCTAACTTAGATAAATAACAAAGCAGGAATGATATCATAAAACTTACTTCTATGATTAACGATGATTTTGGCCCTTTATTCCATTTAAAATTGTTTTTGTGTGTTTGGCTCATATGTTTCAATAAATGTTTTTTTAATTATTTTTATATATTAGTGACTATCGGTCCAAATTATATACCAAATGAAACTCTATATTTAAGAAGTCTAAAAAACACTTTTGAAACTTTTTCTTTGTCAAAAGTAAGCATTTTATTTTATTTTTTATCTTGGTAAAAAAATCATAGAAATTAATTATTTTCTTAAAAAATTATTTTAGTAATTATCAGATAAATAGAATATACTAGATTCCAACAACACATTGTTGTTGTGTGATCGATGAAGATATAACTTTTCATACCAATTATATTTATAGGAAAAAAATACTAAAAAATGTTCTGAGTTCAAAAATAAGATATGATCAATCTAAAAGATCTAAAAAATTTCAATGATTGGAAGGTAGTGGTAATAAATTTGGTAAATAGAAAATATATGACATAATATTAATGTAGAGAATTTAGGCTTTTAAGAGAAATTACAACCTTAAGGGACATTAATGAAAATTGGGGGCTTAAAACACAATATTCAAAAGTTTAGGAGAAAATGGTAAAATGGCTATTTTGACAGTGTGAGAACCAAAAATATGAAAAATGATATCACAACAATTAAAGAGATTATCAATTTTATAATTTATCCTTCTTCAGCAAAAAAAAAAAACTCAAAAAAGAACGGGAAAAAATAGTGAAAAGACAAAAACAAAACCCAGAAAAAAAATCTCAAAAAAAAAATAATTTTAGGGCCAAAAAATCCAAATACCAAAAATAAAATACATGTAAAAAAACAACCAAAATGTTAAAAAAAAAACAACAATAAAGAGTGACTTGGGCTGATACTGTTCATAACATCACATCAACCCTTACTATTTTAGTTAATACAAGAAAGGAAATCGCTGCAGCTTTAAACATTATTCATTAAACAGTGGATTAAATGCACATTTGGTCCCTTATCTTTGTTAACTCAAACGAGTTAGTTCTTTAACTTTGACTTAGTTCAAATTGGTCCTTCAAGTTTGCAAAATGATGCGACTCAGTCCCTTGACTAGCGGATTGAGTTAGGACATTAGTGTCCTATTGAGGTAAAAATATGCTTTTAGTCATGAAATTTTATTTCTTCGTTTACATTTGCCGCTACATATTATAGTTAGCTCTGTCACCACTCCTTGATGTTTTCTAGCCACCACCACCTTTTGAGATATTCTCTCTTTTGCCGAAACACCAACTCGGCTACCATGGAATTTGCCAGTGGCTGTAGGTCAAGCTTCCTACTACTTAATCAACCCAGAACCACACAACTCGACCTCCCTTCATCTCCACAATCAATTTGCTGCCTCTGTCATTCATAGTACTAGGAGCCCTCGCTATCAACCTCACATCTCTAACGATGTCACCCTCTTCGTCTTCCCAGTATTACAACATTGCCCTTGATTTCTTATCGCACTTTAATTTATCCACTTCGTTATTTGGGTTGCTTTTTCTGTAAATGATTTGGGATTTTGGAATAATTGATCTTGAGCTTGTCTAAAACTTCCCGCTCAACGTTCCCTGCAAATTTCACATACATTGATCACACAAAAACATAACAATTGGCCAAAAGACGCACACAATTGACCATTGACTACAAATTAACTTAGGCTCAATCTTTCTTCATCAAAAGGAATATAACTTTTAACAGAGACTTTTTCACAAACACATTGTGAACTAGTTGGAAAATAGATAATTTATTAGCATAAAACCCAATCGGAACAAGATTCCAGCACTAACATACATTGCTTGAAACACCAAATCCACATATCAAACCCTTGGCTGCCACAAAAAGCAACATCAACAAAATAAATAACTCCAAATTATAAGCCTTCTTGTCCCTAATACTCCTTCCGCATGATAATGACCCTCTTGGCATGAATAGAGGATAAGTTGCTATCTTCGAATAGACGAAGTGAACCACTGCTACCTCCTAGAGGGCGGCCACTACATTGCTCTGAAAGCAAACATCGGTCTTCAAGTCCTGGGCTATTTCCTTTACTAGCATATGGAAACGATAGCTTCCTCAGTAGCTCAATCCAAGGCCAGAATCTATACGACTTCTTTACACCTCTCGTCGATTGCTCGTGTGTTGCACTCATATTTTCAAAGGTAATTGATTTGTGATTTTGGGAAATGTCAAACCCTAGCCAGTGGCTTGACTAATTTACTCCATTTTTAATCCACATCAGCCCATAATAAAACACCGTCTGTGTCATGTGTGCTCTTTCTATATAACCAGGGACTAAGTAGCATAATTTATCAAAGTTTGAGAACTAAATTATTATAAGTCAAAGTCAAAATACTAATTGGTGCGAGTTTGCAAAGTTGAGGAACAAATATGCATTTAGGTCTTAAACAGTAAATTTGTTTCATCTCTAAATATAGTAGTAATAATATTGACAAAATTCGATTTCAAATAAAAAATAATATTAAAATAATAGGAAGACATAATAAATGATGTTAAAATGAGCGTGTCCATTCTCCCGACTCTTAAATATTCCCAATCCATTGTTGTAGACCGGAGACTGAGGAGAGGAGAAAGTGAGAGAGGGTCAATCTTCTTGGCTGCACTGGGTGCCGTACAGTGATCTGTTTCATTTTCAGCACCAAACCAATCAATCACTCTTAACATACATATTCCGCCTTTCTCTTCCTCTCTGACCGGATCTCTCCATAAACCCTCGCAAGACAAAATGAGCTCCGATCAGAGCCTCTTCCGCTATTGCCTCCTCTCGCTCTACCTGATCGGTCCACCAACATGGATCTCCCTCAAATTCCTCCAAGCCCCCTATGGCAAGCATTTCCAGGCCGGATGGGGCCCCGCCCTGCCCTCGCCGTTGGCCTGGTTCCTAATGGAGAGCCCCACCCTGTGGCTCTCTCTCTCCCTCTTTGCCTTCGGCCGTCACTTCTCCCAACCCAAAGCCCTCCTCTTGATCTCCCCTTACCTCCTCCACTATTTCCACCGCACGATCGTGTACCCGATTAGGATGTACCGGGAGACCGGCGGAACAGGCCGATTTCCGGTCAGCATAGCGGCTTTGGCATTTGGGTTCAATCTGTTGAACGCCTACTTGCAGAGCAGATGGGTCTCTCATTACAAGGATGATTACGAGAATGACGAGTGGTTCTGGTGGAGGTTTTGTGGTGGGCTGGCTATTTTTGGGCTTGGGATGTGGGCCAATGTTTGGGCCGATAGGATTTTAGTGGGCTTGAAGAAGCAAGGTGGAGGATACAAGGTTCCAAGAGGAGGATTGTTTGAGGTGGTGAGTTGCCCCAATTACTTTGGGGAGATTGTGGAGTGGTTGGGCTGGGCCGTGATGACGTGGTCTTGGAGTGGGCTTGCTTTCTTCCTCTACACGTGCTCCAACTTGGTGCCTAGGGCACGTGCGAACCACAAATGGTACTTGGAGAAGTTCAAGGATGACTATCCCAAGGGTAGGAAAGCCGTTATTCCGTTTGTGTATTGACTTGACGCTGGTGTTTTACTAGTTGTAGTTTTTTACCTATTTGCAAGAAACAGAATCAATGAAAAGTGCATGAGTTGGTGAAAATACTATTAGTATCAGCTCGTATTGTTTGGTCGATTTATTAGAGCTGACTTGTAACGAAAAGAAGAGAGGGTTGGAATTGCTTCTGGAGGCGACAGAGACAATTAGAACAGTCTCAGTCTTGCAGTACACTGAAGTGTCTAAATTTGTGTATCAAGAAAAGGAAAAGCACGTCGGTTGTACAACTCAACTCATATGGTGAAAGTAACATGGAGAGTCTTTTAATTTAACAACCTAACTCCAAATGAATAATAAATAGTCCCACAATGACATCGTTGAGAAAACGAGTTTGTAAGCACAAGTGCAGTAACTCCTGTATGTAATGCAGAATCGGGTGGATTTCGGTCACCGCCCATCCTCAATGTCGACAGTCTTACGTTACGGCCGAATAGCTGGACCGGAGACCTGCTTCCAAACTTCCACTCCTATACTTTTCTCACCGTAAACCTGCATCTCTTTCTACATCTTCATAGCCAGGTGAATGAATGCTCAACTGAAGGAAACTTGAATGCTGCATAACATCCAAATGCACAAGACTATTTATTTCTCATATATTGCAGTTACCTAACACTGTTAACATATACTACCTCCCTCCCCGTCCCCATCCCCATCCCATAATGTTTTTTTTCTTTTGAAATTTGTATTTCACTCACTCGATAATTCTCTTCCTACATGATACCAAAATATCTGAATTTATATGTAAATTAATGTTAGATGAATGCTGGCAGAAAATCTTGCACACTCTAACTAGCAACCATTCAGCAGAAGCAAAAATACAGATGGATATGCAAACTCATCCCAAGAAAAGGCAGATAAACTTTCTATTTAAGATGCTTTTGTAAAGAATCTGGCCCTCTTTAGATTGAAAAATAAGATGCTCTCGTTCCCCAGATTGATGAAATCATTGGACACCTTGCCCTAGTACAACATCCTTAGACGTTACGGACAAAATTAAACTGAAACACAATATGCAGACTAGAGGATTTTCAAGAAAAATGTAATAGCTCTGGAATGAAGCAGTTGAACTTACAACAAGTAGATGCTGCAGTCAGGCATCCAAATTCACCTCTACTCTAGGTTCCTCGTACTCAGACACCTCCAAGCTTCCATCTGATGCATCAGAATTACTGAGAGCCTCTTCATTTTCTGTTTTTAGTTTTCTAGGTTCCTCGGACTCAGACACCTCCAAGCTTCCATCTAATGCATAAGAATCCCTGAGACCCTCATCAATTTCTGCTTCCAGTTTTTCCCACTCCTCCTCCAGTCCTTCAGATCTGAGAGCCTCACTCAACCTTTCCAAGATCTGTTCAGTAAGAGCATCAATCTTACTTGCCGCAGCTTCATCAGGTTCCTCTCCAGCTTTTTCGACCTCCAACTCCAATGACTCAGACATATCTTGCAGCTCTGATGATTCCAAAACCTCTTCAATTTTCTTTTGAGTTTCTTCAGACAAAATGTCATGCCTTCTATTTAAAGCTGACAATCGTTCCACCTCACCTGGTAATTCCAAATTTATCTTGATATTCTGTTTATCAAAACCCATGGACCGGTAAACATTATTCACATCCATTTCCAAATCTTTCTTAATCTTGACAATTTTTCCCTTCAGTTCTTGGTCAAAATCATCAAACTTGGATGCACCTGAGTTTTGAATCACAGCTTTCAATTCCTCCACCTTCTCCTTGACATCAGGATACTCCACAACGTCTTTCCATTTTTCATTGAGCTCCGCCTGCACTCTAGCATCATCACAGAGGCTCTGGGCCCAGTAAAGCTCTTTCAACAAGTCATACTTCTGCGTCAGGTTAGCATAGTTGGGAGCTCTTGGTGCCCTCTCATTGAACACTTTGTCAAGCTTCAGAATCTTATTCTTCAGAACAGGGGTCAGAGTTTTCTGCTTTGCTCTCATTTTCGATAACGATTTCTTCAACGAATCGCGCGCATCCTTCAAACCAACTGCTTCAAATGCTAAATCAAACTCATGGTCAACCTGCGTTTTGAGTTTTTCTATCATGTCACTGAGAGCCTGTTCTGGTGGTTTCTCAGATGATTCCACGGCTTTCAGAACCTGTTCTTTCAGCTTTTCAACCTCAGCTCCCAGTTCTTCATTTAGGTCTTTCTGATCTATTGCTTTTTCTCTCTTCTTCATGTTCCTCTTTTTCCTGGGATCAATTGGGATTCCTTCTTGGAATCCACCAATATTCCGGAATTTGAGCGCTCGATGCTTTAAGAGTTGTTCCGTGTCCATCTTTGTCAGTTCCTGTGAAGTAAAACACATGCCAATATCATCGGTAAGTGGAAAAATATGGCTCACTAAAATCTCCAACAAGTGGACTCACATCCATTGCTTTATTGATTGCGGCTTTTATCTTGTTTGAAGTCCATTCTGGATCAGTATGGGCACCACCAAGAGGCTCCTGAAAAAGCAAACAAGCCTAAGTCTCTGGGGAGATCACACAATCTTTTAATAGGAAGCAAAATCAGAAATAAGATACATTGGTATGAAAAGAAAATCTAGTTCATATTTGCAAAGAGGTGATAAGAACAAGGAGAACTCCAGGGAGAGAGTGCTTTTCAGCATAAATTTGAATATCATAGTTGACGAGGCCACATAAGTCTGACCATGAGTTGTTGCGACAGAAGGTTGGCCTTCCAAACTATGAGTAATAACTAGAGCTGGACAAGGAAGAAACAAAAATAGAACAGGAGGCGGATTTGGGTAAACTTAAGGGCTGAAAGTAAATGAGTCAATTGTTAGCAGAAAATTAGAGGAATGGAGTTTATTACAGGGATGACTCCATCAGCAATTTTCAGCTTGTACAACTCCCTAGCAGTGATCTTTAACCTCCTAGCAGCCTGTGCAACAAGATGACAATCTTATTTGGTGCAATGTGAAAGTCTCTACATAAAAAAATTTCCAGATGTAAACAAGCAAAATAGATTCTGAACCTCCGGAGCAGCTTTAGCACTCTTCCACAAAATTGCAGCACATGCTTCAGGACTGCACCACAGAAATGGAGAAAAGAATGAAATAGATGCATTGATATAAGAAGGAAATTAGCAAAAAGGTAGTATGCAGTGCACAAGTTATTTTGGGCATTTCAAGTTTCGGATTTAATTATATGATGATACCGGAAAACATGTGCAGCTCACCTAGCAACATAAAAGACAGCATTCTCCAGCATCAACAACTTATTAGCACAGCCAATGGCCAGGGCACCACCAGAGCCGCCTTCACCAATTACAATAGAAATTATCGGTACCTTCAGACCAAACATTGACCTCAAATTCTGAGCAATAGCTTCACCCTGCAGTATGATTCAGTCAACCGACCAGTTTCACCAGCACTGAATATAACTTTATAACCTTAAAGAATTTATACACATACTTGGCCTAGCTCCTCAGATTTAAGATCTGCAAATGCTCCGGGAGTATCGATAAAAGTAACTATAGGGAAACCATGGTGATCAGCATAACGCATCAGTCGTAGAGCCTTTCTATACCTGTAACCATAATATAAGACTGACTTAGTCGATATTCTAATGCACACAGACTAACAATGAGAATTTTCAGCTACACAAATAAACTTGTGATCTCTTTAAACACACCCATGGGGAGTGGGCATCCCAAAGTTCCGTTGGATGTTTTCCTTTGTATTTCTGCCCTTCTGGTGACCTATGAACATAAACGTCCGACCATCTATAGTTCCTAAACCAGTAACAATTGCTGGATCATCATACCCCTGTCGATCTCCATGAAGCTCCAGAAACTGGAACAGACATGCATATATGATAATTAATTAGAAATGGCCATATCATCCACAATCAGAAAGATAAAGATCTTATTTTATAGAGAATATAGTAATGAGTCTCGTAAATGCCGGCAAGATCAAAAGCCTATGAGCAACAGACCTTATCAGTAATGTTAAATATATGGTCAAGGAATGTCGGTCTGTTAGGATGCCGCGCAATGTACACACGCTGTATAGGGGTTAGGTGAGTGTACAAATGTTTCAGAGCCTGAAATAAAACATAAAGAGAAGTGATCAAAAAGAGTAAAACATGCAACAAATAATGTTAGAAAATGAAGAGCAGTATGTGAAAGCAAACGTCTCTCAAGACATTTAGAATTTGACAGGCAACACCTATGTCAAACATAAAGGTCCAGTAGTAGAGGTTTGGCAGCCCGATCACCACGTATTCAGAAAAAAAACAGCCAATAAGCAGAAATAATACAAGATGCAACAAGCAGAACACTGGGTGCCTCACAAAGAAAAAGGACAGTACAGTTTCTTTCTAACCATTGATTACTCAAAAATAATTGTAAGTAAAAAACAGACTAACATTCTAATCAACAGTTACTAAAAAGGAACTCCGAAGTGAATACAAAACATAAGGCTCAATTGTGAAAAAAAAAGCTTCCCTTTTTAATTAATCGGTCGTACCATTAATTCAGCCTCAGGAGACACTAAGAGAAAGGATCATTTTCAAAATCAATATCTTAAAAAAAGCTTATAATTTATTTGCACAGAGGACTGAATATCAAAAACCTTTAAAGCACCACAGAATTCCTAGAAACTACGAAATGTTCATTTCTCGAACCTGTTGATATTTATTCTCTAAAGATAATATCTGATCACTGAAATCCAAACCAGTGTCATCTGCCATCTTCTTCACCTGCATTCAAAAAGAACAGAAAAAGGTAAAGCTTACGCAGTTCCCGCTATGAACTAGTTGATCGTCAACAACTAATAACATTGAGGTTAGGAAATTACATCGGCGATCTTCTTCTCCAAATCAAGGAGGGGCTTTTCAAAATCCAAAATGGCAGGCTTCGGCTTCTCTTTCAAAGGCTTAAAATACGAAAGATGGGTCAGAATGCCGCCTTTCACATTCGGATCCGGATCCTCAGGCCATGGACGATCCTTCTTCACCTTTCTCAGCTTCGCAGTCACAGTGAAATCCCTCCTCAGCGTAGCTAAGCGAGCTCTCCCTAGGGTTCTCAACGGGAGTCCACGGAAGCCATTGCTGGAGCTTCGAAGAAGATCCGACGCCGACGTGGAACTGAACGCAGCAGCTGAATGCGACACCGAAGACATCCCTAAAGTCGAAAGAGCCAATCCCCCCAAAGCCTCTGCCAAAAGCAGTTTCAAACTTCAGGCTCGAAACTTGCAGGGAGGAAAACGAACAATGAGAGCTGAAATAGGAGACACGGTTTACCGGGACAGGGCGAGAAAGAGGCGGGGAACGTGAGCGATGAATGGGGGAGAGAAAGGATTGAAAGTTGGAGAAGAGAAATGAGAGAAATTTATCAGTCAATTGAGGAATGGAAGGGAGGAAAGGAGGAACATCGTAGAGATCGTCAAGGAGGAGACGTTTGTTTCTAGTGTGAGGAAGAGGAACAATAGCACAGGGGTAGTGTGTGTCCGAGTTTGTTTCGATACTTCTTAGGCGAGGAAGGATGAAAAATTGCAACTAGCTCCCCAAACTTTTAACTTTATTTCATACGGTCACCAGACTTTTTATTTGAGGGATCTATTTGGCTTCGGCCGTCAACCATAAAGCTTGTAGTTTGGATAAGAGTAAATTACAAAAGCCCCCTGTGGTTTGATCTAACCTACAGTTTGTCCCTTTTATTTTAAAAAAACGTACAGTTTGGCCCCTACTTCTTTTATAGTGTCTAACAACAACTTCTGAAACCCTAAATTAAACTATCTAATAACCATACTTCAGTAATTTTAAGATTTTTGATATTTTTTTCATAGCTAACCGATCTTTAAAAAATATTGATATGCATTTATAGGAAGAAAATTACATTTACAAAAAGAAAAAATTGATAACTTAAAATATCTATTAACTATAAAAAAAATATTACAGAGACTGAAATTACTGGAAGATAACTACCGTATAGTTTAAATTATAGTTTCAGAAGTTGTTATCGGACAACATAAAACAACCAGAGGCAAAGTGTATGTTTTCCAAAATAAAAGAGACAAACTGTAGGTTAAAATAAACCTCGAGGGTAATTGTAACTTTCCCTTTGGATAATCTTAAATGTAGTGTTAAATCGAGAAGCTAGTACAATTTTTTTCCTAAAATCTTACGCTAAATTATGTTCTCCATAATTGCCTTAATACTAATCTCCATCACTGATACTAACAAAGGGGAAGAAATGATATTTGTTCTGCTTCTACAAAATCACGTCATATATTAAAGAGTTTTTGGTAAGTACTTTTCTACGCCTGATAACTTGCAATTGCAAATCATGAAATTTTGGTTCCTAACATTGTTCGGACTTTAAAAATAAATTAATCTTCGTAACTATTGCTTCCAACTTTTCAGAATTGACCGTGACTTCATTTGATATTGATTGGAGATGGGATCACTTTTCTGTTGGCTCCCCAAACTGAATCATCAACAATCACTCTACTTGACCCTTGAACCAGAGAAAAATGGGGATATACAGGGAAATGAAATGAAGTCAGGGGCCTAATAAACATTAGTCCATAGTTCTAGGACGCTTTGATGCATTTATCGTGATAATGGTGGCGGCTGCGGGGGAGGCGAGGGGAGACGGCCAGTGTTTTTGTGATGCCTGGCCGTTGGAATAACGAGGGTGCCTTTGTGCATCCATCGATTCCTTCGATGACATCCGACATTGGGCTCTTAGCCTTTTTCTCTATCATTAACACCTTTACAACCTATCAAATTTATCGCTCTCTTTTAACCAAAAAAATAAAATAAAATAAAATGGTAAATACCAGATCTCCATCTAATTTTCAAAAATTCATTTTCTTTTTTGTTATTGTGAGATCTACAATCCCAAAATTACATGTTCTTAAGATTTTCATTTCATGGAAAACGATTGAAGGCAAAGTTGACTATTCCTCGTCATTTATCTTGTTTTTTTATTTTTCCAAATTTAGAAAACATATGATTTTATGACTAATTTAGAACCATAATCAAATTGGTTTACGTTGAATGAAAATGACACTAACAAGTTCCTTTTCAATGTAGATGGAAACATACATGACGGATAAAAATAGAATAGTCTTGTTAGCTTATAATTAGTTTCCGGTGTTGCTATTTTATCAGTTAACTCATAATTTTTCCTTCAGTTATAAAATATTGGAATATTGTATAAAAGGGAAGCACTCATTTAAATTATTAGGCCAAAGAGTTTCAAAAATATCATTTTTTTTAAATTATTTTCAAACCTATAAAATGATAAGATGGTATAGGACCCTTATAGCGTGATGGATGACAGACGTAATAAACGCATTTGTGTCTTTCAATTCTATAGGTGCTACGTCCAGCCTACTCATCGGACGGCACGGACATGTCTATCACATCTATCATCCGTTATATTCGGATTTCCATATGGTATAGTAGTCATGGTTCATTAAAAACAAAAATGGTAAAACTACTTGAACTCTTAAAGTATAATAAAGGAAGTCCAATATTAGGAATAACAACAATTTCTATTCAACCCACCGCTTTATTAGTTGCCCTAAAAGAAAAGATAGCATCAAAGCGCGATCGGTTATGTTCATCGACCTTCTTTAATAGGACAAATACATTTCCAATGACTGTAACAATGATTAAAGATATAATGGAACCAGAGCAATAAGTTAATGAATTGAATAAATGTTACTGCAATCAATTAAAAAAAGCAGCAAATTAACCTTGACATTGATAAGTTGAAAGGAAGTATGCAATGAAAGTCACAAACGAGAACCTTTGTGACATTACCTGAAACAGATCTCAATAAACAAATTAACAAATGAGAACAAATTAAAGAATAAGTAAAATGTTGAAACTCATTATTTAACATCTAGAATAATTCTCATTCTATAGTGAGACTCTAACTTCAAGCTTTTTAAGCCCAGTATGTTTGATAGAGATTATCAAAAATGATTTATTAATGATTACTCTTATTTATATAGTGGTTAGTTAGTTGTATAGAAATATATACATATACATATACATACACACACATATACACATACACATAACTACATTTATAAATACATATACATATACATATACACATAGACATATGCACATACATAAATACATACATACATATGCATATGAATATGAATATGTGTGTATCTATGTGCGCCAAGAACAAAGAAACTTCATTAACAAGAAACCCACAGGAGGCTTTGTACAGAGCGCCCTGGTGAAGTAAAACCAAATATGGAAGATGAGGGGCACACAGTTCATTTAATTGATCTAATCTCCTTTCTACAAAGTTTGGCCACATAATCAGCACAAGCATTAATTAGCAGCTCTAGAAATGAAAAAGAAATTGCATGAAGAAAAGCAAGCATGAGCCCTTTGAATATCAACAATTACAGGCTGTAGCATATCCAATTCTGTCTTCTTCCTTCAATGGCATCAATGATAGTTTTGCAGTCCGTCTCAACTACAAGCTGCTCAAGATGCAATTTCAACAGCCTTCCATAGACCTTCCCTTGCTGCTATGGCCTCAGTAGCAGTGGCATCTCCAGCATAACAGTACTGAAGACCTCCCATAGGCTCCAGCTCTCTTTCTGCATCCTCAAAACAACCCAAGCTCTTCCCTGTTTTGCTTGTACATCCCAGGCCCCATCAATGTTCATCTCGTCATAGCCCCTCCACGGCCTAGTCCACTTAGCCACCCTCTCTACATGTTGATTAGTCCTTCAATGGTCAATCTTCTCCTGGACTGCCAAAAATTCCTCTACAGATTGGTTACTCTTGTATGCTACAACCTGAGGATTTAATTTGGAGGCTTGTGTTGAAAGATTGCCTCATTTATGCCTTTCCAAATGTACCAACAAGTCAGGGTCCTCAGTTTTAACATTGATTTTTACTGCCAATAACCAATCAACAAATGTAGTAAACAAATGTAGTAATAGCTTCCCTATAAATTCTGACACCAAGAGCTGCAAACCAAACGCAAACAGGTTGCGTCTAGTCACAAGGTAAGATGGCATGCTCATTTGTTTCAAACAACCCATCGAAGGGAAAGTTTTATAAAAAATTATTGTTATTAAGTTTTATTTTTTATGTTGGGTAAGGAAAAAAATTATAAAAAATAATTAATTTTTAAAAAAATTTAATTCATATAATTATTAGGTAAATAAATATTAATTTTCCAATGACATTGAATTTGTCTATAGACCGAAATAAATAAACAAATGAATAAATGAGAAAATAATAAACCTTTAAAGTTTTGGTTAAAATTCACCAGAGGTACCCTAGTTTTTTTTTTTTTTTTTTTTGCCTTAATTGGGTACCCAACCTTCATATTGTCCTAATGAGATACCTCACCTCTTATTACGCATCCTAACTGAGTATTTTTCATTAATTTCATAGTTAAATCTAACGGAAAATGCTAATGTAACATTAATTAACTCTCAAATAAATCTTAAAGTAACAATTTAAGCCCTCTTACTCTTCCCATAAACAATTCTAAACCCTTAAACTTTCATTACAAGATGAATGCAAAATAGCGACTGACATTTCAGTTGGATTTCAGTTGCTATATAGTCCAAAATCAACTACCCTACGGCTACAAAAAGCAGTTTGATTTTTTTAAGTTGCAAATGGTTTCCAACTGAAAATTGACTTAAAAAAGTGACTGGCAGTATCAGTCAAAATTCAGTCACAAATTTGCAACTGACTCTTTTAGTCGCTACAATAGCGATTGCCTTCTCAATCGCAATTCAATTAATATATTGGGAGAGTTTTCCTTCCAAAAAATTAGACTATTATTTAATAAAATTGTTATTTAATTAATATTATTCAATTTAATTAGTTATTTATTTGTTATTTAATTGATAATTCCTTGTATGAATATTAACTTACTTTGATTATTAACAATAAAATAATCAAATAATGAAATTTAAATTTAAATAAAATACATTTATATTAATGTAAAAATCAATATACATACAAAAATATAAAATTCAAAAATTACAAAATTCAAAATCAAATCTGGAGAAAATTCAAAAATTTTAAAACTTAGATCTAGAGGATGCAGAAGCGGACAAGCGGGGTGGAGGAGATAGAGGAGGACAGGGATGAGGCCGCGAAGAAGATGATGGACCAAGAAGACTGAGGCGGGCGGCAAGGAAGATAGGCTGCCGAGAAAACCGTGGCGGACAATGAGCAGGCCAAGAAGGCCGAGGAGGCAATGGTGGCGAGGCTGAGGAAATCGATTGTGACGGTTGCAAAGCCGAGGAAGAGATCAAGGAGGCGATGGTGAGGCGACGTGGACGACGAGGAGATCGACCAGGCAAAGGAGACGGCGGAGAGGAGGACAACAGGTGAGGTGGACAGGCGACGTCGCACTACTAAGTGAGGTGAAAATCTGGCACCACAGGTGACGCGGAAATGACAAATGATAGTGAGATGAGAGTGAGAGGGTTAAGAGAGATGAAAGTGAGAGGTAGTTGAGAGACAAAAGTAAGAAAAGGGAATATGGGGGTATATATGGTTAGGTTGGGTTTGAATTTGAGTTGGGTTGTATGATATATGGGCTTTTATGTATAATATATGGACTTTTAATATAAGATAAATAAATAAATAATAATAATATTTTATATATTAAAACCATATTTTTTAATATATTAGGGATATATAAAATATTTATATAATAATAATCATCATCATCACCATCATATATTATTATTATTATTATTATTATTATTATTATTATTATATAAATGATACATACATTATAATATATGACATATTATATCCATAAACCTTAAACCCTTATTAATTAACAGTAAACCCTAAAGCCCTAAATTAAACCCTAAATATATGATATATTTAATAAATACATCATAAATATATGATATATTATTATCATTATATATGATATACACATGTGTGTGTGTGTGTGTGTGTGTGTGTGTGATACATTATGATACATTATATCCCTAAACCCTAAACCTTAAACATAAACCCTAAACTCATCATATCCCTAAACCCTAATTAAATCCTAAAACCCTAAATACAAACCTTATTAATTAAACCCTAAACCCTAAGCTTAACTACCATTAATCCTAAACTCTAAACCTTAAACACAAACCTTAATTAAACCCTAAACCCTAATTATACCCTAAAACCTAAATACATGCCCTAATTAAAACCTAAACCCTAATTAAACCCTAAACCTAACTACCATTAACCCTAAACCCTAAATACAAACCTTGTTAATTAAACCATAAACCTAACTACCATTAACCCTAAAACCTAAACCCTAAATACAAAACCTAATTAAACCCTAAACCCTAAGCAAACCTAAACCCTAAATACAAACCCTAATTAAACACTAAACCCTAATTAAACCCTAAACCCTAAATACAAACCCTACTTAAACCCTAAACGCTAAACCTAATCTATGCCCTAAATATATAACCCTAAAACCTAAATATATAAACCTAAATCCTAAACCCTAAATGCAAATATATAACCCTAAATCCTAAATCCTAAATATATAACCCTAAACCCTAAACTTAATCTATACCATTAACCCCAAATCCTAAACCCTAAATGCAAATCTCATACCCTAAATTTCAATACCCTAATACTTAATTAAATACCCTTAAACCATCCTAATTCTATATATATCCCTAAGCCCTAAAATAATCCTCAAACCCTAAATCATAAAAAAAACTCTAAATTAATCCTAATCCCAAAACCCTATAATAATTTCAAACTCTAAACCTTAAATAAAAATTCCAAATCCTAAATGTATGTCTAATACCCTTAATCCCTTAAAAACTCTAACTCCTAATTTTATATCCCTAAACCCTAAAACAAAAAAAAATCCTAATACATATATCCTAAACTTTAAAAACACCTAAACCCTAAAAACCTAAAAGTTCTAAATAAAAAAGGGACTGAAAAGTGACTGCAATCAAATCTATAAAAAGTTTCCGACTGAAAGGCGACTGATATTTTGGCGATTGAAACTTTCAGTCACCTATTAGTCGCAATAAAAAGTGCACCATTTTACTTCCGACTGATTAAAGACTGAAACACTTAGCGGCTGACTTTCAATCACAATTTTCAGTCGTGATTTGGAATCTGTGTTGTAATGTTTTAAATATACTAATTATATTAATCTCCTTTGTCTACCCGTCTCACCATTTATTTTCCAAAAAAATATGGAAAATTGGGGTTGATTGATGAACCCTAGAACTAGACCTCTCTCACCTCTCTTCGCCTCCTTCACCTCATTCTCCCACCTCACGGCCATCTACTTTGACGACGTCCCTATCGAGGCCGCCAGTAGTGATGCCATCGTCCTCTTACCTCGCCACTGTTATTGCTCACTTCTCGCTCATCACTGATGCCACCACTGTTTATTCCTCATTATTCACCCCCATTATCGATGCTTGCTCCTCACTCCTCGCTCATCACCACCCCTTGCTCCTTGCACAATTTGATCTAGGAAACCCATCCTTGTTCACCACTACCCTCGCTCTTTGCATGATTAGCCATCATCCAGTCCAAGCTCTTCTGCAACAAGATCGCTAGGTTCTCGACTCATTTCATGAAGTGGATCCAGAAGACAGCCACATGGATTTCGTTCCAAAGGAGTTCGCCATCAAGGTCGACCACATCGAGGTTGACAAGAAGAGCCTCGAGATACTCACGGCTCTCAGGATGAGCAATATTCCTAGAATCGAACAGGTGGATCTGGCCGCCATCACCATTGCACCAGCTTGCAGCCGCCCGAGGTGGTACTGAGCATTGACAGATTATATTATTTTGGTATTCTGGGAAATTGCCTATGTTATCTTGCTCAATGTAGTGTCAGGTTTATTTTTTAGATTTAAGAATTGCTTTCATGCTTGTTGAACTTAAAAAAAAAAAAAGTAAAGCAAGAATCGATGATGAACTCAACTTGGCCAAGAGAAGTTCCTGCTTTGGGCAAAGAATAGGTTGGGCAAAAAGGGTGGTGGAGACGAGAGAGATGAAGAGGCTGTGGATGAAGTTTATGGGAAAAGTTGAGGGTTTAGAATTGTTGGTAGAAAAAAATTAAAGGACTACGAATGTTATTTTATGATTTATTTTTATATTTTTTATATCACACCAGTATTTTCCATTAGACATAACTCTAAAATTAACAAAAAGTACTTAAATAGGACAAGCGATAAGAGATAAGATATTTCAATAAGACAACTTAAATGTAGGATGTCCAAGTAAGATAAAAAAAAACTAGGGCACCTAGGTGGATTTTACCCTTAAAGTTTCATATGACACATATTCAACATGAAATTTAATACACCTAGAAAAGAATTGGCGTAGTAGTAAATGTACTAAAATCTCAATCCTACAACTCACGTTAATCTACTAGTAAAAAATTTTCTGTTTTCGTTAGTTTGTGTATTAAATTCGTTAAAGTTAGCTGTTAACAAAATACAAGTTCCCAAGTGTATTTAAGTGTTTCAAATAAAATAAGAGAGAGAGAGAGAGAGAGAGAGAGAGAAAGAAGAGCAGAGCAATTTTATATCTAGTTGTTAGCCTAATTAAGATTTTTAGAGCCAAAAAACACGTGTTCTCCAAATAATTTGCACCGTCAGCCTGGAAATCGTGTATTAGTCCATGATTTGAGAAACGTCCAAGAGTTGGTTAGGATTTGGTAAGATCCAAGTGTACAATCTTTATCATTGTTTTCCTTCACAGGTGATTGGCTTTTTTAAGCTAAAAAAATTGTGATCATGCCATGTAATCGCGAGTAGGGTTGACTGGTTTTCTAAAGCGCCGTCATGCTGGCAAAACAAAAAAGTTACAATTCCGTTGCCGGGACTCGAACCCGGGTCTTTCGGGTGAGAGCCGAATATCCTAACCAACTAGACTACAACGGATTTGACAGTTAGAAAAGGTTTTTAGCAAGTAACGTAGAAGTACAAAAAAGGGCTAAACCATTCAGACGAGATTGGTGATGAGTAATTATTGTAATTATTTTTTCATATATTTATTATTTATTCACTTGTATATCAATTGATACTCCACACTTTAAGAAATCTGAAAAATAATTTCAATTTTTTTTTCAAAAATGATTTTTTTTGTTAATTTTACTTCTAAGATAGATAAGGAAAATTCACAAAAATTAGTTGATTTAACAAAAAATATTCCTCAATTAATTATTACCTAAATGAAGTACTTCTTTTTAAATGACACTGCCTGAAGGTTGTGATTTACTAAAAAGTTCTAGATATTTGTTAAGAAAGTAAAATTAATACTTTAAAAGTCATCATCTAAGTTACAAGCCTAAAAATTAGTAAGTCTATAACGATCAAGGCTGAAACCTGCCTCAAGCTTATGATTTGTTTTTCTTCTTTTTTGGGGGGAGGAGGTGGATAAAGCAAAATAAGAGAAACTACAATAAAATATAGGTTTTCCTTTGTCATAGAGGAAGGATCTATGACTAAGGATTACAATACCCATGCGAAAACGATATCTTACTTCCGTAGTATGAGTAGCAGAAGTGGAAGTAGTATGTCTAATAGTAGTACAAACTATGGGGTTTACTTGCTCCTCTAGAATTTCATCCCTAATAGATTCAAGGTAATGGTCAAAATACATAAGATTTTCAACATCACTGCTACTTGTTTTGCCAATTTATCAATTGCTTTATTTGCTTCCTTTTGTTTGGTAGTGAATTGCTTAAACTTGGAGTTTCAGCATCCTAAAACCTACAATCATAAAAAAATTGTTTTTAAGTACAGAAGAGAGCATCATTAGTATTAATCATTATCTCTACAATCATATTCCACAATAATGTGAATGTTTCCCATAATTGCCATCTTGATGCCTTCAAACAAGTTTTCCAAGTCCTTAAAGTATTACAAATGGCCAACTTATGCACGGGGAGGGGCATCACTAAAAAAGAGAATCCTAGAGTTTTATCTTAACTAACAGTTTACCCAGAAACTATGCAAAAATATTTGCAATGGTTCTTGCAAACTTTAAATTTGCTTTGGACAACAAGATAATATCATTACAAAAAAAATGAGACAAAGAAACACCTTTCCTATCAATCCTAAACATTTCTCAGTCTTATTTTTTACACTCTAGACATATTTGATAAGCCAAGTACCCTCAACTAATAATAAAAGCAAAAAGAAGGTCACCTTGTTTATTCCATGAAAAGGTTGGATTTTTTTCAATGGATTCTTTATTCACCAATATGGTCATAATGTTCAAAGCAATACAAGAGAGCAAGAAAGAACAAGCACCTTCCTAAAAGCCAAAAAAAGGAAGAGGTCCTCTAATGAAACTCCATTCAAGTTCATTATAAACTTTGTCTATATCCAATGTAATGATCACGTTACTGCTTTTTCGATTTTTATCAATAGAAGAAACAAGAATTTTTTGAACAACAATTACATTATCCACAAAATTTCTACCATGTATAAAACCATATTCCCAAGGGCCAATTAACCTATTAATCTCATGTTTCAATCATTTCACTTAAATTTTTTAGATGATTTTTTACTAGTGTTACACAAATTACGGACCTTGAATTCTTACTAGAGTTACACAAATTACAGAACTTAAATTTTTAATAGGCTTAGGATTTTCAGTTTTAAAGATAAACAAGACAAGGCATTTGTTCTAATCCTAATGCTTATATTGTTATGAAAATATTTTTGATGTCTTAATCATAGAATTCTGGGCCACATCTCAAAACTTTTCAAAGAAAAAAGATTGAAACTCATCAAGGCCAAGAGCTTTAAAGGATTCCATATCCCATAAGGCCTCCTAATCTTGGGTAGGAATGTAGAAAATTCTGAAAAAGGTATTTAGAATGGTTTGTAAGCTTATCCTTGACAGTCCAATTATGAGAATAAGTAACATGATTCAAGGATGTAGTGAAAATATCAATAAAATGATCAACAAAGAGTTTCACAATTCCCTCATAGGAAATAATCCAATTCCCTACATTTTTACTTAAGCTTAATAATTTTACTTTTCCAATCAGAGTGGAGTTGTGAAAAAAGCTAGTACTTTTATCACCCTCAGTGGCCTAATCTATTATAGACTTTAACTTCCAAACATCTTTTTATTATACAAGAAGGAATTATATTTCTCTATCAATTCTTAACTTCTTTCTAAAGATTTTAGAATAAGACGTCATGATAAAAAAAAATATTACCAAAAGCATCTCTTTTCCAAGTTCTCAGGATTTTAGTAACATTAACCAAATTCTAAGCAATATCACCACTAAGGCACTAATTATTAGCGATAACGTTATTAAAATCAACATGATGTAACCAACAAAGTTCAAATTTAAATGGCCTATTACCCTATCTAGGAACATGTCAATCAAGATAAATAAGGACAGAATAGTGATAAAAGTTAATATGAGTGCGATGAGAAATAGTAGCCTGAGGGTAAAGACATCTCCAAATAGGGCTGTAAATAAACCAAATGAATACAAACAAACCATGTTTTTGTTTATCCGTTTAATGTTTAACAAACATGAACACGAACACAAACAGTAAATGAACGGAACTTCTCTATTCATGTTTGTTCATTTATTAATAAATGAACACGAACAATTGAAGCTGATGGTCACCACCAATCTAAATTAGAGCGAGTCTAACAATGGTTGACAGGACAATAGGTAATGGTAATAGAGATTATAGGTTAAAGTCATGGGACTCGACTTGGTGCTAAAGCAGATTCACGTTATGAGGGAAATGACTGATTATGTTTGTAGAAACAAAAAGAATCGATTAATTTGGAAGAGATTAGAGCATAATTATATGTATATGGAGTAAGTGGACACTAATAAAAATATGTATAATAATAAATGTATAGCTAATATATAAATAAACAAGTAAATGGACATAAACGAACAAATAAATAAATAAACACATACGAACAATAACTGAGCAATTCATGAACGTAAATGAACGAATGAGACTTTATTTGTGTTCTTTCATTTAATTAATCGAAAAGAAAAATCTAGTCGTGTTCGTTCATTTAACTAAATAAACGAAAAAAAATGAAAATAAACAAACTTTTGCCGAATAGTTCACTGAACGCTCTATTCGTTTATACCCATATCTTTAAGCAACATTAACAAAAAATTTATCAAGCCTTTCCTTAATTAGATTTTTACCCATTTTAAAGATTAGTCCAAAGTGAATCTAGAGCTTTTGAAACCCATATCAATCAACTGGCAATCATATAAACAATCATAGAAAGAAGCACCATTTAGAAGAATAATAGTTTTACCACCAAATTTGTCATAACAAATAGATAAAATCTCATCGAAATCACCTAATGACCAGTAAATGAGTCTTTTAACAATCTAAACTCACCCTAAAGCATGCATCTATTTGATAAATAGTACTATGACAAATTATAAACAAGAGCCAAGGATTAACATTACTGTTGTTACCCAATACGTGGATCAGGTGAGGTTTAGCTTGATTGTTATGAGGCACGATATTGATCTGGACCTTGTTCTTGTCCTACAACAACTAGATACACTAGAAAAGCCATTTAAATTTAAGCAGTAGATGTCATCAAACCCTAGGTTTTCGCTAATATCTCAAGCATGTTTGCCTATGATTCTTGCCTCCAAGATGCTAAGGATGATTGGCTTATGAAGTATAATAATATCTTTGATAGTTTTTTCGAAGGATATTTTTACAACACCTTTGCAATTCCAAATGATGATTTTCATATCAGAATTGATTGGTTTCTTTCCCCCACAACCATCATTCTACAATCTTCATCATTGAGATTGGCTGCTACCTTTATTTGCTTCATAGAATCATTTCCATATTCATGTGCCTATTAGAAATTACCACAATCTTGTTCCATTTGTTATCCTTTTCCATTTTCTTCAAGTTCATCAGGTTGACTGATGTTTCTCTTATCTTTGCTTCTCCTAAAATAACCAACAAATCTCTAGATTGTTCATGAACTTCAGATGAAGGATTTTATAGATTTTCATGAATGACATTAGATTTGGACATACGACACAAATAAATGGATCATTGGTTTAGTTATTAGGTTGCATATCATTGACTTTTGGAGCCAATTCTCCTTTTCTGTTATTCAAAGTATCTTTTAATTCTCTAATAAAATAGATCAAAGGGATTTGGTAGAAGGAAAATTAAAAACTCCATTAGATCCCTCTCTTTCAAGACTAGCACAATGTGAGTTCCATCTTTCCTTGATCATTCCTCAGATCTAGGCATAAAAAAGTCTCTATGGCCTTGTCCAAATGCGAAATTTCCATCCTGCATCTTAGGAAAACATTAAAGTTAAGATTTTTACACAAGCATTTCTTGAACTAGAGTAATTTGCATTAGGTTGAGCCACTTGAGTTGAAGCCTTTCTTTTCTTTTTTCCCCGAGAAGATGAAGATGAAGTAGAGTTGAGGTATTCCATAAATGAACTAAAGTTACTGTCCTTAGGTTTAGGTTGTGGCTTTTCAACAACCTATTTAGTGTCTCTACTAGACATAATTTAGTCCATGTAAGGGTTTTAATAAAGATTGAGCCTTGAAGGAAAATGGTCCTATAGTAGGTTTGTTATCAGCTTGTTTCTACTTGGATTGTAATAATAAGACTCAAAATCATTATTCTTTATGTTAATATTAAGCTTTCACCATCAAGCTACATGGGAAAGTATCACTTTCACTGCTGACAGGGTTGTCTTTGGTGTTGATTGATTTTGACCGCCAATGGTTTTTTAAGGATGCCCTTATTGGCTGCCATTTATTGGTAAACGATCATTTTTATGCACTTCCACCCAAGGTTCATATTTAGCATCAACTTCATCCTTAGCATTAGCGTAAGCTTGCTTAGTTTTGGTGGAACTATTGATTTTCTTTTGGAGTTGGTTTAGTAGCCTATTCCATTTCATTCTTCTTAAGTTTGTCACACTTGGCTTCTCTATGACCAATGCAACCACAACTATAACACTAACCCAAAACTCCTTCATGAACTACTTGTTGAAGCATGGAGTCTATGCGTACTATAGTTAGCAATAACTTTGATACATAATCCTACTTTCCAATCTCTAGTGCCATTCTCTAAATTGGTGTTAATTTAAAGTAGAGTACCTAATTTATTTACATCATCTTGAAGTAGATCATCACTGTAATAATCTATTGGCAGCTTTGGGAGACGAGCCCATATAGATGTAGTTGTGATTTTCACCAACTCTAATTTGAACACATGCTTCCATGGCCAAATTGTAATATAAAATGATCCAATGAATCATGGTCCATCTAATGAGCTTTTCTGTAATCTTCATACAAGCCAACCTTTACTGGAAAAAATCATATCCAATTCAACACACATTGTTTCACCTTTAGGTTTGCATTGATTCTTGATTTTTGGCCACATATACGTATAGGGTAAGTTCTGTCGGAGGTCCATTAGCTTATTTTTGTATCCTAAATTAGTACCCTACCTTAAAGTTGTCATATCAAAGTGCCTTGCCTAACTATACTCATCCTAATTTGGTACTTCTAGTCCATTTCACTGTTAAAATGAACAGATTTTGCTTATGTGGATCAATTAACATTAAAATAAATGTAAAACAACAATTTTTGTCCTTGAACTTTTCTAATCAATAATTTTAAAACATGAAATTCTAAAACTAATGTTTATACCCCCATCAAAACTATTTTTACATTTCTGCCTTATTTTTCCACTTAGATTTCACCCAAGTTCTTACATTTATATATTAAAATTCCAATATTTAATATATACTCATGAGTTTAAATGAAAATTTTAGGGTTTTGAGCAAACGTGCTTTGATACCATGTAAAGTTTGGAATTTGTGGAAGAAGAAATACGCTTCATATGTTTTTCATTAAGTTGCTGCACATATATACACACTTATAGGGCCGATCAAAGGCTAAAGTCACATACTTATCCAACTACTTGTATAACAAGTTAGGGTATATCAAACTTCTTGAGAAATAAGAAAGTGGATATCCACATGTGCATTGAGTTGATCTTTAACACTAAGCATTGCGGGAAGAAATTGGTAGACAAGGTCAACTTTGGGATGAGGATGCTATAACGTCATATTTGAAATAACCAAGTCATCCATTATTCTAGCGCCCAAGCTAGTTCCATTGTATAAACATAGCGTGAGAGTATCATCTATGGTTCAGTTATTTTTATATTTAACTAGCAAGAATATAAAGAAGACATGATTAACTGGATTATGCTCACTGAAAAACTGTTTAGGCAAGTTGAGGATATTCATTTAGAAAATTGAAATAAATGAAACTTAAACTTGGCTTTTAAAAAGACAACTAGGACAACTACCAGGAAAGAAACATTTAAAATGTATAAAGCTAGTAAATTAATCCTGCAAGCATATTTTTTTGCACTTTATTACTCTTTTACATTCTCTAGTGACATGTGGACTTCTCCAATATACTAAGACTATTTTTGTGTAATTACCCATTGGATTAATGTTGATTGGGTTATTAAAAAATGTATTATTATATTTAAGTGCATGAAATCAGATCATACTGGATGAAATATATATCAATGTATTTTAGACACTCTTTATGGTTTTTATCGTGCTGACAATTTTTTTGTATAAGTTTTGACAATGCATCAAATAATGATTTCACTATCTGTGAAGGGACTAATTTTTTGCAACCACTCAGGATGGTGCTTTTTCCATGTAAGATATTTGTGTTATATTTTGAAAACTCATGTGTTCAAAAAAGGCTAGAGGTTTTTGCAATCCAAAAATTGTTCCAATTCAAAATTTATTACATTATTTGATGTTGATGCCTAAAATTAGTCGTGAGTTCAAATCTTATTGTCTTGAAAATAACTAATGGTTTAAACTTGATTATCCCATACGATGAAACTCCATTTATGAGATGTTGATAGATGCATATCCATATGTAGCTTTGTTGAAAGTTTTTTTGAACTTGAAATCGGGTAAGAAAATTCTTTTGTCCGAGATGTAGGAAAAGTGTTTCAAACTTAGCCAGTCGTTAAGATATTTTAATGAGGCAACTATTTTTTTCTTTGGTGGTTATTATTCCACCATCCACAAGGTTTTGATGTATTTAGTAAAAATCATTTATGTTTTCAAACAATATAAAGACGATGAGTTTTTTAAAGACACTGTCAAAACCATAAAAGACAAGTGGATTACATATTTGGCTGACATCCCCCCATCTTTTTAACTGCATCTGCACTTGACCCGACCATTAAAATTTTGGGTACACATTCATTACTTGATGATTGCTATAGTTTTTTAGAAATAGAGTATTATAGTGTTCTATCTCTTATTGTTGATGTTGATAAGCACTTGTGTATGTTATACAAAGAGTATTCATCCCGCCACAAGGATAAGGTAAGAACCACTCCTTTCCTACCTTTGGCGCTTCATCATCATCCTTCTCCGCACCATTCAACCCGGTGGAGTAACTGCTCAAATGTTCCCGGTCAACATCCTTAAGTCAACTGGAAGTAGATAATTACCTCCACACCTTATTTGAGACAAGTGAGAATAATGTTTCGAAATGGTAGAAAGCAAAAATCAACAGATTTCCAATACTGTTCATTATTGCTGAGGAGGTTTTAGCGGCATTGGTCTCAACCGTTGCATTTGAGTCTGCTTTCAATGTAGTCAAATGAGTGATTTTAAAGAAACAAACATGGTTAGCACCAAATGCAGTAGAGGCTTGTGGTTGCAACCATGATTAGGGTTTTGCAACCTAATGAAAGCAAGATCAAACAAGTTCTGATGTTGAGGTCCAAAACGATGAAGAAGTATAGGCATAGGCATAAATTCTAGGTTTTTCCATTTTACTCTTAATTTGTATTTAATTTGATTATACTGTTAAGCATAAATTTTAGATTTTCTTTCCTGTTATTTTTTAAATGTTTTGTCATTATCTCATATAAGACTCATTCTAGCTTTTTTGTAAGTGCCATTTGGTATTCAAATTAATAAAATGTACATCGGTTGCAACACTTCTCTCTAAAAAATCTTAATTTTGCAAATAAAATACCTTATTTTTTCAGAAAAGAAAAAAACCTAGCCTAAATCCTGGTAAGGCCTAGCCCAGGCTTAGCCAGTATAATATGGGCCATGTTTGGGTTTGACCTTCAAGACTGATCCAAAGTTGATAAGATCTACTAAATATCTTTACTTTAAGATCAACTAAACCTCCCATTTGAAACTTGGATGAGAGAAATGAGGATACTTGACCCATATAGAATTTTCCCAAATAGAACTTTCCCAATTAGCACACTCTCCTCACCTCACTGGATTTGTTTGTATTACAGTTTTTTATAGAACACAAGTAAACTGAACTAATGGCAGCAGTCAGTCACCCATTCTTTGCTTCCTTTCTTGCACAAAACAACGAAGGAGAACCCCCCGATGTGGCAACCCTCGTGGCACTCGTATTTTCGCACGTGTTCAGCCACCTGTATAAATAAACATTTCCATTACTTTTTATTCAAGCCCTTTCCTTCCACCGTCTACTTCTTTGGCTCGCATCCAATCTGGAGGTTTGAAAGAAAGCTCGGCATCATCGAGATAGATATTAGGGTTTTTGCTTTAATCGATTTGTAATCCGATTGGGGTTGGTTGCGGCGATGGAGGGAGTGAGCAATGGGGGGATGCTCTACCACGAGGTACAGGAGTCGAAGCTCTGCGCGGTGCATTGCGTCAACACCGTGTTGCAGGGCCCCTTTTTCTCGGAATTCGATTTGGCGGCGCTCGCCTCCGATCTTGATTGTAAGGAGCGCCAGGTCATGCTCGAAGGTGGCGCCTCCGCCGGCGGCTTCCTCGCCGAGGATTCTCACAACGTCTCACTCGGCGGCGATTTTAGTATCCAGGTTAGTTTTCTTCTTCTTTGTCTTGGCCTTCTGTTTGGTCGCCGAGAAAGATAACAAGAAAGACAGAAATGAGGACTTTTTTCGTTTGCCATAATGTGCAATGCTCCCTCTTATTTGTCAGTTCTTCTTGACTTCTTGTTGAGGGAGTCTGTTCGATTTTTCTATTGCCTGCTTCTGCTCCTGTCACAATAGATTCCTGGAACCGATCTTTTCTGTTTAAATGATTAATGCGACAGGCTAAGCCACCAATTATCTTCAGGATAAGATTTGAATTTTGAATAATGCAAAAGTGCTGTGTCAGTAAACAATAAGTTACTATTTCTTCCACCAAAACAAAAGTTACTATTTCTGTTATGCCTCACGGTTTATAACATTTAATGCAGAAAGTCACAAACTTTAATCGGAACCAGCATGTAAATACGATTCTCGTAGGTGGAATAGTTGTTAAGTTTAATTTTTCTAGTATGCTTGTGGTACATATCTGTTCTTAGTTCTGAAGTTTTGGTCAATGATCTCCTTTGCAAGGAAAATTAAATTGTCTGAAGTTCATAGAACCCTGTTCTAAATTGTATGAAGTTCATAGGACTCTGTTCTATTGTCAGTAATGGATGCCAGTTACCCAGTACTCTAAGAAAGGATGTGACAGATATTCTGTTTTATGGTGCCTGCGAGTCACATTCTTAGTTCATGACTTAATCGTAGAGAGTCATCTGCATGATGCACCTTCCTATTGGTGCATCACCATACCAAAGACTTATTGTGCCCCTGTGTTAAGTGAAGTTGATAAATTAACATGTAGTTCAATGAGCACATAGTACTTTAAACTTTTGACATTTTTTTTATCTAGCTCTTAATGTAGTGCAAGCATTTTCAAATTCAGTACATGACTTGGCTCTTTTGCATGTTGGTGTTTTGCGTTTGCCCACTATATCGCTTTTTAACGCTGTTTCCCAGTGTGTCAATCAGTTTTCCGTAGTTTATGAGTATCTCAAGGGTGATATTCAGTCAATTTCCAATGTTGGGTTCAGGGTCCAGGAGAAGTGATTTGGATGTGCTGATCCTTACTGTATTGATATTAGTAGTTTTATGGAGCATAACTGTTGATGTTAGTCTGTTGGTCCTTGTACGTTTATAAGCCTGTTAAGCTCTTCAGATTCTGATTTTATTCTGCAGCGCTTGTCCATAAGGCTATCCTAGCTAGTGTGTTGCCTTTATATTGTTGTTATGATTCTGATTGCTAAATTGCTGTGAGCTTTTGACATTTAGATCAGATGCTAAAAGCATATATAGGCTCCTTTTCGTTGTTGATTTTACAGCTGTTGGACTTTTCCTTTTCAATTCGCTTAATCTCTTGAATTTCCATGATGCATGCAGAGAACATACACTGATAATGTTTGTTCTAGATTTAAGCTACAACTTGTAACTTTGTTAGCAGGCTTCTGTTTTCTCTTTCTTTTAATAATTTTGGTTGTCCCAAGGTGCAACCAAGAGGGGGTGAATTGGTTGGTTTTAAAAATTTTCCCAAAACAAAACTTTGTTGCCTTTTGTCAAGAAGCAAATGAAAGAACTTATGTAAACTTGCACTACTCAGAAAACTCTACCACAAATGTCCTTGAATTTGTTTTGAAATTATGCTTTTAAACAATTTAAAGAGAAGGCAACAAGGGTTTGATAATCAATACACCAAAAAACACAAAATAGCCGAGAAATGAGAGGAGAGAATGGAAGAGCTTGAACACCAAGATTTTCAATAGAAGTCAGGGTTACTACGGAAACTTGTTTCACTTGAGATGGTGTTTTTGCTGGTGTATACATCAAGATTGGCGTTTTACAATCTCAATGAAGGCATATTTACTTGGTATATATGGTCAAGAGAGGAAAAATGATTTCATTCACTATCTTGCGCAGTCTGAAGATTACACTGCCAATATGTAAATAATGGTAGTTGATACCACCCGGGAAAAATCTGCTGTGTTCACCTATAGTTTTAGAAACATCGATCATGATTCATGTTGTGTGTTCGTGTTGGTTGCTTGTTCCCAACTTCTCCTATAATCTTTATCGTCTCTACGAGAAGGCTTGATTTTTGTATCTTACGTGTCTCTGCATTGGCATTTATTCAAACAAAGCTCAGATTTCATGTGCTTCTTAAAGTTCTTTTGATACCCTAAAAGAAATGAACAAACAGGAATACAAGTGAGAGCTGAGCATGAGGGGCAGAGGATGGAGGTTAAGAGACTTTTAAGATTGAGTTCACTCATCCTTTTTTGTTTACTTATCTACAGGTTCTAGAAAAGGCTTTGGAGGTGTGGGATCTACAAGTCATTCCTCTCGACTGCCCAATTGCTGAGCCTGCACAAATAGACCCTGAACTGGAAAACGCATTCATCTGTCATTTGCACGACCACTGGTTTTGCATCAGAAAGGTGAATGCAGAATGGTATAATTTTGACAGCCTTTATGCAGCTCCACAGCACTTCTCAAAGTTCTACCTCTCAGCATATCTAGACTCTCTCAGAGGATCTGGGTGGAGCATTTTCCTTGTGAGGGGGAGCTTCCCAAAGGAGTGTCCCATGTCTTCCTCTGAAGCTTTCAATGGTTATGGGCAGTGGCTCTCTCCGGAGGATGCTGAACGGATAACTAAATCTTGCAACTCAACTCAAGCTTCCCTGCAGGGCAGCAGTTTGACTCAACCAAGGTCTGATCAATCATTGTCACTGGACGAGTCAGATATGCAGATGCTTTCAGAGATGGAAGACGAGGACTTGAAGGCTGCAATTGCTGCAAGCCTGATGGATTCTTCTGCAGGCGCGCTTAAGGTTGAAGCCGGCAATGGCAGTCAAAATGAACATAGAAGTAATGAAGAAAACCTTGGTTGATCATGACGAGAAAAGATGCTTTTTCAATTCTCAATTCATATCTGCGGGTTTTGGTGAAGTTTCTTATCTTTGCCTGATTTAAATTGGTGAACTACGAGTTTATCGCACGTTACAGTATATAAGTTCATCTTATATTTTTAACTCCTAATTAGATACTTCATTACGTTACAAGAGGCTATGTTTTTAGTTTTCGGTTTGTTTTTCAAAATCATGCATGTACAAGAGTTCTTAAACAATTCCACGGCTCTTTCTCTTTATTAAAGGAATACACAAAGTGAAACTGGTCAAAATTCGATTATATAGTTCGACACTTCACAAAATGGCAGCCACTAGTAAGCCTCTGGAATGCCGGAGAAATATCACAACAAACATGAAATAAAGGTTCAAATGGTAAAAGTAAGCACCAGTATTTGTCTCTTGTTTTTCCAGTATTTGTCTCTTGTTTTTTCTTTTGATGTGTGTACTATTTTTGTCATTAAGATCACATTGTTATTGGTCCATATAGTATCTATGCCTGTGTTTTAGACATTTTCTATTGATGAGTAGAGATATATTATCTCAATTATTACATGAACTTCCTTAATGGTTGAAATTACACTTTTCATGTGGTTTTAAAGTACTTCATCTCTCACATCAGATTTTATTTTGAGTTATCTCAAAGTTTATACTTCCTCTGTTCCAATTTAAATAAAACGTATTTTTTTTTAATGTCCCAAAAAAGTTGAAATGCTTCTTCTTTTGAAAAATTTTAAATAATCAATTTAGTTTTTTTACCTACATTCAAACTCTCATTACACAAAATCCAATAATTTTTTTTAATCTTCACTCAATCTATCATTACACAAAACTCCAAAAAAGAATTTTTTTTTAATTATTATTTAAACTTTACTACACTAATCCAAAAAAAAAAGTAATGTCAGTTTCATGGATAAAATTGAAAAAAATAATACAAATTACATACATATTAATCTTCATGTCTAGAGAAACGTTTTATCTATTATGAGATAGAGGAAGTAATATTTTTATATTTAGTAAAATGTTTTATCATATTTTATTTTAAAATATTATTTTAATATTTGCTATTTTTTTTATTATTCTTGATTTATGTGTAAAAACTAAAAAGTGGAAAGCAAGAGTACACTAGTAAATGCTTGTGTGTACAAAAAAAAAAACAAAAATACATTGTACCTGTGGCCCTAACTTTTTATTATTATCCTATTTTGAACCCTAACCTCAAAACCTCACATGAGAAGTCATCAACCTCAATATTTTGTTTCATTTTAAACTTTTGGAGGATGGAAACAGTTAAAATTGACAGAACTGGTCATGTGGCATGCCAGCATGAGCCCATTTTTCATGTGGCATAATAATCAACTGCGGATGATGATGTGAAAAAGAAGAAAAGTAATAAAAAATAAAAATATGGAAAAAGGAAATAATAAAAAAAAAGAAAGAAAAATGCAAAAAAAAAAAAGGAAAACCTAGATCTGGCTGAGCCAAACCAATCCCCTTTGACGATCCGGTGATGATTTGCTAATGATTCCCGACAAGCCTTTATCCAGCAACACAACGCCGTCACAGTCTCCGTTGGAATAGTTTGCCTAGTGCCTTTGCTTCGATCGACGGCCTAACGTCGCCACCATCATCACACAAATTTAGCTCTTTGTTCATGCCAGATCTCGCCCTACTACATGAAGGCTCTTTGAGAATTGCCAATGAATCGTTGGCTCTAGGTTGCGAATCGTCGCGACTCAGGGTTGCAAATCTCGCAATGGAATCATCAGCTCGTTGGAGAGGATTGGCCGGATCGTAGGAGATTGCAAACGGCGTTGCGGAATCATCGAGGAATCTTGTTGCGGGACAAAGGCTCGTCGGGAATCATCAGTGAATCATGCTACGAGAAGAAGGCTCGTCTGGAATCGCCGACAGATCATTGCCGGCTCGTTGGAGAGGAATGGCCGAACCTGGGTTTTCCTTTTTTTTTCTTAAGGTTTTGTTTCTTTTTTTTTTGTATTATTACCTTTTTCCATATTTTCATTTTTTTATTAGTTTCCATATTTTCCACATCATCGCCAATAGATGATTATTGTGCCATGTGGAAAATTGTCCCACATTAGCACACCACGTAGTTAATTCCATCAATTTTAACGATTTCCATTCTCCGATGGTCTAAAATGAAACGAAAAATTAAAATTGAGGGCTTTTCATGTGAGATTTTGAGGTTGGGGTCTAAAATAAGACAATAATAAAAGGTGAGGGGCCATGGGTGCAATTTACCCATTTCCCTTCCAACAGCGAACTTTTTTCTTTGGGAAACTTACAACCCCCAGGTTTGGCAAAACCTACATTATATTCTCACTGACACTGATTCAGAAACCTACACCTATCTTGCTCGAAACTTAACTATAAGAAAGGAAAAACACCTAACTTAGCCCTCCCAACATTCATTCATAGAAACTTTACCCCCAACTTCTTCTGCATCAAAAGAAAAGCAAGGATACAAAGACGAACAAAATTAAAAAAAAAATGATAGATTTGATAAATGAAATTGGAGCAAAATCTTCTCTACATCTTTCTTTGCTTCTTCTCATTCCACCGATTCACATGGATTGCGGACGGCGGTCAACGGTGCATCCTAACCATCGCCCAAATCGCAGACGGCGCTCGACGATGCATCCCAACCACCATCCAAACCCTTCCTTTGACCAAGTCAAATAATTGAAGGAGCACGATTCCTCGAAATCGAAATCGCCATCGTCATCAAAATCGCAAGGACGGGCGATTCTTCATCCTCGAAATCAGTGACGGATCTTCTTCCTCGCCACCCTTCGACGACCGAACCGTGAACGGAAGAGCTCGTCATCCTCGTCGGTACCAAGCGGCAACGTTTGTACCGATTCATCATCGACTCCGTCAACAAGGCGTCACAGTTGCCGAAGCTGGGGAATTCGTTAGAGAAGAGAATACGGGGAGGTCGAGGGGGGCAATTGTAGGTTCTTGAAACAATGAAGAGACAATTTTAGGTTTACGCCAAACCTTAGAGGGGGATTATTGTATTTTTTCCTTTTTCTTTTCCCATAGCTAGTTAGTTTGGGAGATATGATTTAGGGCATTGTTACTTGGGGTGCTTATTCGTTTTTTTTTTTTTGTTTTAACTGAAACCGAATAATCAAATTTATTCGGTTTTCAGTCTTATATATTAATAATCGAATAAACCCAATTATATGAGAAAATAGAAATAACCGAAAAAAAATTCGGTTATTCAATTTTTATTTGAAAAAACTGAATTCTACGCATGCACATTTTAAATTTCAAACATTCATCACATATTCTAATCTAAACACACATTATATCACATAGCAACACATATATAATTCATTTCAAATTCAAACATCACCTACATACACATAACAAACATTCATCACACACATAATCATTTTCAAACCTCAAACATAAATACTAGTAAAATAAAAATTTGGTTGTTTCTGTTAACCAAATTTTAGCTTGGGCAAACCAAAATTGAACTGAATTTCTATATCAGTTTTTGATAGAGCAAAAAATTGAAATTATTTCTAAAATCGATAACCGAAAATTGAATTTCTTTTTTGTTATTCAGTTATTTCAGATATAACCAAAATTTTACTCACCCCTAATTGCTACTATATTTTTCTATTTTTCTAGTACCATTTTATTATGCTGACAATAGCATTTAACAGCACTCCTCATTTAATCCTGCTCATTTTTTGTGAATGCTATAGACGAGTCGAATCAAGTCAAATAGTAGGTTAATTATATTCAATTTTAAATATATATTGACCTTGATATTTTTATTTATGTTTGGATTGAAAGATATATAAACAATCAAGCCACATTTGGCCATGTTTGTGAATAGCTTCTATGAATAGTGTCAGAATTTTAGATAACTTGTTAACATTGGAGATTAAGTTCTCATTTGGGAATAACTTTTGTAATTGATATTAAATTTTTAAATAATTTATTTAATGGTAGAAATGAAACCACTAAAACTAAAACTTGAAAGCTACAAGTAGATAATTTTTACAAAATTATAACATTAATCACTGATGTTAATACCAAATGAGACTCAAACTATTGAAGTTAAAAACTAAAAGCTACTTTTAAATATCTTTTCCAAAACTCTACACTAATTGCTAAATGCTAATACCAAACATCCTCATTAGCTTAAACAATTTAGTGTTAGAGTTTTGAATAAACTACCTAATAATAGTTCTTAGCTTTTAGTGGGTTTGATCTTAGCCATTAATAAATTATCCAAAACTTTTACGTTGATCACAAAATTATTCCCAAGCAAGGTTGCAATAAACAAGTTTTAAATCTATTAAGTTTAAGCCAATCTCAAGTTATTTGCTTAGATCAAGAGAATAAGCTAGAATTAAGCACAATGGAGCTTAGTAACAGATAAATTGAGTTTTATTTGAATTGTGCACCAACTTTGAAATTTTATTTAAGTTTGGCATAATAACAATCTAAATGAGTTATGAACAAGCTTAAACCGAGTTGAACTCAAGCTATTGGTAAGTCATCATCCCTAATTATGGTTTCCTAAATGTAGGTTGGGCAAGATTAAATATTTACTTGAAATTATATTTCTTCAAATGTCTTCGAAACTCCTGTAGTTTCGAACTTTGAAAACATACAATTAATCAATTAGGGTATCTTCCTGCGACATTAACGACCTAAATTAACGCATTAACATGTTACGGGTCAAATCACTTGCAGAAAAGTCAAAATCATTCATGAAATTTACACTAATTATGGCTTAACCTAAGACATAAATTATCTTTTTCATAGGCAATTTCCAATTTTCAGCTACCGGATCGCGTGCGACCCGGGCATCTGGCGGCCTATCACATTGGGTCGAACGAGCAGTTAGTATAAAGTCCCAAACTACAATACTTCGATTAAAAACTCTATTTTATTGTTTATTTTCTAAAACCACTAATCAATAGTTAGTACCCTAATAACTCTATTTTGCTCCTAAGAAGTCGATGCACCTTCTATGAGATTGTTAAGGTTCTTAGGACGCTTGGGGTACACGTACCTTTTGTTCTCAACCTTCACCTATGAGTTATCCTTCATTTGAAACTTGGTTGACTATTATGCTTGCTGATCAAAAGCCTTGGAAGGTTAATTGGCTCATATTTTTAGTCTCAACATTTTGGATTATTTAACTAGGTAGGAATTAATTTGTTTTTCACAATGCCACATTTCCATACCCAATCAATAATTACAAGGAAAAATGATCTTATCTATCAGATAAACGTCTCTAAAGACTACCTAATACAACAATCAACTTTCCGTTTTAACCCTTGAACGTGTTTTGTTATTATTGGGGCCTGAATCAGTATTAGCAAGTAATCGGTACACCAAACATTTTTATTGTAGATGGTGCATGGTGGAGGTCAACAAGAATGTGAGCCTTTGGGTCCGATCAAGAGTCAATGATTCTCCTAGATTCCAATAAGGTGAACTCATTCTTAACTGTAGTTTTGCACTGGAGGGAGGAATTTGAACAGTCCTTGATGCAGTAAAGATGGCAACAAATCTCAAGATGTGCTCTATTATAATTTCTCCTCTCGTCCAATATCTTTTGAATCATTTGGTTTAACATAGAGATTAAGAAATTTGAGAAAGTTTATGTGCTATTTTCATTTTTTTTCTTAACTTTGTACACATAAATTAAGAAAGTTAAAAAAAAATTGAAACGAAAATTTGAAGAGTGGTATAGTAAAGTAATTCACTATATATGAAAATGTGCAAAGATTTAATACTGCTCAAAATAGAATATATTACAATTATTTTGAATCAAATGGAGTATTATTGATTGTTTGTAGGTTCTTCAAACTCTTCAAGGAACAGTAGCAAGGTTTTCTGGCATTATTTTGGCAATGATTAAGGTAATGGAAAAATTGAGGCTCTAATGCTATGTTAAAACATACAACCCAAACCAATTAGCAATTGATAGAGAGACCTTATTACTATATAAAGCTTTCATTAACCTTTTTTTCTTGACCATGTGAGATTCTCGCACTTAATAATTTTCACTAGCGCACAACTTCATTATGTCTTTGTTACCTAGACTTTTCTCTCACGCAAAAATCACAAAAAAAAAAAAAAAAAAACACCAATGTTAGTGACTTAGTCCAAATCACCATTATTTTTTAACTCAAATATACCACTCATATTTTTAAATTGATCAAAGTGGCCACTTTCTATTAAATCTAGTGATCAATTCATCATTACATTGTTGTTTCTAATGTGTGACAACAATGTACACTTTTAGAACACATTTCTTCAATTTCTACATGCTCGTTTCAATATCATTACTAGTTTTTATTCAAATTCTAATACATTCAACAAACTGTAAATTCCTAGTTTTTCCCTAATCTACATGTTAGTTCTCTTTGTCACATTACTCCTCCGACTTAACATTATCTTTGCCAAATCACACTTTCTGTTAGCCATCATGACATTTTTTACAGAAAGTGGTAAATTTGCTCCACAAAAAAAGATGAATGGTAAATTTGAGACAAAAAAAAGTTTCATGACAAAATCACTCTATGAAATAATTCAAGTGGTAAATTTGCACATTTTTCTTTTTTTTTTCGTAGTAACAAAAAGAACAGGAGTAAATTGCACCCGTGTCCTTAACATTTTATTATTGTCCTATTTTGAACCCTAACCTCAAAACTTTACATGGGACGTCCTCAATTTCAATTTTTTATTTCATTTTAGACCTTTAGATGACATAAAGTGTTAAAAATAACGGAAATGGCTACGTGGCATGCCAACTTGGGGTAATTGCCCACGTGGCACAATGAATCACCAGCTATAGATGCCCACAATTAGCCACATTAGACATTTAGGGCTTATGTTACAAAAAAATGAAGAAACTTAGGGCATATACAAGATTAGCCCACATCTCTCCTTCCTTCTCCCTTCTTCACCGCTCCAGCCTTTCCTTGCCTCCTTCTGTTGCATGACGTTTCGATGCCTTCCAGCCTCCATCCACTGCCATCAGCCCTCATAGTTGGTTGCCCTCGGTCCGCCCAATGCTGCACCACACATCCTAGACGTTGCCTCTCCGCCGTCTGTGCCAAGTAGAGGGAGAAGAGGGGAAGGACAATGCACATCCATCTCGGCTTCTTCCGGTTCGCTAACTGCCTCCACTACTCCCGATCATACCCATTTTGCTACGCTGCCACTGAAGCTCAAGCAATCGTTGTCCTCCTTTAGTTGTCCGGCCAACGAATTGAAGTTAGATCCACAACCCGACCTGTCTCCCATCATCGACCCAGCGAAGCATTTGGGAAAATTGCAACCATGGCTAAAATTGAAGGTTGGAATCGAACAAAATCGGGGGTTGGAATCAGAGAAAATTGGGCTGCAATCAATCGAGGGCGAAGGAGGTAAAGGAGGGCCAGAGGCGGTAGAAGAGGGAAGAGGAAGGATAGATGTGGGTTAACCCTATACAGGCCCAGAATTTCTTCGTTTTTTTGTAAAATAGGCCCAAAATGTCTGATTTGGCCAATTTTGGGCATCTGCCCCAAGTTGGCATGCCATGTGGTCATTTCTATTATTTTTAACACTTTCCGTCTACCAAATGTCTAAAATGGAACAAAAAATTGAAGTTGACGACGTCTCATGTGAAGTTTTGAGGTTAGGGTCTAAAATAGGACAATAATAAAATGTTAGGGGCCACGGGTGAAATTTACCCAAAATAACAGTTAGTACTGGTAAACTAAAGACATTAGAATTCTACGTTGGACCCAAAGCTTATGAAAATGGAAAAAGTAGAAGCGGGCAGGCATTGGACGCTTTTAGGCTGGAATCTGGACTCCACCATCCTCACCTTTCCACACTTTGATCTCGTCTCTTTACTCTATCTACGATCTATCTGCCAAAACAAAAGCCTAGGATTAGATTTAGACACCTCCTGCTTAATCAGCTCTTTTCCTTCTCCGACAACACAAGATCATGATCCTGAAGGTGCCCCATTTACTTTACAAAACTTGACCAATCCCAGTTTCGGTCCTGATTCCTGCAAATGGATTCACCTGTTCGTTTGTTCAACAGACAGAGAACTGTCTATCAGATCCTTGGAGGGGGTGTTGGTAAGTCTGATTCATGTCTTCCCTCTGGTCCTCCTGTAGTAATTGTTTGAGCATTTATTGAACTGCCCAAGTAATTGTTTTTTGTGGTCAATGTTTTTTATTATTGTTATCTTCATTCTGAATGCAAATCGGATCTCACATGGTCCCTTTTTTTTTCCACCAAATTTAAAGGAGTCACTAATGTAATGTCCTTCTATGGGAACAGTCGCAGATGTGATACTATGGAGGAGAAAGAATTTGACCATGAACATTCTATGGCTGACTCTAGCAGCTTGGGTGGTCTTTGAGAGATCTGGTTACACTCTTCTGTCTCTTGTCTCCAGTGTTCTCCTTCTCCTCTTCACCATTCTCTTCCTCTGGGCCAAATCCGCGGCAATTCTTAATAGGTATCCTGCACTGATCTTCTGCAGATAAATACCACAGTTGGATATCCCATTCACTTTCGAATTTGGAGGATATTGCATATATATGTAATGTGAGTGAATGCTGGTAGGTCTACATTAGTGTGGTTCTAAGTCTTGACATGATCACTGGTTGTCATATCATGTGCATTGTGAAAATCTTGTGCTAATCAGTGACAATATTGCTTAAATGTTGGATTGTTTTGTTGCATCATTCGAAGTCAATGATAATTGATGGCGATCTCCATCAACTAGATGAGAAATATAATTTAGAAAAACAAACATGATTTGCTTAGTGATATTTATGAGCGCAATGCTTCTTCTAATATCTGATGGACTCACGGAAAATTATTTCATTCTCCATGGTAACATTTGATGTCGTTTTGTTAAAACAGACCTGCACCCCCACTACCAGAGCTGTACTTGTCAGAAGAAATGGTAAATGAAGTGGCAGCTATAATCCGCAGTCATGTAAATGATTTGCTCTCACTTTTCCAGGATATTGCTTTGGGAAAAGACTCAAGGCTGTTCTTCAGAGTAGCTCTGTATCTGTTTTTTATCTACATTGTTGGTGGCCTGACCGATTTCCTTACTTTGGGTTACACCAGTAAGTTCATCTCTATTTCATCTATCAGCATATTGATTAATGTAGGAAAGATCAGTGCAATTAATGTAGGATTGTCATCCTCAAACCGATTTTGAATTAGGGCTTTATCTTATAGTTTGACTGGTAGTCTTCATCACCAATTTCTATTGTCATTGAGTTAGTCATTCTGATTGTCCCCTTCTCTTTTCTTGCAGCACTTGTAATTACTCTCACAATCCCTGCACTCTATGAAAGACATGAGGATCACATTGATTTGTATGTCATGATGGTGTATCGAAAAATGCTGCAGTGTTATCATAAATTTGATGCTATTTGTCTTATGCCAATCCGTGGATGGATGTTGGAGAAGAAGAAGCTCAGCTAATTATCTACTTGACTAGCTTCTTGACTTGGTTCATCCTCCATTTCTGCTGTCTGTTTTGGATTGCTGAAAGCTGGGCTTTAATTTGGTATTGAGTTCAAGGACTTGTCTCGGAATTTGATTCTTACAGATGAGTAACTTCATGTGTCAATTCTCAAATTTTGTTTGAAATGATGTCTATTGAAGCGGCATCAAATTGACTCCAATTAATATAGAGGAACATTTATAAGGAGAAGTTTCGGCTTTGTAATTCCTGCATACAAAGTGTTGTTTGTGTCTGTGTGTGTGGAAAGGTGATGGTTTATGGTATAACTTCTCCCTGTAACTTGGTAGGTTTCAAGATGTCATCTTTCTTGGATAACTTGTGTTGAAGAGAACCAGTTAACCTATAAACAGATGAAGGATATTAAAGAAGAGAAAGCTAGACCAGACGATGGCTCCTAGTGAAACAAAATCCTGGATAACCAAAAAGAATGAATATCTTCGTTCAAAGGGTTGAGAGAACTTAGAATACTAATGCTCGCAACCAAATGTAGGGATGTGTCTGTGTCATTTAGAGCCATCATGGTTAACATGTTGCCACCCTAAGCCCTCTCCACCACGTTTAATTGTCACTCTAATGGAACCCGGAACCTCTAACCCCTAGAAAAATGAGAATTGAATGGATTCTTGTTGCAGCGTGGATCTAGGAGGCAGCTGATCCGGAAAAGGGGCTCCCTAAAGTGGAGCCGGTGGGAGCTCATTGATCGTTTGGTGCTCCAAACTTCTGATTTTATTAGGCCGGCTATACAAAGACCGGCAATTTTCACACGAATATGTGCCTCAGAAACCAATATTGTCTCCAAATGATACAAGGCAGTGAGGCTGCACAGACGGATATTCCCTTCTCATGTATTGTATGAATCTTCTGAAGACGAGCAAAGCAACACAAGTAGGTTAGCATGCAATGTTCGTATTCCTCAGGCAATTGGAAGGCTCCATCGACTTAGGGGTACCTCCGTTGCAGAGAAATAAGGAAATAAGTACAGTAACTTCTTTTCTCTAATAGCTTTTCTTAGAAAAGATGTATGAAAAGATCTCTCCTGTTTTACAACAAGAATCACGTCAACTTGTTTCTGGAATGTAGGACACAAGGAAAATCCTATAAGAGGCCTACGAATCATTCGCATGCAATAAGGACATCCAACTTATTTCAAAATTTTCTCAAGGTTATCGTCTTATGAAAGTTCTGCTATGCCTATGCATATTCCAAAAAGGGAATTAATCCTGAATTCCTATTTCGCTATACCAATGATCAGAGAAGACGACTATTATTCTTTGGGAATTCATAGCGATCCCAGAACAAATCCTTGAACTGCTGATTTATAGCATCTCAAGATGATTCCAAACTTTTCACATAATTCTTAGCCTGCAACGAACAAAAGAAACAATATGATAAGCAGCTAAGAAGAATCATATAAGGTGTCAAACTTAAGCATGCATTCCAGAAATAGGAAAGAAATCGGGCCTCCAGTTCTTTTTGTGTTTCGCCATCATTGAATACTATGGAACGTTCAAACATCAAAATCCACTATCTACAGCCTTCTGACAATCATCAAGAGAATGATCTGTGGAGTGGAACTATGGTGGATTAACACCATTTAAAGCTTTTAATTCCAGAACACGAATGAGTTTTCCTTGAGGGATAAATGGGATAGGAAGAAAAGATTTCAATGGAGAGTGAGATCTCCGTTCCCAGAAGAAGAATCAGTGATCACAAATTCAAGCAGAAATTAACTTCTGTTCCTAGAGACTAACCATGTTGTATCACATCCACATCCACATCCACATAAAAAGAGAGCTTTAACATTGCAATTCTTGTTGCCACTTAAGGTGATTGAGAAGTGGCAATTGCACAATAAAACTAGGAATACCAAATCGAGAAATATTAAAATGTTCAAACTTGTACCTGTTCCAGTGTTAGGAACATGATCACATTCCAAGATCCAAGTCGTCCAAAATTAGGAATAAATCCCTTATAAAAGGCAAGAGGACCCTGCATGAAGGAAGATATGCTGAGAGTCAAACTCCATCATTGCTCAAAAGTTGTCACTTTGCCTAAATCAATCTTCATAGAAAGAGAAAGTGCAAATAAAGGACACATGAAATTTTACATCAGAGCGGAGGTAGCAACTAACAGCATGAAGTACATTTATAAAACGAATAAATAAATAACGAAAAGGAACAAGGCAGGGCTGAAGTTAAGTAGGTAAGTGAAGAAATAAGCTACATGAATTCATGGACAACTGTAAGCTGATGCATCAGCATGACAACAAGTGGGGCTGAGAGAGAGTAAGCAGCGTACATCATTTTTCAAAGTTTTAATGAAGCAGTCAAGTGTGCTCTTATAAGCGGAATCTCCCATCATTCTTGACTTAACCTGTACAGGAAAAAGAAATATCCATCTGGTGAATTCCAGTAGGTTTGAAGGCACCAACAAAGATGACATGACAAGTATATTCCACCATCCGAAGAAGTGAGCTGAAAAAATGTGTTCTCCAAAGCAGTGTCCTCAGAGCAGTTGATGAGGCTACAGTTCAGGAATAATAATTGATATAATATTAACGATTTCCTAAATAATCAAACCTAGAAGATAAATTCAGTCGCTAAGCTAGATAAATTATCACAAATCTTACATTATTCCCATAGCCACACTAATACAATGCGGACAGCAAATACCACCTACATCCTTGATACTGAAGGAAGTCAAACCTCTAAATCTTTATCGCACCAGAGCATAAAGGGGAGTATCAGCCATAGAAATGCATAAAATGCTACATGGATTGAGATCACCATCCATTTTGTCCAATAACATTGTTTAGCAATTTCAATCTTATAATAAGCAAAAGGGGTGAGAATGTGAAACCATGAATAGCAAGATAACAGTCCCACAAGATAGAGTACCACATCAACTGGTGAACCAATACAAACAGCAAAGAATCCAGCCCCAAGGCCAGCCAGTAGATGAGTTACAACATTATCAGTAAATCCTGGAATTTTTAAGATAGTCTGCAAGAAAGAAAATATAAATCAGTAAAAGCTATAGTCTATTTTACGAAATGTGTCTAATAATTGTCTTAGGTTTCTACCTCTTTTATTTGGTCGTAGCTAGCAAGTTCAGCAGCATTTATAATAGCGTTTCTTGCAACATTTGGCCCAAGTCCAGTCCAAAGAGCAGCAACTCCTTCCTAAAATTTAAAGAATCAATGAAGACACATTTGGAACAGATAAGAATTTGATAAGTATCTGAATCTTTTTCATTTCTTCTTCATTAGAAGCTACCTGTCTCACAATTGTGGAATAAGCATTTAAAGCTCCTGTGTAGCGCCTTGGCACCCCAGGAGGTAACTTTCCTTCAGCCTGAAGCCTAACTTTTACAAGATCAGTTGGATTTGCCACTGTAATGGCTAAGGCACCTAATTATAACCCCCCCGCCAAAAAAAGAAAACTCCATTACAGCACCATTTTGGAAAATGTGCCAAACTTAATCATTAATCCCACAATTATTAACTATTTCACTCACCAGTGGTAAGTGCAGCAAGTATTTTCTTGCTCAGAGGAACATCTCCTTGGAAGTCTTTCCCCAAATAAAGGTTCTTAACCTGCCAAACAAACCCAATTTCATTACTGAACTCGAGACTAACATACAGAAATCCTTAAGAACATAAAGGATTGAAAACCAACAGGCTCATAAAGTCCAATTCTCAATCCACCAAACAGGCACTGACGATGTAATCCTGGCACAATTCCTTTCCAGAGTGCAGTTAAACCTTCTTCCCGGGCAATGGTACCAACTGTGCCCAATAGACCCCTATATTTAGGCAAGGTTGCCACGTCCCCTGCAACCGCTTTCTTTTGAAGCTGGAGCCTAACTTTTGCTGTGTCCAGAGGAATAGTACAAATCTGCAATAAATCAAGTCAATTGTGGTGGCCACTACAGTCAAATGCAAAGGAAACATAATTTACTAGCTGGATATTGTAATGGCAACATACACCAATTATCACTCAAGCTATATAACTAGAAACATGATGTGGATGGAGAAGAAAAGGTTGCATTTATTTGTGGATTGACATTGCAAGGAAATAAGTAAGCAAAGACAGCCATCATAACAAACATTTTCCCTTTCATCCCCATTTCAATGCCCCCTACCATAAGCAAGAGGTTGACTTTTCGAATATCATTTCTTGTATCAATAAAAGCGGAAAAAGGGAGAGCGCCAAGAGGGCTTAAGCCTTGAACTCATACAACGCATGCGCTGAGCTCTTGCCATCAAGACTGAAGCAAACATGCTCTATACATATAAGCTATTTATACAACGTATCTGTTCCAAAACAATTCAGACTCATGAAAGAAACACATAGATTCAAATGTCTAGGAATACCCATGTCGCAAGCAAACATATTCAGCTAGATGATAGACATGAACTCAGAATTTTTCAATCTTTATCGACGGTTTAACAGGATTTTACATGTCACAAACAAGATCAATTGCAATCCAGAACATAAAACCCAGGCTATTTAACAATGTGAAGAAGACGAACAACATTAACGGAGGGAGTGAAGCAATTAGCAGGGAGAACAAAACACACACACACATAAACGAGGAGGCAGAGCTGACAGCTACTAGAAAACATAAGGCAGCCGAGACTGAAATACCTCGGCGAAACAGGCGGCGAAAGCGCTGCTGGCGAATGTTCCGGCTAATGAGATATCGGATTTGGCCTTCTGATCAGCCACCATTTCCACGAGCAGGGCAGAGAGGTAGAAAGAACAAGAGGAAAATGGATAAGGAGAGATGATCTCGTGAGGAGTGAAGGCAATTTAAGCTGGAGCAAATGGCTCTTCTTCTTTCTCCTCCCTCCTCCGTTACTCTCCCAGCCCCGTCACTTTATTTTACCTTTTTTCGTTTTGACCTTTTTCTTTTCGTTTTTCTTTCCCTCGATTCGATCACCTTGTTCCGTATGGATTTTCGTCGAAATGCTTATAACTCCACGCAAGGTTCAGGCTCGGCTGTAGAGAAAAGCAACCGATCAATTCTATATGGGTAAAATTTAAATTTGGTCCCTTAACTATTTAGTTTTTTTTAAAATGATCCCTTAACTCTAAAAGTACCCATTAGAGTCCCCTAACTGATCTAGAGTTCTATTTTAGCTCCTACCATCAATTCAAGCACTAGTTTAGACGGAATTTGCCTAGGTGGCAATTTGCTACCCCATGGTGGGTCCTAATTGCCACATGGATGACTATAATAGATGAATAAGAAACTTCAAGTCAAAACAAACAAAAACAAATAATCATAATAACTTAAATTGTAAATTTCCACAAAATCAACTTCTTCTTCAGCCTCGGATTCTAGTATATAGCAATTGAGCCTTCCTCTTCTCTCCTTCAATTCCAGCAAGCAGTGACTGCAACGGCGAATGGTGGGTGATGAGCGTGGCAAATGGCAAACAATCGCTCCTTCTTGTCTTTCTCCTTAACGATCTTCTCAAGTTCATTGTGTCCTCAATCACCGATGCCCTCAACATGCTACACGGCAGCGATTCCCATCATTCACCAAGAGAGCACATTGCGGCGATTCCCATCACTCACCAAATGGACCAAATTGCCCTTCAAAAGCCCGCATTCTTAAAAGGCCTAAAACCACTTTTGGCCCTCAAACTCATTAGACCTGGACACTTAAGCCCCTGAACTTGAACTCAATCGAACTTGCCCTCTAAACTTGAAAAAAAGGGACACTTTAGCCTTTTTTACCCCATGTGAATGTCACGTGATTTTTTTGCCTTAACGCCACTTGCTCACGTCTCCACCTGATTTGCTTTCATCCATGGTTCACTAGACGACTGTCGACCGCTACAAAAATCGTTAAGGAGCAGATCTGTTGTAAATTGGCAAGTGGCAGCTCTGTTGAACAGCTACAAAAATCGACGAAGAGATGCGGATAGAATCACAACAGCCTTCGATTTTAGCAACACCTAAATTTCTAGCAGTGATTCCAACAAAGGAGCAGATTTCGAGAGGTGATTCCGGGGATTCAAAAGGGCAAGGAATTTGATTTTCTCCTCCATCTTCAATTTCCTCCTCCAGTCGTTCACTTCTGCCATTGTCTCCATTCACCATCTTTAGCCATCCACCTCCATCCCACTCGTCTCCGTCTCTATTCATCGTCTCCAATCATTTGCCTCCACCCCCAAATCCAACACTATCGTCTGTTTGGGGTCAATTTTAACAATTAGAGTTAATCTATGTTTTGAGTCATAAGATTTTGTGTTTGTGTTTAAATTTTCATTTCTTTACAAAACGGTCACCATTTTAGTTAAAGAGGAAGCTATGTGGCATTATAGGTGCCGCGAGGCAAGTTCCATCCAAAATAATGACTCAACTAACGGATGAGACTTAAATTGGACTTGCTGTTTGAGTTAGAGGACTTTAATAGTCACTTTTAATACTAGAGACCATTTTAGGACAAATCAAATTGTTAAGGTACCAAATTTGGATTTTACCTAATTCTATGCATGGAGGGCACTTCATTAAAGGAAAAATAAATAAATGAAAGAAAAAGGATTATTTTCATTTACCTCCTCCAACTTTTGATTAATATTACAGATATCCCTGAAAAGTCTGAGAGAAAATATATATTTTCAAACTGTAATATCATGTTATGTATGGCCAGATAAGGAATTGTCAACTTGGAGACCGGCATCACAATCTCATTCATGTGAAATTGGTGTGACTCAGCACTCTCCAACTAATCATTTATACGTGTTGGTTTTATCATGTTATATTAGATAGAAATGGTGGTGTGGACGACAAAAGCAAAAGTCGTATCATTGCTTAAAAAAAAAAATTGTATATCATGTTTTCAATGGGTTATATACTATTTTATCCCTTTTAAATTATTGGGAGATTAAGAAATAAAAAAATAAGTTTTTTATTTTTATTTTTATCATTTTCTTTTTACACATAGATTAACTAATTATAAAAATGAATATTAAAATGATAACGTAAGAGATAATATAATTAAGTAATTTATTAAATATAAAAATATTATAAAAATTTATTAGGATGATTCAAAATAAAATATTGAACCAATAATTTGGAACCGATCGAGTATTCTTAGCCGAACAAATCCGGCCTTGCAAGCATTTATTCCTCTCGAATTGTGACGTGTTTTTCTTCTTGGGTCAGAGGAAGATGAATATGTACTTTATTCCGTCCGACCACACCACCATTTGTAACTCAGTTGGATGCGGTGGTCGCTCGAAACAAATCCATGATTAGGCTTTGGAGTTGTGTACATGACATGGTTGTTTTTATCCTTTTTCTTTTTTCTTTTTTTTTCCCTAAAGGTTTTTAAATTTATTGTAATTTCAGAGCGTATTGGTTGATTCATGCCCAAACTGTTGACCCAAACTTTTTCTGTAACACCACTTGGTGTAATTTTTAGAATATATTAATAATGTGTTTTAAAAACATAGTTTATAAAGTATTGTATGTAAGCTAATGCATATAATCCTTGGCAACAAGGATAATAAAAAACATTGTGCTACTAGCAAAAGAGTATTACATATGAGGACAGAACCCATTTTCATTGAAAATGAATTAGTTTTATAATCCATCTAATGATCAGGTTGTTGTTCCAAAAAACAAATGAGCTGTTGGGGTGAGTACTTTCCAGTGGGAAAAGTGAGAAATATATGGTCTAAGTGCAAATGAAATTTCAATTAAATTTCAATTAAATTGTTCAGTTATTAATGGGAAAAACAAAAATATAACAAACAATCAAATAAGGCATTCATTAGTTCATCATTGTAAGAAACAACTCTCCAAAGGTGTCACTTAGTGGAATGTCAACACTATTACAGAAAACATCATATGTATTAGTTTAAGTAGTACATGTTAACTGGGGGTAGAGAAATAAAAGAGGTCAAGAATTGACTACATGAAAAACGCCCACTATTTAATTTAATTTAATTGGATTTATTTGTAGCTGTTTTTATTTTAAAAGCATGAAAAAAACTGATCAAAATTTGATAAGTGGATGCAGAAATTGCCAAATCAAAAAGAAAAAAGGGAAAAAAAAAAAGAAAGAAAAAGGTGGATACCGAAATTATATGTGTAATGCGCTTTAGGGTGTTTTTTTTTTTTTGGTGTTCTTTGTTTGCCTTGTAGAGAGCAAATTTGTGGGGAAATAAGCCATCGCGAAATTCACTATAGTTTATTTTTGTCGAGAATAGATCGTCTGGTCTGGTCTGGGATTGGTGGTGGTAAAGAAGATGCCCAAAGAAGGAAAGAGAAAAAAGTAAAGTCCCTTCAACTTCAATATGCCTTCCACTTGTACCACTACCACCTCTTTCATTTGCTAGCACACGATTCCTCGGTGAAAATGGAGCTCGCAGCCCAGTGGGCCTCTAACTTTCAACTGGAAGAAACAAAGTAGCATCGAGCCCCAGATATGAACTTGTTTCTAGTTCAAGTTTTTTTAAAAAAAGAAAAAAAAAATCTGCGAAGTTAAAAGGAATTCTTGGGTTGGGTTTGTTTCATTGATGTAACTTTCCCAGTGTCTAAGATGTGTTCATTTCAATATGTATTTATGCTACTACAAAAGCACTTGAAGCGCCTGTGAAATGGCTAATCGAACCAGCAACATCCTTGGATGCACCAAAATGCCTAATCCTGTACACACCAGAGGCTGCAGAGCTAGGAATCATCCATTCTATCGTCGCATAGCTCTGAGGGCTTAGTTTCGCAGGCCTCCACCATTTGAACCGCAGGCAAAAATCATCATCATCATAACCACCACCCCATGTCTCCTGCCCCTGCAGAAGTTCCACAAGTGCAAATGTGCCTTCTGTCATGAGATCATTCCTGGGACAAGCAGACCAGAAGGTGACCGACACCTTGTCCCCTTTCCCGAAGGTTGAATTAGCAGGAACATCATCTTTGACATCCCCGAAATCCACTCCGGGAGGTGTAGCATCCACAACAACAGGTGGTAACAAGCTTATCTGCTTGTCAAGCAGATCTGGTGGTTGCGGACCTGGTTCTACAGGTCGACCACTGACAAGAGCTGCTGCTAGTTTCTTGAATTCTTGGATGTAGGCATCATGTGTGTATGGGCCAAAAAGGGTGGAAGCTCCCTGTTGCCAGAAAAGGTTGAAAGACCACCGAATTAGATGTCTTTCGTATATTGTTACATATGCTTATCTGATCCGAATTAGAGAAGCCAAAAAACCAGATATCTATATGTGTGAGGAAATGTATTGAGTGGTATAGAACAGACCTCATATCTCTGAACCTGATATTCCTCAAAGGTGGTCACATACTGGGAATAAGTATTTGTCAACCCTGCAATCACAATGTGGACATTGCTGCCAAATTCCTTACTTGCGGCAGAAGTTAGTACTGTTTTCACAGCATCTCTAAGGCGCCTGCCAGCCATGGTAGTGAATTCTGCAGGGAAATGTATCATTGAGAAAAAGATGTTATGCCATAGAATATTAAATTAAACCCAGTATGTTATGCAAGTCCCTACCACCAGGCTCAGCTGGTGGCCAACAGGCCAAGGGCCATGGCCGGGGTTCAAAAACCCCCCACCAACCATTTTCGGCAAAAATTGCCAAATGTGGCTTGACGCAGTCCAGGTTTCGAGAAACATGCAAGTGACCCCTAACCATCTTATACTATCAGAGATACCCTCCCTTAATACTTATGAAGATATTTCCGAGTACTAAAAAAGAAAGTATGTTATGCAAGTTATGAATCACGTTATGAAATATGAACACAGAATGGTCGACCATTTTTGTAAAACGGTTTTTAGAGACCAAATATGATATGTAAGTATAGAAATCTATACAATCAAATCGCTTCTTTCCTGTCTTCAAAATTCAGACTTCACCAGGAGAGGTTGGAGCATTAAAAAACAGATGCATTCTTGAAAAGTGAAAAAGAAAAGGAGGGAAAAAAACACAGAAAGTTTGCGTTTACCTCCAGGTACGCTGAGAATGACAAATTGTCCAATCCGAAGAATTTGAAGTGGAAGAATCGAAGGCTGCATTAAATTGTTATAAACATGTTAGTAATCATCAAAGAATATGCATAAAAACTTTACATTGGAGCACTTGGAGAACATTAAGATCATTTAGTCCATAGGCTATTAAATATGGGGCAGTTTAAGCATGTGGAGGAAATAAAACTTCAACAAGTTTAGTTTCTCCAAATTAAATGCTTACCGCCCAGTCATATGGTTCCTTCATTTCACCAGTATCAAGCAATATTGGTTTAGGTTTCTGACAGTTGACCTGTTCCTGAGTTGGCGCTTTCAGCACATTCCTCACCAACTTCCAAAATGCATTTCCCTGAAAGTACATTGAAGAATGTTATATGCCCAAATCCAGGTGTTCTGCCATTTAAAATGAATCAAATGCACAGGACAAGCACTTACTTGGTTATCTCCTTGCTTGAAATCAAAAGCTCCAGGTCCGTCAGTTGTTCCTGCAGCAAAAGCAAATCCCATGGCAGCTGGGCATGTTTTCACTGTCTTGCTACCACCTCCTGCAACAGGAACTGAAACCTCAAGGCTCGAAAAGTCTACAAAGGTATGTCGGTAGCCAACCTTCCCTCGCAAGTTCTCACTTGCCTTGTTGAATAGTTCAACAGCCTTGTTGAATTGCCTTTCTCCAATAATGCGTGTACTTTCAAACTCATCAGGATAGCTGCCAAGAGAGAACAAATTCAGTTTCCAATACAATGAAGCTTCAACAAACACTTCTGATGGCAAAAGAAAGAAAAGGAAGATGCAAGGAGGAGAAAGTAATAGTAGTTACCCTGGACCCCGGCCATAGCACAACTCATTTTTCCCATTGCAGGTACTGTGGTTGAAATCACAAGGCCGTCCGGTATCCATGCAAAATGAACCTAGAGTGTTTGGGCTAACATCACCACAATTTGACTGACAGAACGCAGATACAAATTGAGGCCTGTCCGCTTGTTTCACAGAACTTCTAACACGCGTTGAAGCACTCAACAGTCCAGTTGCCACAGATCCATGAGATGATCCAAACATGGCAGCAAGTTCCACCAACTCACTACCTGATGCATAAAGTACCCACCAATGGTGCATGTTTTTTTTTTATGCAAAATGCATGTTTCAAACAAACCATATAATCAGATTGGTTATGTTGCTTTCCTTTTCCACTTAGCGGACACAAATGCAATATGATCAGGCTAACAAAAACATGTTCTCAACACATGATGCACCATGCAGACCAAAACTTGCAAGATAGTACTTACCGCTATCAGTTTCGGACTTGCTTATATGCAGACTATCTGAATTCTTCATATAACCAATCTGCTGAAACCAATCCTCCATAAATCTTGCTGCAGCACCTTTGTTGTCACCACTAATCAACTCATTGGTACGACTCATAGAAGTTCCATGGGTAGCAAACCAGTTAAAGCTCCCTATTGGACCCCACTCATCATCAACAAACTTTAAGAGTGTCATTTCTTTATCGACATTGTACTTGTATTTACTCCGCTCAGCTGCTGGATTGTTGAGATAAGCACTGGGACTACGGTTTACACCAGCATCCAAGAGCTCCCCTATTTCACCATAGTTTAGGCCAAAGATTAGTCACTGTGAAGATTGTCATAATTCCTCACTCTCAAAGAGGATGTGACATAATGTACCATTCACGTTAATTGTTTTATAATCTTTTTATCCCAAAAACACATGCCTAAGGCCAATAAATCATTTCTTGTTCAGAAAAGCCATATTACATCAACAAATGATCAAACGGTTGGTCCGTCTCTAAAGAATTTAAACATGAGAAACATTATTAAAATAAAAAAAGGTTAGTAAAATCACATGTCTACTCTAATGTGAATGGACAGTAAATGAACCCTCACCTTTGTTTACTTGGATTGAACCAGGGCGAAGATTTTCATGAGCTTGGACGATGCTTTTCTCAATACCATCAACAAGGGCATCGAAAGACTGTCGAACAAAACCAAGAGATGTTACAATATATACCACATATTGGAGATAGCCTCCGGGACCAGCATGAGTGTGAATACCACTGATGGCTACATTCTTCTCTGTGTAGAGATCACCAAACCTGAAGAAAGAATCATTTTGTGTCAGAAGCAACACAATCCATCTTCAAACTGATGTGCTTCAACCATTCAAAAGTGATGAGATATTATTGCAAAATCTCATAAAGTATCAGGTCCTTTCTTTATGTACCTTGCTTTTAATCTCTCCAGTACTTTAATTGTGACAAGCTGTGAGCCCATGCAAGCATCAAGATTCACGAATACAACGCGGTCACCCTGTGGCTCGGCTACAATAAATGTACGAGCTCGCAACCTGAAATGAATCCCAGATGCAGTTTGATTCGAATTCGCATATCCCATCAAATTGACATCGGCAGCAGGCCCAGTTATGTCATAGCTTCCCAGGCCAATGAGGTAAGGGGAAGCTGATAAAGCACCTCGAGTATGGAGCAAGATCAAGAACAAAATGGAGAAAAGCATGGTCATGGATGACCCCTTTACACGGCCAGTACACAGAATGGACATGTTCAAGCATTTACTCTTGAAGGTTGGGCATCTGCACGTTGATGTTTAGCATCCTGTACCAGCAAACATTAACCAAGTGAGCGTTTAGCTGTCTCGGACCCACATGAACACAATAAAATTCAGATCCCTTGGAGTAGTTCTCAGTCATCCATTAAACTAACTTCACGAGTGGCCAATGTGTGATAATGTACTTTAACTGTTCCTCACAAATTCTCTGCCACTGACGGCTCATTTGTAGACCCTCAACACCACAAAATTAATGAAGGATTTCTCAGGGAAAGACATAAAAAAATAATCCAAATTGAGCAAAAGGCAACAACAAATTTTCGATACATGACAATATTCATTTAGCACTAGAAAACAGAAACTACACGCTATAAAAAATAGCTAACGTTTAAACAAAGAAAATGTAAGCTATCAAACCAGGTTAACAAACACACAGAGCTTCAACCACAAAATGCGACGGAGTACGGGGTCGGAGATCTCCCAGGTACGGGCCGGGTACGGCGAGCCAAGTTGGTATGGGAGGGGGTGGGGGAACAGGAGAGATGGAGAGATAGAGGATACCTTTGGCCGTCGTCTACCTGGTTCGACGGACCCAGGCGCCAGAAATCCTCGGATGGACCCTTAGTTCGTCGAGCCCAGAGCAGAAAAAGCTGAGGTTTCTGAAGAGTAAAGTTGCAGAGAAAATGTGAACCGGATAGAGTGAAAAGCGTATAGAAATGGGTCAATATAAAGGGAAAAAATTTCGGAGGGAGACAAAATAGGAGCAATGAGCCTGTGAAATGTGTCTCCTCTGCTCTGGTGCGACCGAAGACTGGGAAAAAAGAAGCAAAAACATGTTACGGTCGTGTTCAGACTCTTCAGAGTTCACATCAATGGAGGCTTGTCGTTAAAGGAGATGGCGCTGGCACCTGCGGCTCTGTAACGGGGCTGGCAATCATTAATATCAACGTTTGACAAGGACTTGCGGTGTTTTTAACTTCACGTGTAAATATCGTGCTTGCGCGCGCACGCTACCCAGCCGGTTAAAAGCAGTTTTTGCTCCTTCTCCCCCAGTCCACCATTTTAACCTCTCATTTCACAAAGTAAGAAAATTGGAGAATGGGAAAAATTGCCACCAATATTCTCTCCAATGAGCAATTTTACCACCAATAATAAATTGCCACTAACATTATTTATTGGAAACAATTTTGTCATTGAAGTCGCAGAATACAGCAAAATAGTCACCGAATGTTTAACATCGGTCCAAAATGAGAATATTATATCACACAACTATTAAACTAATTTTTTTAAAAAATTTTCCATACCCATTGCTATCCCAATTTTTCATAACACCCAAAGAGCCAAAATTTTATGTTTGACATTGTACTTCACTTTGTTGAGTCTTCTGTTTTTTTTTTTCACTTTCATTATCATCAATCAGGCAACCCTTTATCGTCATCGCCATGAACCCTTCACTATTTCATTTAAAGAAAACTTGGAATTGAAACTTACATTTTCTCAATTTTTTTTCACTTGTCACATGAACAATTCTAAGTCCAAGTGACAAAACTTGCTCCCAGCAGATAATATTAATTGCAAATTTGCATAAAAAAATAATAGACATTAATAGTAAGATTGCTTCCTTGAACAAATATTAGTGACTATTTTATCCTTTTTCCTTAAGAAAATTTATGTTACTGTCAATGACAACTAGATAGTGGCAAGAAATGGGGTTCTAAATGCTCCTTGCAAAAGCTCTTCACAAATGGGTTATAAGTTTCTATGTTGCGTTTAATATATATTAAAGCACACAATCCAAAGAAAATATGCATAGATATCACAAAAATCTGATTAAGCCGGACAACTATCATTTATATCCCCGGACTTCATTTGTTTCTTTTAAAAAAACACACACACACACTTAAAAAAATAATAATATGTTGTAGGTTCCTACAAAGTCATTAATTCATCATTAATTGATGAGAGACAATTCTAATGGGCCTTCAAAGGCCCCACCCACCTAACAATTCTACCATATGTATTTCTATTTTTATATAGTTATTATTTAGCTTTCTGATCAATTGGTTGAAATCGAACCGAATGTTTTTATTTTTTTTCTTATTCTCGGTTTATTATTATTATTATTATTATTAACCCAATTAAGAACCGAAATCAAATCAAATTGAAATATTCAGTTCAGTTTAAAACTGAAATAAAATTACATGCAAATCTAGTGATGAACCTGCAAGACAGGGAAAAATGGGTGGCTTAAAAAACTATATAACAAGAAATGGAGGACGGTTAAGTGGTTTGTGCTTCAGCGCCTGGAACGCTAGCGTTCAGCGATTTCTTCAACTTCTCGATTTTGATCTTCTCAGTAAGGTTGTTGTTATGAAGGGTCATATTTGGGGGAATTTTTTCGCCTAGTTCTGTATTAGCTTCGAAAATGTTTCGCCGTCCTTTGGTTACTCAAGTTTTGGATGTAAGCTTAACGGTTCAAAGTCTCAGCAAAGTCTTGATCTGGGTTTTGATTGGGTCAGATTTTAATTTAGGTTTGGTAGGAATTCAAGAACAAATTAAAACGACGAGTCTTTGGGTTGTATGTGGTACAAAGAGGTGGGGACGAGACTGAGCTAGAAATAGCTAGTTTGGGACTAGTGAGCCTGAGATAGTGGCCGAGGGCAGAGGTGACTGGACTTCGAAAGCAAGTTTCTTGTCTGGTGATGACCAAACCCCAATATAAACCATCATTCTTCTATTCACCTTCCTCTCGCCCTCAATTCTTTTAAACCTATCAACTGACCCACCAAAACCTCAAATATGACATTAAAAAGCTTTAGTTTTTTTAGTTACTGAAATAACCAACACTTCTAATTGAAAAACAATATTCTTCCTATTAGCTTGCAACCGAAAAAAAAAATTAAATTAACCAAACTGAATTCCTAAACTATTTCAATTTTTTAATTTTTTAGTTTTAACCGAATACTGATCACTCATATTTAGCAAAACTTTGTGCTACTCTCATATTTTTTATCTAAAATATTTATACTATTCTCATATTTGATAAGTCATTTTAACATATTGCCTTTAAAAGACTAAAACTATCATGTTGATATTCATTTTTTCTGTCATTCTTAATTAACATGAAAAAAGTAGAAAGGGTAAGAGTGAAAAAATAAAATAAAATTTTCCCTTCACACGTCAAACCAAAATATTTCAGATGAATGGAGTACTTATTAAAACATTACAGTTTAGAAAAGCGGGAAAGTACTTTTAAAATAATTTTTATCAAAAGTACATGTTATTTTTAATAAATTATCTTTTTTAGGCTGGGTATATTAAACTTTAAAAATATTAATTTGTGTGTGAAAAGGTATTAATCAATTATTTATTACACATATAATAGTATTAACTTGGGAATGACTTTAATTTAAATAAAAAATAATAATAATAATGTACTCTAAAACGTGTCTGCTTTTTGCTGGCCAAATACCAAAGAAAGCAAAATCCGCCATTGTGGAATTTAGTTGGTGAAGATAGGGATGATGAGCCCCATAAAAAAAGTAGCAGGACTTGAATCGATATAATAATTAAATAAATAATTCAAAAATAACAACAAAACCACCAATGTTTGTGTCTCGAGGCAAATAAACCACTATTGTTTTTTCAGCACAAATATACAACTTATATTTTTAAATTAGCCAAATTGGCCACTTTCGTTTTTTTTTTAAGTTCAATGATGAATTTAGCGTTAAACCATTGCTTCCACTGTGTGGCATCACTCCCAGAAAATATTTTTTTAGTCCTACATGCTAATTTCTCACGTTTTAACAAAGTGACCATTTGGTCAGTTGGAAGTATGAGCGGTACATATCCTTAATATATAAAAAGTACGAAAGTACATAAATATTGAACAACCTTTTTATCTTTATATTATAAGTTATTTTATTTTTTTAATAAACTATAATTTTGCTCTTGTCTATTTAATTGGAGAACACTAAAATAGACTCTTAAAAGTTGCCACTAAATTTTATTTTTTGCTACAAAATTGTTTGTACTTGATTGTAACCTTTAATTGCAATATATATATATATATATATATATATATTCCACAAAGCAATATCGTAACTGCAATATATACTTTTTTTTTCTTTTGCCCGGATGGAAGGATTACCTAATTAATTTTAATTAGTCCATTTAATTTATGCTAGGCCAGGGATTATTGATGAATATTCATAAACATATAGCTATTAAGGGTTTAAATCATCATTACACACTTTAAGTATGATTAATTTTTATAATATAAGCAGTTATTTATATAAGTTCCACCGGATTACTATTTCACATATATTTACTAGCCACACGTATTTATTTACTGTTCATACATGAGGGTTACTGTTCACCACGTTTCACTATTCATATATATGCTGTTGTTCATATATGGGTTATTGTTCATCCGTATAAAGTTGGAAAGTATTCACTTACAAAATATGTTTAATAACTACTTTTATGTAAAGGGATAAAATCACAATATCTCTTAACTAAAATGCCAAATCAAGCCATTATTGGATCAATGATAGAGACCTCAATCGTCTACAATTTTCAATTTGTGGTTCAGCTCAATCAAGAGATAAAGGAGGTCAAATTTGAATCATAAACAAAATTAATTTCCAACATTCACATGCCTAACTATTGCAACTACTTATGCATGCAAAAAAAAAAAAGTTATGGATAGTATACATAATAAAATTCGTCTCAAGAGAACATTGCTCTTTACTTACCGATCCTAAACTAATGATTCTATCTAATGGTTTTAATATCAGCATGAGAAAAACTATCTAAAATTATGTCAATTATTCATGGAGTAAGCAAATGCCAACGGTGTCTAGAATGAACTATATATTGTGTATATACTAATTTTTAATAAATCCTTTCTGAAAAAATATTGTTGACACATAATTTCGTCCGGCCTTTTTATAAAATTTTAAAAAAAAAACTAATTAAAAAATTATTATTATTATTATTATTATTGCTAAAAAATTTTAATTATGTTAATTAGTTTAAAATATATTTTTATTTTGAGAAGATTTGATTTAAAATAATATATGTGTGAATATGTATGTGTTTGAAATAAAAATAAAATTTCAGAAAAAAAATGACAAAAATTTGAAAGTTTGAGGTAAAAATGACAAAATTGAGAAGTTTCGGACAAAATTGACAAATTCTGAAAGTTCCAGGAGCATTTGGTAGTTTATCACATAAAATTTTGAGCCTGCCGACGTTTCTGGCCCAAATTGACAGAAAACGACAAAATTGTCAAAATCAGAAGCTTCAGGAACTTATCCAGAGGCTGAGAGACGTAAAGGACTAAAATTGTCATTTTACCAATTTAAGAGATAAGTTTGAAATTTTTTATTAATTTATCCATTAACAGTTCAGCTAAACTTCCTCTATAAATAGCCCCCCAAATTTTGTGATGAACACAGAAAAAAATAGAGGAAAAGCTTAGAGCTCCGTTTTAAAAAAAGAAAAAATTACAGATAAAAGTCCCTGGCTCTCCTCCCTTTTCCCAGAAAAGCCTAAAACTTCAATCTGTTTACATAAACACCATCTTCTTTCTCTTGCTGCCAATTTTTTTCCCCATCCCCGGTCGCCGTTTCCAGTTTTTTTTTTTTTTTTTTTTTTTTTTTTTTTTTGCGTTTTTCGTCCCAGGAAATTCAAAAATTTTAACTTTCAAGTAAAACTCATCTTTAGTCCTTTATCTTTTCAATTTCTTTCTCTTTGGTTACTAACCTTTTATTTTGTTCTTGCAGAAAGAAAATAACTAATTACTAACTCTTTTAATCTTTATTTGTTTATTTATTATTTATTGTTGTTATTATTGCTAACTTTTTATTCTTGTTATTATTGTTACTAACCTTACTAACCTTTTATTATTGTTATAATTGTTACTAACTTACTAACTTACTAACCTTTTATTTTTATTATTGTTATTAACAACTAACTTTACTAACTTTGCTAATTTTTATTATTGTTGCTATTATTATTGTGTTATTAAAGTGGATGGCCAAAAAAACCCCACTTTATTATTATTAATTGTCTATTTTTTTTTTGTGATTAAATTTATTTCACTTTCAATTTTTATAAAAATAATAATAATAATAAAAAGAAAGAAGAATTTTATGTATAATTATTAAGGCTAATAAAAATCATTTTTAAAAAAAGCTAATTATCTTTTATTATTTTGGAATACATGTTTTTTATTATTTAACTTTTTATTCCTTTTATTAAAATTAAATAAACATAAGTAAATAATCACAAAATAAAAATAAAAAAATACAAATCATTTCTTTTTAAAAATATCTTTACAAGTAGCAATAATTAAAATTTAATAAAAACAATAATAAAAATCCAATAAAATTATAATTAAAATTAATAATTAATTAAATAATTAAAATTTAATAAAAATTAAAACTCCATGACCAAATGATCCGCCAAGATCTATGGCTTGGAAATATTTTTTAAATAAAGTATATAAATAATTTTTTTATTAAAAATAAAAACTTTGGACTAATATATTAATTATTTATTAAAATAATAAAATATAGCTTTTTAGTTTTCTTTATTAATAAAAAGAACAAAAAAGGTAAAATTTTTGGGCTAATATTTTATTCAGTAATATTTTGCTTATTTCTTTTAAAATAATAAAAAGATATCACTTTTTGTTTCCTTTATAAAAATCTTAGCAAATGATTTCAAAAATAGAATAAATTCAAAAGGATTAAATTATCTCTTAAATATCTTAGACTTATTAATTAAAATTATTTATCAAACAAAAAGAACATAAAAATGAAATATAAATATCAAAACTTTCCTTTATTTTTTTAAAATATACATATAAATTTTATTTTTTAAGATCCTTGTTAAATAATCACTTCTTTTTAGTTAATCTTTTATAAAAATAAAATATATAAATATCAAAATTCTTCTTTCATGTTTAAAATATATATAAAAATATTTGATTTCTTAATCTTTTTTTTGGTTAATTTATCAAATAAACTATTAAGACTTTTCTTTTATTTCTAAAATATACATATTTTTTTTGGTTTTCTTTATTAAAGATCTTGATTAAATAAAAAGAACAAATATAAATCTTTCTTGATTAATTTATTTTTAATAAACATAAAATAAATCTCAAGATTAATTAATTGACTTTCTTATAAAACAATTAATTACTTTTTAATTCCTTTATAAATTGAGTAATTATTTAAATAATAAATATCCTTCATTAAACAAGGAAAGAGAAAAGAAAGGAAAGATAAAATCAAAAGGAAAAGAAAAAATAAGAAAGATAAGAAAAATAAGAAAAAGAAAAGAAAGATAAAATAAAAAGAATAAAAAGAAAGAAGGAAAAGAATAATAAAATATAAAAAGAAATAAGAAAGATCTTTTAAAAATCATTAACAAAAACCTAAAATTTTAAAAGACTTACAAAAATAGTAATTAAAATAACAATTACTTCCATTAAAATAAAAAATCCATATTTACAATATGGATTAAATTGTTTAAATTTCACCAAATTCCGTGTCCAAATGACTCGGCAGAGTCCATGGTTCGGAATAAAAATCTTCCGTGTCCAAATGACTCGGCAGAGTCCATGGTTCGGAAGTATAAAATTCTATACAAATTAATTACCAAAAATCCATATCCGATTAATTCAGTTAAAAATTCTAGATTGAAAATTAACTGAAATTTATTTAAAAGCAAAGCGAAACAAAATTAAAATCAACTAAGGTGCCAATTTTTTGGCGTTTTAACAAAGTTGTTTTAACGTAACCGTACTCCCGAACCCCCGAACTCTCGCAGACCAATATTTAAGGTGACCAATCGACCTAGGTAAACAGATTGGTGGCGACTCCCGAAAACCACACGTTGCCACAAATATTTAAATTTATATATATGCTACCCTCAATCATGCAAACATATCTTATCTTATCTTATATTATAAAAAACTATGGAGGTACACAAATATTAAATGACCTTTTTACCCTTCATTATAAGATATTTTTCTATTTTAATGAGACCAAAATTTATCATTATATATTCAATAAGAGTTTTACGACCATTAGAACATCCTAGACACAGGGGGAAGAAGTCACATGTGTGTACTTAAGTTTTGTTTTGAGATAATAAAATTTGTGCTTTGAATGGAAAAAAATATAAAGAAAAAAGAACCTGTAATTTTTTTTTCTCTTTTATGGCAAATATCAATTAGTTGCCACTAAAGTTTAAGTTTTGCAAAAAACTAACCTTTATGTTACTATAAAAAATGCTCTCAAAGACAATATTTTATCAATTTCTTTACTTTTTAATACATTAAATCAAATATTTTTATTATATCTTAAAAGTGCAACTTAATATAATAAATAAAAATATTGAAGATACATAAATTGACATGACTGTTTTACTAGCCCCAATTTGGATACATGAGATCGACAGTTAATTTATTTGTGGCCTCTCAGTATGAAAAGGTTTTTGGGTGTGAAAGTATATTTTTTTTAAAATAGAATAACACAAAATTTTTATATAAAATTTATCAAATATATAAGTGATTAAATAACATTAATTATTATTATTATTCCTAGGCAAAGTATTTAGAGATTCGAACCTAAGTTGTACTCAGGCCAGCATCCCTCAAGGCTACTTGAGTTCGCTAGCTGGGGCTAAATTTATTATTCAATTAGTGTTTTATCAATATTAGCATTCTATAAGAAAAAATAACAAATTTAAAAAGTATACATTTTATTTCATCTTAAACTTTTGAATACTTTCTATATTCATTCTAAATTTATTAAAAATATTTTGATTTGATCCTGGTCCCCACTAGAAGTAATTCTATAACCAAACAAAAAGCTATTGCATGAGTGCAATAGTGCATGCATGGTGCACAACTAATATTTCATTTATGAGAAAAATTAGATAACGTAATTTTTTTCTTAATTGTAAAAAATTACCCAGTTTAACATTTCTTAGAAATGAATTACCAAATAATTTAAATAATTTGAAAAAAAAAACAGATATTACACAATTACTTAGAGTTAATAAATTTCATCAAATCAATGACTAATATAAAATATTTAAAAAGTTTAGAAACAAATATTTAATATATTAATAATAATAACTAAGTATTAATTAAAGGAGGTTAGCTACTGTTTACAACTTTTATCCTATTCTTTATGTCATCAAATTTTCCTTTTCAACTTAGATAGGACATAGTACACTATATATTATTTCAACTAAAAACTAAGGATATATTTAACTGTAGTTTGTGATTTCTACATCTATTATGTGCTTCTTTTTATTTATTCATGCCTATTGTGTTTTTGTTTGATAAATTTATGGGAAATTTTTAAATTTTGTAACAATAATATTTAATATTTTTATTTAATTAATCAAAATTTTAATATATTTTAATATTTTAAATGTAAAATGAAATTTGTATCAATTACATTTACTCTATTTACTTTCAAAGAATGTGTCAAATGACTAGTTAATAGAAAAAACAATAGTAGCAGATTTGGGTCAAAACACAAACAATAGTTGCTTTTTTGCGATTTTTGCCTAAAATAAACTCAACCACCCCAACTTTCCCAACCAACCCACCTTTTCCAACTTCGAGCACAGAGAGACACGTCCTCAACACAAAGGTCGTTCCCATTTGTGGCACGATACTTGCGCAATAATTCATAAAATAGATCCTATTTGGTTCAGCCACACGGTACATGATTTGATTTAATATTCTGGTCAATCTTCACAGGCTCAAAATCAGCAAAATCAAAGTCGTCGAACACCTAACTCTTTTTCTTCTTTTCAAGTGTGCCATTATAAGGATTGCATTCTAGAAAAAGGACCTGAAAATATTGGACTAAACAATTGTAGAGACCTTATTCTTTTACGACAAAAGGGAAGGTAACAGCCTTTTTGCCCCTTGGGTCACAAGTAACAATAGGGTGACAAGCTTGTTCCTTTCCAACTACTGTTTTTCTTGCTTTTGGTCCTTGTGCATAAAGTTCAGCAGAGAAGCCAAGGCTGAGGATGTGAAAAGAGACTCCCTCAGCAAGCAAAGAGCCTGCAGCAGAAAACAAAATTTTGCAACTAAATCATTCTCCTTTTCTATTATAGAAAGAAATAGATGGTTCTTATTATTGTAATGATGAGTCACTTACTTCTTGCTCCCCAATGCTAACCTCCATCTTCTCAATGTCATCCAATGGGCCATTAATTTCCTTTAGCAAAGAAAGAGGAGAAAACCAATCCAAAGGTTTCACAGACAGATCATCCCACACCAAAAAACTCAATGTTCTTCTAACATAGCCGACACTGTTTGATGAAGCTGCATTTGGTGATTTTGGGTCCACTAGTTGCAAAGATTGCTTCTTTTCGCCAGTTATGGGACTCAAAAGAGAGCTATTTGCTTCTACATAGAAAATGGTCTCATTTTCGTCACGCATTTGGCGACAAAATGCTGGAGGCAGCCGGGGGAGGATGTTGGGAAGCAGAGGGTGACAACTGTAGAGTGGAGGAAGAACACCTCTCACCTGCAAACTCTTTGTGTTCATAATAACTGGCAGCAAGTTTGTGACACATCCTGGAAACTGAGAACTGTTTGCTTCTGTGATTTCTAGCGCACTGAACAGAGGAATTGTCAGGAAAGTGAACAGAAGGTCTACAAATTCTGCACTTGCCTCCACAAAGAAAATCTCGCTTGTGGATTTTCTCCTCATTACCTTAACGTTCAAGTTCATGTTTCCAAATGCAATTCCTGTTTCCTTCTTTTTAGGCATGGAGGAGTAAGGTGGTTTATGCATTACCGTGCTTCTCATAGGTTCTTGCTTCCTCAAAAAGGTTTCACTTAATGCATACTTGGATGTCAAGGAATTCTTCAACAGATTTAACACCTGAAATTACCTGGAACAATTAGGAAGAAAAACTAACTATATCTATTCCCATACGAAGTTTAAACAAGATAAAAACTAGATTACCTCTTGATATCCAACTCCAACAATTCTTTCATCGAGTTGGTTGATATCCTTGATTCCGAACAAATGAATCAAACCCAAAAGAGTTGCTGCAGATTTATGAATTAAAGTTAAGTCATCACCAATGAAAAGCACTCCTCGCCTTCCCGCATCACCCAAATCTTCTTCGCTGCTCCCTCTTGCTGCAGTTTTTACCATTTTTGCTACCGTAATCTCTTTGTTCATCAACTTACCGCAGGTGCATTTTGTAGTCTCATAATAACTTACGAAACGATGATTTCTTGAGCCACAAGTAACATCGGAGCATATGAAGTGCTTCAGTTTTTCGCCACAATCTAGGTTCACCATCAACTTCGAGCACTCCTCTTCCCTAACGTTTCTTGGGCAAAGCACCATCCGCTTACAGGCCTTAGTCCGGAAGTACTCCGTGGGAAGATTTTCAACACTAGCGTACAGGTTGTTCAAGCAGCCAACTGAGACCGCAGACATAGAGGCTTCCTGATTTCTGACTAGTTTAACTATGGTGCCCAGTGGAAGGGTCAGAAAACTGTATAGAATGTCCACAAAACACTGGTCTGCTTCAGCCACAATCACCCTTTTCTGTTTTCTGTGTATCAGAAGCTTCACATGAGCTCTGGGTTCTTCTTTTTCTGACATATCTGAGATCGATTGCTGCGAAAGTGACATGCTTCTGCTCTGAAAACTAGATGAGCAGGAATTTATAGTGCAACTGCCAATCCAAAACGCAGAAACTGGAGGGTCAGTAAACTGGTTTTGTTCTCGAAGAGGCGTTGTCTTTAATGCAGGAATCTTACTGGTCAGAAGTCGTAAACGGCGGTGAAATTTAGATTCTAGGGAACACTAAGTTTAGGGGCCAGTTGAAATGCACTGGAGACGAATTGAAGCCAAATGCATCGAACACAAGGGAACTCTTCATATAACATTCGACTGGTCCAAATTCATTTCTCACGAAAGAAAAAGAAATGAAAAAAGAAAGGGAAAAAAAATAAAGATGATATACTAAAAAGCGTATTCTTTATGGCCACGCATTTTACCAGCCAAATGATACGCTTTCTATTGTTCATGCATTGTTTCATAAGTAGTTTTCGTTGGTAGGGTTACTGGTTTCTTTATTCCAGTTTTGCATTTACAATTACTGTTTGAAAACGTGAAGTTCCAAAAATGAAAGTTCTTATTCCTAGTTTATCAGACTCGACCATATTTTTTAACGCTTTATTAAAATAAAAAACGCTATATGTGAACTTCACAAAGGCTTCTAGCTGTACATAAAAATTCATGCATATATAATACAAATTAAAAATCAAGAAAACCAAAACTAATATTGCCTTGGAACCTGTCAATCCCAATGGTGAAACTTCTGCACTGGGGTTCCTGGCGATATTGCTTCCAAATAACCCGCTGTTGAGTTTTCTCCAATGCACTACTAGACAGCAGCGGCCAAGCATGTTCTGTTCTTGGGGTTCTTCCAGATATTGCCTCCTCAGGTTCATCATTTATTTCCAGACCCATGAATATGTATCTTTATCCTCTCATTCCTTTCCCTTTAACTGGGAACTGTTTCTTGGGCTGCTTTTGCCACAAGGAAGTAATAAGCAGCCCCTACCCACCAGGGATGAACCAAAACTTGTTTGACTTCCTAGCCTAGACAGTGCTATATTCCTTGAAGAAGCTAAGATGGACCTTGTCTAAGTTTTTTAAGAATTGTGGCAAGAAATCCACTAGTCTCATTCTGCATCTTTTATATGAGAAACAGACTCGCAACTGTAGTGAAGCAGTGTGACAGCTTGAAGGATAAAAATTGTATTTTTTTCGCTAGCACAAGTTCTCCTTTTGCTTTTCCAAGACCTACATGAACGGCAACAAGGGATTCAGAGCTAAAGAGTGCGAGGATCTTAGAGGTTTGCAGCTAATTGTATTTCATTTATGGTACAGATTCTGTATCATCAACTCGAGCATTTTTCTATCTTTATGGATGCGACCATCACTTGAAGAAGTCACTCTATCACCATCCAGAACCTTTGCCATCTCTTATGCATCTCTAACATCTCACTTGCTTTTTCTAGAAATTTTCGGACAAAGGGCCCCAGTTTGCTCGTGAAAGCCATGTTCTTGAACATGAAAAAGCTTCAAATTTGCAACACCTGTCGATTCCAAACACAGCCGGACATAAAAACAAGTTGGTAAGACTAGTGCTGTTCTCTTTATGAACAGAGATTTAAGATGCGGAAATGGTTATAAGTTGGAAAACTTCTGTTGTCTAAGAACCAAACATGCTCAATGTGCAGTCTCCGGCATGCCATACAGGGAAAACGAATAAAAAGAACAACACAATCATGAGAATGATTTCTTGTATGACAATCATAGAACTGGTTGTGTAAAACCAATTGGCGCAAACCCTTGTTTCAATTCAGCTTAAACGTTATAAATAATTGTTTGAAATAGAGCACGAACTCAGTACATTTTGGACAATACTATTTTTTCAAGACATCTAACAAATGAAGCGAAGCGAGTTAAGAGGTGTATATGTGACCCTTCCGATTAACGTCATCAAAATCGTGATCCGTATTGTTGAATCACATGATTCTGTGATTCAGACAGCAAACAAAGACTTAACTTGCATCAGAATTACACAAAGGGGCAGAATCTTGATTTTAACAACAAAAATTTAGGCTTTCACACAACTGAAATTTGCAACCAAAGCGTAAAAACAACTTATATAATTACAGCATTTCCTCCTAGCTAACAACCCTCAAACTTCTTCTCCTATACAATGTAAGTTACACTTAAGTTCCCACATAATAAAAAAAAAAAAATTATTTGTAGAATCTTATGATTTGATAGGATTCTACGATTTACAATTTTCAAAAGACCAAATACAATTTTAATTAGTTAGAATCCTGATTTTAACAACCTTGCTTCAAACACTCATCTTTTAGTGTCATGGTGGAATGAAGCAAGGTGCATGCGTTATACAGATCCAAGAACAAGCAAAACTTCTTCTAAGATAACACTACTAAAAAAAGTTGTTTTTCCAACTGCCTTATTTTCAACGGTGAAGCAGTTGAAAATTTCCAACTGCCAAAACCGTTGGAATGAAGGAAAAAAAATTTCTAACAGCTTAGCAATTGGAAATTTTACGATATTAAATTTAGATAATAGTATATAATAATTCCAACGGCTTTAGCCGTTGAAAATTGGGGAAACTAATGCCTTTTTTTGCAAATTTTATATATATAATAATTCCAACGGCTAAAGCCGTTGGAAAATGGGTAAGAACACAATATTTCCAACGGCTTGAACCGTTGGAAAATGGGTAAAGTAATGGATTTTTTAGCACAATTTTTATATATTAGAGTTCCAACGACTTTAGCCATTGGAAATTTTAAAAATTTATGCGAAATTTAGTTGAAAATGTTCCAACAGCTAAAACTGTTGGTATTTTTGCGTGGAGGGAAAAAAAATTTGTATCATTTCCAACGGCTTCAACTGTTGGAAGTCAATATTAGGATTCTTTGCATTTAATTGTTCTATTTCCAACGGCTATAACCGTTGGAAAAAAATATATACAATTTTTCGTTTGCAAAGTTTCCAACGGCTGAAGCCGTTGGAAAATTGAATGTAACATAAATTTAGCTTCCAACGGCTTGAACAGTTGGAAAATACATTAAAGTTTCCAACGGCTAAAGCCGTTGGGAAATTAAATGTAACATAAATTTAGCTTCCAACGGCTTGAACAGTTGGAAATGCATAAAATGATACGGTGCGTTTTGAATTTTTTTTCCAACGGCCAAGGCCATTGGAAAATTGTAATTTAAAATCACCCCCCCAGGCGCTCGTCTTCTTCCAGAGACAATTTTCGCGTCTCCCTCCTCGTCTCTCTCTCTGCGACTTCCTTCCTCGCACACGCACATACAGCACATTCGTTTCTTCGATTAAGGGGTTAATCAAGTTCGTTGAGCTTATATTGACGTGGATCTTGTATGGTTTTGCTTGATCTATAGTTAGTTTGGATTTATTTTGAATTTTTTCCATTGTTTTTTCGTGGATTTGCGTTGTGATTTCTTTGTTGATAATGTGTTTTGTTTTTGCTTCTTATAGCTGATTCGAAGCTATTTGGAGGGATTTGAAGGAAGTTTAGGGTCTGATTTGAGGTTAGTTCGTTACATACGTTTTTTTAAATTTTTTTCAATTCTTATAGTTAAAATTCGGATTAATTTCATGGTATTTTGCTTTGAAAAATGTAAATGTATGTGATTTGTAGTTGTTGATTGTTGGATGTGAAGTATTTGGGTTACCCATTATAATTTAACATTTATATCCATTTTTTGGCTTTTTTTTCTTAATTTTGGGATTAATTAAAAAATAGAAAATAATTAGTTTTAAGTTAATTTTTTAGGTAGTATATTTATGTGTCAAATTAGTTAGTATAATTAAAAATATTTAATTTTATGTTTTAAGTAAATTGCTTAGGTAGTATATTTATGTGTAAAATTAGTTAGTATATTTAAAAATAATAAATAATTAGTTTGAAGTAAATTGTTTAGGTTGTATATTTATGTGTGAAATTAGTTAGTATAATTAAAAATAGTTAGTAATTAGTTTTAACTAATTTGTTTAGGTAGTATTTTTATGTTTAAAATTAGTTAGTATATTTAAAAATAGGAAAAATTAGTTTTAAGTAAATTGCTGAGGTAGTATATTTATGTGTCAAATTAGTTAGTATATTTAAAAATAATAATTAATTAGTTTGTATGTAAATTATTTAGGTAGTATATTTTGGTGTGAAATTAGTTAGTATCTTTAAGAATAGAAAATAATTAGTTTTAATTAAGTTAATTGTTTACGTAGTATATTTGTTTGTGAAATTACTTAGTATATTTATAAATTAATAAGCTTACTGTTTTAATTACATAGTTTAGGTAGTATATTTATGTCTGAAAGTAGTTAGTATTTTTAAAAATACCAAATCTTTTGTTTGAAGTCAATTGTTTAGGTAATACATATTGTTAGTAAGTATAATGTTTAATTCGAAACATTCTTACAATGTTTTCATAATTGGAATTAATATAAACGTACAAAAAAGGCCGTGTATTTGGACTTGGATCAGAACAACATGTTGTGCCTGGACGACGACGACCAGCACTTACGCATGCAGCACATGTTGATGTCACATAGACTTCGGAGTTCACTGAACAAGTACAGCGAGTCGTAGCGGAGCAAACTGCACAACAAGCATCACATTATAAGCGGAAGCTAGAGCGTCTGAAGAGGAGACAACGGATTGAGCTCGAATACATATGTAAGTTAATTGGTATTCCACTGCCCGCGCCTCCTGTAGATGATGATTATGACTCAGGATCGGATTAAGAAAATATCAGGTATATCATGCTACTATGTGTGTTTATTAACAAACAAACATTTAGTTGGAGAATGAAACCATGTAATTTCTACTATAAATGCTTATGTGTGGATTTATAAGTACATTTATATCATGACGTAGTAATTTGAATTGTGTATGTTTTTATGTCGTTTAATATATATTGTTATGTAATTGTAGTACAAATTTTGACTACAATCGATATAATTATCTAGAATATAATAGGTTAAAGTTTAAAGCAAACAATCAATTCGAATAAACAGTGCAATCAATGAAAAAATAATTCGATACGGAAAGTAAATATAGCCAAATTTTCAACTGCTTTTTCCAACTGCCTGAGCCGTTAGAGCAGTTGGAACACAAAAAATAAAAAAAATAAAAAACTACAGCAGTTGGGAATTCTCCAACTGCTTATTTTCCAACGGCTGACAGTTGGAAATTCCAACTGCTAAAACCTAGGCCGTTGGAAGTTTTACTTCCAACGAATGGATTTTCCAATTGTGCCATTTCCAACTGCCAGCTGTTGGAAATTTTATTAGTAGTGTAATAAGCCCTTAAATCCAAGGTCGCATAATCCAACAACTTCTTCACTAGAAACCTGTAAACCCTGCAAATAAAATTGTGTTTTATTCCTCATAAGCATAATTACATGGTCACAAGTTATCGGAACATATACCACTAACACTCATCTGGTGTTTCAGTTATGGCCTAGGAAAAAATCTTGTGTTTCAGCTTTTGGAAGCACCCAAATTAAGTGGAGATTCTACCATTTTCGTTTTAAGCTCCCAACGTATTTACCGTTCTTCACACACATGATGAGCTCGCAACCAATCAATTCAGTAGTGCCACTTATTATACGTGAAGAAGCAGCTGCTGGCATGGTTTTGGCCCGTTTCCTCCGTGCTTCACAAGCAACGCTAGGGTCAACCGAAAAGCAAAAATTGTACTCCTTGGCCTCAAGATACAATGCCGAGGGGAGGGGTCAAGACTTGATTGACTTGCGGGCGAATTCGTCTGAAATTAACAATGCCAAGAACGCTTGCATAAACGGGAGATGGAACAAAGTCACGAAAAACACACGAAACCAAAAAAAAAGAAGCAAGTTTACCTTGGCAGTGGCGGAATGGAAGAAGCGAGCACAAAAATGGCGAGGAGAGCGGGGATGAACGGCTGGAGAGAGGGCAAGTGGCGAGGCCTGTAGAGAGGAAAGTAGAGTCGATCGAACGAGAAAGGGGACGACGTAGTAAGTTTGAGACGAGAGTGGTGAAAGATTTGTTGTGCTCATCAAAGCCAACTTATCTCCTACTGTGATAAACCCATAAGAACTATATTATATATGAATTGATGGATGATGGAGATCATGCCACGTGAGACTTAATTCATATTTGTAATTTTTTAAAAGGTGTTCACAATCTATGAATATATACATGGGTTGATTACTCATAAAAGATTGCACATATGACATTACTATATGAGATAGAGTGATTTGTCTCAATCACTGGAATATTGATTCCTAATGTGTATGTGGATATTTATGGAGATAAATATTTGTGGCAACGTCGGGTTTTCTGGAGTCGCCACCAATCGGTTTCACCTAGGTCGATTGGTCACCTTAAAATTGGTCTGCGAGAGTTCGGGGATCGGGAGTACGGTTACGTTAAAACAACTTTGTTAAAACGCCCAAAAATTGGCACCTTAGTTGATTTTAATTTTGTTTTGCTTTGCTTTTAAATAATTCTCAGTTAATTTTCAAAATTAGAAATTTTAACTGGATTAGTCGAAATGTGGATTTTTAAATTAATTAATTTGTATGAAATTTTATACTTCCGAACCATGGACTCTGCCGAGTCATTTGGACACGGAATTTGGTGAAATTTTAAATAATTTAATCCATATTGTAAACATGGATTTTTATCTTTGTATTTATTTAATTTATTTATTTTAAAAAAGTTTGATATTTTCCAAACCGTAGATCCTGCCGGATCATCCGGATATGGAAATTGATTTATCGCAATTATTTAATTCTTATTATTATGAAATTAATTTTTAAATGGTAATTCTTTTTGTTTATGAATGATTTTTAATACTAACTAAAAAATTTATCTTTATATTTTTACTTCTTTTTTTACTTTCTTTCTTTTTCTTCTTTTTTACTTATTTTTACTTTTTTTTTAATTTTCTTTTAATTTCTTTTCTTTTCTTTCTTTTTTATTCTTTTCTTTCTTTCTTTTCTTTTTCTTTTTCTTTCTTTTATCTTTCTTTTCTTTTTCTTATCTTTCCTTTCTTTTTTTTATCTTATCTTTCTTTTATTTTTCTTTCTTATCTTTCTTTTATTTTTCTTGTCTTTTCTTTCTTTCTTTTCTTTTTCTTATCTTTTCTTTTATTTTTTTTTATCTTTCTTTTCTTTCTTATCTTTCTTTTATTTTTCTTTCTTATCTTTCTTTTATTTTTCTTATCTTTCTTTTTTTTTTCTTGTTTACTTTTTTTGTTTTCTTGTTTAATGAAAGATATTTATTATTTTAAAGGATTACTCAATTTATAAAAGAATTAAAAAATAATAATAATTAATTTTTATTTAATAAGAAGTTAATTTAAAAGAATTAAAGAGTTTAAAAATAAAAATGTTGATCATGGTACGGGGCGTTGTTACTCAGCCAGACCCTCTTCACCAGGTGAAGCAGCTCAAAAGCGGGCACGAGACAGTTTCCAGCCAATATACCATGAACTAAAAATTTTTTTATTATTTTTTTATTATTTTTTTTATTATTTTTTTTATTATTTTTTTTTTGTAAAAGATTAACCAAAAGTAATTGTTTTATTAAGAGAATCAAAAATTTATATGTATATTTTAAACAAAAGAAGAAAAGTTTTGATATTTATTTAATTTATTTTGGAATAAAAGATTATTTAACCGAAAACTTATATGTATTTTAAAACAAAAGTCTTGATATTTTTATTTTTATATTCTTCTTTGTTTGATGAAAGATTTTTTTTTTTTTAATTTTAATTTATATTTCTGAAAATATATCTAATCAATAAGTCAAAAATATTTAAGAGAAAATTCAATTATTTTTGTTTTATTTTGTATTATTTTGAAATTATTTGATTAAGATTTTTATAAAAGAAACAAAAAGTTATATAATTTAATAAGTAAAATATTACTGAATAAAATATTAACCCAAAATTTTTACGCTTTTTATTCTTTTTATTAATAAAGAAAACTAAAAAAAATTATATATTAATAGATAATTAATATATTAGTCTAAAGTTTTTTTTTATTTTTTATAAAGAAAAAATTTATTTATATATTTTATTTAAAAATATTTCCGAGCCATGGATCCTGGCGGATCATTTGGTCATGGAGTTTTTTTTTTTATTTCATTAATTATTAATTTTAAAGATGTATTAAAAGAATGATTTTATGTTTATTTATTTATTTATTTTATTTTTGAATTATTTCATTATGTTTGTTTATTAAAAGGAATAAAAACTTTGTTTTAAAAATAAAAAAAAAGTAATTTTTATTAGCCTTTAGAAAATTATTCACGTAAAATTCCTTTTTTTATCTTTTAATCATAAAAAAATTCAATTAATAAAGTGGGGTTTTTTGGCCATCCACTTTAATAACACAATAATAATAAAAGTTAGCACAATTAATATAGTTAGATTAGTTGGATTAGTTAGTTAATAACAATAAAAAGGTTAGTAAAAGTTAGATTAAATTAATTAACAACAATAATAAAAATTAGCCAAGTTTAATTAAATTAATTGTTAACAACAATAATAAAAAGTTAGTCAAGTTAATTAAATTAATTAATTACAAAAAAAATAAAAGTTAGACAATTTAATTAATTTAATTAATTAACAACAATAATAAAAGTTAGCCAAGTTTAATTAAGTTAATTAATTAACAACAATAAATAAAAATTAGCCAAGTTTAATTAAGTTAATTAATTAACAACAATAAATAAAAATTAGCCAAGTTTAATTAAGTTAATTAATTAACAACAATAAATAAAAGTTAGCCAAGTTTAATTAAGTTAATTAATTACAACAAAAATAAAAGTTAGACAATTTAATTAATTATTAACAACAATAATAATAAAGGTTAGTAAAAATTAGCAAGTTAGTTGTTAGTTGCTAATAACAAAAAACAAAAAAAAGGGTTAGTAATAATAACAATAATAAACAAATAAACAAGTAAAAAAAAATAAATGAGTTAGTTAATTAATTTTCTGCAAAGACAAAATAAAAAGGTTAGTGACCTAATAGAAAGAAATTGAAAAGATGATGGGTGAAACAAGGGTTTACCCTTTTAGTTTTGAATTTTGAATCCCAGGAAACGATGACGGCGTGAGGCAGGGGGGTGGCGCTGGCGGCGAGGGGAAGGGCAGGGGGCGACGGGCGACCGTCGGCGAGGGCGGACGGCACGGTGACGGCGGCGGGGGCAGGGCGACGGCGACGGGCAAGGCGGCGCGGCGGAGGTGTCCGGCGAAGGAAAAAGGAGAGAAAGAAGAACGCGGGCGGCGCGGCGGCGGGAGTTAGGCACGACGGCGACGGCGTCGGGACGGCCGGACGACGGCGGCAGGACGGTTGGGCGGAGGCGTGGTGGCCGGCGGACGGCGGTGGTGGGCACGGCGAGAGAGAGAGACAGAGAGAGAGAGAGAAAGAGAGACGGAACAGAGAAAAAAAGTTTTGGCTTTCTGGGGAAGAAGGGAAGAGGGCTGGGTCTAAGGGATGTAATTTTATCTTTTTTTAAAACGGAGCTCTAAGTTTTTTTGCTATTTTTTTCTGTGTTCAGCACGAAATTTGGGGGGCTATTTATAGAGGAAGTTTAGCTGAACTGTTGATGGATAAATTAATAAAAAATTTCAAACTTATCTCTTAAATTGGTAAAATGACAGTTTTAGTCCTTTACGTCTCTCAGCCTCTGGATAAGTTCCTGAAGCTTCTGATTTTGACAATTTTGTCGTTTTCTGTCAACTTGAGACAAAAACGTCGGCAGGCTCAAAATTTTATGTGACAAACTGCCAAATGCTCCTGAAACTTTCAGAATTTGTCAATTTTGCCTGAAACTTCTTAATTTTGTCATTTTTACCTCAAACTTTTAAATTTTGTCATTTTTATGGAGTTTTTTCTTTTTTTTCTTTCAAACATACACATATACACAAATATATCAAATCTTCACAAAACAAAACAAAAATATATTTTAAACTAATTAAAAAAAAATTAGTAATAATAATAACAATAATAATAATAATACATTTTTTTATTTAATTTTTTTTATTTAATTTTTTTTAAAATTATTTTAATGGCCGGACGAAATTGGGTGTCAACAGCTGCCCCCCTTTGCATGCTTCATGGGACATGATGTATGCAAAGTTAGTTACCAAATTTCGTCCAGCTTAGCTAGGCATTGAAAACCTTCTCGCCGCCTAAACTCTGAGGTTTAAGGAAAGGTCCTTAGAACCTCTAACGATAGGAAAGGTTCTATCGTTGTAAGATGGACTGAATGATTGATTGTTTGTTTGAGGTTTAAGGAAAGGTCCTTAGAACCTCTAACGATAGGAAAGGTTCTATCGTTGTAAGATGGACTGAATGATTGATTGTTTGTTTGAGGTTTAAGGAAAGGTCCTTGGAACCTCTATCGATAGGAAAGGTTCTATCGTTGTAAGATGGATTGAATGATTGATTGTTTGTTTGAGGTTTAAGGAAAGGTCCTTAGAACCTCTAACGATAGGAAAGGTTCTATCGTTGTAAGATGGACTGAATGATTGATTGTTTGTTTGAGGTTTAAGGAAAGGTCCTTAGAACCTCTAACGATAGGAAAGGTTCTATCGTTGTAAGATGGACTGAATGATTGATTGTTTGTTTGAGGTTTAAGGAAAGGTCCTTAGAACCTCTAACGATAGGAAAGGTTCTATCGTTGTAAGATGGACTGAATGATTGATTGTTTGTTTGAGGTTTAAGGAAAGGTCCTTGGAACCTCTAACGATAGGAAAGGTTCTATCGTTGTAAGATGGACTGAATGATTGATTGTTTGTTTGAGGTTTAAGGAAAGGTCCTTGGAACCTCTAACGATAGGAAAGGTTCTATCGTTGTAAGATGGACTGAATGATTGATTGTTTGTTTGAGGTTTAAGGAAAGGTCCTTAGAACCTCTAACGATAGGAAAGGTTCTATCGTTGTAAGATGGACTGAATGATTGATTGTTTGTTTGAGGTTTAAGGAAAGGTCCTTGGAACCTCTAACGATAGGAAAGGTTCTATCGTTGTAAGATGGACTGAATGATTGATTGTTTGTTTGAGGTTTAAGGAAAGGTCCTTAGAACCTCTAACGATAGGAAAGGTTCTATCGTTGTAAGATGGACTGAATGATTGATTGTTTGTTTGAGGTTTAAGGAAAGGTCCTTGGAACCTCTAACGATAGGAAAGGTTCTATCGTTGTAAGATGGACTGAATGATTGATTGTTTGTTTGAGGTTTAAGGAAAGGTCCTTCGAACCTCTAACGATAGGAAAGGTTCTATCGTTGTAAGATGGACTGAATGATTGATTGTTTGTTTGAGGTTTAAGGAAAGGTCCTTAGAACCTCTAACGATAGGAAAGGTTCTATCGTTGTAAGATGGACTGAATGATTGATTGTTTGTTTGAGGTTTAAGGAAAGGTCCTTGGAACCTCTAACGATAGGAAAGGTTCTATCGTTGTAAGATGGACTGAATGATTGATTGTTTGTTTGAGGTTTAAGGAAAGGTCCTTAGAACCTCTAACGATAGGAAAGGTTCTATCGTTGTAAGATGGACTGAATGATTGATTGTTTGTTTGAGGTTTAAGGAAAGGTCCTTAGAACCTCTAACGATAGGAAAGGTTCTATCGTTGTAAGATGGACTGAATGATTGATTGTTTGTTTGAGGTTTAAGGAAAGGTCCTTGGAACCTCTAACGATAGGAAAGGTTCTATCGTTGTAAGATGGACTGAATGATTGATTGTTTGTTTGAGGTTTAAGGAAAGGTCCTTAGAACCTCTAACGATAGGAAAGGTTCTATCGTTGTAAGATGGACTGAATGATTGATTGTTTGTTTGAGGTTTAAGGAAAGGTCCTTAGAACCTCTAACGATAGGAAAGGTTCTATCGTTGTAAGATGGACTGAATGATTGATTGTTTGTTTGAGGTTTAAGGAAAGGTCCTTGGAACCTCTAACGATAGGAAAGGTTCTATCGTTGTAAGATGGACTGAATGATTGATTGTTTGTTTGAGGTTTAAAGAAAGGTCCTTAGAACCTCTAACGATAGGAAAGGTTCTATCGTTGTAAGATGGACTGAATGATTGATTGTTTGTTTGAGGTTTAAGGAAAGGTCCTTAGAACCTCTAACGATAGGAAAGGTTCTATCGTTGTAAGATGGACTGAATGATTGATTGTTTGTTTGAGGTTTAAGGAAAGGTCCTTAGAACCTCTAACGATAGGAAAGGTTCTATCGTTGTAAGATGGACTGAATGATTGATGTCGAGGCAAAGGTTCCATCCTTAAAACCTCGGATTGATTGATTGATGTCGAGGCAAAGGTTCCATCCTTAAAACCTCGAATTGATTGATTGATCTCGAGGCAAAGGTTCCATCCTTAAAACCCCGGATTGATTGATTTTGAGGCTAAAGAGCTTTCCTTAGGACCTCGAGCGAAATTTATATGAAAGCAATTGAAATTGGAATAATTTTCTTCGAAAGTGTGAATTTTCATAATAGGTGAGTGCAAAAATTTAAACTTCGATAAGATGAGTGAATCTTGATGATGACAATAACACTGACAAATTATGTAAAGGGAACGGATGTTTGGAATCAATATCCAAGGTTCATCTAATATTTTCTTCAGTAAATATAGATTCCCTTGTGAGATATGTCATCCAAATAAGGTTAAAGCTTAACTACCCCAAAATGTTATGCCTAGTAGATCTAATAGGATGCGTCTCAAGAGTAATAAAAATTACTCTTTACTCAGCCATTCCAACCTAAAGGCATTGTCCCATGGTTTTAATATCAGCATGGACGAAACTATCTTATAAGAAAAGAAATTCCTTGAAAAGAAAAACTGAAACGCGAAAGAAAATGCTGATAATAAAACTAAAGGACAAGAAAAACGGATCAGATCGCTTCTTTCTTCCACAATACTTCAACAGGGTGAGTAGAGGACCATTATGGGAGTGAACTGGTCGGGAAAGACTGTCGTGTCCAGTCTATCTGAATCATTGCTGGATCTGGTTCAGGAACAAAAGCTTGTATTTTATTTAGCAATTCTTCAGCAGTTGTTGCGGATATTATGATTCGCCGTGCCACTCTTGATATGAAATTCTTCTGCATAGCATAATCCATAAAAGCTATCAGACCTGTAAAAAAATTGTTAACATTTAAAAGCCCAATGGGTTTCTTATGCAAATTAAGTTGGGCCATGGAAGCAATTTGAAAGACTTCTCCCAACGTGCCAAAACCAGCTGGTAGAGCGATAAAAGCATCAGCATTTAAAAGCATTTGTAACACACGCTCTTGCAAATTTTTAACCACTAATTCTTCTCCAATCGTACCCCCAGAAACAAATTTCAAAGGTCCAGGGATGATGCCCAAAACTTGACTTCCTCCTAAAGATGCTGCTGATGCTACACCTCCCATTAATCCGACACTACCTCATCCATAAACTAAATGTATTTTTCGCTCAGCTAATACTCTACCCAAATGGTTGGCTGCCTTTAAATACTCTTCATCTTTTCCAGGAAAAGCCCCAGAAAATACACAAATACTTCGGGATTTACGAGTTGGGGTTTTTTCCATTCCTATCCTTATCCTTGTGAGAAAAGAGGATATATTTATAGAGATGAAGAGATAAGGCAATAATTTTATTTTCAAGAGTGGATACATTATTGCCAGCTATACACAGTAGTCACGAGTATGACTCTGGTCAGGTATGGGTACACTATCGTTAAAAGAGGAGGAAAATTTTCAAAATAGCTGCTAGCATGTACAGTAGTCACTACTGTAGCTTACGTCAGGAGTAGGTATGTGATTGTTGGAAGGGAAGGAAAATTTCAAAAGTGGCAGCTATATACAGTAGTCCGTGTCAGGAGTGGGTACATTATTGCCAAAGGGGAGGAAAATTTCAAAAGCGACAGCTAGCACGTACAGTAATCGTAACTATGGCTCATGTCAGGAGTGGATACATTATCGCTGAAAGGGGAGGAAAATTTCAAAAGCGACAGCTAGTACGTACAGTAATCGTGACTTTGGTTCACGTCAGGAGTGGATACATTATTACCAAAAGGGGAGGAAAATTTCAAAAGCGACAGCTAGTACGTACAGTAATCGTGACTTTGGTTCACGTCAGGAGTGGATACATTATTACCAAAAGGGGAGGAAAATTTCAAAAGCGACAGCTAGCACGTACAGTAATCGTGACTTTGATCCTCGTCTTCCACTGGCTTTGCGTCCAGTAATGGCTTCAATGCTTTCTATGAATCGGTGATTTGCATCTCATCTAGCTTTCTCACAAACTGGCAAACAGGGTCGTTTAGGGTCAGATTCCCAAGACTGTAACGATCTCGTTCTTTTTGAAAAATTATCCATAATCCAACAACCTCAAATTGCACTATTCCGCAAGAATGCGCTTCAAGAACCTCTCGAATATCTTCTAGAGATTCCTTACGCAAGCCATTCTTAATGAATCTTATTCTATCATTACGATTTCTGGTGATCACTCCTGGAGCACGACATTTATTGCCGCAAATCCACCATGCACAATTATGACAAACGCCTAGCCTCTTTGCTCTTCTTTTTTTGGCATAAGCGCTTTTACCAAAGCCGGGCATACGGGGAAAGAACGCTTCGGGAACTTCACCAGCTGAACGAACCTTAGCTTCAATTAGCCACCGCACATTATCAGGAATGCCTTTGTGCATAAATACTCTGAATCGTTCACATCTAGCTTGATAAATCTTTTTAAGAACATTTATTGGGAAGGAAGGAAAATACTTTCGTAGGGCGGAAAGAGAAGACTCCATTGATGAAGGAGGCAAAGAAAGAAATTAGTGATTGTAGGAAACGAACATAACTAACACATATTTATAGTGATGAAAGGGATAATGCGTTTATTACACTTACAGAAGCAAGTACATTATTGTCAAAAGAAAAGACAAATGACAGCTTATATGTACAGCAATCATGACTGTGGCTCTCATCTTCCACTGATTTATGTCTAGTAACGGCTTCAATGCCTTCTATAAGTCGGGGATTTGCTTCCCATCCAGTTTTCTCACAAACTGGCAAACAGGGTCATTAAAAGTTAGATTTCCAAGACTGTAACGATCCTGTTCTTTACGGAAAGTCCACCATAAATCCATAATTTCCCATTGCACTATTTCACAAGAATGTGTTTCAAAAGTTAATAGGATATCATCCAAAGATTCCTTACGCAGGCCATTCTTGATGAATTTTCTTTTATCTTCATGATTTCTAGAGATGTATCCTAAAAAGCGACATTTAGTATTACAATTCCATCGTCCACATTTATGACAGACACCTAGCCTCTTTGCTCTTCGCTTTTTGGCATAAGCGCTTTTACCAAAGCCGGGCATACGGGGAAAGAACGCTTCTGGAACTTCACCAGCTGAACGAACCTTAGCTTCAATTAGCCACCGCACATTGTCAGGAATGCCTTTGTGCATAAAGACTCTAATCCTTTCACATCTAGCTTGGTAAATCATTTTAAGAACATTTATTGGGATGGAAGGAAAGTATTTTCGCATGGCGGAAAGAGTAGAATCCATTGATAAAAGAAGAATTTGAGAGAAGAGATGAAGAAATCAGTTATTGTAGGAAACTGAGAGTCAGAGAGTATTGCATCCGCTACTTTACCGGAAAGAAGAACACGCATTTATAGCGATGAAAGGATAACGTGTTAATTACGCTTACAGGAACAAGTATATTAAAAGAAAAGACAAATGACAGCTTATATGTACAGGAATCATGACCGTGGCTCTCATCTTCCCCTGATTTATGTCCAGTAATGGCTTCAATGCCATCTATAAGTCGGGGATTTGCTTCCCATCCAGTTTTCTTACAAACTGACAAACAGGATCGTTTAAAGTCACATTCCCAAGACTGTAACGGTTTCGTTCTTTATGGTAAGTCCTCCATAAACTGATAATTTCACCTTGCACTTTTCCACAAGAATGCGTTTCAAGAGTCTCTCGGATATCTTCCAGAGATTCCTTACGCAGGCCATTCTTAATGAATTTTCTTTTATCTTCACGATTTATGGAGATGTATCCTAAAGAGCGACATTTAGTAATACAATTCCATCGCCCACATTTATAACACACGCCTAGTCTCTTTGCTCTTCGCCTTTTGGCATAACGGCTTTTACCTAAACCGGGCATGCGGGGCATAAATGCATCTGGAACTTCACCCGCCAGACGGACCTTAGCTTCAATTATCCACTGCACATTATCGGGAATGCCTTTGCGTGTAAAAACTCTGATTCTTTCACATCTAGCAAGGTAGATCTTTTTAAGGACTTTTATTGGAAAGGAAGGAAAGTATTTTCGCAGTGCAGAAAGAGTAGAATCCATTGATGAGAGAAGAATTTGAGAGAAGAGGGAAATGAATCAGTTATTGAAGGAAACTTAGATAACCGACTGGAAGAACATGCATTTATAGCGATGAAATGGATAACGTGTCGATTACACTTACGGGAGCAAATACATTATTAAAAGAAAAATGGAAAATTTTAAATATGATAAATTGTATGTACAGTGATTGTGACTGTGGCTCACATCTTCCACTGGTTTTACGTCCAGTAACGGGATTAATGGCTTCTATGAGTCGAGGATTTGCTTCCCATCCAGTTTTCTTACAAGCTGACAAATAGGGTCGTTTAATGTCAGATTCCCGGGACTGTATCGTTCTCGTTCTTCATGAAAAATGCTCCATAAATCGAGAAGTTCACGTTGCACGGATCCACAAGAATGCGTCTCAAGAGTCAATTGGAGATCATCCAATGAGTCCTTACTCAGGCCATTCTTAATGAATCGTATTTTATCTTCTCGATTATCAGAGATCATCCCTAAAGAACGACATTTAGTATTACAGGTCCAGCGTCCGCATTTATGACAGACGCCTAGTCTCCTCGCTCTTCGTTTTTTGGCATAAGAGCTTTTGCCTACACCAGGCATGTGAGACACAAATGCCTCTGGGATTTCACCTGCCAGACGAACCTTAGCTTCAATTAACCACCGCACATCTTCAGGGATTCCTTTATGCATCAGAGCTCTTAATCGTTCACAGCGAACTTGGTAGATCTTTTTTAGGATGTTCATTGGGAGAGAAGGAAAATATTTTCGCAAGGCAGAAAAAGTAGGATCCATTTTCTAGGAGAAAGTAAAAGAAAGGAGGGAGGAAATGATCAGTTATTATGGGCAACTGAGAGAACCGACTTGAGAGTCACGGAGTACCGTATCCGCCGCTTAACCGGAAAAGTGAATCCTACTTTATTTTGATGTGATAGATATTCCATCCAGCTGACGTCGATTCAGTCCTTGATTATTGAATCCATTGTCCGCTTTTGACGAATTTTCAACGACAATATTTCTTGATGTCTGCCTTATCTTTGACGATAGCTATCACTCATCTTGGATGCTGCTAAGCTGGCATCAATTCTGTTCTTTTAGGTGTAGCCTCAATTGCCAGGCTTTTGATGATATTGTATGCTTTATCCTTGGATTCCTGATGGGGCTGGGTCCAGCGTATTAGCTATGCGTCCAATTAGTAAGAGCTGATGTCATTAAGATCTCAGCTTATACTGCTGCAATCATGCTGCGGACATGCTTTTCATTTGATCCCTGTTATGTAAAAGCCATGCATGCATGATGTGAAATGCATGAATGCAAGGCATGTGTAACTGATGTTTTTTTTTTTTTTTTTTTTTTTTTTAAATCTAGCTCTTCATGTCTTTGCTTTACTTTACTGGATCTTCTTTGTGATTTCCTTCTCGGACTATTATTGAATCTCTTTATGCTTTCCAGCTGTTGTCCATTGTCTCAAAAGCCCAACTCTGTTCAAAAATCCTCTTTCCTTGCCTTATTTTTGAATTTTGACCTCAATTTTCTTTAATGCCCGCCTCATATTTTATGCTTCTCTGGATAATTGTCCCTGTTGAAATATTCGTGAGCATGATTCTTTCCTGCTGACATAGACATGTTAAGACTTCTGAAATGATCATTCAGGCTACCACCAAGGCTATCTCCCAAAGATTTGTTACTCCTTCTTCTTTGTTAGCCTATGTTCTGTGCTGCTCGCAAAGCAGGACCTCAATCTTACCTGTTTTAATTCACAAAGCTTATCAAAGTAATCTACGGTCTTTGTTTTTTTTTTCTAAGTTTTAATTATTACTATTCTTCCTTCAAAAGTCACAATTTATTGCACACTTAAGGCTAGTAGGAATGTGAGATTTGAAGGAAAAGAACTGGATAGAAGCGACTTTAGCATTTTGAACGTGAGAATCTAAGGTAAGTTAAAGAGAATTGGCTTTTATTTATGGGTAAAAGAATATGAAAATCTTAGGTACAGATAGATAATGAAAGTGTAAGGGAAGAAAGCTCTCTTTGACAACTTTGATCAAATAAACTTTGGTAACCCTGTATCCACTTCTCCCCTTCTGTTCGAAAATTTCTTCATTATGCAAAGTATTTCTTTACTGCATCCGAATTTACTGGCTTCGGTAATTCTCGTCCATCCATTTCTTCGAATCATGTTGCATGGGTAAAATTTTCTTGAGCACTATGTCACCTTCGTGAAATTGTCGTGGGCGAACCTTTTTGTTGTAAGCACGAATCATCCTTCTTTGATAAAGTTGCCCATGGCAGAGGGCTATCATTCTTCTTTCATCAATTAGATTTAATTGCTCGTATCTAGCTTTGACCCATTCTGCTTCTCCTAATTGAGTATCCATTAGTACCCTTAATGAAGGAATTTCAACTTCGATAGGCAATACAGCCTCCATACCGTATACCAGAGAAAAAGTTGTTGCTCCAGTAGAAGTACGGGTAGAAGTTCTATAAGCATGCAGTGCAAAAGGTAACATCTCATGCCAGTCCTTGTAAGTGACGATCATCTTTTCAACAATTCTCTTGATATTTTTATTGGCCGCTTCTACTGCACCATTCATCATCGGTCGATAAGGTGCTGAATTGAGATGCTTGATTTTGAATTGCCGGCACAAAGTCTGCATCATTGCATTATTCAGGTTCGTGGCATTGTCTGAGATGATACACTCTGGCGGTCCATAGCGACAAATGATTTCTTTCTTGATGAACCGGCATACCACCTTTTGAGTTACGCTTGCATAAGACACAGCTTCTACCCATTTAGTAAAGTAGTCAATTGCAACTAGGATGAATTTGTGACCATTGGAAGCTTTAGGGGTAATCGCTCCAATAACATCGATTCCCCACATGGCAAAAGGCCAAGGTATTGCTGTTACATTAAGAGGAATAGGTGGAGCTTGGATCTTGTTGGCATATATTTGGCATTTGTGACATTTTCTTACGTGATTGACGCAATCATTTTCCAATGTGAGCCAATAGTAACCAGCCCTCATTATTTGTCTTGCCATAGTATGACCACTAGTGTGTGCTCCACATATTCCAGAATGAACTTCTTCCATGATCTTTCGTGCTTCATGAGTATCTACACAGCGAAGTAGCATCGAGTCTGGGGTTTTCTTGTAAAGTATGTCTAGGTTTAAAAGAAAACCCATTGACAATCTTCGTAGAAATTTCTTGTCATTTTCTGATACTTCTGGTGGATATACTCTTTCTTGGAGGTATTTCTTGATATCGTGATACCAAGGCTTTCCATCCAATTCTTCTTCGATGCTCATGCAATAAGCTGGAGAATCTATTATTCTCATCTCGAACACAGGAGTATGCTCGGGGTCACTGATCTTGTACATAGCAGCCAAAGTAGCTAAAGCATCCGGTATTTGATTATCTTCCCTTGGAAGATGATGGAAGCTTATACTGTTGAATTTTCGAGCCAAGTCTAGTATGAGCTTTTGGTAAGGGATCAATTTTGAATCCCTTGTCTCCCATTCTCCGTTGATTTGATATATGACTAATGCGGAATCCCCATAAACTCGGAGATCTCGCACTTTCAATTCCAGTGCCATTTGGAGTCCCATAGCACATGCCTCATACTCTACTATATTGTTGGTACAAGGAAATGTAATTTTTGCTGTAAGAGGGAATTGCTCTCCACTTGGAGAGATGAGTATGGCTCCAATCCCTTGTCCCAAAGCATTAGATGCTCCATCGAATGCCATTTTCCATGTTTCATCATCTTTAGAGACTTCTTGTTCTATTGTCATTATATCTCCATCAGGAAACTCCATTTTCATTGGCTCATAATCATCCAATGCTCTATCAGCCAGATATTCAGCAATTACACTCCCTTTTACAGCCTTTTGGGTGACATACTGTATGTCGTATTCAGACAACAGCATTTGCCATTTTGCGATCCTGCCTGATAAAGCTGGTTTTTCAAAAATGTACTTAATGGGATCAGTCTTGGAGATTAGCAATGTGGTGTTGTTGAGCATGTAGTGTCGTAGTCGGTGTGCTACCCATGCAAGGGCACAACAGGACTTTTCTACTATTGAGTATTTCGCTTCATATGTGGTAAGCTTCTTGCTCAAATAGTAAATTGCATGCTCTTTCTTGCCTGTCTCATCACGTTGACCTAATACGGATCCTAATGAAGAGTCCTGTATGGATAAATATAGAATCAACGATTCTCCAGATCGGGGTGGTACCAAGACTGGTGGATTTGATAGATATTGCTTGATTTTCTCGAATGCTTCTTGGCATTCGTTATTCCACTCGATCGGATTGTTCTTCTTCAGTGATTTGAAAAGAGGTTCACACTTGGATGTCAATTGTGAAATGAACCTTGCTATGAAGTTGATTCTGCCCAGGAAACTTCTTACTTGTTTTGGAGTCTTCGGGGGTTGCATTTCTTGTATTGCTTTGACTTTACTCGGGTCAACTCGAATCCCATCCTTGCTGACCATGAAACCCAATAACTTTCCTGAAGAGGCTCCAAAAATACATTTGGCAGGATTCAACTTCAGTTGATATTTGCGAAGTCTATCGAATAGTTTTCTTAGCACTTTTAGATGCCCCTTAGCAGTGAAAGTTTTGGCGATCATGTCGTCTACATATACTTCAATTTCTTTATGCATCATGTCATGGAATAATGCAACCATGGCTCTTTGATATGTAGCACCAGCATTCTTTAACCCAAAAGGCATCACCTTGTAGTAGAAGGTACCCCAAAGGGTTATAAAGGCAGTTTTTATCATATCATCTGGATCAAGTTTGATTTGATTGTATCCAGAGAAGCCATCCATGAAGGAAAAATAGGAGTTTCCTGCGGTATTATCCACCAGCGTATCAATGTGAGGAAGTGGGAAGTTATCTTTAGGACTGGCTTCGTTCAATGGCCGGTAGTCCTGACAAACTCTTAGTTTCCCGCTTTCTTTCTTTTCGACTGGAACAATGTTAACCACCCATTCTGTATATTCAGCGACCCCAAGGAATCCTGCATCCCACAGCTTTCGAATCTCATCTTTCACTCTTAAGATTAGATCCGGCTTTAATCTTCGTAACTTTTGTCTGACAGGCTTCGCCCCAGGTTTCAAGGGTATTTTGTGTAGTACTATGTCTGAGCTTAAGCCAGGCATATCTTGGTATGACCAAGCAAACACATCCACATATTCTTTCAATAAATGGACTAATTCTTCTTTTTCTTCAGGAGGGAATAAAGTGCCAATCTTGACTTCTTTTACATCCTGACTGTCTCCCAGGTTGAATACCTCAGTTGGTTCTTGACTTGTTGCTCTTTCTTTTTCATCTCGCTCAATCATTTTTAATAGCTCAGGAGATACTTGAAGATCTTCGTCATCCGAGTCGGTAGTGTTTACAGGATTATCAAAGTTCATTCTTTCATTGTCATCAAAGAGAGTTTTGGGTCTGCATTATCCAGAGAGAAAAGAAAGAGAAGAGAAAAAAAAAAAATGGCACGAATGAGATGGATGCAAACTGGTACTTTATTTACAATGTGCATAAATCACAACTTTATTGGAATAAAAAGCAATAACTAAAAGGTTCACTTAAACAAAGACTACACCCTATTGATTGAACCTTTCTTTAGGAGGTTTTTACTATTAGATTACTTTGGAAAGCTTTCGATTATAACAGGCAGTTCTATCGCCTCCCAATTGTTCAGCACATCCCGTGGGCCACAAGGTTGAACAAGCTCCTCCTCTTCAGGTGAATCGCTGATGATTGCCTGAATAGAAAGACTTTCAAAAGACTTGTTGATGTTGATAGTCAGCTTGCCTTCATTGTCATTTTTTGGAATGAGACCACCACTCACGAACGTTTCGGTGATTTCAGGGATATCCAGATTTCTTTCCTGGAGAGGATGCCCTGTTAATCGTGCAATCCTCTTTTCTCTCTTTTCAGCTATTGCCTTCATTTTATCATGTCTTGTCGGTGTGAAGCCTAGGCCGTATTTCCCTTCATTTGTGGTGATTTTCAATGGTTCTGTGATTCCTTGTAAATCTTGTCCCAGTCCTAACCCCGGTGAGTATCCTCCTTTTATCATGAGTTTGGCAACCATGCGACTTGTTTTAGAGATGCTAGGAATGGGTTCTTCTCCATATTCGCTGACATAAGCAGCATTGACAATCTCAAAAGACCTGAAGGAACAATCAGGTATATTTTCATTGACTTCGACATATTGAGCATCCGCAGGTCTTGATAGCAGGATGTCTTCTTCAGCGAAGACCGTGATTATCTTTCCTTCAATAATGAATTTCATTTTCTGGTGTAATGAAGAAGGAATTGCTCCGGCCATATGGATCCATGGTCTTCCCAGCAGGCAGGTATAAGATGGACAAATATCCATGACTTGGAATGTGATGTGGAAAAGACAGGGACCAATCCCTATTGGTAGCTCTATTTCTCCAACAACATCTCTCTTCGTTCCGTCAAATGCTCGAACAACAATATGACTGTTGTTGAGGTATGATGGGTCTAAACCAATCTTATGTAAGGTTTCGAGTGGCATTACATTTAGAGCTGACCCATTGTCGATAAGAACTCTGGCCATAATCCGATCTTTGTATTTAATCGAAATATGCAGAGCCTTAGAGTGACCCCTTCCTTCTGCTGGTATCTCATCGTCAGTGAATGTGATGAGATTTTGTGCCGTGATGTTGTTGACAAGGTGGTCAAAGTTGTTCACGGAGATATCTTGTTCAACATAAGCCTTATTCAGGACTTTGAGAAGAGCTTCTCGATGGGCATCAGAACTTAAGAGTAATGAAAGTATGGAGATCTTTGCTGGCAGACGGTTCAACTGCTCCACGATACTGTATTCACTTTGCTTTATGAGTTTGAGAAACTCAGTAGCTTGTTCATCTGTTACTGCTCGAGGCATCTCTTGCTCTTTAGATGTGTTAATAGGTCCATTTGCTGGATCCGTAACATTCTTCTCTTGTTGGAGCTTGTTCATTTGCTCGGGAGAATAACACCGACCGCTTCTATTCATGCCCCCAACTTCTAACGGAGTTGATGTGATGTTAGAAGTATAGCCATAGTTCCATGGAACAGTTTTGTCTGATTTGTACGGGAATGGCTTTGGAACTTGAATTCTTAAAGGCTTGAGAGCAGATTTTGATATTGGAATGACTAGTGGTCTTGGCATGATATTGACTTCTTGTTCTTTAATTATCACATTCACGTCATCCTCTTTATCTGACATAAAAACGATGATTTGGGAGGAGTCCATAAGACTTTGTAGACTTTTACGGAATTCTGGGCATTCTTGGATAGAATGACTTTTACTGTTATGAAAGTTGCACCACTCCTCATCCTCGACTTCTTTATTTCCAGAAGACTTTCCTATGATAATCCCTTCTTTCACAAGGCATGAATATACATGCTTAAGAGGGGTTATGATATCATTGACTGTTTTCTTCATCGGCCAGTATTCTTCCATCATATTGACTGGTTTGGCTTGATGAGGAGGCAATGGATTATGAGTGACGTTTGGTTCATCGGAAAAGTCCAACCACTTTGACTCAATTAATTGTTGGACTATACGCTTCAATGCTATGCAATTTTCCAGTCCGTGGCCCACGGTACCATCATGATATGGGCAATTTATGTTAGGGTCATACCACCTTGGATACGGGGGTTCCAATGGCCTTGTAGGGATTGGGCGAATAAGTTGACTTTCGATGAGTTTTGGATACAGCTCAGTGTAAGTCATGGGAATTGGTGCGAAGATTTCTCTTGGTCTTGGTGCAGGTACTGGAGGAGTTGGAACAGGTGGCCGTAACTGATTAGGTCTGTTGGGAGGATAATTGTTGGGTCTATTGGGAAGATAATCATTGGGCCTATTGGGAGGATAATCATTGGGCCTATTGGTAGGATAATAATTGGGCTTATTGGCAGAATAGGATAGGCGAGGTCCGGTGGCCACAGTGCCCACGAAGGGAATCCCTCTTCCTCTTCCTATTTGTTTTATTTCTTCATCTTTTCTTCTGGAAGGTCCTCCTCTTTTCATAGGATCGCTAAAGGATTCAGTAATCTTCCCAGTCCTGATACCATGCTCGATCCTTTCTCCAGACATTACTACGTCGGAGAAGTTAGTTGCCGCATTGCCAATAAGTTTGTCATAATATGGGTATTTCAGTGTCTGGACAAACAAAGTGACCATTTCTCTTTCTGTCATGGGTGGCTGAACCTGTGCAGCTAAGTCCCTCCACCGCTGCGCATATTCCTTGAAAGTTTCTAGCTTTTTCTTCTCCATGTTTTGGAGAGTTTGGCGATCCGGAGCCAAGTCCATAACGTGTTTATAGTTGCCGATGAAGGCCTGAGCAAGGTCATTCCAAGTTTTTATGTTCCTTGGACCTTGGCTTAGATACCACTGTAATGCTGATTTTGTGAGACTTTCCTGAAAAAGTGCGATCCACACCTTTTCATCTTTTGTGAGTGGTTGTAGTCTCCTTAGGAACAATGTGATGTGAGTGATGGGATCACTCGTTCCATCGTATTTCACGAAATCTGGCACCTTAAAGTCTGAAGGGATTACGACGTCTGGCACTAAGCAGAGGTCATCCACCGAGAGAGATCCGAATATAGTGCCTCCTTCAATGGCTCGCAGTCGCTTTTCTATTGTTTCGAGTTTTTGAGATTCTGCTTCTTCTTTTGGTAATGTCTTCTTCTCTTCCTGTACAGTGTCTTGTTTCAGGTGAACACTAGCAGACGGTCCTGATTCTTGAAACAGGTTTTCTTGGACTGAGACTCGTTGCGGGGTGAATCCCGGGGGATAAGTGGGATCTTGTACTTCTTTGATGGGGACTTGAGTTGCTTTCCCTTTGATTAATTCCATCAATTGTCTCATCTGTTCTGACATACTTTCAATCTTGGACTCCATCTCCATGAGACGTCCTTCGGCTTGTTCTGCCATTAATCTTGTTTGGAGTCGAGTTGAATATCGGTGTTGAGGTCCAATTTTACCCTTTTAAAGGAATATTTATTTTATTAGATTCTATGTGTGTATGATTGATGTGATGGATGCATGCATGAATATTGTAAATACTTGGTGAAAGAAGAACTATAATGGAATTTCTCAATTACATTCAGCAAAAGGTTTGTTTAAAAGAAACGACCCAAAGTACAATACTGCTTTCTGGCCTTAGATATGAACTCCATCATTCTTTGAACATTTACTGATGGAGTAGGACAGCTCAGTTCTTCTAACTCCTTGGCTTCTTCGCCCATTAGTTGGGCTTGTTCTGTAACTTTTCTGACTTCTACCAAAAATGTTTGCAATTGATCTTGAGAAAATCTGTATTGATCTTCCCAGTATCTGACTCTCATCTCTTTTTGATCGGTTTCATCAACCAATTGGGAGATGACTTGTTTTTGGTATTCAACTTTCTCTTCGAGGAGTTGTGTTTTGTGACCGAGCTGTTGCATGTCAAGGAGCATCCTCTTGTTCTTCTCCTTTTCTTCCTCTAGTTCTTTCTCCAACTCTCTTTTCGCCAATTTTCTGATGACCTCTTCAGATAGAACTATTCCTTCCTTCCGGTTATTTCTCCATTCATAATAAGCAGTGGGAGAAATAATAGGCCCCGACTTCAATATGAAAATTCTTTTCCACGCAACTGAAATACCCATTGCGAGCTTATTTGAATTTGGATCTTCGTGTGAAAATTCCAACTTACTCAGATTATGCGTCATGGGTATAAATTGCATAGACCCAAATTGTTTTCGTACTTGAGCTGGGGCATAACTTGTTCCTCCCCATATACCTAAGAGAGGAACCCACGGGCAATTGCCGCAACGGTAGACAACGCGGGTGGAGGTAGACCAGGGGGCTCTCCATTCAATTTGGAATTCGGTGATGTTCTTGAAATAATCAACCCATGCTTCCTTGCTGTCGTGATGAATGGTTTCACTTTTCAAAAAGGCTTCGATTGGGATGAAGTCCTTTGAAAAGCGATTTCCAAAATGTTGCTTCTCACAAGGAAGGTGGCTTTTGATCCAAATGTTGAGGAGATGTGAACATCCTATGAATTTGCCCCCTCTTTGGCGACAAAAGTTTAATGCCCTGATAGTTTCACATAATATTACTGAGGTCGGATTTATTTGAGCATTGCAGATTTGCTCAAATAGTGTAATGATGTCTCCTTCAATGAATCCGACGATTCTTGGGAAGACTACCAGGCCATATATCGCCAAGGCGAAAAGCTTGCGTCGTTGATTTTTCTGAGGGAGAACGTGACTTAATTGTTTTAAGTCGATCCAACTGATAAATTTTCGAGATCCTTTTGTTGCAAACTTGGTTTGAAGACTGGAAGCTGGCATATCCAATAATTTTGCTAGGGCTCGATGAGGCTCCGTTCTTCTATCATGTTGATAAGTCTCGATTGGATAGTCGGAGGACCAACCCAAGAGGCTGTTGTATTCTTCAATGGTTGGAACCAGATCCATCTTATCGAAAGAAAAGCATCGATAAAATGGATCCCAAAATTGTATTAGAGCCCGGACAAGTGATGCATCAACGGTAACCTTTAGTAGGCAAGTGATGTGACCATATTTTGCCGTAAAAGCTTCCTGATCAGTAGAATTCCAACTATTCCAGACTTGCAATAATTCCGTGGTGTCGTTCTGATTTATCCGGACCGATACCTGGTCCTTAAGCTGTACGTGAGAATGGGATGTCAGAGCATCTCCGTGAAGCTTTTGAGCCGTTTCGGAATATTCCATAGCTTCAGGCTGAGTTTCGATTACCGTGTCATTCCATGATCCAGTAACAGCCGTGGGAAGATAATCGAGAATATCCATGATAATAGTTCTTTCACCAAATACTTATCTTTAATGATGAAATGTATATGCCGGAAAAATAAGGAAAAATAGAGTTAGTAAAAAAAATAACACATAGGATCATACAAACATATAGATAAAACAAAACCTATGGAAATGGGAACCGAGGTATGGGAAATTCTTAATGGCTGGTTCTAAGGTGGAGTAAGGAATTCTACATGCAGAAGGTGGTTTATCAAAAAGGCAAAGGATAGTTCCCGAATCCCGTCACTGAATCATAGTGACGGCCCGATTCCTTACCCTCTAGGGTTTATGTAAGGAATGGATTAATTCGAGTCGTAGCTTTTCGTGGGCCCATGCAGAGACTAACCGTCTCAGAAGGCAATACACTACTTTGCTACTTTGAAACCGGTGAAGGCTTGGAGACCGTGGCCTCACAAGGACAGCAACACCAATTCCGCTTAGAAAGAATCGTGTTTGATTTAAGGAAGCTCGGGTATAGAGCTTCATTTTGTGAATGCATTATGCATGTTTACTTAAGTAAATATAATATATAAATCCACATAATAGAAAAGCAAAGTAAATAAAAACAAATCAACTTTAGGCTCGACTCACTAACGTCGACTCCCCAGTGGAGTCGCCAAGCTGTGGCAACGTCGGGTTTTCTGGAGTCGCCACCAATCGGTTTCACCTAGGTCGATTGGTCACCTTAAAATTGGTCTGCGAGAGTTCGGGGATCGGGAGTATGGTTACGTTAAAACAACTTTGTTAAAACGCCCAAAAATTGGCACCTTAGTTGATTTTAATTTTGTTTTGCTTTGCTTTTAAATAATTCTCAGTTAATTTTCAAAATTAGAAATTTTAACTGGATTAGTCGAAATGTGGATTTTTAAATTAATTAATTTGTATGAAATTTTATACTTCCGAACCATGGACTCTGCCGAGTCATTTGGACACGGAAGATTTGATTCCGAACCATGGACTCTGCCGAGTCATTTGGACACGGAATTTGGTGAAATTTTAAATAATTTAATCCATATTGTAAACATGGATTTTTATCTTTGTATTTATTTAATTTATTTATTTTAAAAAAGTTTGATATTTTCCAAACCGTAGATCCTGCCGGATCATCCGGATATGGAAATTGATTTATCGCAATTATTTAATTCTTATTATTATGAAATTAATTTTTAAATGGTAATTCTTTTTGTTTATGAATGATTTTTAATACTAACTAAAAAATTTATCTTTATATTTTTACTTCTTTTTTTACTTTCTTTCTTTTTCTTCTTTTTTACTTATTTTTACTTTTTTTTTAATTTTCTTTTAATTTCTTTTCTTTTCTTTTTTTTTTATTCTTTTCTTTCTTTCTTTTCTTTTTCTTTTTCTTTCTTTTATCTTTCTTTTCTTTTTCTTATCTTTCCTTTCTTTTTTTTATCTTATCTTTCTTTTATTTTTCTTTCTTATCTTTCTTTTATTTTTCTTGTCTTTTCTTTCTTTCTTTTCTTTTTCTTATCTTTTCTTTTATTTTTTTTTATCTTTCTTTTCTTTCTTATCTTTCTTTTATTTTTCTTTCTTATCTTTCTTTTATTTTTCTTATCTTTCTTTTTTTTTTCTTGTTTACTTTTTTTGTTTTCTTGTTTAATGAAAGATATTTATTATTTTAAAGGATTACTCAATTTATAAAAGAATTAAAAAATAATAATAATTAATTTTTATTTAATAAGAAGTTAATTTAAAAGAATTAAAGAGTTTAAAAATAAAAATTTTGATCATGGTACGGGGCGTTGTTACTCAGCCAGACCCTCTTCACCAGGTGAAGCAGCTCAAAAGCGGGCACGAGACAGTTTCCAGCCAATATACCATGAACTAAAAATTTTTTTATTATTTTTATATTATTTTTTTTATTATTTTTTTTAATATTTTTTTTTTATAAAAGATTAACCAAAAGTAATTGTTTTATTAAGAGAATCAAAAATTTATATGTATATTTTAAACAAAAGAAGAAAAGTTTTGATATTTATTTAATTTATTTTGGAATAAAAGATTATTTAACCGAAAACTTATATGTATTTTAAAACAAAAGTCTTGATATTTTTATTTTTATATTCTTCTTTGTTTGATGAAAGATTTTTTTTTTTTAATTTTAATTTATATTTCTGAAAATATATCTAATCAATAAGTCAAAAATATTTAAGAGAAAATTCAATTATTTTTGTTTTATTTTGTATTATTTTGAAATTATTTGATTAAGATTTTTATAAAAGAAACAAAAAGTTATATAATTTAATAAGTAAAATATTACTGAATAAAATATTAACCCAAAATTTTTACGCTTTTTATTCTTTTTATTAATAAAGAAAACTAAAAAAAATTATATATTAATAGATAATTAATATATTAGTCTAAAGTTTTTTTTTATTTTTTATAAAGAAAAAATTTATTTATATATTTTATTTAAAAATATTTCCGAGCCATGGATCCTGGCGGATCATTTGGTCATGGAGTTTTTTTTTTATTTCATTAATTATTAATTTTAAAGATGTATTAAAAGAATGATTTTATGTTTATTTATTTATTTATTTTATTTTTGAATTATTTCATTATGTTTGTTTATTAAAAGGAATAAAAACTTTGTTTCAAAATAAAAAAAAGTAATTTTTATTAGCCTTTAGAAAATTATTCACGTAAAATTCCTTTTTTTATCTTTTAATCATAAAAAAATTCAATTAATAAAGTGGGGTTTTTTGGCCATCCACTTTAATAACACAATAATAATAAAAGTTAGCACAATTAATATAGTTAGATTAGTTGGATTAGTTAGTTAATAACAATAAAAAGGTTAGTAAAAGTTAGATTAAATTAATTAACAACAATAATTAAAATTAGCCAAGTTTAATTAAATTAATTGTTAACAACAATAATAAAAAGTTAGTCAAGTTAATTAAATTAATTAATTACAAAAAAAATAAAAGTTAGACAATTTAATTAATTTAATTAATTAACAACAATAATAAAAGTTAGCCAAGTTTAATTAAGTTAATTAATTAACAACAATAAATAAAAATTAGCCAAGTTTAATTAAGTTAATTAATTAACAACAATAAATAAAAATTAGCCAAGTTTAATTAAGTTAATTAATTAACAACAATAAATAAAAGTTAGCCAAGTTTAATTAAGTTAATTAATTACAACAAAAATAAAAGTTAGACAATTTAATTAATTATTAACAACAATAATAATAAAGGTTAGTAAAAATTAGCAAGTTAGTTGTTAGTTGCTAATAACAAAAAACAAAAAAAAGGGTTAGTAATAATAACAATAATAAACAAATAAACAAGTAAAAAAAAATAAATGAGTTAGTTAATTAATTTTCTGCAAAGACAAAATAAAAAGGTTAGTGACCTAATAGAAAGAAATTGAAAAGATGATGGGTGAAACAAGGGTTTACCCTTTTAGTTTTGAATTTTGAATCCCAGGAAACGATGACGGCGTGAGGCAGGGGGGTGGCGCTGGCGGCGAGGGGAAGGGCAGGGGGCGACGGGCGACCGTCGGCGAGGGCGGACGGCACGGTGACGGCGGCGGGGGCAGGGCGACGGCGACGGGCAAGGCGGCGCGGCGGAGGTGTCCGGCGAAGGAAAAAGGAGAGAAAGAAGAACGCGGGCGGCGCGGCGGCGGGAGTTAGGCACGACGGCGACGGCGTCGGGACGACCGGACGACGGCGTCAGGACGGTTGGGCGGAGGCGTGGTGGCCGGCGGACGGCGGTGGTGGGCACGGCGAGAGAGAGAGACAGAGAGAGAGAGAGAAAGAGAGACGGAACAGAGAAAAAAAGTTTTGGCTTTCTGGGGAAGAAGGGAAGAGGGCTGGGTCTAAGGGATGTAATTTTATCTTTTTTTAAAACGGAGCTCTAAGTTTTTTTGCTATTTTTTTCTGTGTTCAGCACGAAATTTGGGGGGCTATTTATAGAGGAAGTTTAGCTGAACTGTTGATGGATAAATTAATAAAAAATTTCAAACTTATCTCTTAAATTGGTAAAATGACAGTTTTAGTCCTTTACGTCTCTCAGCCTCTGGATAAGTTCCTGAAGCTTCTGATTTTGACAATTTTGTCGTTTTCTGTCAATTTGAGACAAAAACGTCGGCAGGCTCAAAATTTTATGTGACAAACTGCCAAATGCTCCTGAAACTTTCAGAATTTGTCAATTTTGCCTGAAACTTCTTAATTTTGTCATTTTTACCTCAAACTTTTAAATTTTGTCATTTTTATGGAGTTTTTTCTTTTTTTTCTTTCAAACATACACATATACACAAATATATCAAATCTTCACAAAACAAAACAAAAATATATTTTAAACTAATTAAAAAAAAATTAGTAATAATAATAACAATAATAATAATAATACATTTTTTTATTTAATTTTTTTTATTTAATTTTTTTTAAAATTATTTTAATGGCCGGACGAAATTGGGTGTCAACAATATTTGAACAGGACCAAATCAATTACTCTTAGACCTTCAACTGTTGAGAAAGAGTAAATGTTATTTATTCCGTAGACTTGAGAATAATATGAATTTAAATGTATACTTTATGTGATTTTGATATATCAACCAATGATGCCTAATATAGGATATACTTGGACATGTTGGATCACATAAATGTAACATGTTAAGTTCATGATTATTCAACATAGAATTCACCGCTCTTGAAATAAGAGTGAATATTGTGGAGTAAGTCTCTTGGTTTTTCGGATTAAGAAATCCACGTGGTCAGTTTAGAAAAATATTGTTTTGGAAATATTATTTTCTATATATAAAATTATATATATGGTATATATAGATTTTATAAATGTTTTTCTAAATTGTTTAGAGTCCGAATAAACTTGAAGAGACGTGCATATATTTAATTCCGTATTGATAGTACCACAACTTGGATGTGGTTGGTCTAGTCCGGATTATGTGCAACAATATTGGACGGTGAACGGAATAGAATAAAATGGGTGTGGCAACGTCGGGTTTTCGGGAGTCGCCACCAATCAGTTTACCTAGGTCGATTGGTCACCTTAAATATTGGTCTACGAGAGTTCGGGGGTTCGGGAGTACGGTTACGTTAAAACAACTTTGTTAAAACGCCCAAAAATTGGCACCTTAGTTGATTTTAATTTTGTTTCGCTTTGCTTTTAAATAAATTTCAGTTAATTTTCAATCTAAAATTTTTAACTGAATTAATCGGATGTGGATTTTTGGTAATTAATTTGTATAGAATTTTATACTTCCGAACCATGGACTCTGCCGAGTCATTTGGACACGGAAGATTTTTATTCCGAACCATGGACTCTGCCGAGTCATTTGGACATGGAATTTGGTGAAAATTTTAATCCATATCGTAAAAATATGGATTTTTATCTTTTTATTTAATTTATTTATTTTGAAAGTTTGATATTTTTCAAACCGTAGATCCTGCTGGATCATCCGGATATGGAAATTACTTTAATTAATTGTTAGTTATATAATTATTATTTTTATGGAATTTATTATTACTAATTTGTAAGTCTTTTGTTTTTAGATTTATTAATAATCTAAAAAATTTATTTTTTATTCTTTACACTTTCTTTTCTTTTCTTTCTTTTCTTTCTTTCTTTTCTTTCTTTTTGATTTTATCTTTCTTTTAGTTTTATTTTTCCTTTCTTTTCTTTCTTTTCTTTTCTTTTCTTTTTCTTTTCTTTCTTTTCTTTCTTTCTTTTCTTTTTTTATCTTTTCTTTTTCTTTTCTTTCTTTTCTTTCTTTCTTTTCTTTTTTTATCTTTTTCTTATCTTTCTTATCTTTTTCTTATCTTTCTTTTAGTGAAAGTTATTTATTATTTAAATAATTATTCAATTTATAAAAGAAAAATAAAAATAATTGGCTTTTTAAAAAATTATTTTTATTAGGCTTAAAAAATAATCTTCTTTTAATTTTCATTTATTTATTTAAGTAAGGGTAAAGGTGAATTAAATTAAAAAAAATTATATAAAGGAAAATTAATAATAATAAAGTGGGGCTTTTTGGCCATCCACTTTAAAAATAAATAATAATAAAGGTTAGCAAAGTTAATTAAATTAATTAACAACAATAATAAAAATTAGCCAAGTTTAATTAAATTAATTGATTAACAACAATAATAAAAAGTTAGTCAAGTTAATTAAATTAATTGATTAACAACAATAATAAAAAGTTAGTCAAGTTAATTAAATTAATTAATTAACAACAATAATAAAAAGTTAGTCAAGTTAATTAAATTAATTGATTAACAACAATAATAAAAAGTTAGTCAAGTTAATTAAATTAATTAATTAACAACAATAATAAAAAGTTAGTCAAGTTAATTAAATTAATTAATTAACAACAATAAAAGTTAGCCAAGTTAATTAATTAATTAAAAAAAATAATAAAAAGTTAGACAAGTTAATTAAATTAATTAACAACAATAATAAAAAGTTAGCCAAGTTAATTAAATTAATTAATTAACAACAATAATAAAAAGTTAATTAATTGTTAACAACAATTATAAAAGTTAGTAATAATGCAAAAATTAAAAGGTTAGTAACAATAATAATATTAAAAGTTAGTTGTTAGTAAGTTAATAACAAAAAAAAAGGGTTAGTAATAATAACAAATAAGTAAAACAAGTAAAAATTAAAATAGTTAGGAATTAATTCTGCAAGAACAAAATAAAAGGTTAGTGACCAAAGTGAAAGAAATAAAAAAAATAGAGGACAAAACAAGGGTTGTACCCTTTAGTTTTAATTTTGAATTTTGCTGGGAACGTGAGAAACAGACGCGCGCGCAGGGGGGGAAGGAGGGGCAGCTGGCGGCGGGGCGGCAGCGCGGCCAGGGGCAGGTGGGGACGGCGCGACGGCAGCGTGGGGGAGCGATGAGCGGCGGGACGGCGTGGAGCGACGGGCAGCGAAGGAGAAGGAAGAAACAGAAAAAAAACGGAGGAAGAAGATAGTCTATACGTCAGAATAGAAACTTTTGGGACTTTCTGGGAAAAGAAAAGAGGGCCAGGGACTAAGTCTGTAATTTTTATTTTTTCTAAAACGGAGCTCTAAGCTTTCTGTCTATTTTTTTGTGTGTTCATCACAAAATTTGGGGGGCTATTTATAGAGGAAGTTTGGCTGAACTGTTGATGGATAAATTAATAAAAAATTTCAAACTTATCTTTTAAATTGGTAAAATGACAATTTTAGTCCTTTACGTCTCTCAGCCTCTGGATAAGTTCCTGAAGCTTCTGATTTTGACAATTTTGTCGTTTTCTGTCAATTTGCGCCAGAAACGTCGGCAGGTCCAAAATTTTATGTGACAAACTACCAAATGCTCCTAGAACTTTCAAAATTTGTCAATTTTTCCCGAAACTTCTTAATGTTGTCATTTTTACCTCAAACTTTTAAATTTTGCCATTTTTTTGGAGTTTTCTTTTTTTCTTTCAAATACACACATATATCATTTTAAATCAAATCTTCACAAAAAAAAAATGTATTTTAAACTAATTAAAATTTTTAGTAATAATAATAATAATAAAAATAATAATTTTTTTTATTTAATTTCTTTTATTTAATTTCTTTTAAAATTTTTTATGGTCGGACGAAATTGGGTGTCAACAGCTGCCCCCATTTGCATGCTTCATGAGACATGATGTATGCAAAGTCGTTACCAAATTTCGTCCGGCTTAGCTAGGCATTGAAAACCTTTTCGCCGCCTAAATCGTGAGGTTAAGGAACTCTCCTTAGAACCCCGGCGATAGGAGCTCTCCTATCGTTGAAGGAAAATTGATTGTTTCTGAGGCAAAGGTTCCATCCTTAAAACCTCGGAATGATTGATTGATTTCGAAGCAAAGGTTCCATCCTTAAAACCTCGAATTGATTGATTGATTTCGAGGCAAAGGTTCCATCCTTAAAACCTTGAATTGATTGATTGATCTCGAGGCAAAGATTTCATCCTTAAAACCTCAGATTGATTGATTGATTTCGAGGCAAAGGTTCCATCCTTAAAACCTTAGATTGATTGGTTGATTTCGAGGTAAAGGTTCCATCCTTAAAACCTCGAATTGATTGATTGATCTCGAGGCAAAGGTTCCATCCTTAAAACCTCGGTTTAATTGATTGATTTCGAGGCAAAGGTTCCATCCTTAAAACCTCGGATTGATTGATTGATGTCGAGGTAAAGGTTCCATCCTTAAAACCTCGAATTGATTGATTGATCTCGAGGCAAAGGTTCCATCCTTAAAACCTCGGATTGATTGATTGATTTCGAGGCAAAGGTTCCATCCTTAAAACCTCGGATTGATTGATTGATCTCGAGGCAAAGGTTCCATCCTTAAAACCTCGGATTGATTGATTGATCTCGAGGCAAAGGTTCCATCCTTAAAACCTCGGATTAATTGATTGATTTCGAGGTAAAGGTTTCATCCTTAAAACCTCAGATTGATTGGTTGATTTCGAGGCAAAGGTTCCATCCTTAAAGCCTCGGATTGATTGATTGATGTCGAGGTAAATGTTCCATCCTTAAAGCCTCGAATTGATTGATTGATGTCGAGACAAAGGTTCCATCCTTAAAACCTCGGATTGATTGATTGATGTCGAGGTAAAGGTTCCATCCTTAAAACCTCGAATTGATTGATCTCGAGGCAAAGGTTCCATCCTTAAAACCTCGGATTGATTGATTGATTTCGAGGCAAAGGTTCCATCCTTAAAACCTCGGATTGATTGATTGATCTCGAGGCAAAGGTTCCATCCTTAAAACCTCGGATTGATTGATTGATCTCGAGGCAAAGGTTCCATCCTTAAAACCTCGGATTGATGAAAATTGATTGTTTTCGAGGCAAAGGTTCCATCCTTAAAACCCCGGCGATGAAAATTGATTCTTTTCGAGGCAAAGGTTCCATCCTTAAAACCCCGATGATGAAAATTGATTGTTTTCGAGGCAAAGGTTCTATCCTTAAAACCCCGATGATGAAAATTGATTATTTTCGAGGCAAAGGTTCCATCCTTAAAACCCCGATGATGAAAATTGATTGTTTTCGAGGCAAAGGTTCCATCCTTAAAACCCCGATGATGAAAATTGATTGTTTTCGAGGCAAAGGTTCCATCCTTAAAACCCCGATGATGAAAATTGATTATTTTCGAGGCAAAGGTTCCATCCTTAAAACCCCGATGATGAAAATTGATTGTTTTCGAGGCAAAGGTTCCATCCTTAAAACCCCGATGATGAAAATTGATTGTTTTCGAGGCAAAGGTTCCATCCTTAAAACCCCGATGATGAAAATTGATTGTTTTCGAGGTAAAGGTTCCATCTTTAAAACCCCGATGATGAAAATTGATTATTTTCGAGGCAAAGGTTCCATCCTTAAAACCCCGATGATGAAAATTGATTCTTTTCGAGGCAAAGGTTCCATCCTTAAAACCCTGATGATGAAAATTGATTTTGAGGCTAAGGAGCTTTCCTTAGGACCTCGAGCGAAATTTATATGAAAGCAATTGAAATTGGAATAATTTTCTTCGAAAGTGTGAATTTTCATAATAGGCGAGCGCAAAGAATTAGGCTTCGATAAAACGAGTGAATCTTGATGATGACAATAACACTGACAAATTATGTAAAGGGAACGGATGTTTGGAATCAATATTCAAGGTTCATCTAATATTTTCTTCAGTAAATATAGATTCCCTTGTGAGATATGTCATCCGAATAAGGTTAAAGCTTAACTACCCCAAAATGTTATGCCTAGTAGACCTAATAGGATGTGTCTCAAGAGTAACAAAAATTACTCTTTACTCAGCCATTCCAACCTAAAGGCATTGTCCTATGGTTTTAATATCAGCCTGGACGAAACTATATTATAAAAAAAAGAAATTCCCTGAAAGGAAAAACTGAAACGCGAAAGAAAATGCTAATAATAAAACTAAAGGACAAGAAAAACGGATCAGATCGCTTCTTTCTTCCACAATACTTCAACAGGGTGAGTAGAGGACCATTATGGGAGTGAACTGGTCGGGAAAGACTGTCGTGTCCAGTCTATCTGAATCATTGCTGGATCTGGTTCAGGAGCAAAAGCTTGTATTTTATCTAGCAATTCTTCAGCAGTTGTTGCGGATATTATGATTCGCCGTGCTACTCTTGATATGAAATTCTTCTGCATAGCATAATCCATAAAAGCTATCAGACCTGTAAAGAAATTGTTAACATTTAAAAGCCCAATGGGTTTCTTATGCAAATTAAGTTGGGCCATGGAAGCAATTTGAAAGACTTCTCCCAATCTGCCAAAACCACCTGGTAGAGCGATAAAAGCATCAGCATTTAAAAGCATTTGTAACACACGCTCTTGCAAATTTTTAACCACTAATTCTTCTCCAATCGTGCCCCCAGAAATAAATTTCAGAGGTCCAGGGATAATGCCCAGAACTTGACTTCCTCCTAGAGATGCTGCTGATGCTACACCTCCCATTAATCCGACACTACCTCCTCCATAAACTAAATGTATTTTTCGCTCAGCTAATACTCTACCCAAATGGTTGGCTGCTTTTAAATACTCTTCATCTTTTCCAGGAAAAGCCCCAGAAAATACACAAATACTTCGGGATTTACGAGTTGGGGTTTTCTCCATTCCTATCCTTACCCTTGTGAGAAAAGAGGATATATTTATAGAGATGAAGAGATAAGGCAATAATTTTATTTTTCAAGAATGGATACATTATTGCCAGCTATTCATAGTAGTCACGGGTATGACTCAGGTCGGGAGTGGGTACATTATCATCAAAAGAGGAGGAAAATTTCAAAAGCAACTAAAATATACAGTAGTCGCGATTGTAGCTTATGTCAGGAGTAGGTACGTGATTGTCGGAAGTGAAGGAAAATTTCAAAAGTGGCAGCTATATACAGTAGTCCGTGTCAGGAGTGGGTACATTATTGCCAAAGAAGGAGGAAAATTTCAAAAGCGACAGCTAGCATGTACAGTATCGTGACTATGGCTCATGTCAGGAGTGGATACATTATCGCCGAAAGGGGAGGAAAATTTCAAAAGCGACAGCTAGCATGTACAGTAATCGTGACTTTGGTTCACATCGGGAGTGGATACATTATTACCAAAAGGGGAGGAAAATTTCAAAAGCGACAGCTAGCACGTACAGTAATCGTGACTTTGGTTCACGTCAGGAGTGGATACATTATTACCAAAAGGGAAGGAAAATTTCAAAAGCGACAGCTAGCACGTACAGTAATCGTGACTTTGATCCTTGTCTTCCACTGGCTTTGCGTCCAGTAATGGCTTCAATGCTTTCTATGAATCAGTGATTTGCATCTCATCTAGCTTTCTCACAAACTGGCAAACAGGGTCGTTTAGGGTCAGATTCCCAAGACTGTAACGATCTCGTTCTTTTTGGAAAATTATCCATAATCCAACAACCTCAAATTGCACTATTCCGCAAGAATGCGCTTCAAGAACCTCTCGAATATCTTCTAGAGATTCCTTACGCAAGCCATTCTTAATGAATCTTATTCTATCATTACGATTTCTGGTGATCACTCCTGGAGAACGACATTTATTGCCGCAAATCCACCATCCCCAATTATGACAAACGCCTAGCCTCTTTGCTCTTCTTTTTTTTTGGCATAAGCGCTTTTACCAAAGCCGGGCATACGGGGAAAGAACGCTTCGGGAACTTCACCAGCTGAACGAACCTTAGCTTCAATTAGCCACCGCACATTATCAGGAATGCCTTTGTGCATAAATACTCTGAATCGTTCACATCTAGCTTGATAAATATTTTTAAGAACATTTATTGGGAAGGAAGGAAAATACTTTCGTAGGGCGGAAAGAGAAGACTCCATTGATAAAAGAGGCAAAGAAAGAAATTAGTGATTGTAGGAAACGAAAATAACTAACACATATTTATAGTGATGAAAGGGATAATGCGTTAATTACACTTACAGAAGCAAGTACATTATTGTCAAAAGAAAAGACAAATGACAGCTTATATGTACAGCAATCATGACTGTGGCTCTCATCTTCCACTAGTTTATGTCTAGTAACGGCTTCAATGCCTTCTATAAGTCGGGGATTTGCTTCCCATCCAGTTTTCTCACAAACTGGCAAACAGGGTCATTAAAAGTTAGATTTCCAAGACTGTAACGATCCTGTTCTTTACGGAAAGTCCACCATAAATCCATAATTTCCCATTGCACTATTTCACAAGAATGTGTTTCAAAAGTTAATAGGATATCATCCAAAGATTCCTTACGCAGGCCATTCTTGATGAATTTTCTTTTATCTTCATGATTTCTGGAGATGTATCCTAAAGAGCGACATTTAGTATTACAATTACATCGTCCACATTTATGACAGACACCTAGCCTTTTTGCTCTTCGCTTTTTGGCATAAGCGCTTTTACCAAAGCCGGGCATACGGGGAAAGAACACTTCTGGAACTTCACCAGCTGAAGGAACCTTAGCTTCAATTAGCCACCGCACATTGTCAGGAATGCCTTTGTGCATAAAGACTCTAATCCTTTCACATCTAGCTTGGTAAATCATTTTAAGAACATTTATTGGGATGGAAGGAAAGTATTTTCGCATGGCGGAAAGAGTAGAATCCATTGATAAAAGAAGAATTTGAGAGAAGAGATGAAGAAATCAGTTATTGTAGGAAACTGAAATAACCGATTATGAGAGTCAGAGAGTATTGCATCCGCTACTTAACCGGAAAGAAGAACACGCATTTATAGCGATGAAAGGATAACATGTTAATTACGCTTACAGGAACAAGTACATTATTGTCCAAAGGTAATGCAAATTTTTCAAATATGACAAATCGTATGTACAATAATTGTGACTGTGGCTCACATCTTCCACTGGCTTTACGTCCAGTAACGGCGTTAACGGCTTCTATGAGTCGAGGATTTGCTTGCCATCCAGTTTTCTTACAAGCTGGCAAACAGGGTCGTTTACAGTCAGATTCTCGGGACTGTATCGTTCTCATTCTTCATGAAAAATGCTCCATAAACCAAGAAGTTCATGTTGCACGGATCCACAAGAATGCGTCTCAAGAGTCAATTGGATATCATCCAACGAGTCCTTACTCAGGCCATTCTTAATGAATCGTATTTTATCTTCTCAATTATCAGAGATTATTCCTAAAGAACGACATTTAGTATTACAAGTCCACCGTCCACATTTATGGCAGACTTGCAACCTTTTCGCTCTTCGCTTTTTGGCATAAGAGCTTTTGCCTATACCAGGCATGTGAGACACAAATGCCTCTGGGATTTCACCTGCCAGACGAACCTTGGCTTCGATTAACCACCGCACATCTTCAGGGATTCCTTTGTGCATCAGAACTCTTAATCGTTCACAGCGAACTTGGTAGATCTTTTTGAGGATGTTCATTGGGAGAGAAGGGAAATACTTTCGCAAGGCGGAAAAAGTAGGATCCATTTTCTAGGGGGAAGTAAAAGAAAGAAGGGGTGAAGGAATCAGTTATTATGGGCAACTGAGAGAACCGACTTGAGAGTCACGGAGTACCGTATCCGCCGTTTAACCGGAAAAGTAGATCCTACTTCATTTTGATAGATATTTTTTTTTTATCCGTTGATCCAGTCCTCGATTATTGAATCCATTGTCCGCTTTTGACAAAGTTTCAACGACAATATTTCTTGATGTTTGCCTTATCTTTGACCACAGCTATCTCTTATCTTGGATGCTGCTAAGCTGGCATCAATCCTGTCCTTCCAGGTGTAGCCTCGATTATTGAATCAATTGCCAAGCTTTTGACAATATTGTCTACTTTATATTTTTTTTTTATATCTGCCTTATCCTTGGCTATAGCTATCTCTTATCTTGGATACTACTAACTAGCGTCAATCCTATCCTTCCAGGCGTAGCCTCGATTATTGAATCGGTAGCCAAGCTTTTGACAATATTGTCTACTTTATCCTTGAATTCCTGATGCGGGTTGGTCCCGCATATTAGCTGTGTATCCAGTGATAGATTGGTAAGAGCTGATGACATTGAGATCTAAGCTTATACTGCTGTAACTGTGCTGTGAATGTGATTCCCGTTCGGTCCTTGTTATGTAAAGGCTATGTATGCATGATATGAAATGCATGAATGCAAAGCATGTGTGATTGATGGTTCTTTTTTATTTTTATTTTTATTTTATTTTTTTATTTTTTATTTTTGGTGAATCTAGTTCTTCATGTCTTTGCTTTACTGGATCTTCTTTATGATTGCCTTCTTGGACTATCATTGAATCTCTTTATGCTTTCCAGCTTTTGTTCACTGCCTCAAAAGCCCAACTCTTTTCAAAATCCTCTTTCTTTGACTTGTTCTTTGAATTTTGGCCTCAATTTCTTTAAGGTTGGCCCACCTCATAATTTATATCTCTTTCGAATACTCATCCTTTGTCATGGATTTGATACCATCAAAGGCTTTACTTTCAATGTCTGCTTTGCCCATTTTCTTGTGGCCATGCCGACACTTGTTTACCCCCATGTTACAGTCTGAATGATTGCTCTTCCTTAGACTCAGGTTCTGATCCATAAGACTTGCCCCCTTGTCTATTGAGCTTCTTTCTTGGCAGTACTTTTCTTGCGCTTAGTAGAGACTACTTTGCCCCCTTGATTATGGTGTTTATGTGGAAAGAGATATCATCTCACCTTTGATTTAACAGAAGGTTGAGGATTTCTAGACCTTTGTGATGGCACTTGATCGTAAATTTCTCATACAAGAACCACATCTTATTAAAGAAAGACTCAAGCTATCTCCTTACTTTTAAGTCTACATACATTAATGAATAATGGTTTGGCCTTAAAGAAAAACTTTCATCAATTTTCAAAGCTTGACAAAGTAATTTACGGTCTTTGTTTTCAATTAAAATGTCCTGCCATTCTTCCCTTTCCAACTCGAAGACATAAACTGTGCAAGGCAATAAGGTAGAAACATGATTCACAATAATAGCCTTTTAACTGAATGAGGATGATATCGAGAGGTAAATGTTAGGTGTGAGGAAAGTTAAGTTTGAATGTTTTTTTTTTTTTGTGGCAGTCTTTTAGCTGAATGAGAATGATATTAAGAGGTAAATATTAGGCTGAATAAAGTTAAGTTTGAGTGGTGTGAAAGAAGGGTCTTTTAATACTACTCGTGAGCAAATTTGATTATGGTGAAAAACTCAATAGTGATGACCTCAAACTTGCCACTCTTTCCAGAAAGTTAGACCTCATCTGTTGCCCCCCAACTATTGTGATCTTTATGCATGCTTGGTTTGAGGGTTGCTTTTGTGTTCTAAACCGCCTTTGCAGGTTTTCAGTCTAGAATCCATAGCTCACTTTTTTCTTTTTTTTTCTTTTGCTCTAGTTTGAGCCCTTTTTCCTTTTTTTTTTTTTGTTTTTTTTTGTTTCCCTTTTTTTTTTTTTTTGTGAGCTATGGTGATGACATACTTGATAACTCTCTTGAAGTGAGATGACTCAAGTGGCCTTGCTTGCTCGTGCTTGTTCTCAGTCCTTTTTGGTTTTGAATTTTCCCTTGTTGTCTTTTGATGGAAATGATGAATTTCTCTTTTCGGAGTTTGTGTTGCAAAGAACTGAGATCATAGCCCTCTTGAAGTGAAATGATTAAAGTGGCTTTAGTTGCTTGTGTTTGCTCTCAGTCTCTTTTTTTTGTTTTTCAATTTTCCCTTGTCGTCTTTTGATGGAAGGGATGAATTTCTCTTTTTTTTTTGGAGTTTGTGTTGCAGAGAACTGAGAACATTTTCTTGTGTTGAGCATTTGTGAGAATTGGGAGGCCACTGAAGTCATTTAATATGAGAGCTAACTTCTTTGGAAACTAACTCCGGACTTCTTGCAAGGATGTTGATAACCACTGTGAATTCCTTTTGAGGGTTGAGGTGCAACATTTGGAATCCTTCTTACTAGATTTGGTAGCACTTTGAAGATCATTACTATCAAATCTCCCTTAACTTTTATTTTCACCCACGAGTAGTATTGTTTACAAAGTAAAGTGTGATGGTAATAATGGATAGTATAATGGCAAAGAGTGAGAGATAGATGTAAGAAAAATGAAATTTTTTGGTAGAAAGTGGTAGAATATGTGAATGTAAAAATGGAATTTTAGTAAAAAGTGGTAGAATGCACACATTACATCTTTTTGTTGTACCAAGAAAAAGAATACCAGGTGCCCATTTAACAAAGACTACACCCTAGATTCTGGACTAAATCTAGGAGATTTTTACTATTAGATTACTTTTGCAAGCTTTCAAAGATAAAAGTTTATTCAAAGGATTCCCTGTTATTCGAAAATGTATGCGGACTGTTAGGTCAGATCTGACTTGGAGGCCTTCCAAAGTCAATGTAATTCTAGCTCGAAATCTTCACTTTTCAATTATCAATCACATCGGGCCTAGCAACTTGGACTTGGTTTTGCTTGATGAGGCGGCAATGGATTGTGGGTGACATTTGGCTCATCGGAAAAGTCCAACCACTTTGACTCGATTAATTGTTGAACTATACGCTTCAATGCCATGCAATTTTCCAAGCCATGGCCTGGAACGCCATCATGATATGGGCAGGTAATGTTAGGGTCATACCACCTTGGATATGGAGGTTTGAATGGCTTTGTAGGAATTGGACAGATAAATTGTCTTTCGATGAGTTTTGGGTATAACTCAGTATAAGTCATGGAAATTGGTGTGAAAACTTCTCTTGGTCTTGGTGCAGGTACTGGAGGAGTAGGAGCAGGTGGCCATGACTGATTAGGTCTGTTAAAAGGATAATTGTTGGGCCTATTGGAAGGATAATCATTGGGCCTATTTGGAGGATAATTATTGGGCCTATTCAGAGGATAATCATTGGGCCTATTTGGAAGGTAATTATCGGGCCCATTGGCAAAATAGGATAGGCGAGGTCCGATAGCCACAGTATCCACGAGGGGAATCCTTCTTCTGCGTCCTATTTGTTGTACTTCGTCATCTTTTCTTCTAGATGGTCCTCCTCTTTTCATAGGATTATTAAAGGATTCAGTAATATTCCCAGTCCTAATCTCATGCTCGATTCTTTCTCCAGACATGACAATGTTAGAAAAATTAGTTGCCGAATTGCCAAGGAGTTCGTCATAATATAGGTACTTCAGTGTCTGGACAAACAAAGTGACCATTTCTCTTTCTGTCATGGGTGGCTGAACTTGTGCTTCTTGAATTGCTTTCGCCTTGATTAACTCGATCAATTGTCTCATTTGTTCGGCCATACTTTCTATCTTGGACTCTATCTTTATGAGACGTCCTTCGATTTGTTCTGCCATTAATCTTATTTGGAGCCGAGTTGAATATCAGTGTCGAGGTCCAATTTTATCCTTTTAAAAGTAAGATATATTTTATTAGATCCTATGTGTATGTGATTGATGCAATGGATGCATGTAGGAAAAATGAGATTATGTTTTTATCAGACTTTGTATGCACATGATTGATGTAATGGATGTATGCAACGAGATTATGTTTTTATCAGACTTTATATGCACGTGATTAATGTAATGGATGTATGCAATGAGATTATGTTTTTATCAGACTTTATATGCACGTGATTAATGTAATGGATGTATGCAATGAGATTATGTTTTTATCAGACTTTATATGCACGTGATTAATGTAATGGATGTATGCAATGAGATTATATTTTTATCAGACTTTGTATGCATGTGATTAATGTAATGGATGTATGCGATGAGTAAATTTGATTATCCACTATCGTGGAACTTCAAAACTTTTAGTTGTCATTATAAAGACCAAAAAGTTAGCATAATTTGATGCGTGGTTTTAATGCATGAAGAATAATTGCACAAGAAAAATAAGGTTATTAATAAGTTAAATAGCAATTAACAACTCATGAAGTATTATGGAAAAATGAATTAAAACCATAAATATAAGACACGAAGAAAATAAAAGTGTAGAGCAACAACATAGCATAACAAGGACGTGCTTATGGCGTTGGTAAAATGGTAGAAATTCTATGGTCAGTTCTATGGTTAAGTGGGGAGTTCTATATGCATAAGGTGGCTTATCAAAAAGGCAAGGGATAGTTCCCGAATCCCGTCACTAAATTATAGTGATGGCCCGATTCCTTACCCTCTAGGGTTAATGTAAGGAATGGATTAATTCGAGTCATAGCTTTTCGTGGGCCCATGCAGAGACTAACCGTCTCAGGAGGCAATACACTACTTTGCTACTTTGAAACCGGTGAAGGCTTGGAGACCATGGCCTCACAAGGACAACAACACCAATTCCGCTTAGAAAGAATTGTGTTCGATTTGAGAAAGCTCGGGTATAGAGCTTCATATTGTGAATGCATTATGCATGTTTAGAATAAGTAAATATAACATATAAATCCACATAATAAGCAAAGTAAATCAAAACAAATCAATTTTAGGCTCGACTCACTAACGTGGAGTCCCCAGTGGAGTCGCCAAGCTGTGGCAACGTCGGGTTTTCGGGAGTCGCCACCAATCAGTTTACCTAGGTCGATTGGTCACCTTAAATATTGGTCTACGAGAGTTCGGGGGTTCGGGAGTACGGTTACGTTAAAACAACTTTGTTAAAACGCCCAAAAATTGGCACCTTAGTTGATTTTAATTTTGTTTCGCTTTGCTTTTAAATAAATTTCAGTTAATTTTCAATCTAGAATTTTTAACTGAATTAATCGGATGTGGAGTTTTGGTAATTAATTTGTATAGAATTTTATACTTCCGAACCATGGACTCTGCCGAGTCATTTGGACACGGAAGATTTTTATTCCGAACCATGGACTCTGCCGAGTCATTTGGACACAGAATTTGGTGAAAATTTTAATCCATATCGTAAAAATATGGATTTTTATCTTTTTATTTAATTTATTTATTTTGAAAGTTTGATATTTTTCAAACCGTAGATCCTGCTGGATCATCCGGATATGGAAATTACTTTAATTAATTGTTAGTTATATAATTATTATTTTTATGGAATTTATTATTACTAATTTGTAAGTCTTTTGTTTTTAGATTTATTAATAATCTAAAAAATTTATTTTTTATTCTTTACACTTTCTTTTCTTTTCTTTCTTTTCTTTCTTTCTTTTCTTTCTTTTTGATTTTATCTTTCTTTTAGTTTTATTTTTCCTTTCTTTTCTTTCTTTTTTTATCTTTTCTTTTTCTTTTCTTTCTTTTCTTTCTTTCTTTTCTTTTTTTATCTTTTTCTTATCTTTCTTATCTTTTTCTTATCTTTCTTTTAGTGAAAGTTATTTATTATTTAAATAATTATTCAATTTATAAAAGAAAAATAAAAATAATTGGCTTTTTAAAAAATTATTTTTATTAGGCTTAAAAAATAATCTTCTTTTAATTTTCATTTATTTATTTAAGTAAGGGTAAAGGTGAATTAAATGAAAAAAAAATTATATAAAGGAAAATTAATAATAATAAAGTGGGGCTTTTTGGCCATCCACTTTAAAAATAAATAATAATAAAGGTTAGCAAAGTTAATTAAATTAATTAACAACAATAATAAAAATTAGCCAAGTTTAATTAAATTAATTGATTAACAACAATAATAAAAAGTTAGTCAAGTTAATTAAATTAATTGATTAACAACAATAATAAAAAGTTAGTCAAGTTAATTAAATTAATTAATTAACAACAATAATAAAAAGTTAGTCAAGTTAATTAAATTAATTAATTAACAACAATAAAAGTTAGCCAAGTTAATTAAATTAATTAATTAACAACAATAAAAGTTAGCCAAGTTAATTAATTAATTAAAAAAAATAATAAAAAGTTAGACAAGTTAATTAAATTAATTAACAACAATAATAAAAAGTTAGCCAAGTTAATTAAATTAATTAATTAACAACAATAATAAAAAGTTAATTAATTGTTAACAACAATTATAAAAGTTAGTAATAATGCAAAAATTAAAAGGTTAGTAACAATAATAATATTAAAAGTTAGTTGTTAGTAAGTTAATAACAAAAAAAAAGGGTTAGTAATAATAACAAATAAGTAAAACAAGTAAAAATTAAAATAGTTAGGAATTAATTCTGCAAGAACAAAATAAAAGGTTAGTGACCAAAGTGAAAGAAATAAAAAAAATAGAGGACAAAACAAGGGTTGTACCCTTTAGTTTTAATTTTGAATTTTGCTGGGAACGTGAGAAACAGACGCGCGCGCAGGGGGGGAAGGAGGGGCAGCTGGCGGCGGGGCGGCAGCGCGGCCAGGGGCAGGTGGGGACGGCGCGACGGCAGCGTGGGGGAGCGATGAGCGGCGTGGAGCAACGGGCAGCGAAGGAGAAGGAAGAAACAGAAAAAAAACGGAGGAAGAAGATAGTCTATACGTCAGAATAGAAACTTTTGGGACTTTCTGGGAAAAGAAAAGAGGGCCAGGGACTAAGTCTGTAATTTTTATTTTTTCTAAAACGGAGCTCTAAGCTTTCTGTCTATTTTTTTGTGTGTTCATCACAAAATTTGGGGGGCTATTTATAGAGGAAGTTTGGCTGAACTGTTGATGGATAAATTAATAAAAAATTTCAAACTTATCTTTTAAATTGGTAAAATGACAATTTTAGTCCTTTACGTCTCTCAGCCTCTGGATATGTTCCTGAAGCTTCTGATTTTGACAATTTTGTCGTTTTCTGTCAATTTGCGCCAGAAACGTCGGCAGGTCCAAAATTTTATGTGACAAACTACCAAATGCTCCTAGAACTTTCAAAATTTGTCAATTTTTCCCGAAACTTCTTAATGTTGTCATTTTTACCTCAAACTTTTAAATTTTGCCATTTTTTTGGAGTTTTCTTTTTTTCTTTCAAATACACACATATATCATTTTAAATCAAATCTTCACAAAAAAAAAAATGTATTTTAAACTAATTAAAATTTTTAGTAATAATAATAATAATAAAAATAATAATTTTTTTTATTTAATTTCTTTTAAAATTTTTTATGGTCGGACGAAATTGGGTGTCAACAATGGGTACTTGTGAATTGTCTCTGAAATCCTGGGAGATTTTACAAGGTCGTATAATATGTTGTACTGACTTGTAAACAATAAATTAGTTGAGGACTAATTTGACAGGATTAAGAGATCCCAAGGGTCCCATGCCACATTCTAAACTCTACCCGGTCAAACTTCTAAAAGAAGTTGTACTTCAGCTTCTGAGAGAAGCTATTGTACTTAACTTCTGAGAGAAGTTGTACTTTAGCTTCTAAGAGAAGCTACTGTACTTTTTGCCTATAAAATGAGTGGTTGTGTATTATTGAACGCAAGAGATAATTAGTCCAAAAACAATAATAGCACAAATACTCATATAGTGCAACCGGAAGAAAAGGAATTCGAGCGTGTTAAGCTTGGAGAATTCTGCATTTGTGCAATTTCGAAAACAAGGTACCCGTGTGATTATTTCTGCAATCCGATACTGGTGCATGCTAATTTAATAGCGTGAAACTCATTCGGATTCCCAACAGTGGTATCAGAGCATGTTTTTGATTGTGGAATAATATTTTGTGTGTTTTTTTCACGAATTTAATTTCTTGATTTTCGTGTACTGTTCATGTGATGAACACAAACACACAAAACCCACACGAATCTGAATCCTTGCTTGTTTTTGAATGATCTTGTTGTTTTCGTTGCTGCTGGATTTTTGTTGAGAACAAGAATACTCCGAAAACAATTCTGTTATTGAGAAAAGAAGATCTGGTTGATTTTTGAGATTAACCAAAAATTGCCCGTTTTGATCCCGACGCTCCCCGGCCACCACCGTCCGTGAAAGTCACTGGCGGATGGCTCGGTTTCGTAGCATCAAGGCCGAAGGTCAATAGCCCCATGGTTTGGAGGTCTGATTTCGCTTCAATCGGATTGAATTTTGATTCGTTACGAATCTGGGTTTATGAAAAGTTCAAGAACCCTAACATTAATTTTCGAAATTAAGTGTTGTGTGTGCGAAATTGATCAAAAGGAATTGTTCCATTGTGATCATCGGCCTTCAAGGAACAAAACCCATATAATTTTGTAGCCGTTTGATGGCGTTAGCGTCGCCTGAAAAATCGCGACAGTCGCGATTTGAGAACGGAGGTTGCGTTTCCGGGGAGGCCACCGACAGCGGCTATCGGCATTGGGGTGGACGCCGCGAGGGCCGCCGGTTCCCTGGGAGGGAGCGCCGCCCCAGCTGGTGGCGTCTGGAGGCCGAAACGGCGGCGTTGCGGCGGCTGGCGGGGCTGACTCCTGCTGGCTGCTGCTGTGCGTCGTTGACGCGAAGAAGGAGAGAGAAGGGGCTGGTGGGCCTCGCAGCAATCAGGCCCAAGGTTGGGCTTCCGCCAAACCAAATAAAAGGGGGCATTTTTCAGGCCCTTTTTTAGAAAAAGCCCAAATGGTTTTCTTGACTTATTTGTTTTAAGTTCCCAAATTATTTATTAATTTCAGATATCAAATATTTTGAATATTTATTTTTCTGGAATGATTTATTTCTGAATAATTGGATGCTTTATTCAGTGGGAGCTTATTTGCATGATTATTTCATTTATTGAAATTTTGCAAATATGGATGAATGCATGATAATTGCTTGAATTAATTATTGAGAATTATTATGCATGCTTGTGCAAGTGTTGCAATATATTTTACAGTTATGGTGATAATTGTGAAAATAATTTATGTGTTTTGAATTGTTCAAAATACAAAATAAATTCCCTCAGTATTTAAATATCAAGTGTGAGAGATAGAAAATTATATCTTTAGAAGATTAATTTTCTAAAGGCTTTCCATTGTCGTAAATAATAAGTATGGATATTGTTGGCTTAGTTTGATACCAAAAGGAGATGACTAGGTTAATGATAATTTGTGCTTATTGATTTACTTTATGGTGATAATGGATATGTTATAGCCAAGTGGGGGCTTAATTAAAATGATTTAGTTTCTCACAGCAATATAATACATCTAGACAATGGGTGTACACTTGACTAAAGAGATATGCCGATCTAAAATGGATGGCGGGTATATTGTCTTTAGAAGCCAAAATTAAAAAATAAGAATCTTATAAATGTTATAAGATAAATATAGCATGATATTTGCTTCATTATTGTTAGATTAATGCCAAAAGGAGTAGTCTTGCAATTAAATGAAGTTCTTGTTTTTCTAATTGCTCATATGTGATATGATATGGTCATGAGGGTGACTTTAAATGCAATTAGTACTTTCTTGTATATGATACATTTAAAGAAAATATTGATTTTCTCCGCTATGCCTTATGTATTTTGTTTGTGTGCTCTTTTATAGAACCATGAACAACATTAGTCCTCAGTTTGCTAAGAATCTGGAAGAGAACCGCCTTAATGGGGCAAACTATTGTGATTGGAAGAGAAACCTTGACATTGCGCTCACTGCAGGGAAGTTGGCACATGTTTTAAACGAGTTGCCACCTGAACTTCCCCCTCTTGATAATGATCATAAAGAGGAAAAGAAAGCATATGATGTTTGGCATGAGCATGATTCCTTGGCTAAGTGCTATATCTTGGCATCTCTCGAGAATAGGCTTCAGCAGCAGTATGAAAAGATGCCAACTGCTAAGGAAATTATGAATAGCCTAAAAGAGATGTTTGAGATGCAGAATCGTTCTGTTAGGATGAATGCCATGCAAGGGCTTATCTCCACCAAAATGGTTGAGGGAACACCTATTCATGATCATGTGATGACCATGATTGGGTATATCAATGTGTTGGATTCCCTTGGCGCTGAGATGGACCATACGACCAAGATAGACATTATCTTGTGCTCATTGCCTAAGTCATTCAACAACTTTGTTTTGAACTTTCATATGAATGACAAGGTAGTGACACTTCCTGAACTGCGCAATATGTTGCAAAGAGCGGAAGAGTTGCTTAAGAAGGATAAGCCCATCATGGTCATGGAAGGACAGTCCTCCACGACCAGGCGCAAGAATAACAAAAAAGAACAAGGGCAAGAACCCTCTTCAAGTTAGGAATGAGTCTAAAAAGAAGGGGAAGGACAAGTCCAGAGATGAATGTCATTTCTGTGGAAAGAAAGGTCACTGGAAGCGTAATTGTAAACATTACATTGCTACAGTGAACAAGAAACCATCAGATGGTAAGTCTTCTGTCTTTATCATTGAGACAAACTTAATGCATGGAATTACGAATTCTTGGTGTCTTGATTCCGGGGCAACCACTCATGTGTGTAACACATGGCAGGGGTTCCAGGAAACAAGAAGGCTGAGTGAAGGAGAGATCTCATTGTTGATGGGATCAGATGCAAGAGTTACAGCCATATCTTTAGGAACTTTTAAATTAGTTCTTTTAGATGGAACCACTCTTTATTTGAAAGATTGTCTTTATGTGCCGCAAGTTAGGAGAAATTTAATTTCTGTTTTGAAATTGGATGATATGGGATATTCATTCCTATTTCGTAGTAAAGTTACGATTAAATTTTGTAACAAATTTGTGGCAAGTGGTTTCAAAAATGATGGTCTTTATTTCTTGCATACCCTTCATGAAAGCAGCATGAATGTTGAATCTGAACCATGTGATGGAAATGGTTCAACAAAGCGAAAAAGGGAAGAGATAGTTCCCACTTATCTTTGGCATTTGAGACTTGGTCATATTAACGCCAAAAGAATTCAAAAGTTGGTTAAGGATGGTCCTTTGAGTTTCTTAACATTAGAAACTTATCCAACCTGTGAATCTTGCGTTCAGGGAAAAATGACTAGATTACCTTTTTCTGGAAAAGGTGAAAGAAGCTCAAATGTATTAGATCTCATACATACTGATGTATGTGGACCTATGAACCACATGGGAAGAGGTGGTATCTATTATTTCATCACTTTCACTGATGACTATTCTAGATACGGGTACATCTACCTGTTACATCATAAATTGGAAGCCTTTGAAAAGTTCAAAGAATTTCGAAATGAAGTTTAGAAACAAAAAGGTAGAAGTATCAAGTGCCTTCGCTCCGATAGAGGAGGCGAGTACCTCTCCGATGAGTTCAGAGGTTATCTTAAAGATAATGGAATTCTCTCGCAATTGACACCACCGGGAACACCACAACTCAATGGTGTTTCTGAGAGAAGAAATCGTACCTTATTGGATATGGTGCGCTCAATGATAAACATGGCCGATCTGCCAGTGTCTTTTTGGGGATATGCGTTAGAGACCGCTGTCTATCTATTGAATAGAGTTCCAACTAAATCGGTCCCAAAAACTCCATACGAGTTATGGACTAACAAAAGACCGAGTGTGAGACACTTGAAAATTTGGGGTTGTCCTGCACATGTCAGGAAGCAAAAATTTACAAAGTTGGAATCTAGAACAGAAAGATGCCTATTTGTAGGATACCCAAAAGACACTATGGGTTATTATTTTTATAATCCAAATGAACAAAAGGTGTTCATTAGTAGAGATGCGGTCTTCTTGGAAGAAGATTTTGTGGTTGACTCTAGGAAAGATAATGGGATTATCTTACAAGAGTTAACTGAAACATCTGGTAGTACTGCTTCTAATGATAGTACTCGAGTTAATATTCCTTTAGAGCCTATTCGAAGAAGTTCAAGGATCATTCATCCGCTTCAAAAGTTGACACTTCTGAATGAATCATTCATGATGATTTCAGAAGATTGCGAACAAGATCCTAGAACATATGAGGAGGCAATGAAGGATATTGACAGAGATAAATGGATTGATGCTATGAATTCAGAAATGGATTCTATGCATAAGAATCAGGTCTGGACTCTTGTAGATCCACCAATCAATATTAAGACTATTGGTTGTAAATGGATTTATAAGAGAAAACGAGGACTTGATGGAAAGGTGGAAACCTTTAAAGCAAGATTAGTGGCAAAGGGGTATAATCAAAAGGAAGGAATTGATTATGAGGAAACCTTTTCGCCAGTGGTCATGCTTAAATCCATCAGAATTCTGTTAGCCGTAGCTGCATACCATGACTACGAGATATGGCAGATGGATGTAAAAACTGCCTTCTTGAATGGGTATCTTGATGAAGATATCTATATGAACCAACCTGCAGGATTTGTATCTAGTGGGGAGGAACAGTCAGTATATAAGCTGAATAGGTCCATTTATGGACTTAAACAGGCTTCCAGAAGTTGGAACATCCGTTTTGATGAGACAGTTAAACAATTTGGCTTCTCACAAAATCCGGATGAAGCTTGTGTCTATAAGAAGACACAAGGGAGTGCTATCACATTCCTTGTTCTATATGTTGATGATATTCTACTCATTGGGAATGATGTAGAAATGTTATCAGCAGTGAAGCTATGGTTGTCCACTCATTTTTCTATGAAGGATTTGGGTGAGGCATCATATGTCCTTGGTCTTAAGCTCTATAGAGAAAGAAGCCGAAGATTGTTGGGGTTATCTCAATCTACTTACATTGATAAGATCGTGGCTAAGTACAACATGCAAGATTCCAAGAAAGGCTTCGTGCCTTCTCGTCATGGAATCATCCTTTCCGAAAAGATGTCTCCTAAGACTGATGAGGAATTGGATAAAATGAAACGCTGCCCTTATGCTTCTGCTGTTGGCAGCATCATGTATGCAATGTTGTGTACTAGGCCCGATATAGCACAAGCAGTGAGTGTTGTAAGTAGGTACCAATCCAACCCTGGGGAAGGTCATTGGACCGCTGTTAAGCATATTTTGAAATATCTTAACAGGACAAAGCATTATTGCTTAATCTATGGTGGTGGTTCATTGGAAGTAAAAGGATATGTTGATTCTGACTTCCAATCTGATCTAGATGATGGTAAATCGAATTCTGGATTCGTTTATGGACTAAATGGTGGGGCTTTCAGTTGGCGGAGCTTCAAGCAAAGTACTGTAGCTGACTCTACAACTGAAGCCGAATACATTGCCGCTTCTGAAGCAGCAAAAGAGGCTGTTTGGATCAAGAAGTTCATTCAGGAACTTGGAGTTGTTCCAAACATAGAATCTCCAATTACTCTGTACTGTGATAACACTGGGGCTGTTGCTCAAGTCAAAGAGCCCCGTGCTCATCAACGCATGAAGCACGTACAGAGGAAATTTCACTTGATAAGAGAAATTGTCAAAAGAGGAGATGTAAGCATCATAAAGATTGCTTCAGCGGAGAACGTGGCAGACCCACTGACTAAACCGTTATCTCAAAATTTTTTTGAGAAACATGTAAAGGAAATGGGTCTTAGAATAGTTGCTGATTGGCTTTGAATCGCAAGTGGGAGATTGAAAGATTTGTTGTGCTCATCAAAGCCAACTTATCTCCTACTGTGATAAACCCATAAGAACTATATTATATATGAATTGATGGATGATGGAGATCATGCCACGTGAGACTTAATTCATATTTGTAATTTTTTAAAAGGTGTTCACAATCTATGAATATATACATGGGTTGATTACTCATAAAAGATTGCACATATGACATTACTATATGAGATAGAGTGATTTGTCTCAATCACTGGAATATTGATTCCTAATGTGTATGTGGATATTTATGGAGATAAATATTTGAACAGGACCAAATCAATTACTCTTAGACCTTCAACTGTTGAGAAAGAGTAAATGTTATTTATTCCGTAGACTTGAGAATAATATGAATTTAAATGTATACTTTATGTGATTTTGATATATCAACCAATGATGCCTAATATAGGATATACTTGGACATGTTGGATCACATAAATGTAACATGTTAAGTTCATGATTATTCAACATAGAATTCACCGCTCTTGAAATAAGAGTGAATATTGTGGAGTAAGTCTCTTGGTTTTTCGGATTAAGAAATCCACGTGGTCAGTTTAGAAAAATATTGTTTTGGAAATATTATTTTCTATATATAAAATTATATATATGGTATATATAGATTTTATAAATGTTTTTCTAAATTGTTTAGAGTCCGAATAAACTTGAAGAGACGTGCATATATTTAATTTCGTATTGACAGTACCACAACTTGGATGTGGTTGGTCTAGTCCGGATTATGTGCAACAATATTGGACGGTGAACGGAATAGAATAAAATGGGTACTTATGAATTGTCTCTGAAATCCTGGGAGATTTTACAAGGTCGTATAATATGTTGTACTGACTTGTAAACAATAAATTAGTTGAGGACTAATTTGACAGGATTAAGAGATCCCAAGGGTCCCACGCCACATTCTAAACTCTACCCGGTCAAACTTCTAAAAGAAGTTGTACTTCAGCTTCTGAGAGAAGCTATTGTACTTAACTTCTGAGAGAAGTTGTACTTTAGCTTCTAAGAGAAGCTACTGTACTTTTTGCCTATAAAATGAATGGTTGTGTATTATTGAACGCAAGAGATAATTAGTCCAAAAACAATAATAGCACAAACACTCATATAGTGCAACCGGAAGAGAAGGAATTCGAGCGTGTTAAGCTTGGAGAATTCTGCATTTGTGGAATTTCGAAAACAAGGTACCCGTGTGATTATTTCTGCAATCCGATACTGGTGCATGCTAATTTAATAGCGTGAAACTCGTTCGGATTCCCAACAAGCGGGAGGCGGATTGAGAATGGATAACGTGCGTTTTCCAAAAATTACTAATATGTTGTTGCGTTGTACGCTCCTATTATTTTCACGGCTAAGTTAATTACGCTTTAGCCCAAAGACGTTAGCCCTAAATTATAAGATTAAAATCCAAACATCTCCAAAACTATCTAAATTCTAATTCATGCATGTGGGCGCCCAATTGAATCGAATCTCTACACTTTTTATTGCCGGGCTCACACTCCTGCCACTCTCAGATCGAGAACAAGCGAAACTTGAGCTAAGTGATAGGTCAACCATGTCTCGTTTAAATTGTATATTGAACTTGATATAATATGAACGAGTTTTAAATCAGTTAAGTTCTAATCGGGCTCAAGTAATTCACTTAAATTATGAGAATAAATTCAAGTCGAGTTGAGCCAAGCCAAATAATAGATATATATCGAGGTTTGTTTGAATTATGCATGGATCTTGAAATTTTCATTCAAGTTTGGGTAAATAACAACACAAACATACTTTAAACCAAGTTGAGGTTGACTTGTTCATTCAATTTTCACCTCTATGTCACCCATAGAAGCAACCATTTCTAAATTCTGTAGACAACAATATACTCATCATGCTAGAAATTAATCAACAGCTTAATTTGGGGTTGAGTTTTCTTCAAATCTTAAAGAAATTCAAGTGGATATAGAACTTGGTTATAAACAGTTGAAGGGTTGCCTATGGACTTTTGAATTATAGAGGTGAGTCTGGGTTATGTAAACCCGAAATCGAACCCAAACCACCATTATTGGGTTGGATTTAGTTGGATAAAAATGGATCATGAGTTGCAAGTTGGTTTCATAGCTAAAAAAATCATTCGGTTTTTAGATTGGTTCTGGTTCAATATGAATCAAATCTAGGGATGACCGTCAAGTAGGTGAAGTATGTCACCCATGGGTAAACGAACTGGTAAACAGGTAAAAATATCTGCGATTAATCAAACATGGGTAGCAAATCACGCATATGGCAGATACATGCTGGTGGAGGGTAAGGATATCCATTAAGCATAAATATATCATATCTGCCCGTTAGACCGGCCAAGCTAGAAATCCCTATTTTAACCCTAAAAATGATATTCTGGTGTATTTCTCTCTCGGGTGACCTTTGTGTCAAATGAACCTATGCCTCTTGAATTCTCACAGTCAAGTTCAAAAATATTAGTTACAATCTTTACAGCCACAGTTTTCTTCATTTTGGCCACGTGGTCCTTCGTCTCTGTTGGATTTTATTTGTTTCTTGTTTCTGTTGATGGAATATAGATTTTGTTTGGAAATTGTAAATATGGTGCTTAGATTGTTTTAATTCATATAGAATGTTGCCTGTGAATCAGTTAAGGAATTAATCGCAGGACATGTCAATTGTCAAGCCAAGTACGTTTTGTCTCTTCGCTTTCCCGCTTAGGCCAATATTGCTTGAGAATGTGTCAAAGTCAATATCTATAATTCTTTTGAAGCACGCTTATGAAGTCAGGACTCAGAATCCCAGTACCCTGTCCATTGAAATCTCAATAATCAAACGACTCTTGGTTGTGATTGTCAAATGGTCTTGAGATTAAATAAACAGTTAGGAAATTTTGTTATACCAGAGAAGTTTGCCTGAATTATTGTTGGTCCAATGGAAATATTGCTTTCAGATAGATCGGTTCATTTAGTTTTTTTTATTGATAAACTAGTATAGAAGTCCTCAATACCTGTTTCACTTGCTAATAAATGTTGAATTCCGTTGGATCATGGATGTTATTTGTGCCAATGAATATTTATTTATTTTATTGGATATAGACAATGACATGTGTATTTTATGACTTTGTTGTATTGGATGTAAACAATGACTTCAGTGTGGATGTTTTTTGTTTTATTTTTATGAAATTTACAAAAACAACTTAAATCATAGGTTACCCGCATCTCGCATAAGCAAGTGAGAGTTTTTATCCGTTAGTGGATGCCCACACAGTGGCTGATATATTAAAAAAACCATGGACATATATTGTTGATAGGGGTAACCACGTCATTGCAATGTTTACAATTTGTGAACCTCATGTCATCATTGTCATCTCTAATCCAATCTAAGCTGAGTGAAATCAAACTCAAAGGTATGTGTGTAAATATCTCATAAAATTTATGATATTACTTAATTACCCATATATTATGTATTGAAAATTATATTGTGATGGTGTTTATGTCTGTTGGACATAAATCTAATCCTGATTTTCTCAAGCCCACTAAGGCATCAGGCAGCTTGGCTTTTAACCCATACTCACAGCCAGAGCTGATGAACTGGTTGGAGCTAATGGGGGTGGAGCTGGGGCAGGAGGATGTGGAAGCAACTATGGACTCGCTTGACTCGGATGGAGATGAGGCTGCTCTTCAAACAAACAGTGGAGAGAGATCGAGATGAGGCCGAAGTTAGTGCATTAAATAGCCGATAGGGCGCAATAGTTTACAGGAAGGTAGTGCAACAAGCTGCCATATCAGAGAATAGTGAGAATGGCCAAGCAAGAGAGAGTGAAATGAGTTGTGAACTAAATGAGCAGCAGGACCGGCGTATTACTGCCTTCAACCAAAGACAAGACTGCTAAATAAGATGGCAAGGGTGGTAGGCTACGGTAGCTGGTTTCTAAGGTTCTAAATACCTTTATTTGCTAGAGCAATGCATTTTAGGTTAAAACTTTGTTAAAAAGTAAAAATAACGGAAACCAGAACTTCAAAATCCAAACACATGGTTCTGGTTTTATTGTCTATTCCTCTTGCCAATCCCTCTCAGCCAAATGAGTAGATCCTCTGTGCCCTCTTCTTTACCCCTAGATCTTGCGCTGCAGCAGCTTAACCTTGGTTAGGTCATCATGTTTTACCTTCCTACAATACTCATCCTTATTAGTATCTTGTTTTTTTGGGTGTGTTAGGATACTTGTATATTGATTCAAAGCTGCTAAACAATTCCAGGTGATAAGTCAACGACATCTCATCATGATTTTGGTAGGGTTGGGAGAAACAAAAACAGTACATAGACGATCAGCTTGAAGTAGTATGGCTACACATCTCAAAACTGCAATAGACCAACAAAACAGAATTCAAGTCCTCAAAATCCAAAACTAATCGGAAGCAGGAAGCAATAATTGCTCTGAAATACATTGCCTATTCAGTGCCTTAAAAACAGAAGCCAGCTACGAAGAACCAATAGCTATCCAGATGCACTCCAAAATGCCACTGCAAGACAATAACAAATCACAACAAAAAAAAACCAGACACATGACATGCAGCTTAAGTTCAATTCTTCCTGGTAAGCCAAAAATGAGCATGAAAATACAAGCATGTTCATTTGGATGTCAACCACTGTATCCACTCCCACTTCCTAAAGAATGATATCGAAACTGGTTAATAGATCAAAGGTAGACAATGCTTTATAGCCCTGAGACAAGCACTTGAGTTGGTGTAAATGAAGAATGTCAATGAGAAATGAAGAAAATAGGAACAAATTGACTAATTAAAGTAGTAAAAGAAGGAAGCACGAGAAGCAGAAAAAACTATAACCATAAGAATTGCCTAAGCTTTCAGATAACCAGAATAGCTATCATGTGATTTAAGTTGAATACAACTGTTCAGCCAAACAATTAGCCTAGAGTTCTAAAGCTGAAGATCAGAAATATTGGAAGGGACTAAGTTGAGCTCGTGTGATTATTTACACAAGCGAAAAAACACTAAACCAAACAAAAACCCAACAGTCAGCAGCCATTCAACACTAAACCTACGCATACATTCACCAATAAGTATTAGGATCAGAAAAAAAATATCAGAAATACCTCATATATTGCTTGGATACATGAAAACTCGGACTCGAGCTCCCTATTACCAGCAATAAGAGCGATTAGTAAACACCTCCAGGAACGCAGTTAAACCGATGCTCAAAATAAGGCGGAAAGAGTCATTTCCTCACCATGGACTTTGGAGGAAGATTACTCTTGAACTTGGCCCTAACGACGCCGCTGTTCCCGTGAGGCCTGGTGACTTTGCCCCAAATGCAGCGGTAGTGAGAGCCGTTCTTCTTTGTCTTGGCCTTGTATATGTACGCCATCCGCTTCCCGGCGTACCAAGCCACTTCTTCCTTCGTGTTCACTCCCTCGATCTGAATCAGAGACGTGTTTGGGTACTGGTTCGACTTCGACCTTGAGAAATCCATGAAAACAATGATAAGCCCAAAAGTTCGAATTTCAGTCAGACGAAATTAATGGATCGAGATGATCTGTACCTCTTGTAACCCAGGATGGTTCCCCGAACGTAAAGCCTGATAATGAAAATGGAGTTACAATTGAAGAAGATTGTTCATAAAGATTCTTTTTTTCCAGGAATTCGAAGAACCGTACCTGACGCGCTCTCCTTGACGACCCTTCACCATTTTCGGTCTACCAGGAGCAAGCAGTTGCCGCTTTGTCTGCTGAACAAAAACCCTAAAGCCAACTTGCGGGGAGGTGATAAAAGCCGATTCAGGATCAACATAAATGGATCTTGTTGGGTTCTTTCTGGGCTGCAAGAACTCCTGTCGCACCTTTTGTAAAATTATGGGTCCCCTATAAATGTTTCAAATACAGGCCCCATCCGGCCCATTTCTTTTTTTTGTCCAACCCAACAAAAATAAAACATAAGATTTTCACGTTTGCAAAATAGCTGTTTGTGAATTAGTGCAAGAGATTATGATACAGGTGGATATTAGTGCTAGAGGTTAGTTTTAGGTTTTTGTTATCAAATGATAATTTTTAGTTTTAATGATTTAAAAATAAAATCTTCACTGGTAATAAATATTCTAAAATTCTAACAACTCTTATAGGTGATTCGAAGTACGTTATAGGCCTTAATTCACATTCAAGACACAAAAGTTCTCTAGGAAATCTATTTTATGTACTAATACGCATGCATGTATGTTACTTAAGGATATATCATTTGCTTTGGTCTGATTTCTGGAGTTGGTTGTGAGGTCAATCTCTCCCTCAAAGGGTTCACATTTTCTGGCGAGCCTTGTTGATCTTCTCCCTACTAGAGATGGCTTGCTGCTGCGAAGGCTACAAATTCTTGTTGATTACCATATGTCTGCGACAGCTAATAAATCAGTTCATCATTTACTGTTCACGTGTCATTTTGCTCGAATTATTCGACAATTACTCTCTCTTGGTGTTCCTGATTTGCCTGCAGCCTAGCCCTGGACTGATGGGTTGCGTTTTGTTCTGAAGGGGAATGCAACTTTAACATTGTTGTATGTTGTGGCTTAATGGCTTATTTGGTTCAACAAAAATCGAGTTGTCCATGAACATTCATCTCGGTTACCCCAATAGTTAGCTACTATTAGGGGTGTTAGCAAATCAAGTTTTCATCGAGCTATTTTGAGTTCAAGCTCAAAATTACAGTTAACGAATAAAGCTTTTCGAACTTCAAGCTAATTTCACTATTCAAATCTCTTATTAAATCGAGCTCGAACATGCTAGTGTTCACGTGTTCAAGTCGATAGGTTTTCAAAGCCTATCAAATCCTATATAATATTAATATAAAAAACATTTTTTTTGTTCTATTTTCTTTACTCCATTTGACTTTTTTTATATAGTTTGACTTGAATTTATTTATGTTATTGTTTGTTAGAAAAAAATTAAAATATATATATTAAGAAACCATAGGTGTTTGTTTATCATTAATATATAAATATTTTTCATTTATATACTAAAATGTTGAAAATAAAAAATCATAGATTAATTACTGAAAAATGAATAGTGCAAATAATTTGGGATGGATGAAGTAATAATATAAATTTTAATATTATATAATTAATAATTAAAATGACGTAAAGTCCTAAAATTTCAAACTACACTCAGCCATCAGCAGCAAACAGTAGCAGACTACAAAAGTAGCCCTCGTCCATTAGCCTTCCAATTCTCGGACGGTGTCATGCCGGAACAATCCGCCTCATATCTCCCCTAACCTCCAACTTTGGCCCTAGCCACTAATCTCCTCTGTCGTTGAACTCGCACCTCCACATTCCTTGGCAGTGTATTGCTAAGTTTATGTTCGCCTAACTCCTCTGAGGCTTCGACGGTGTGTGGCTTGTCAATTCGATCCTTCCGCAATTAAACTCTCTCCCCAATCTCCTCTGTTGCACCAATCTTTACTGTCGATTTCTCCAACCATCGACTGTTGCCGATCTCTTCTACCACCGATTTCACCAACCACCAATCTCTTCCGCTAATTTCCCCAACTGTTAATCTCCTCTCGAGCACCTCTCGAACGTTCAAATCTAGCTCAAGCACCATCTCAAGCCAAACTCAAGCATCAATTCCTTAAGCTCGAGCCCGAACAGCCCTCAGAGTAAAATGAGCCAAGTTCAAGGCCAATGGGTTCTAGCTTGGCTTAGCTCGATAACACCTCTAACTACTATTATCCGGACCAAGGTGTCAATCGGCAGTACTCTATGTAGTAAGGGATATGTTGTAAGCTTAGTAATTAAGGATGCAACCAGCATTGTTCTTTTTACTGTCTCTTATGGTTTCACATACGTTGGTTAGGATGTTTTATATTTGGAAGCCCTTGTAGGGGGTTAAGGAAGTATGTCATCTGCAGGTTCAATTTCTTGAACTAGAATCTAATTTTCAAATCTTAGTGTTGGAATTTCAAAGTTCTTGTTTTCTATTTTTATTTTATTTCGGGTCCATTTTTTATTAGACTTGAGTTATAGATGGTTCATTTGCTTCTTGTTCCTTTTTCTTTTATTAGATATTCTTTTCATAGTGTTGTCCATATTCTCGCTCGGAAGGGTCTTTTAGATAGATATTCTTAGGGTGATTCATCTCCCTCTTGACTACTCTTTTTGTCTCATTTTGAATGGTATATTTATTTGAGTACAAAGATTTAGATATGTGTAATTTATGTTATTCTTTTTATTTTTACCCTTGAAGCTAAAATTAATAATAAATTTTTTTTTTTTGGATTTTGTGATTAAATTAGGATTAGAAAGTTTTTTTTTTTTTTGGTTTTGTGCTGGTAAAAGCTTTCCAAAAAGAGAAATAACTCATCTTTTTTGGGTTAGTCCTAAAAAAAATGCTTGTCATAGTTTTTTGAGTGAAAGAGAGTATTTAGTACCCTTTTGAATGATCAGTAACATGGTCATTAAGGTCCTCTTTCTTTTGGGAAAAAAAAAACACAAATCGGATGTTGAAGCAAGTAATTAGATGCATACGCATCCATTTTCATAATTAATGCATGAATAAACCAAGTCTTATGTTGCAAGTTTCTCTAATGTCGAAACCCATTCGTTCGTCTCTCTACCCTCTGAACACTGCAGTAACACTCCCTTGGTTACATATTATGTCGATTATATATGCATAAAAAAATCATTCATAATATGAATTATACACTTCACTTGATCAAAATCTTGGATCCCCTGCTACATGAAAAGTCTTTTAAATGATTAAATCCAAGTGATTTTTTTTCATTTTGATCCATCATATCAAGTTATTCATGAATCGAGATGCATTAGATCATAGACTATTGCAAGGGTTGAAGTCATAAACAAGGTCAATTCGTTTGTGGCATCTAATATCTCTTACATTTGTTGGATGCATGTAATTGAATTTGACATGAATTTTTAATAAATGATAACATTATTCTTGCAATTTACAATAATTAGGATGAATGTGCCATGTTCACTCATTTGTGACATGAAAATTTTGATTGCTACAATCAAACAGATATATTTGTGTCTATCATAGTTAATAATTGTACTAATTGATTGCACATAATTAAGTTCCTATAGAGTAAATATTGAATTGGATAATGGTAAGGTTACTTGGGATTGGATTGTTATCTCCGGAGCCAAAAAGTAACTATAATTTTAATTAGGGCAATCAAACTTTTGGAACTACCTATTTGGAATAATTAGGAGAGATTGAGTCAAATTTTAAGCATTGGAAGCAATGGAAGTATGAAGTCAAATTTTAAGCATTAGAAGCAATGGAAGTATGAATTTGATCGATAAAGTTAGGGTGTTCATGGTGTGGTTGTAAGGTTTCGGGAGCCAAACAATGCGGCAGAATATAACCGAAACCCTCAAGGATCGAAGTAAAACTGGGTAAACTGGGTGTTTGAAATTTTCATACCTAATTCAGTTAAGATCTTTCACCCAACTGTTGAGTTGAATCACAAAACCTGAACAGTTGACGTGTTCAAGCTCTCTATGGTATCCACATGAGCCTCTCGGGATCACCACGTTTCCACCACGTGGCAGCAGATGCATTTCTCTTGCACTCGCAGTACTAGCTTGCGTTCTTCAAGGAATGACAAGAGAATAGTGTGACTGGAACTTTTTTGGAGGCTATGGCAAAAGTGTTGGAATTCTTGGCACACCAAGATCCTTTTAAGGTAGGATTTGAGCTCATTGAGCTAACTCTAGCTTGAACAGCTATCTAAGGCAGCTAGAAGTAGCTCCCTTTAGCTCAAGTTAGCTTATATCAGCTCACTGCAACTATAAGTAGCTCAAAGTAGCTGGACTTCAGCTCAAGTCAGCTCACTTCAGCTATAAGTAGCTCAAAGTAGCTAGACTTCAGCTCAAGTTAGCTCAAGTCAACTCAAGTCAGCTCAAGTCAGCTCACTTCAGCTATAAGTGGCTCAAAGTAGCTGGACTTCAGCTCAAGTTAGCTCAAGTCAGCTCAAGTCAGCTCACTTCAGCTATAAGTGGCTCAAAGTAGCTGGACTTCAGCTCAAGTTAGCTCAAGTCAGCTCAAGTCAGCTCACTTCAGCTTCTGGTAGCTGAGTGTAGCTGGACTTCAGTTCATTTCAGCTGAGAGCAGCTAACTCCAGCTCAAGGTCAGCTCTAGGAGCTGGACCTCAGTTTATGGGGTGGTTATAGGCCAAAAGAAGTGTTCCTTGGCTCTAAAAGACATGTATTTTCGCCCATAAGGTAGTTATGGGTGGTTATAGGCCAAAGGAAGTGTTCCTTGGCTCTAAAAGACATGTATTTTCGCCCATAAGGTAGTTATGGGTGGTTATAGGCTAAAGGAAGTGTTTCTTGGCTAAAAGACATGTATTTTCGCCACCATACATGACCCTTAGCCAAAGGAAGTGTTCTTTGGCTTAAAAGACACATTTCTTGGTGTAAAGGTGTGCCTTTTGGTCATCTGTAATAGCCTTTAGTGGCTGGCCATTTTAAGCACGAATTTGCACTCTATTTGCTCCTTTTTTCTTGAGAGAAAATTGTTCTCCTCCTATTTCCTTTAGAGGCCGAAATATTAAACACTTCTTGAGAGCATTGTGGGTGGATTTACATAGAGATTGTTCATCTCTATTCAAGCTTCAAGGTGCCCCTCTAAGATCAAGTTCTCCCTCAAGTTTTCACCAAAGATAACCAAGAAGAAAGGTGCACATTCTCTCTTGGTTTAGTAGCATGCTAGGTTTGAATTATTTACATGAATGTTCTTAGTAGCATGCTAGGATTTATTTGACACAACATGTATGTAAAATTGATATGTTATATAGCATGTTATATCAACTGCATGAATAATATGTTAAAGAATTAGTATTATGTATATCTATATCCATGTTGAATTCAAATGAACAAATATGCATGTGGCATATATATGAGTAGATAACATAAAAGTATGTTATCATAAGATCCTGAAAATCTTCAAAAAGCTGTGAATTTCTCACTATGTAATGTATTTATAGTGAGACTCAACTTCCAAGTCTAATGGGTTTCAATGCCCTAATCCAATTAAACTTTAATTTCGGGCTTAATAATGGCTCAACTTTTGGGCCATCTATTAATACGAAATTATCATGAAACCATAACCCAAATAAATTAGCTCATGCACTCAAATAATCCAAATAGGCTTTATGTGTGCGACTCAATAGGCTCTTACCACGTTGGCAATAATCATAAATCACATTTATGATCAAAAGCAATAAGAGGTGTCTAGCAACACATCACTGCTACTCAAGTGACAAGATTGTCAGTGATTCGACTAAACCTTTATGATCATTATCCGTATATGTCATTGTCCATTTGTCCAAAATATCAAGACTAAGCACGAGATATGGAATGTGTCACTCTCTTATAGCTCAATCTTTGGTTTCTTGATTACTGAATAAACTAACTTAAACTGATGACATTGATATCATATATCAACTCATCCAAGCATGACCATGCATTTTTTTTTTGTCTCACTCTATCAAGGGGTCCTAAGATATCACTCATGTTACATAGGAGGGACAAATCTCATCTTGATCATACAAAACCCTCCACATGATATGTGATATATTCACTGACCTTCTTCAAGATCACTCAGTTACGAGCAACAAAGGGAAGTATCAAAGTATGTGACTCACATGTAGAGAACCTTGATGACTTTAGGTTAAAAGACTACATATACATGATTACTATGAAAATTATTTATGACACTCATATAACGATCCATGCAGCATTCTTATAGTGGGTTGGTCCAATACACAAGTTCTCTAACTTGTACCCATATGTAGACTACATATTTCATATTAGTCTCCACATATGCTAGTTGTTATGTATTATTGTAACCCGCTCCATGATAATACTAGACCAAAGACATTTAAGAATATTATTATTTTAGGGCTATAATTATGTTTATTACGTTATGTAGAAATAAAACAACAAATATAATTATTGGATTAATGCCTTAATAAAATATCATGACTCAATGTGCAAAAATACAATCATCTCATGATTGGCTTTTGAGTATAACACAGATAGCAGTTTCATATGGGTTTTACCCATACTCGCAATAGTAATAAATAGTAAGCGATTTTATAATTTTCAACTGTATCGCTTTATATATAAATTTGAAAAAAAAAAACATACTGCATAAATACAGTTTAGAAGCGATTTGATAGCGACTTTTCACATCACAAATTTATCATAATCAATCAAAATAAATTAATCTAAATACATAACATAAACTCAATTACAGCAAAAAAGATGAAAATACAATCCAATCCTTAAACAAATACAAATAAGAAATCAAAATCTCAAATAACAAATATAGTTAAATTTGTTACACTAAATCCAAATAAGTAATAATAACATTTGCAATAACCTATTTCAAGCTACAGCCAAGAACAAAATAAATCTTGAAAGAAATAACAGACAACCATATATATGGTTGCACGGGTCCTGAAAAGAGCTTGAAAGGAGTTACTGCATGTCCCCAAGAAAAACAAATTTGTCAGTTCACAATATGGACAGTGAGAACTTGAAGTAAAGTGGGTTTGGATTATATGATAGGACTTATTAGTTTAGAATATAATTTGGGTTAATCAGGTCAGTACAGTTTTTATTAGTTATGACCTTAAAAAATTGTAACCCCACTATATAATGTTTGGTTCTAAAATTTTTACACCTAAACTATGTAAAACTATATACCTTTTTATTTGATGTGAATATATTTATTTAGTTTTATAGGTTAACGGGTTTCAAATAACATCCCTAGATATAATTTGCAAGTAGGACTATGATTGCTTTTTTGACAAATGGAGTGCATAAGTGTAGGAATGCAAAAAGATGCAACGCATTTTGCAGCCAAGTTTCACTCAACCCGCTGTTGACACCCAATTTCTTCCGACCATTAAAAAAATTAAACTAAAAAAAATTAATTAAAAAATATATATATTTTATTATTATTATTATTACTGAAAAATTTTAATTAAGTTAATTAGTTTAAAATACATTTTTGTTTTGTCAGAATTTAATTTAAAATGATATATGTCTGTCTATGTTTGAAAGAAAAAAGAAAACTCCATAAAAATGACAAAATTAAAAAGTTTGAGGTAAAAATGACAAAATTGAGAAGTTTCGGGAAGAATTGACAAAATCTGAAAGTTCCAGGAACATTTTGTAGTTTGTCACATCAATTTGGGGCCAGCATAACCGTTCTGGCCCTAATTAACAGAAAACGACAAAATTGTCAAAATCGGAAGCTTCAGGAACTTATTCAGAGTCTGAGAGACGTAAAGGACTGAAACTGTCATTTTACCAAATTAAAAGATAAGTTTGAATTTAATTAATTTTTAATTATGAACAGTCCAGAACCCCTTCCCCTATAAATAGGGGTCCAAATCTATGTGTTAAAACAAAAAAAAAAAGACAAAAAAAATAGAAATCAAGCTTAGATCTCCGTTTTAAAAAAAAGAAAAAATTACAGCATTATTCCCTGGCCTCTCTTCCCTCTTCCTAGAAGACCAAAACGTTTCTGTTTTCACGTTTTAAGCCCCGTCCCCAATATTTCCGTTTTCTCTCTCTCTCTCCGTTCACCGTTTTTCTCTCCTCTGCCGCCGTCGTCCGGCCCAGCCACGCCCGCCGTCGTCATCCCGCCGCCGCCGGTAGCTCCCACGCCGTCCCGCCGCCGTCCGCTTCCCTTCCCGTCATGTCCCGTTTCTCCCTCCGCTGCGTTTCTCTCTCCTAGTTCGCCGGCCGCCGCCCCTAGCCTGGCCCGCCGTCGCCTCGCCGGCCCACTCCTGGCCCGCCGTTGCCTCGCCGCCCCTCGCCTGGCGTGCCGTCGCCCAGCTCCGCCCCCTTTCCCCCTCGTGCGCGCCCGCGTCCCTATTTTCCTGTTCTCAGAATTCAAGTTTTAACTAGTTTCATAACCCGTCTAACGGACGGGTAAATAGGTCATACAAAAACATTTCTGACATGCTTTTCTAATTCTCTGATGTGTTACAAATAAAACCACGTGCATTCAATCATGATATATAAAGGAACAGTTATATAATGGAAGGGTCTTCTATTATCGGAAATTGTGCGGCAATGTCAAAGTTCTCCACTAATTCAATCCTGTGAACAAAGGAATTAATAAGTAGATGTGGGAGACTGTAAAGACATATGTAAATATTGATGAAAGTATAAGTGCATGAAAATAGGAAAATGTATAAATAGAAAGGGGAAAAGGAGTACCATTCATGGGCTGCAATCAAAGTGTAGACGAATGCATCAGGCTTAATGTGAGCATGAGATCTGGAAGGGGTATTCCTAAGGTCCAACCTGTGGAGATTTGAAGTTAATAAGAAATGTTATTGTGGAATATAAGCTGCCAAAAGAAGTAAAATGAAATGTGAGTGTAGGGATTACAAAGCAGAGGTAATATCAACTTCAGCAGTTGATGATATGTTCACAGAAGATGTGTGAGCCCTTTCATCAACAGAATAATTGATGGATTCCTGTGGCAACTGACTTGGTCGCTGGAACATAAAAAGAAAGGTTAACTCAGGTAAGGGACACAAATAAAAGGGTTGTTGGAGAAATTAAGAAGTTAGAAAACCATACAAGTTGGTCTCTAAGGCGAAATGCGAGCGCCTCCTCCTCATGATTAATCGTGTGAAACTTCTTCAAAGTGAGAGGGGAAGAAGGATTCTGAAAGTTAAATGAACTAAGTTCAACCTCCAGAATCAGTTCACGATTCAATGCTTGGCTAAAAACATGTTGAAGTTTTGCAGGCCCTTCATCCTACAGAATTAAAAGGGACATTGAATAAGCCATTGAGGAGTTTTGAATTAAATGGATTGGTGAGGTGTATAATGCAGGCAAAAATAATTAATGAATAAGGTTAATGATAAAGAAGAGAACCGATTGCTCGATGGCACGAAGAGCCGTAGCGGAAGAAGTAAAGAACTTGGCAGCTACAGAGTCAAGCAGTGTGAGCAGTATGCTGCCCGTGGAGTCAAAAACTCTGACAATAGCCTTATACCTGTAACATAAGTTGGAAGGATAAGAGAATATATTTCGTTAACAGAATATAACACATAGAAACGTAAAGGATAAAATGAGGAATAATGATAAGTATATACCGTAGAGGTGGTGTCCGGTTCGCAATGTTGCAATGATGGCAAAAATAAGTTAATCCGATCGATTCAACTCGTCTGCAACATTTTTTGCAGGCTAAATACCACCATCCACGTTCAGCAAGTACCTCGGACACAGTGGCGTGAATGGAGTAAATATTGTCCTTTGGTAAATAGTTAGGTGGTGGCGGTAAAGGTCAGGTGAAAGTTATATCAATGATTTATAAATGCGATAAAGGTACAATTACTTACGAATAAGGGGCCACGACTAAGCAAATCATTAATTTCTGCAATATTTTTCCGCCTTCCATAAATGACCCTATGTTCCGTACGTCGTTCAGATGGAGAAGGAACATATTCTCGCACGATGTCATTTCCAGTGGATGACCTAATGGCAGACATAAAGGTTTTGTGAGATGCCAGGAACGAAGAGTATATCAGTTTTAACAGGGAAGTGGAAGGAAGTGAGAATAAAACAGAAAGTTAGATGGTCATACGATTGGAGGAATTGCTGCACTTCATCGACATTAATATTAATATAAATTTTTGTGCCTGATGTGGAAGGGAGATTGTACTGACCTGGAAGTTAAGAATAGCAAAAGGTATAAAGTTACTGCTTAATGAGTTAAACTAAGCGAGTATTGGGAATACGTGTAAGCACATACCCTGACACATCCTTACAGATGTTGAAGTGACGACAAGAATGTTGTTTGTTGGTGTATCCTTCAGCGCATTGAAGTCAAGCAAATTTGCTTGGTCCCCCCAAAGAGTTATGTCGATGGTGGAGGCACTAAATAAGAATGATGGATGTAAGTATAAGTGTATTTGAATTAAAGTAAGATCAATAGTCGGACTGTAGTCCATATAGAATAAGGGTATTCGATTACCTCAAACTCTGGAGCTTTATAATTCGCATTGTAGTGATAACACCATCAGATCTGACGGTTTCACCATTGGAGCCAATGGCAATTAGTTTGCCGACAACATCTATGAGTGATAGAAAGTGTATCATAAGTTAAGTTGAAGTAGTCAAACTTAGGTCATGAAATGGTAAGTTTGAGAAGTATTACCGCATAACTGAACATTCAAAGGGTATCGTTGGTGAATTTCCTCGAAGGAAACAAACTCAAACTTGTAAGAGGCGATGTTGGGAACAGGCTCAGGGACGAAAGTGCATGTTGTCGATGCATTAAAACGAATGACTAATTCGTTAGTAACTGGTCTGTACCCTTTATCAGCCCTGAAGACGCTAAAGTTGGAGAATATGTAGACATTCCCTTCATACAATTGAGACTTAAATTTGGGAGCAAGGGAAGATGCAACCATGGCATGAATATGATTATGCTGCAGGGGAAACATATTCAAGTTTAAAATGTAAAACCATGGAGGAATGACAAGTAAGCAAAAAATGGAAAACAACGTAAGGAGGAAAGAAGAAAATATGTTGTATGACAATAAAGGAGGAAAGTAAATGATACCTGTTCATCAAGTAGTGTCATCGCAATGCCATAACATTTCAGTGTTGTAACATTGATAGAATCCCACATGCGGGTAAGACGCACCTTGATCGTCCATTTATAGCTGAATGGGCTCAACTCGCTGAGTAGGGTGAAATGTGGCCTCATTTTTATCTGCAGGTGGGAGGATGAAGTCATGATTTCAGAGGACATAGTAAAGAACAGTTATAATATAAAGTACACAGAGAATGATATGTAGCATACTGCAGTCAATGAAACTAAGAGGAAGATCGGTATAGTCGCTGGAAGACTTCACGGTACACAATATTTCGAGTCAGTGGCTTAGTAGGATCTTCTATTTGAAGGAGGACACGAAACCCTGAAGGACTGGTAACTCGTGATGCGGCGACATACAATTGGCCACGGCTGAAAACAGGTTGGGGAAGATATAGGCCTACATGGTTGAAAGTTTGTCCCTGACTTTTGTTTATTGTCATGGCGAAGCAAACCTTCAAAGGGAATTGCCTTCGACAGAACATAAAGGGGAGATCAGTGTCAGAAGGGACCATTTCAACCCGCGGTATAAAAAATCGTCGCCCAGAGTTAAGACCTGTTATAATTTCTGCTTCAATAACTGTCTGAGCCAACCGCGTGACAACCATTCGTGTGCCATTGCATAACCCAAGAGATTGGTTCAAGTTCCTCATCAGCATAACCGGAACACCGACCTTTAGTCGTAGTTCATGGTTAGGAAAACCAGAAAACTTGAAAGTATTAAGGTACTCAGTTGGGTATAGCAAGGTGTGTGCTTCGAAGTTATCAGATGCCTGGGAGACCTTGTCAGCACTGAGAAATGTCTGCATATCACCAGGGAGCATACTAATGACACGGTCATTGACAACATCTACAATCTCATTAGTTGATGAAAGAATAGCCCTTTCTTTTAGGTAACTGGTGTCCCCAAATCTAGCAGATAATTCCGGGTAAGTCGAGGAGATAATGTCAGCAATCAGATCAGCAGAAGCAGGAATCAAGAAATCATTAGGGATTGCAATCCACGATGGTTCCTCCTCATCTTCTGATAACCGACATGACGGAACTGACCCATCCCCAACTTTCATAACCCAATCGTTGAACAGTGAGACTTCAGGTAATGTAGAATTTTGTAGCCTCATGTTCTCCGTAAGAGAATATAGTGTACAGTGTTGCCAAAGAGGAGATGATAGTATTGATGCTCTAACTATATCTGCTCGAGTACCACGTGGAATAACTGGCAAGATTTGTCGAAAATCACCCCCGAGGACAACTGTCATACCCCCAAAAACCTTTCTTGTAGCAGTAGGATCGACGACGGAGAGAATATCACGAAACGTTCGGTCCACAGCCTCAAAGGTATGTCGATGTGCCATTGGAGCTTCATCCCATATTACCAAATTGGTATTGCAAAGAAGCTCTGCCATTGGAGTAGACCTTTTAATATGGCATACGGATATATCCTCTATTGGGATGGGGATCTTAAACCGGGAATGAGCAGTTGTCCCTCCGGGTAATAACAGTGACGCAATACCAGAAGAAGCCACTGCAAGTACAATCCGACCATCAGATCGAAGTTTAGAAATAATTGTCCTCCATAGGAAAGTCTTTCCAGTACCACCACTTCCATGGACGAAGAAGAACCCACCAGTACGGTGTTGAACTGAGTGCATCAAGGATGTGTAAATATGGCGCTGAGCAGCGTTAAGATTGCTAACCAGGTCTGCATGTTCTAAAGCCAATGTCGTCCTATTATAGTTCAACTCTTCTATGAGGAGTGAGTTTTGTAATATCAGCCTAGGATCAACTTGCGGGAATGGAATAGTAGGAAATTCCCTCAAGCTTCTTCCGACTCTATTCAATGCCTGTTCAATATCATACAGCGCATAATTCTGCTTCTCTTCATCCGCCATAATCAACTGCGGGTTGTTTAAAAGCCTCTGTTGACGAAATAATATGTCTTCAGTGAGGGTATCAATGTTGGACCTCCACAAGGCCAGTGGGTCATCAACCTTGCAAAAAAGCAAGAATATGACAAATAGTTGTCATAACTGAGGTCCGGATGCCCACTGTGCTGCCTCCCGCAAGCACTGATGCCATTCTCCGTCACCGTCAAGAAGACCAAGCGCGGAGCATGCTTCCCTGTATGTTGCATAAAGTACTCCATGGACCGTGCGAATCTCCTCATATGACGTGGGTCCCTTAATGACATTTAGGAGCATGCGGAGGTAGAATCTTTCACCTGCAGTTGGGTGAACAAAGTAAATCCTCCCAATACTACGTCCCCGACGTCGGCGAGTCCACTGTTTGATTTGCCTATTCCACACAAAATGTTCCGGGAATTGAATGTATGTCAAAGTGCGAGCAAAATCATCAACAGAGTTACAGTGCATCCAAGCCTGAAACTTTGTCATACTTTCCTCGTGTGCACGGACGACATCTCGTAGGTCATCATGATCTTCATATAAAACACTCTGCTCACCCGGTAAATGAAAAGATAACCGCTCTACTGATGGATGATGCTCATGGATAAAGAAGCCAAAGATTCGCCATATTGCTTCTGATGCAGAGACAAAACGACAGTTCATATATTGTTTGATCTCATCAGTATGAGCAACATCATTTCTGGGCCCATTATGATGCAGAGGACGATCTGCTTCTACAATAACTGTGGACATGTCTGTGCCCTTGTTAACATATTTGCAAAGGTACTTAACACACATGTCCAAGTTAGTGAGCTCTACATAGACATGACAATCATTTTTCACACAGAGGTCACGATTATGTGGGATGACCTAGCGGTTATCCAATGGTATACCATGGACAATAGCATATCGACCGTCATTCCTTCGACGGTAAAGGGGAAAACCATCATCATTAATTATTGTCTCATTTTGGAATGAGCGCGGGTAATGCTTGCTACATCTATTATTTACCATGCATGGACATCGTGGATTTGTTGCCCCACAAGGGCCATGGAGCATATGACTCACAACTGCTTTATATCCAATAGGGTCCTTTTCCTTGTCAGAAAGTTCAGCAGAGATGAGACGATTAATTTTCTGAGGAGTATTAATCTTATCATCATGATGAAGGAAGAGCACGATGTGCGCATGAGGGAGACCTCTTTTTTGGAACTCAACAGTGCAAAGATCTGTAAGGTAATGAGTTATTAATAAGGGGAATTATTGAAAGATAGAAGAATGTTTTTCATTTAATAAGGAACTAATGAATTGTACCTGCGACAACACGGCCAAAGTGTTTGTGTTTAGTTAAATCGTCTCTAAAGTTCTGAAGCTTCATCATGAATACACGATCGACGATATCGGGTCTATCTTCAGCAGGCTGGCCGGGGATCAATTCAAGGAAGTGTCTAATTTCTGGCCATTTGGGGTTACAAGTAAAAGTGATGAATAGGTCAGGATACCCCATAACTCTACAAATGGCCATTGAATCTTGATAGCTCTGCATCATATATCTAGGCCCTCCAACAAAGGAAGATGGGAGAATTGTTCTTCTACCATATAAGGAGCCATCTATGTCACCTCTATTAACCGCATCCTGTAGACCACATAAAATTTCGGCACGAAACCGATCTCTATTTCGTCTGAGCCACGAAAATCGAGATTCAAGAACGACACAGTAAGCATCAACAACATACTCGTGAAACAGTCGACCTCCTAGAAGGATGAGTGAATGGACATTACGACGCTGTTGGAGTTGATATGCATAGAACTCTCTGGGTGTAATTGTTCCTATGGGAATCAGTTGTCCGTCCTCGGTATAGTTGCTTATTTCCAAATGATAATGTTCTTCTCCATACACAAGGAATAACGGGAAATGCAACGCACAACGCTTCGGATGGAAAAAGTCAATAGTACGCGGCTCAGAATTCCATGGGTAAACCAATATGTCACGATAGTTGCCACCCTTCTCATCAATACCATCAAATAGTCCAGCGACCTCGTTCGAAACAGGCAAATCATAGCGTCTATCCCTTCGTCTAGAACTTAGTAGTCGAATGCGGACAGGAGGCATTGTACTATCATTTAACCGATCTCTTGCCATCCTGAAGAACCTAACCAATTCATTATGCGCATTAAACACTTGAATTAGACCATCTATGATCACTCTATCATACTCAGTATGCATCCCATCACCAAAGCTCATAATCCTATTGTAGGTCTCATGCTCTGTGTCATACATGTAAAGCTGGGCAAACCGCGGACGATCTCCACTGTTAGGGAATAGAGATCCAATTCGATGATAATTCATTCCACAAGAGCGAAACACCGGTGGACCCTGGCCATCATGTGTACTTGAATCGACATATGCCCCAGTGGAGGTGAAGGAAAATCTTGAATTAATTTCTCGTATATGCCGCCGAAAATAGCGCGACAATTGATCTCCATTATAGTCAAATAGCTGACGTATAAAGTCCGGGGGTGGTGGTGAGTGAGGAATCGAAACTTTCCCTTTCCTACAGCATAAAGAGAATTCCGGATTCGATGTACGATGGTACCTATTGCTCCTTTCTTGGTACCACATAATAGCCCCGCAGTGAGGACAGACACATGTAGGAGGACCGATGTCCTCATACTCAAATCATGTACCTGAATTAGAAAGTAATATCATAGAACAGGTTTGAAAGAGGTGGAAGTAATTGTAGTGGCATAGGTAAGAGAGCATACGGTGATGATCATCCCTACGAGAATCCTGATCACCATGTAGCGGTTCAGCCACATTGACATCGGCAGTTGTGTCTATTCAATAATAATGTCAGAATAGAACATATACTTTTATGATTACTAATGGAGTAAATGATATTGAGGAATAGGTAGTAAGGATGAGCGAACCTGTAACAGGAACTGTATTTTCATTGAACAGACCAATCGGTATACGTTGAATGTGATGTCTGGATGTAGTATTATTTCTACTCCGCTTTGCCGCAGTAGAAGAGCTTTCTCCTACCTCGTAACAGGTATGAATAGGGTGGACCCTAACTAAATGAGGTGGGATAGAAGGGGTTTGAGGAGGAGTATCCAGATTTGCAATGGAATGAGGGTGCACAGAATGATGGGATGTTGAAATTATGTTACTGATATCTGCTAATGGAGTTTGCGGTAATGGAATAGACAAGACAGGTAAAGCAACAGAGATTCCGCTTATAGATGAGTGATCAACAATAATGGAAGTGTTGCCATTACAGGAAGAAGGATTTCTAGCTAAAGACCGTGCTACTCGAGAAGCACGTCGCAATTCAGTGCGGCGGGCTCTTCGAAGACGTGAATCCATTTCCTTAAAAATATAAGGAAATATAAATGTTCACACAGTAGTGGTAACAGAAGTAATAATTAGTTGTCGTAATCTGTGATCTACATTTAAATAGAGGAGAAAATATAGGAAAATAAAACTGGTCAACATAGTAAATGAAATAAACTAAGAAGCGATGATAATGATGAACATAGCATATAAGCATCATATTGCATACAACTCAATGTCACACACGAACGTAAAAATAAAGGAAAAAAAATCTAGAATAAAATGTTACCAAGAAGTGTATGGAGCTCAAGTTAGATACTAATTAGAATAACAGAACAAAGTAAAATGTGTAATTCGGCTCTACACGAAGGCCATAAGGACTAAAAACACTAACTCCTCCTCAAATACGCATTTGAAATGAGTATGCAAATTATTAAAAGTAATTGTAACGTGAATAAAGAAAATGCAATGTGCCACTCTAGCATAAAATACAAATCCTATAATATTAATTGGGGAAATAAAGTAGAAGACTAAATTCAGTATCAAATACCAGATAAAATAATAAGAACTTTAGATCTTTAAATTAAGGAACAATATTAAAGTGAAACAAATAAAGTAGGAGTGAAACATGAAGTAGTACCATAAAAATGATCGCCAAAGAAAATAAACACCTAAGACAATATTAAAGTGCCACAAAAATGAAATTGAAAGAAATAAGGAACAATATGAAAGTGAAACAAATAACATAGGAATGAAACATGAAGTAGTACCATACAAATGATCACCAAAGACAATAAACACCTAATAACTATAGAACTTAAAAAACCAACTACTGAAACCTATGTAGCATGACAAGGAAGCAACGAAGCTCATCATCTACGACACACTCATCACATAACCTAGGATCATCTATCTCATAATAGCTCTCACTCCAATTGTTCAAACGGGGAGTCGTGATGATGCAATGGACGCACATGCCACATGTTCGACAAAGAAGTTGTCAATCAACGGTTTCAATAAACACATCACATTTTTGCTTAGGCCACCTTTGAACAATTACCCCAATAATGTAGTCAGCTTCATTTCGAAGCTCTTGAAGACGCCTTCCCCAATGTGCTCCTTCTTGGTTTTTAAGGTTACGAATATATTGAATGCTCTGCTTCATGTGGAAATGGCCATGAACTCCACCAAGGATGGCATACAGGTACTTAGCCACGGGAATCCCACGGAGAGATGAGAGATAGATGTAGCAAAGCCCCTCAACAAATTCCCCATACTTGAAATAGGTAGTAACCCCATGGAGGAACATAGCAATGGGATGGCTCGAGTCCTTCAATTCATTGAACCGAGTGGAGGGCATATGAGGAGGCCAAGACCAAATGACAGATGAAACATCCAAAGTTGTAAAAATGGCCGGAATAGTAAACGCTAGGGCAAAACAGTGGTGGACAGAGGCCAAATTAGCAGCATCCCTTGGTCGGTCCGACAAGACCTTAGACAGGATGACAGCAATAATCTCGGTAGGTAAGCGGATCATGGTAGGCAAAGTTCACTGCATTTTGGGAATGGTAAATTTTGATAAGTAAATTTTGATAAGTAGGAAAATGCACACATTTAAAATTTATAAGCGAAAAAGTAGTTATTGTAAGAACGAATATAAAAGTATGTGAAGAATAGAAACTGGAAATAAAAAATAAATAAATGATGACATAGTTATTAAATTTTAAGAAATAAATTTAGATGAGATATATAATGAGTGGTAGAAATTGAAACAATCGTAAAAGAATGGATAAATTTTTATTTTTTGGCATGTCCACCACATTAAAAAATGGAAGGAGTAAAGTGCAAGAAATAACATTTTTAGGGTCATAAAGTGTAAACATGTCAACAAAGTTATAGGCCCAATAAGAATTTATGTAGGCCCACCATTTTGTAAGCCCAAACGTCCTGAAACTTAAGTTGAAGAGTTTCAGACAAGTGCCCTAAATCGTAGCTGCCCATTCTTCACTGTTTCCATCCCCCTCTCCGATACGTCTATGTGTGAGACCGAAGGTGCGAGATAGAACCCTAGATTTCTGTGTAGAAAACCCACAAATACACGGCCACAGAAACAGTGCGCAGAAGCCAGAAACTTGAAATCTAGTAGAGTATTCACAATTTAAGTGAAGTAGCCATGGATATGCAGCAGGAGGTGCCGTACAGGTTGATCTTCTTCGAGCACGTTCGCCGAACTGCCGAAGGTAAGTAAGCCAAAAACCCTCTATACGCTGATCTCAGTTTCTGGCTTCTGTTTGAGTTACAAGCCGCTTCTTCTTCTACGCGTTTGTTTCTACGATTAGAGTTGAGCTGAGTACAGCTTCTTTTAATTCCTTTCTTGGGTTTTCATTTCTTCGCAGGATCTGACCTAATGGGGTGGTGCGTTTCTGAATTTGTCTCAGTTTCAGAGTATTTCGGAATCCAAATGTTACTCGAGGTTTGGTGTCTAATGGGGCAATGTCGTTTCTTTTCACTTTTGGGATTCAGAAAAGCGTTTTATTTTTTCTCAGAAAGGGAAGTCTCTGAATTATATGAGAAGATGGCTTTTTTTGTATAAGTGATTTATGTTTTAGCGTTTTGGCTTTATTTAGCCCATTTCAATTCATTTAGAGCATTTTATCCTTGTTCTGCCTAGGTGCATACCTGGGCCTAACAGGTTATACTTACACCTGACATACACCTTAGGACCCTTTAAAGCTCCATGAACCCTGCACCCACAACAATTCAGTTTGTGTATTTGTTACATTTCTAAAAGTCTGTACTTTAAGATTGGGATTTCTGCTTTTCCCCATGGCAAAGCTGATGCTGTCTCAGCTCTGCAATCAGAAGGCATGGGAATAAAAGCTCAAGTCTGTTATTGAGAGCCATGAATGGACCCCCTCAATCATGTGAATTGAATCTTGGGTAATACCTATGAATTAGTTTACATCAGCAGAAAAAGAGATAATGCAAGTTGTTGCAGCATTTGTGCTGACAACTGCAGTAGGGACAAGCACTATCATTAGACTGTTGGGCAGGAACAGTGGGAAAATAAGAGGAATTATGAAAGCGATAAAATAATCTGTGTGTGATGGATGTTACTCGATTTTCTCTGCTTATTTTCCTTGAATGGGTCCTCACATTATACACGCAGAATGGATTGTTTGAGGTTGGTTCTTTAAGATTCTGAGTTTGACAAGAAAGATGGATTTGCAGGTCATTCAAAGGAAATTAGTTCAAGTATTCACAGCATCAACATCTATAGATGATACTATTGTGCCAGATGCTGTTCATCTTCTCGTTATGAAGGAGGTTTGTTTTAACATAACTTAAATTCACATCAATGCACGTGGACTGTCTGCTTTCAGTACATTTGATGGACTTGCAGATATGTAGTGTCTCCTCAAGTGTCAATCTTTTCAGTGCTCATCTGGACACATATATTTTATTGTTTTAGGTTGCTTGTTCTTTTCTCTTTTTGGACTTTCCATGGTTAGAAAATTCCTATCGAACTCTAAAGACAAGCACTATAGAATAGCCATTTGACCAACTATGCTTGGTGGAACCCATTGTCGGAAAAATGATGACCATGTAAAATATGAGCTGTGGATCTTAACAAATGGGCATACAGTAATAGATGGAACTGGGAAGGATATTACAAGAAATGACGTAGCAGTGGCATGAAATGAAGATAAAACTATTGTTTTATTTATTTTTTATTTTATTTTATTTTTTTAGAGAAAAAAAGGTTGTTGTTGATGTTCTAGGCAGCAAGAGAGACTGGAGTGCATTAGAACAATGTGCTAGATTTAGGGGGTGACTGAAGGGGTAAAAGTAGACCTTAAGTATACATGAATAGAAGTAAGGCAAAAGATCCTGTTCACAAGCTGCTTTAGAGCTTCTAGAGGAACTTAGCTCCAGTCGCATGAAATGGATACATAGGATTCGTATAACCAACCCCAAGTGACTTGGGACTAAGGCTTAAATGATTGATGGACTCTTTTCTAAGCTCTCCCTTTCAAATTTTAATTGCAAAGTTTCCATCTGACACATGTTGAACTCTTCAAAAGATTTTTAAGAAGAGAGTGCTGTATTGGCCTGAAATATTTATAAGTGCGCTGGATTTCTTCTATCAGGGAAATGGTTCAACTGTTTATGGCTTTGCCTTTGTTGATTGTGCCACTTTAAAGTTTTGGATTGGTTCTATAAATGACGATGCTTCTTCTGCTTCTCTGGGAGCTTGATTGATGCAAGTATGATCTTCTCTCTTCTTTTTTAGATAACTTGCACTTTTGAGTGAACTCTAATTCCATGATGCTTGCAAATTTAGGTATCTCTCAAGGAAGTCATATATGAAAGCGAAGGTGAAATCTTTCTTCCTGTATTGTATTCTTGTTTTCTTTTTTCTTGTTCAGAGGTATTGCTGTATGCAAACTATACTTTTTAACTGGAATTGGTAAAATCCTTTCAGGTCTTTCGAAGGAAGCCAAAAAAGCACTCAGAAAGTACTCTTTAACAGGTGCACATCTTACTATTTAGGCCAGTTCACTTACCCTCAAACTCACTGTGTGTCATGGCACTTTAGAACTACCCAATTCTTGCGTTACACTGTTCAAAAAGGGGAAGCCACATATCTTTATCTGTTCTGCATGGACTTGTGATATTTCAGGCACAGGTTTCCATGTTGAATATTTATTGAAAATTACTTTCTAATCATGCTAAGCGATATGCTATGTGTTTTTTGTCAAGGATCAACAGCAGTGCAGTTGAGACCAGCACTTGCCACCACTGACTTTTTAGAGGCTTCTGATGTTAGAAACATGATCTTGTCAGATGGCTACTTTAAGGGGTCTTCTACTTTTAGGGGTCTTCTAGTTTACTAATAATTGTTTGTTTTCATATTCCATCAAATGGTAACAGAGCATAAACACTTGATCTGCAGAGAAAGAAATGGAAGACCGAACATTGACATTATGTGAAGAACAAATGATGTGGAAGATTCTGGCTTGTTGGAAAAGATTTATCAAAGAAGGTAAGAACTACAGATAGCAATTAAAAAGTCTTATGTTTTCCTCCACTGAACTGTCATATGTAATGAATTTTTAAATACTTTTAATTTTTATTGGACTCAGGGAAACGAATCAACAGTGGGGACAATTCTGGATTTGAAAAGAGAAGACAGCTCCACAGATTAGCGGGAGGAAGGTTTGTTTTAACATAACTTAAATTCACATTAATGCATGTGGACTGTCTGCTTTCAGTGCATTGGATGGACTTGCAGATATGTAGTGTCTCCTCAAGTGTCAATCTTTTCAGTGCTCATCTGGACAGATATATCTTACTGTTTTAGCTTGCTTGTTCTTTTCTCTTTTCGGACTTTCCATGGTTAGAAAATGCATATCGAACTCTAAAGACAAACACTATAGAATAGCCATTAATGGTGGGTACTCATCCTTTATGTAATTAATGGTTATCTTTAAGAAAGTTGGTCTGCACTGATGGCTTGTATTGTTGGTTTAAGAATAAAATGAAATGATTCTCCATCAATATAGTCCATTTATCTCATAACAGTTTAGTCCCACAGTTCTCTACAATTCCGAGTTCTATTGTTCATCATTCACTACGTTAGCTGGTCAATGAAAGGGGATATCTCATCTGGATTGGCCATAGGTCTACAGGGTCCATTTTTCTTTCAAGTTTGAAATGCGAGCTAGCTATCTAATTATACAACTTAACAATATAACAAAAATAATAGTCAGGATGCTCTTGGCCTTACATACTTCAAGTTGTAGTAGGTCCAACTTCTTGGTCTTCGTAGTTTGTCTTCTACTGCTAATCAGGAACTTATTTTATTCTGTTCTATTTGTTGCTGCTGCACAGCTTTCTGTGTTGGTGAAAATAAAGTAACAATTTTTTTGCAATAAAGTTTTCTCGGACACAAGTTCTTTAATACTTAGTTTTGAAAATTGGGCTCTACAATCCAAACTGCTATCAATATAACCTGACTTATTTTTAAATGCTTTTAATTTTTATTGGACACAGGGAAATGAATCAACATTGGGGAAGATTCTGGTTTGGAAAAGACAAGACAGCTTTACCGTTTAGCGGGAGGAAGGTAAGCCTAAACCCATGACTTTGTTAGAGAGATGGATTTATTTTTTACTGCTTCTGTGTTGTTGATTGCATGAGTAACAGAATAAGGGGAAGTTGAAGAATTAAAATAAAAAACAGACTAATTCTGAAGGTTAAGTTGAATGATTGTTATGCCTTCAAATGGACTATATAATGTGGTTTGGTAGGATATTTAAAACATACGTACGAGTAAGAAGCAGATAAGAAAATAATTGGAAGTGGGTTTTAAACTGGGAAAGTTATCAATATAAACATAGCATGGTAAATAGCTTGTTATCGAAATCGTAGCATAAACTCCAGAAAATGGGGAACAGACAACAATAAGTCTTAAAAGTAAGGTAGATTAACCTAATAATATTAACTAATAAAACCCATTTGAAGGCGACCCACACTCAGATGGGTCACTCTCAATAGGGGTCTCACTTGAGCCTTCATACATAGACAGCTTGGCCTTCAGTTGAACAACTTTCTCCTCCAGCTCACGAACTTGGTTCTTGTAGACATTCTTCATGCATGATTGATTGTACCTCACCAAATCAAGCTCATACTTAAGTCCATCATTCTCTGCCTCCTTTTCTGCCAGCTTTTCTTTGACCTTCATATAATCTTCGAAATTAACATCATGGATGTAGTAGCTCTTAAACAACTTCAGCCTCTTAATCCCTGCCTCCGCAGCCAACTCCATTGCATCCCCCAAATTCCTAGCCAAAGAGCCTTCGACTTGCAGAAAATTCCTTTCCCCCCCCCCCTCGGACCTATCAACCTCTACCTCAACAAAACATCTAATCCTAGGTCCCTCGTGCACAAAATAGTAAGTAGGCTTAGCCTTGCAAAGCTTCTCTGAGATGTAGTCAAGTGATGTGACAAATGGAATGGGGACAACCTCAATGAGATCCATGTTAACTGTGAAATGAAGTGTGGGTGTTAAAACAAAACTGTTTTGTGTTTGCTCTGTGTCCATATAAAAAGAAAAATTTTTTGTGTCCATCGTTGGACTTGTGAAATTGCTGTCACATGAAGGAAAAACTGTAAGAGAAATTTGAAAGGAGGAAAGACAAATTTGAAAGGAGGAGGAATAAAGATACATAGAAAACCACATGACACCTTCGAATGGAAGACATTTAAACTTTTTTACTGTGAAATGAAGTGTGGGTGTTAAAACAAAACTGTTTTGTGTTTGCTTTGTGTCCATATAAAAAGGAAAAAATTTTCTGTCCATCCTTGGACTTGTGAAGATGCTGTCACATGAAGGAAAAACTGTAAGAGAAATTTGAGAGGAGGAAAAACAAATTTAAAAGGAGGAGGAATAAAGATACATAGAAAACCACATTACACCTTCCAATGGAAGACATTTAAACTTTTTTACTGGGTAATATTATAAATTATGAACTACAGCAACTATATGGGTAGTAGTGACAGTGTGGGTCCTCATAACATGCATGAACCAGCAGACAATAACACAAAAACCAACCAGATAGCATGTAAATAAAATGAATTGAATGTGTACCTGATTTCTGTCCTGTTTGTAGAAGCAAAATGACTGAGATGAGTCTGTTGCGTGTAAAAAAAAAATCGAACAGTGAGGAAGCGAAATTAATGGCAAAAGTAAAAAAATTTGCTTAAATAGACAATCTTAAGGGCATGTATTAATAGGTAGAAGGTTAATTAAAGTAAGACCTATTTCTGTGTGTAAGGAACGTTGGAAGAGAAGTTATTTCCTTTCCTGCAAGGCGCATAGAAAACTAATTAGAATTGACTTTGGACATTTACATTGCATAAAATCTATAGAACTAAACTTTGTTGTGATGAAAGAGTGAAACAACCTCTAAGGTGAGCTCAAACTTTGTTGCTGGAAAATCTGCAGAATCCAATGATAGGAATGTTATACGGTGAATTGTTGGAAATGTGTACATAGAAATATGGAAACATTGCATAAGAACAGTGCTGTTTACACTTGCAGGTTGCAATTTGCTGAGAGACACCACTGCAAGCAGAGAGTTGGGTCAACACGTGCTTCACAATCCTCGCAGACAATCGACAATGGTTGAAGCTTCAATTCTAGTTTTGCGAATGTAAAGTGACAATTTTCAATTCGTTGCTTTGTTTTTATACCCTGTAAATGTTACTATTTTACTGGAGACAGTGTGCTTAGGCAGTTAGTAGACCTGTATTAGATCATGCGGTGAAGTGCGGGTGGGACGGTTACTAATCGTGGGGTTATGGGAATGAATAGTGGAGTAAGGTGATTAATCACCAAGACGTGGGTGAAAACTTCTATTTGGCCGCATAAATATGGAGTAAATTTTGATAACGTGTCGCGTGAAAATAAAACTGTAAAAACAAATTCTGAGAACAGCCAATGGAGAATAGACACATAAGCATCCTAGGGGGTATAAAGGGAAGTCGCCAGGTGTCACTTAAGGATCAATTATGAGAAACACATGTCAGTTTGATATTAAATTATAATTTTTTAATAAATATGAAAAGACTATTTAGCCATTGTACCTGCTTTCATATCTATTTATAGATAGATTTCAAAAGGTAAAACTCCCACATAATCATTCATCTTTCCAATTTCTTTCATTTGAGTCACTAACTTTGTTTTTTTTATCTTTTGCAGAAAACTTTAATAACTTTTTGTTTATATTTATTTGTTATTATTACTAACTTTTATTATTATTATTATTATTATTATTGTTCCTTTTAGTCACTAACCTTTTAATTTTTGCAGAACTAACAACTAACTTTACTAACAACTAACTTTACTAACTTTACTAACAACAAACTTTTATCATTATTTTTATTATTATTATTATTATTATTATTATTATTATTCATGGAAGGTTATACCTCCTATTTATTTATTTTTAAGTGGATGACCAGAAAACCCCACTTTATTCTTATTTATTTATTTATTGTCCTTTAACTTTCCTTTATTTACTTTATGTGCTTTTTATTTGTTTATTTATTTATTTATTTGCATATGTTATTTAATTTGTGCAATTTTTTTAAGTGGATGGTCAAAAAGCCCCACTTTATTTTCCTTTAATTTTCCTTTTTGCTTAATTTATGAAAATTTTAATTATGTCGATGGTTAAAACTTATTTCACTTATTTCACCTTTAGTCATAAAATAAAATAATAAATAAAAAATAAAATAATAACAAAATAAAAAAAAAAGGTTTTATGTGAATAATTAACTTTATATTATTTATTTTTTTAGGGCTAACAAAAATCATTTTTTGACAAAAGCCAACCATCTTTTATTATTTTTGGATTACATATTTTTATTTATTTCTTTTAAAGAAAACATTTAAAAAAAATCAATCAATTTTTTTTAAAAGTAATAATAATTAACAATTTAAGAAAAGCAAAAAAAATAATAACAACAAAATATTAAAAAAATTATGATTAAATAAACAAAAAAAAATTTTAATAAAATATTAAATCAATTTACATATCTGGATGATCCGGCAGGATCCACGGTTTGGAAAATATCAATTTTTTTAAATTGAATAGAAATAAATATAAAGATAAAAATCCATATTTTACGATATGGATTAAATTATTTAAAATTTCGTCAAATTCCGTGTCCGGGTGACTCGGCAGAGTCCATGGTTCGGAATTAAAACTTCCGTGTCCGGGTGACTCAGCAGAGTCCATGGTTCGGAAATATCAAATTTTTATACAAATTAATTTAAAAATCCACATCCGATTAATTCAGTTAAAGTTTCTAGTTTGAAAATTAACTGAATATTTTTTTAAAGCAAAGCAAAACAAAATTAAAATCAACTAAGGTGCCAATTTTGGGCGCTATAACAAAGTTGTTTTAGCGTAACCGTACTCCCGATCCCCGAACTCTCGCAGACCAATTTTAAGATATCCAATCGACCTAGGTAAACTGATTGGTGGCGACTCCTAAAAACCCGATGTTGCCACAGCTTGGCGACTCCGCTGGGGACTTATATGTTTGTGAGTCGAGCCTAAAAGTTGATTTGTTTTATTTTGCTTTGCTTACTTTTATGTGGATTCTTGTGTTATATTTACTTAAGTAAACATGCATAATGCATTCACGACATGAAGCTCTATACCCGAGCTTCTTCAAAGCGAACACGTTCTTTCTAAGCGGAATTGGTGTTGTTGTCCTTGAGAGGCCATGGTCTCCAAGCCTTCATCGGTTTCAAAGTAGCAAAGTAGTGTATTGCCTTCTGAGACGATTAGTCTCTGCATGGGCCCACGAAAAGCTACGACTCGAATTAATCCATTCCTTACATAAACCCTAGAGGGTAAGGAATCGGGCTGTCACTATAATTTAGTGACGGGATTCGGGAACTATCCCTTGCCTTTTTGATAAGCCACCTTATGCATATAGAACTCCCCACTTAACCATAGAATTGACCATAGAATTTCTACCATTTTACCAACGCCGTTAGCATATCCTTGTTATGTTGTGTTGTTACTTTACACTTTTCTTCGTATGGTTTTAACTTGTTTATCCATAATACTTTATGAGTTGTTAATTGCTATTTAACTTATTAATAACCTTATCTTTCTTGTTCAATTATTCTTCATGCATCAAAACCATGCATCAAATTATGCTAACTTTTTGGTCTTTATAATGACAACTAAAAGTTTTGAAGTTCCACGATAGTGGATAAGCAAACTAACTCATTGCATACATGCATTACATTAATCACGTGCATATAAAGTCTGATAAAAACATAATCTCACTTTATATTGCATGCATCCATTACATCAATCACGTGCATACAAAGTCTGATAAAAACATAATCTCACATTGCATGCATGCATTCATTGCATCAATCACATACATGTAGAGTCTAATAAAATAAATCTTACTTTAAAAAAGGGTAAAATTGGACCTCAACGCTGATATCCAACTCGGCTCCAAACAAGATTAATGGCAGAACAAGCTGAAGGACGTCTCATGGAGATGGAGTCCAAGATTGAAAGTATGGCAGAACAGATGGGACAATTGATGGAACTAATCAAGGGGAAAGCAACTCAAGTTCTCATCAAAGAAGCACAAGATCCCACTTATCCTCCGGGATTCACTCCGAAACGAGTCTCAGTCCAAGAAAACCTGTTTCAGGAACCAGGACCGTCTGCTAGTGTTCACCTGAAACAAGACACTGTATATGAAGAGAAGAAGACACCACCAAAGGAAGAAGGAGAATCTCAAAAACTCGAAACAATAGAGAAGAGACTACGAGCCATTGAAGGAGGTACTATATTCGGATCTCTCTCAGTGGATGACCTCTGCTTAGTGCCAGACGTCGTAATCCCTTCAGATTTTAAGGTGCCAGATTTCATGAAATACGATGGAACGAGTGATCCCATCACTCACATCACATTGTTTCTAAGGAGACTACAACCACTCACAAAAGATGAAAAGGTGTGGATTGCACTTTTTCAGGAAAGCCTCACAAAATCAGCATTACAGTGGTATCTAAGTCAAGGTCCAAGAAACATTAAAACTTGGAATGACCTTGCACAGGCCTTCATCGGCAATTATAAACACGTTATGGACTTGGCTCCGGATCGCCAAACTCTCCAAAACATGGAGAAGAAAAAGCCAGAAACTTTCAAGGAATATGCCCAACGGTGGAGGGACTTAGCTGCACAAGTTCAGCCACCTATGACAGAAAGAGAAATGGTCACTTTATTTGTCTAGACACTGAAGTACCCATATTATGACAAACTCATTGGCAATTCAGCAACTAATTTCTCTGACGTAGTCATGTCTAGAGAAAGGATCGAACATGGGATTAGGACTGGGAAGATTGCTGAGTCCTTTAGTGATCCTATGAAAAGAGGAGGACCATCCAGAAGAAAAGATGAAGAAATACAACAAATAGGACGAGGAATAGGGATTCCCCTCGTGGGTACTGTGGCCACCGGACCTCGCCTATCCTATTCTGCCAACAGGCCCAATTATTATCCTACCAACAGGCCCAATGATTATCCTACCAATAGGCCCAATGATTATTCTACCAATAAGCCCAACAATTATCCTTTCAACAGGCCTAATCAGTTACGGCCACCTGTTCCGACTTCTCCACAAAGGCCGAGAGAAGTTTTTGCGCCAATTCCTATGACTTACACTGAGTTATATCCAAAACTCATTGAAAGTCAACTTATCCATCCAATTCCAACAAATCCATTTAAACCCCCATATCCAAGGTGGTATGACCCCAACATAACTTGCCCATATCATGATGGTGCCGTGGGCCACGGACTGGAAAATTGCATAGCATTGAAGCGTATAGTCCAACAATTAATCGAGTCCAAGTGGTTGGACTTTTCCGATGAACCAAACGTCACTCACAATCCATTGCCGCCTCATCAAGCAAAACCAGTCAATATGATAGAAAGAGCACTGGCCAATGAAGAAGTCAGTCAATGATATCATAACCCCTCTCAAGCATGTATATTCATGCCTTGTAAAAGAAGAGATTATCATGGGAAAGTCTTCTTTTGGAAATGAAGAAGTCGAAGATGAGGAGTGGTGCAACTTTCATGATAGTAAGAGTCATTCTATCCAGGAATGCCCAGAATTCCATGAAAGTCTACAAAGACTCATAGACTCCTCCCAACTCATCATTTTTTATGTCAGATAAAGATGATGATGTGAATGTGATCATTAAAGAATAAGAAGTCAAGGCTATCCCAAGACCACTAGTCATACCAATTTCAAAACCTGTTCTTAAGCCTTTAAGAATTCAAGTCCCAAGGTCATTCTCATATAAATCAGACAAAACTGTTCCATGGAGCTATGATTACACTTCTAACATCACATCAACTCCATTAGAAGTTGGGAGTATAACTAGAAGTGGTCGGTGTTATTCCCCGGAGCAAATGAACAAGCTCCAACAAGATAAGAACGTTAAAGACCCAACAAGTAGACCTCTTGATACAAATACATCCAAAGAGCAAGAGATGCCTCGAGCAGTAACAGATGAGCAAGCTACTGAGTTTCTCAAACTCATAAAGCAAAGTGAATACAGCATCGTTGAGCAATTGAACCGCCTGCCAACAAAGATCTCTATACTTTCACTACTCATAAGCTCTGATGCTCATCGAGAAGCCCTCCTCAAAGTCTTGAATAAGGCCTATGTTGAGCCAGATATTTCAGTGAATAATTTTGATCACCTTGTCAACAACATCACCGCACAGAATCTCATCATATTCACTGACGATGAGATACTAGCAGAAGGAAGAGGTCACTCTAAGGCTCTACATATTTCGGTTAAATACAAAGATCGAATTATGGCTAGAGTTCTTGTTGATAATGGGTCAGCTCTAAACATAATGCCACTTGAAACCTTACACAAGTTTGGTATAGACTCATCATACCTCAACAACAGTCATATCACTATTTAAGCATTTGACGGGATGAATAGAAATGTTGTTGGAGAAATAGAGCTGCCAATAGGGATCGGCCCTTGTGTCTTCCACATCACATTCCAAGTTATGGATATTAATCCTTCTTATACTTGTCTGTTGGGCAGACCATCGATTCATATGGCCGGAGCAATTCCCTCCTCATTACACCAAAAAAAGAAATTCATTTTTGAAAGAAGGCATTCTGCTATCACCTATATCAACGGTAGCAAAGACCAATTGACCTTCTCTTTTAAGTTGGTGTGACCCAAATGCCAAATATAACTAAAAAATTGTGTGGCACTGAAACTCAAGGTCCAACAGTTGGCCGAGTTCAAGTTGCTAGGCCCGATGTGATTGGTAATTGAAAGTGAAGATTTTGAGCTGGAATTACATTGATTTTGGAAGGGCTCCAAGTCAGATCTGACTTAACAGTTCGCACACACTTTTGAATGACAGGGAATCCTTTTACTAAACTTGCATCTTTGATAGCTTGCCAAAGTAATTTAATAGTAAAAATCTCCTAGATTTAGTCCAGAATCTAGGGTGTAGTCTTTGTTAGATGGACACCTGGTATTCTTTTTCTGGTACAACAAAAAGATGTAATGTGTGCATTCTACCACTTTTTACCAAAAATTCCATTTTTACATCCACATATTCTACCACTTTCTACCAAAAATTTCATTTTCTCACATCTATCTCTCATTCATTGCCATTACACTATCCATTATTATCATCACACTTTACTTTGTAAACAATACTACTCGTGGGTGAAAATGAAAGTTAAGAAATATTTGATAGTAGTGATCTTCAAGAGAATGATTTCAAATGTTGCACCTCAACTAAAAAAAAAGAATTCACAGTGGTTATCAACATCCTTGCAAGAAGTCTTGGGTTAGCTTCCAAAGAAGGTAGCTCTTATATTAAATGACTTCAGTGGCCTCCCAATTCTCACAAATGCTCAACAAAAAAAAAAAAAAGTTCTCAGTTTTACGCAACACAAATTCTCAAAAAAAAAAAAAAGGAAAGAAGTTCCTCCCTTCTATCAAAAGACAACAAGGGAAAATTCAAAATCCAAAACAAAAAGAGACTGAGAGCAAGCACGAGCAAGTAAAGCCACTTGAGTCATCTCACTTCAAGAGGGCTATAATCTTGGTTCTTTGCAAAACAAACTCCAAAAAGAAAGAGAAGTTCATCCCTCCCATTAAAAGGCAACAAGGGAAAATTCAAAACCAAAAAGGACAGAGAAAAAGCACGAGCAAGCAAGGCCACTTGAGTCATCTCACTTCAAGAGAGTTATCAAGTATGTTATCACCATAGCTTACACAAAAAAAAAAGGGAAATAAAAAAAAACAAGAAAAGAAAAGAAACGAAGCTCAAGTTAGAGCCAAAGAAAGAAAAAGAAAAAAAGTGAGCTATGGATTCTAGACTGAAAACCTGCAAAGGCGGTTTAGAAGACAAAAGCAACCCTCAAGACAAGCGTACATAAAGATTACGATAGTTGGGGGGCAACAGATGAGGTCCAACTTTCTAGAAAATGTGGCAAGTTTGAGGTCATCACTATTAAGTTTTTTACCATAATCAGATCTGCTCACGAGTAGTATTAAAAGACCTTTCTTTCACACCACTCAAACTTAACTTTACTCAGACCTAATATTTACCTCTTAATATCATTCTCATTCAGCTAAAAGACTGGAACAAAATAAAAAAAAAAACATTCAAACTTAATTTTCCTCACGCCTAATAGTTACCTCTCGATATCATCCTCATTCAGCTAAAAGGCTATCATTGTGAATCATGTTTCTACCTTATTGCCTTGCACAGTTTATGTCTTCGAGTTGAAAAGGGAAGAATGGCAGGATATTTTAATTAAAAACAAAGACCGTAAATTACTTTGTCAAGCTTTGCAAATTGATGAAAGTTTTTCTTTAAGGCCAAACCATTATTCATTAATGTGTGTAGACTTAAAAGTGAGGAGATAGCTTGAGACTTTCTTTAAGAAGATGTGGTTCTTGTAAGAGAGATTTACGATCAAGTGCCATCAAAAAGGTCTAGAAATGCTCGACCTTCTGTTAAAGGCGAGGTGATACCTTTTATCCACATAAACACCGTATTCAAGGGGGCAAAGTAGTCTCTACGAAGCGTAAGAAGAGTACTGCAAAAAAAAAAAACTCAACAAACAAGGGGGCAAGTCTTATGGATCAAAACATGAGTTCAAGGAAGAGCAATCATTCAGATTATAACATGGGGATAAGTAAGTGTCGGCACGGTCACAAGAAAAGGGGCAAAGCAGACATTGAAAGTAAAGCCTTGGATGGTATCAAATCCATGACAATGGATGAGTACCCGAAAGAGATATAAATTATGAGGCGGGCCAACTTTAAAGAAATTGAGGCCAAAATTCAAGAACAAGTCAAAGAAAGGGGATTTTGAAAAGAGTTGGGCTTTTGAGGCAGTGAACAAAAGCTGGAAAGCGTAAAGAGATTCAATGATAGTCCAAGAAGGCAATCACAAAGAAGATCCAGTAAAGCAAAGACATGAAGAACTAGATCCATAAAAAAAAAAAAACATCAATTCCACATGCTCTGCATTCATGCATTTCACATCATGCATGCATGGCTTTTGCATAATAGGAACCAAATGGGAAGCACATCCACGGTACAGTTTCAGCATTATAAACTGAGATCTCAATGACATCAGCCCTTACCAGTCTATCACTAGATACACAGCTAATATGCGGGACCAACCCGCATCAGGAATTCAAGGATAAAGTAGACAATATTGTCAAAAGCTTGGCTACCGATTCAATAATCGAGGCTACACCTGGAAGGATAGGATTGACGCCAGCTAGTAGTATCCAAGATAAGAGATAGCTATAGCCAAGGATAAGGCAAATATCAAAAAAAATATAAAGTAGACAATATTGTCAAAAGCCTGGCAATTGATTCAATAATCGAGGCTACACCTGGAAAGACAGGATTGATGCCAGCTTAGCAGCATCCAAGATAAGAGATAGCTGTGGTCAAAGATAAGGCAGACATCAAGAAATATTGTCGTTGAAACTTTGTCAAAAGCGGACAAAAGATTCAATAATCAAGGACTCGATCGACGTCAGCTGGATGGAATATCAAAGATAAGAAATATCATTCACATCAAAATAAAGTAGGATCCACTTTTCCGGTTAAGCGGCGGATACGGTACTCCGTGACTCTCAAGTCGGTTCTCTCAGTTGCCCATAATAACTGATTCTTTCCTCTCTTCTTTCTTTTACTTCCCTCTAGAAAATGGATCCTACTCTTTCTGTCTTACAAAAATAGTTTCCTTCTCTCCCAATGAACATTCTCAAAAAGATCTACCAAGTTCGCTGTAAACGATTAAGAGTTCTGATGCACAAAGGAATCCCTGAAGATGTGCGGTGGTTAATCGAAGCCAAGGTTCGTCTGGCAGGTGAAATCCCAGAGGCATTTGTGTCTCACATGCCTGGTATAGGCAAAAGCTTTTATGCCAAAAAGCGAAGAGCGAAAAGGTTACAAGTCTGCCATAAATGTGGACGGTGGACTTGTAATACTAAATGTCGTTCTTTAGGGATGATCTCTGATAATCGAGAAAATAAAATACGATTCATTAAGAATGGCCTGAGTAAGGACTCGTTGGATGATATCCAATTGACTCTTGAGACGCATTCTTGTGGATCCGTGCAACGTGAACTTCTTGGTTTATGGAGCATTTTTCATGAAGAACGAGAACGATACAGTCCCGGGAATCTGACTGTAAACGATCCTGTTTGCCAGCTTGTAAGAAAGCTGGATGGGAAGCAAACCCTCGACTCATAGAAGCCGTTAATGACGTTACTAGACGTAAAGCCAGTGGAAGATGTGAGCCACAGTCACAATTACTGTACATACAGTTTGTTATATTTGGAAAAGTTTGCATTTCCGTTTCCTACAATCACTAATTTCTTTCTTTGCCTCCTTCATCAATGGAGTCTTCTCTTTCCGCCCTACGAAAGTATTTTCCTTCCTTCCCAATAAATGTTCTTAAAAAGATTTATCAAGCTAGATGTGAACGATTCAGAGTATTTATGCAAAAAGGCATTCCTGATAATGTGCGGTGGCTAATCGAAGCTAAGGTTCGTTCAGCTGGTGAAGTTCCAGAAGCGTTCTTTCCCCGTATTCCCGACTTTGGTAAAAGCGCTTATGCCAAAAAAAGAATAGCAAAGAGGCTAGGCGTTTGTCATAATAGTGAATGGTGGATTTGCGGCAATAAATGTCGTTCTCCAGGAGTGATCACTAGAAATCGTAATGATAGAGTAAGATTCATTAAGAATGGCTTGCGTAAGGAATCTCTGGAAGATATCCGAGAGGTTCTTGAAGTGCATTCTTGCGGAATAGTGCAATTTGAGATTGCTGGATTATGGATAATTCTCCAAAAAGAACGAGATCGTTATAGTCTTGGGAATCTAACTTTAAACGACCCAGTTTGCCAGTTTGTGAGAAAACTGGATGGGATGCAAATTGCCGATTCATAGAAGGCATTGAAGCTGTTACTGGATGCAAAATCAGTGGAAGACGTGGACCAAAGTCACGATTACTGTACATGCTAGCTGTCACTTTTAAAATTATCCTCCCAATAATGTACCCACTCCTGACATGAGATACAGTTATGACTACTGTATATAGCTGCCACTTTTGAAATTTTCCTTCTCTTCCAACAATCATGTACCTACTCCTGACGTAAGCTACAGTAGTGACTACTGTACATGCTAGCAGCTATTTTGAAAATTTTCCTCCTCTTTTAACGATAATGTACCCATACCTGACCAGAGTCATACTCGTGACTACTGTGAATAGCTGGCAATAATGTATCCATTCTTGAAAATAAAATTATTGCATTATCTCTTCATCTCTATAAATATATCCTCTTTTCTCACAAGGGTAAGGATAGGAATGGAGAAAACCCCAACTCGTAAATCCCGAAGTATTTGTGTATTTTCTGGGGCTTTTCCTGGAAAAGATGAAGAGTATTTAAAGGCAGCCAACCATTTTGGTAGAGTATTAGCTGAGCGAAAAATACATTTAGTTTATGGAGGAGGTAGTGTCGGATTAATGGGAGGTGTAGCATCAGCAGCATCTTTAGGAGGAAGTCAAGTTTTAGGCATCATCCCTGGACCTTTGAAATTTGTTTCTGGGGGCACGATTGGAGAAGAATTAGTGGTTAAAAATTTGCAAGAGCGTGTGTTACAAATGCTTTTAAATGCTGATGCTTTTATCGCTCTACCAGGTGGTTTTGGCACATTGGGAGAAGTCTTTCAAATTGCTTCCATGGCCCAACTTAATTTGCATAAGAAACCCATTGGGCTGTTGAATGTTAACAATTTCTTTACAGGTCTGATAGCTTTTGTGGATTATGCTATGCAGAAAAATTTCATATCAAGAGTAGCACGACGAATCATAATATCCGCAACAACTGCTGAAGAATTGCTAGATAAAATGCAAGCTTTTGTTCCTGAACCAGATCCAGCGATGATCCAGATAGACTGGACACGACAGTCTTTCCCAACCAGTTCCGTCCCATAATTGTCCTTTACCCGGCCTGTTGAAGCATTGTGGAAGAAGAAGCGATCTGATCCGTTTTTCTTGTCCTTTCATTTTAATTATCAGCATTTTCTTTCGTGTTTCAGTTTTTCTTTTCAGGGAATTTCTTTATCTTATAAGATAATTTCGTCCATACTGATATTAAAACCATGGGACAATGCCTTTAGGTTGGAACGGCTGAGTAAAGAGTAATTTTTATTACTCTTGAGACGCATCCTATTAGGTCTACTAGGCATAACATTTTGGGGTAGTTAAGCTTTAACCTTATTTGGATGACATATCTCACAAAGGAATCTATATTTACTGAAGAAAATATTAGATGAACCTTGGATATGGATTCCAAACATCCGTTCCCTTTACATAATTTGTTAGTGTTATTGTCATCATCAAGATTCACTCATCTCATCGAAGTCTAAATTTCTGCACTCACCTATTATGAAAATTCACACTTCCGAATATAACATTTCAACTTCGATTGTCTGAGGTACTTAAAAAGGAGGAAAGAGTTTTTCTCCACAATCAATTTCAATTTCAACGAGGTTCTAAGGACGGAACCTTTGCCTCGTAATCAATCAATTTCAATTTCAACGAGGTTCTAAGGACGGAGCCTTTGCCTCGTAATTAATCAATTTCAACGAGGTTCTAAGGACAGAACCTTTGCCTCGTAACCAATCAATTAATCAATTTCAATTTCAACGAGGTTCTAAGGACGGAACCTTTGCCTCGTAATCAATCAGTCCATCTTGCAACGATAAGAGAGTTCTTATCGCAGAGGTTCTAAGGTAGGGCCATTAATCTCAAACTTGCAACGATAGGAGAGTTCCTATCGTCGAGGTTCTAAGGAGAGTTCCTTAAACCTCAAGCAATCAATCATCAATTTTTCTTAAACGATAAGAGAGTTCTTATCGCAGAGGTTCTAAGGTAGGGCCCTTAACCTCAAACTTTCAACGATAGAAGAGTTCCTATCGTCGAGGTTCTAAGGAGAGTTCCTTAAACCTCAAACAATCAATCATCAATTTTTCTTAAACGATAAGAGAGTTCTTATCGCAGAGGTTCTAAGGTAGGGCCCTTAACCTCAAACTTTCAACGATAGAAGAGTTCCTATCGTCGAGGTTCTAAGGAGAGTTCCTTAAACCTCAAACAATCAATCATCAAATGATAAAAGAGTTCTTATCGCAGAGGTTCTAAGGTAGGGCCCTTAATCTCAAACTTTCAACGATAGAAGAGTTCCTATCGTCGAGGTTCTAAGGAGAGTTCCTTAAACCTCAAACAATCAATCATCAATTTTTCTTAAACGATAAGAGAGTTCTTATCGTAGAGGTTCTAAGGTATGACCCTTAACCTCAAACTTTCAACGATAGGAGAGTTCCTATCGTCGAGGTTCTAAGGAGAGTTCCTTAAACCTCAAACAATCAATCATCAATTTTTCTTTAAATGATAAGAGAGTTCTTATCGCAGAGGTTCTAAGGTAGGGCCCTTAACCTCAAACTTTCAACGATAGAAGAGTTCTTATCGCAGAGGTTCTAAGGTAGGGCCCTTAACCTCAAACTTTCAACGATAGGAGAGTTCCTATCGTCGAGGTTCTAAGGAGAGTTCCTTAAACTTTAAACAATCAATCATCAGTTTTTCTTCAACGATAAGAGAGTTTTTATCGTAGAGGTTCCAAGGAAGATTCCTTAATCTCATGATTTAGGCGGCGAGAAGGTTCTCAATGCCTAGCTAAGTCGGACGAAATTTGGTAACGACTTTGCTTGCATCATGTCCCATGAAGCATGCAAAGGGGGGCAGCTGTTGACACCCAATTTCGTCCGACCATTAAAAAAATTAAACTAAAAAAAAATTAATTAAAAAATATATATTTTTTATTATTATTATTATTACTGAAAAATTTTAATTAAGTTAATTAGTTTAAAATACATTTTTGTTTTGTCAGAATTTAATTTAAAATAATATATGTGTGTATATGTTTGAGAGAAAAAAGAAAACTCCATAAAAATGACAAAATTAAAAAGTTTGAGGTAAAAATGACAAAATTGAGAAGTTTCAGGAAGAATTGACAAAATCTGAAAGTTCCAGGAGCATTTTGTAGTTTGTCACATCAATTTGGGGCCAGCATAACCTTTCTGGCCCCAATTAACAGAAAACGACAAAATTGTCAAAATCGGAAGCTTCAGGAACTTATCCAGAGTCTGAGAGACGTAAAGGACTGAAACTGTTAGTTTACCAAATTAAAAGATAAGTTTGAATTTAATTAATTTTTAATTATGAACAGTCCAGCACCCCTTCCCCTATAAATAGGGGTCCAAATCTGTGTGTTAACACAAAAAAAAAAAAGACAAAAAAAATAGAAATCAAGCTTAGATCTCCGTTTTAAAAAAAAGAAAAAATTACAGCATTATTCCCTGGCCTCTCTTCCCTCTTCCTAGAAGACCAAAACGTTTCTGTTTTCACGTTTTAAGCCCCGTCCCCAATATTTCCGTTTTCTCTCTCTCTCCGTTCACCGTTTTTCTCTCCTCTGCCGCCGTCGTCCGGCCCAGCCACGCCCGCCGTCGTCATCCCGCCGCCGCCGGTAGCTCCCACGCCGTCCCGCCGCCGTCCGCTTCCCTTCCCGTCGTGTCCCGTCTCTCCCTCCGCCGCGTCTCTCTCTCCTAGTTCGCCGGCCGCCGCCCCTCGCCTGGCCCGCCGTCGCCTCGCCGCCCCACTCCTGGCCGGCCGTTGCCTCGCCGCCCCTCCCCTGGCGTGCCGTCGCCCAGCTCCGCCCCCTTTCCCCCTCGTGCGCGCGCGCGTCCCTGTTTTCCTGTTCTCAGAATTCAAGTTTTAATTTCAGAAGGTAAAACTCCCACATAATCATTTATCTTTCCAATTTCTTTCATTTGAGTCACTAACTTTGTTTTTTTTATCTTTTGCAGAAAACTTTAATAACTTTTTGTTTATATTTATTTGTTATTATTACTAACTTTTATTATTATTATTATTATTATTGTTCCTTTTAGTCACTAACCTTTTAATTTTTGCAGAACTAACAACTAACTTTACTAACTTTACTAACTTTACTAACAACTAACTTTACTAACTTTACTAACAACTAACTTTTATCATTATTTTTATTATTATTATTATTATTATTATTATTCATGGAAGGTTATACCTCCTATTTATTTATTTTTAAGTGGATGACCAGAAAACCCCACTTTATTCTTATTTATTTATTTATTGTCCTTTAACTTTCCTTTATTTACTTTATGTGCTTTTTATTTGTTTATTTATTTATTTATTTGCATATGTTATTTAATTTGTGCAATTTTTTTAAGTGGATGGTCAAAAAGCCCCACTTTATTTTCCTTTAATTTTCCTTTTTGCTTAATTTATGAAAATTTTAATTATGTAGATGGTTAAAACTTATTTCACTTATTTCACCTTTAGACATAAAATAAAATAAAAAATAAAAAATAAAATAATAACAAAATAAAAAAAAAGTTTTTATGTGAATAATTAACTTTATATTATTTATTTTTTTAGGGCTAAAAAAAATCATTTTTTGACAAAAGCCAACCATCTTTTATTATTTTTGGATTACATATTTTTATTTATTTCTTTTAAAGAAAACATTAAAAAAAATCAATCAATTTTTTTAAAAGTAATAGTAATTAACAATTTAAGAAAAGCAAAAAAAATAATAACAACAAAATATTAAAAAAATTATGATTAAATAAACAAAAAAAAATTTAATAAAATATTAAATCAATTTCCATATCCGGATGATCCGGCAGGATCCACGGTTTGGAAAATATCAATTTTTTTAAATTGAATAGAAATAAATATAAAGATAAAAATCCATATTTTACGATATGGATTAAATTATTTAAAATTTCATCAAATTCCGTGTCCGGGTGACTCGGCAGAGTCCATGGTTCGAAATTAAAACTTCCATGCCCGGGTGACTCGGCAGAGTCCATGGTTCGGAAATATCAAATTTTTATACAAATTAATTACTAAAGATTTTTAAACCGGTATTAATTTAAAAATCCACATCCGATTAATTCAGTTAAAATTTCTAGTTTGAAAATTAACTGAATATTTTTTTAAAGCAAAGCAAAATAAAATTAAAATCAACTAAGGTGTCAATTTTGGGTGCTATAACAAAGTTGTTTTAGCGTAACCGTACTCCCGATCCCCGAACTCTCGCAGACCAATTTTAAGGTATCCAATCGACCTAGGTAAACTGATTGGTGGCGACTCCCGAAAACCCGATGTTGCCACACCCGCTAAACCACCCTTTCCTAACAAGGGATGCAGAATGCCAGGAATGTCATTGTTGGTGTTATTAATATTTATATTTTTTTAATTTTCCCCTTTATATGCATTAATATCATAAATTAAAACATATCTCAAATCCTAAAAATTCCTTTCATATGGTATGCCAATGGAATAAATTATGAAATACGCCCTCTATGACTTGGTTAATATACTATGTTTGAAAAAAAAACACATGCTTAAATGAAAATAAACAAAGCACAAGATTAACTTTAAAGACATAAAAGAAATTTAATTCTTGAGTACCAAACCAAAACATAAAAGAAAGAGAACTTTTTTTTTATAGAATATATAGTTAAGGATCACGTTAGGGGGTAATCCCCTCAATAAAAAGAGCAATCATGTAATGAGAGGAATTTCCCTCTTGATTAGGGGTGATCATTCATTTTATTTGGTTTAAATTTAACTAAATTAATCGATTTATTCAATTTTCGGTTTTGAATTATAAGAAACTAAATAGACCAAATTAGCCTTTAAAACCGAACTCAAACCAAATTAAAATATTTCAATTTGATTCGTTCCAAACCGAATTAACTGGAAAAAAAAAAAAAAGGAATGGGATTATATAAGAAAGGCATTGTTTTTCCTTCCAAATTCCATTCAATATAGAAGATTTATTGTTCATGGAAAGAAAGAAAACAAAAATCCAAACTAATTTAGGTTGGTCTATAGCGTTATTGTTTATGAAAAAATTGAAAAAAATCTAACAAAAAAAATTTAGTTAATTTGGTAACCGAATCAACCAATATCCAAAATCGAAACCTTGGTTTTCAATCAAAACAGAACCGAATTATCAAATTATTTTAGTTTTTCAATTTTTTTGGTTTGAATTGAATACTGATCACTCTTACCCATGATCATCACGATCTAAGACCTATAAGAGGTCTTCTTCATGAGGAGATGAAGTGCATTCTACTTACTAGCTTAAAGCTTTCATTAAGCCATACATGTCTCTCTCTTGCCATTACTAACTTAAGCTTCAAGCCAAATGTTATTGGGCTTGAAGCTTGGCTCATTAAATATTAGAATCTTGGATACAACTCAAGTTTGGCTTGAGGCTTGGTCCGAAAAAAAAAAAAAAAAGAAAAGAGTTTGAGGTGAAACTGTTCGATAAGGGGTCTAGCTCATTTTGCTCTATTATAACTAAGGTATTCAATACCGTGATCGCTAGTTATACTGTAAAATTATAGGTATACTGCATGTTATATTACACAATATACCATTACCGTTTTCTTAAAAGTATTAAAATATTAGTTTGAGATGAAAAATATCAAATATAAATTTTTTTGCACATTTTTATATGTATTCTAATTATTTTTAACATAATTTTCTTGATATAGATGAAACATGTATAAGATGATATTTTTACATGAAAACACAAAAAATGAAAAATATATAACAAAATAAATATTATTCAGCAAAAAAACTAAATATACATGTATGGTAAAACACTAAATATACATGTATGTGGTACACTAATGTAAAATTTAAAAATATTTCTATCTCGCGATATGTGGTATACCATGGTAAATTGATGAAAATACTTTAAAATTTAGCGGTAAGCAATTTACTTGCAGTAAACATGGTATGTTGTGGTATACCTTGTGGTACTTCAATATACTGTGAAAACTGTCATACAACATATCCGAGAGCAGTAAGTGGTATACCGCAGTTTTTAATACTACGAGTATAACAAAGTCTACTATTAGATGGAGTCCATAAGCATTGGTTAAGTGTCAACCGCATCATAACCCATGAATAAATGCTCGAATGGGCTCTTCTAGCCTAGGTCATGAGTAAACCTCCAATAGGCCTTCAAACTGGTAGGTTAAAATCCAACAGGTTATCAATTTATTACAAAAAAATTTAAAAATTATTTCTAGAAATTATAAATCTTTATTTATCATTTATATATAAAGGTTTTATATTTATATACTAAAATATTAAAAATAAAAAATTATAAATTAATTATTATGAATAATGAAGGGCACAAAGAATTTGAGATAAAATGAGCAATTCATAATTTTGTAAATCATTAATCGTATATTTACTACCGTTTATAGCCGAGGACATGAACATACATTAATTAATTGTGCTCATAATAGTTTGAGGAATTGGAATCTGTTAATATGTCTTATACATAGGCAAATTAATTTATCACGTCGTTGGACGATAAAAACAAATATAGGCTACAGGTAGCAATAATATATTTATACACATATATAAATGGATCTGCGATCTTAAAACGTTGGGAAATTGATAGGTCCACAGGACTGGCCATCTGTTTTTATCTTTGCAGATGGTAGCATGTGTAGAAAACGATAGATGGGTAACGGTTAGAAAGGAGGTACCACGGTAAATGGCAACAAAACTATTAAACTAACGGCAAAAATGATGTGCCGACGCGACGACTGACGGGGACAAATGAGATATGGACGGAAGACCTCTGAAGAGAAACAAAGCTGGAAGCAAATGTCCTTTTCCGGATTCCCACACACTAAACTAAACAAATGGAGGAGGTCCCACTCCCAGTAGGCTTACCTGAAAATACAAATTTAGTTTAATTTGTTTGATTGTTTCAGCCATAAATAAAAGGCCTAAATACCTATTGCTCCTCTGAACTATGATGACTTGGACAGTTTGACTCCTGAACTATAAAATGGATCAATTTGAACCCTAAACTTTGATGAGTGGGGCAATTCAAACCCTGAACTATGGTGACTCGGATAGTTTGCCCCCTGAACTATAAATTGGATTAATTCGAACCTTGAACTTTGATGAATCGATCATTTTAGTCCCTTGACTCAGCCTAATTCTCACGTCATCCATTTTTAACAGAGCAGCTGCTGCCGCTACCCTCTTCTCCGCCCTATCTCTGCTTTCCACAACCTTTCTAGCTTCTTCTTCAACTTCCTAGTCTCCTATCTCCGACATTGAAGCAACATCCTCTATAACCGAAATAGCCTACTCTCTTCTCTCATTCATTCTTGACGCCGCCTCGATCTAACACTGCCTCTATATTCCTTCTGCCTACCTGAGTTACAATTGAATTTCTCCGCCTTATCTCTGCTTTCCACAACCTTTCTAGCTTCTTCTTCAATTTCCTATTCTCCTATCTTCGACATTGAAGCAGCATCCTCTATAACCGAAGTAGCCTACTCTCTTCTCTCATTCATTCTTGACGCCGCCTCGATCCAACGCCGCCTCTATATTCCTTCTGCCTACCTGAGTTTCAGTTGAATTTCCTGACATCGCAGAAACCCAATAGCATATTGACATCAGAGTTCTAATCGGAGACCCAATAGTGGATTGACATCAGCGGAATTGGATATGCCACGATTCTATGCTGCCACTGACAAACAAAGCACGTGAAGAAAAGAATAGGGCCTGGAAGTCAAGCATGTTTTTCGTCTCAATGATTCATCTGTTTCGTTCAAATACTCTCCATCCTACAAGTGGCACAATTCATCCATCTCAAAGTGATACGACGTGCTGTCAAAAGAGCAGTGGGGGAGTAGACTACTTCGGTTGTGGAAGAGACTGCTTCGATGTCGAAGATAGGAGAAGAGGAAAGTGAAAAAGAAGCCAGAAAGGTTGTGGAAGGCAGAGATCTAGCGGAGGAGGGGGCGGTGGCGGCAGCTGCTCTATTAAAGATGGATCGCGTGAGAATTATGCTGAGTCAAAAGACTAAAATGACCGATTCATCAAAATTTAGGGTTTGAATTGATCCACTTTATAGTTCAGGGGGCAAACTGTCCAAGTCACCATAGTTTAGGGGAGCAATAGGTATTTAAGCCTAAATAAAAAGAAAATATTGGGGTTATCGAGGGCGCGTTGTAATCAGAAAACAACAAAATCCATTGCTTTTTATTTTGGAAGATCTCTATCTAGCGTATGAAAATTGGACAATTACATTTATCTTTTTTTAAAAAAAAATCAGAAGCATTTATGCAAATTTTTAGGAGATATTTATATGTAGATGAGGGGCTATGCTCACCAAGAAGGCACATAAACCAGTATTAGAATTTTAACCTTTCTCATATCCCTATAATCTTTTAGTCACTAAGTCAAATGATTGAGGATGTATTTATCACACTAAATCAGAGTTTCTATTGCATTTTGACAAAAAAAAAACTTTCTAACTGTCAAAAGATATAGGCTTTGTTTACTAATGACCTTTATACTTAGTTTATGAGTTCTGAATTATGAAGTGTGAAAATCACATCTTTAAATCTCAAACATATAAGCTGCAAGTGTTGTATAAATGTTTTTTTAGCATCTAATACTAACTGCTGAAACTCTTATTGAAGGGAATTAATGTATCTTGCCCTGTCACACAAATTAAGAAACACTCCCTCTATCCCAAAACTTTTACTTTATTTATTTTTGACAATTAATTTAAGATTTTTTATTTTTAATATTTTAATATATAAATGAAAAATATTTATATATGAATAGTAAATTAAGATATGTAATTTTTAAATATATTTTTTTTAATTTTTTTCTAATAAATAATAATATAAATAAATTTAACTCAAAATATAACAAATAATCAAATGAAGCAAAAGTTTTGAGAGAAGTAGTAACATGGTTAGGCATATATATGGATAAAATGTCTCAATCATTTTAGAAAGCCAGGAGCGTAATAGGTCACTAGCTAAAATGTCTAATCATAATAGTTAATACTAGTTTAGATGCACATGAGGCTTTATTAACTAGTTTGCCCGCACGGAAGGCCCCAAAGAGATTATCAATGATACGATAAATGTCATGCTTTAGTTTGTTGAATTGGGAACATCACAGCAACAGCCAACAAAATCCGGGCGCATCTTGATTAATTTCAGGATTAGCAAAATATTTGATGTGATCAGCTAACCTGAAAACCCTTGTCTTTTGTGTTTTCTTAGGTCAGTGTCCCTAATCACTCGGGAATAATGGACTAACCAGTTTCCAGCAAGGAACTAATGCTTGCTTGTTCACAATAATGACGATCAACAAGCTCCCCGGAATTTAATGCCATCAGCAACCGATCCTAAACAAGTCAATTGAAAAGGTCCCCCCCGTTTTTCTCCTGATAAAGCACTACTTTTGTGAAGTTCACTCTGTTCTTAATTTGTCGCCAAAGCAAAACAGTTGCCAAAAAGAAAACTAAAAAAAGGACTCTTCCCCTTTTGTCCTTTTTAAGCTTTTTAGGTTGATCCAATTATCTCTTATTCTTCCCCTTCCCTCCCAAACTCAAAGGATGAAGAATCCCTCTATGCCTTCAACTTCCAATTTTCTATCTTCAACGTGGAAAATGTTTTATTATGTAAGAGATTCATTAGGTGTAAATGGCAGGTGGAGTTATCTTCTTGACAAATTTGGCTTGAATCTTTAATATGCCCTGGACTAAAAACAAACTGACGGTTTAGCCGCAAACTAAAGTCAATTTGTCCGAAAAACCTTAAAACTTTCAAATTTGTGTCTACCATGTATTCTTATTCAATGGCTATAAATGCGAGCCCCTTGAAGGCACCTTTAACCCAGAACTCCGCTTAAGTATGACCTTATTACATCCTAAAATTCAAGGGAGCAATTTGATCATAGAGTGTATGTAGTTACTACTTAGATTATAAAATAATAAGGCTGTTTGTGACACATCACTTGCTGTGGGTGATATCAAAAAGGTGTTCTAATACATTGTACTTTAACAAAATCTGAGTACAAAAGAAAAGGTCAGTTTGTCACAATTTTGAAAGTAGGGGCTATTTGGAAACAAATTTTAGCTTACAGGTCAAAATGTTAATTACGGGTAAGTTTATCAGGTTTTATGATGCAACTATCCATTTTTTCTTCTATCCACTTTTAATTTGCTAGTTTATTTCTCATATAGATTTTCTTATTTTCTGGTAACATAAATGCCTCGATAAGAGGTTTATCCACAAAGAAATCATCCAATTTTTAGCTTTATAATAATTTTTCCCTTATCTCCTTCGGAGTTTTTGACCCTAATTACTGGAAACGAGCAATGTACCAAATTAGATCTAACTGAAAAATAGTTTGTAGTTTAGATTTTTATTTGACATGTCATCTTTTAGCATATCTCACTTGATTTTTTTTTTTTGTGCCACGATATCCCTTAAGCTATAAAATGATATTTAGAAGTAGCAAATTTTCATATTTGTTGTAAGCGAACAACCTGATTTTGGTTGCAACTTTCAATTTTTTCTGAAAGTTATTCTTTTCATAATCCCATCCTCACGCATTTTTGAATTATTTCTTTTTATCTAGATAAAATATAAACAAATATAAATATATTTTCAATTGAGTAATATACCAAAAAAAAAACAACATGAATTTCATTTCCAGTTTGAAATCTACAAAATCAATTTTTCAATCACTATATATATATATTGTTATTGATGTTTTAGAACAAAAAAACGAGTACTAAACAAAAGAAAAAAGTAACCAAACTTTTAGGAAAAAAATTATTCCATTTGCATATGTACGTTATACTTATCACAAATCAGTTTTCAATTGTTCTACGTTGTCAATTATTCCTTTTAATATTTTTTTTTTATTAAAGCTCGAGAAGAAAAATGCCAAATACAAACGTGGGACACGCCAGATACAACAGACAAGCAGCAGACCAAGAGCCCAAACACCAGAAACACACATAAGTAACAAAGAAAACAACAGAAGAGACCCGAATTCAAGCAAAACCAAAACCAAAACCAAAGAGACCGTCTAAAGCAAAACCAGAGAGAGACAACACATGGAGCATGAAGCTCGGCTAAATTAGCACCAGGCAGACCACCAGCGGAAACGCCCTCTTTAGCCAGCCGATCAGCCTCCGAATTACTGGACCTGGGGATGTTCACAATGTACGCGCACAGCAACACTTAACAATAAAGCATCAATTTCTACCAAAATGCTATTCAAGCGACAAGGTCTCCCTCCCTTGTTGCTAGTCCAGGAAACAGCCTTCCGAGAATCGCTCTCAATCCAAAGTCTGGAAAAAAGACCTAAAGCCCTTTTAACTCTCCTTAACTTTGGTAATTTAGATATTTTATTCTCTAGACTTTGACTTAATTCGACTTGCCCCTCAAGCTTTGCAAATTAGGACATTTAATCCCTCAATCCAATCAAATGAAAAATGTGTGGTAAAATAAAAAAAAAAAAAAAGAATTGAAAGGCTAACTAAATCATTTGTCTAATGGTTAAATCTTGCAAGTGAACAATAAGCACAAAGATTTTAGTTTCACATTTGAGATTGTCCATATTTTTTCCTTATTTTCTCCTATAAATTTGTGTTAAGACTTCTTATTGTTTGCTCACAAGAGTCAATAATTGAATAAATGATTTAGATAACCCTTCAATTTTTTTTTAAATTTTAGTATATATTCTTTATTTAATTGGACCGAGAGAGTGAGGGGTAAGTTAAACTGAGTCGAAGTTTAGGAGATAAAATATCTGAGTTAGTAAAGTTCAGGAAGCAAAAGGGGCTTTAGGCCATGGAAAAAACCAACCCCTGCTTCTTGTTTTTTACCATGAGCTAGCAAAGCTTCCCGAATAGCCAATAACTCAGCAACGTTTGAATCCAAAACCCCAACAGACTTTGGAGAAAAAGGCCGAAATTGTAGAGCGTTAGTCTCTCAGAATACCCCTGCCTATTGCACCAGGACCCGGTTTGCCCATAACTAATCCATCAAGTCATCAACATCGAGCTTTATGTCACCAACTGGCGGTGGCGGATGACACCAAGCCGATAAAAACAGGGCCCCTAAAAACCTGGTTACCAACCGATACCAGATTTGTGTTCAGCAAAAAGTCAGCAACAGAAAAAAGGTCAGCGAGCCCAACTCGGTTTACACCAAAAACCAACTCGAAGCTTGACTGGATCACGATCAACCACACTTGAGAAACAGAAGATGCCCTGGAATTATTCCTTTAATGTTCCCAGGCATAATTTTTCATTTCTGAATACATTGTTTTTATACTGGTTGAATCTTGCTCCTGCTCTAGGTTGCTCTAAGATTATAAACAAGTCGTTCGAATAGGTTAAAGTTCGATAACTTTTATTTTATTTTCTATTTTTTCGTTATAAAACATAAAAAATAATTATGATAATATGATTTCTTTGATGATTTTGATGACTAATTCAATGGCGGGTCGTAATTGAAACATTGAATTATGATTTGAAGTCGACGACAGAATTCATGCGCCTTTTTTTAAAAATATTTTTATGAAATAAATTTAAACATCCAATTGAGTGAGTCTTATGTAAGTTGCTTTTGCCATATATCATCATTTTATAATATAGAAATAGACAATTTGGCTAGATTCTTTAGAAATTAGTCAATCACACACACAATTGGCCCACAAAAAATTGACATGTTTTTTTTTTTATTTTAATAACTTTTACCTCTTTGCCTTTTCTTCTTGTTTTATTTTTCGTCAAGTAGCGCCTTTCTTTGGTACTTTTCTACTACTCTTTTTTCCATTACTTTCTTCATGGAGCCAAAAAAAATCTCTCTTTCTTTTTCTACACTATATATTTTTTTCTTATTGCTTGTATTTAATTATACATTCTCTTGTTTCATTAGTTTGCTATGATTTTAGTTGTTCAACTTTATTTTAGTCTTGCTTTGATTTCAACTGTTTGCTTTAATTTGATTTAGAAAATTTTTTATAATTTCATTGTTCTCTTTGATCTTGATTTTTTTTCTAATTTCATTTTTTGCTCTAGTTTGTTCTTTTATCCAATATGTCCTAACAAAAAATCCAAAATTTTACACAAGAAATTCAAAAAAGAAGAAACCAAGTAGCCTATACTAAAAAATTAGATCTTATTTGTTCTTTTTATTAATTCATATTTATTCTTTTATTAGTAGTTATTTATTCTTTTATCAGTAATTTTTTATTCTTTTTTTAGCAGATGTTTGTTCTTTTATCAATTTCTACTTGTTCTTTAGATAAACTAATTGTATATTCTTTTATTAGTAGTTATCTATTTTTTATCAATAATTGTTTGTTCTTTAAATAATTATCATAAAAAAAACTAGTTTTATCTAAAAGCACAAATATGAACTGATAAAATAATAAATACTTACTGATAAAAGAACAAATAACTAATTGCAAATAATTCAAGTTAGAGGAAGGAACAAGTAACAAAAACAAAAAAGATCGCTTGAAGTTACTTGGACTATTCTTACTGATTAGTTAACATAAAGCTAGAGAAAAGAAAAATAAAATGGTTGGGTAAAATGAAAACATAAGAAAAATAAGTAACCAAAGAAAAAGAAAAAAGAGGTACATGGACTAATCTTATTGATCAGTTAAAATGAAGCTTGATAAAAGTGAGAAATGAACAAAAACCTGGGACAAGAAAACAAAAAATAAAATTAGAAAATAGAAATAAAACAAAAAAAATGAAAATAAAAAAAAAGACACAAATGAAAAAAAAATGGAACAAAGAAGAGAAACTGAGAAAAGGAAAAAAGAGCAAAACATGAGCAGGAAAAAAGAGAAAAAGAAAAGGGGGGGGGGAACGCCCTCACGGGGAATCAAACCCCAAGTCTTGAATTAATTACGGGCTTTGCATGCCAACTACCCAAGAAACACCTCCGGTCTAAATTGCATAAGCATAAATATAGATAGTATCTAAGACGTGGCTTGATACAAAGTGTTAAGTATTATTACCGTTATGTATACCATACATTAAATTTTTAAAGTATACCGCACCGCATATCGTTATCATTTTTATAAAAAAGTAAATATTAGAATATTATTTTAAGATGATATGAATTAAAAATTTTTTTTTACACATTTTATATGTATTCTAATTTCTCTCATCATAATTTGTTAAATAAAAATAAAATATATATGATAAAAGATACTCCCTCCGTCCCGTTTATTTTGCACCAATTGCTTTTGCACGCAGACCAAGAACCTACACTGTTTAGGCGCTTCTTTCCACAATTGCCCCTCTTCGTCTGCCTGTTTGATGCTGCTTCATCTCTGGCGAACCGCCGCTCCGTGCAACTTTTCACTTGATTCAAGCTCCCTCCGTCATTTATTCCCGCCAGCCTCTCCCTCCGAAATCCGTGGCTACTAGGACCGTTGCCCTCTTCTTTCCTTCCGATAGATTCAAGCTCGCACCGTCGTCTATTCCCGCCAGCCTCTCCCGTCGGCCTTGATTCGCGTTGATTTGCATCACCTTTTTGATTCGTGTCGCCTCGTCGATCCACATCGGTCTCGTCGAATCATATCACCTCGTCGATTTGTGTTGGCCTCATTGATTCAATCCGGCCTCTTTTTGTCCTTTTCTCGTCCCTCCCGCAGAGATTCGGAGCTCCATCGTCAATCGTGCATCCGTCGGTCGCACCTCCGTCACCGATTCACGTTGGCCTCGTTGATTCAATCCAGCCTCTTTTTGTCTTTTTCTCGTCCCTCTCGTAGAGAATTGGAGCTCCATTGTCAATCGTGCATCCGTCGGTCGCACCTCCATCGCCGATTCGCAATGCAAGGTCACTGGAGAGGGGGGGCGGAGAGAGAGAGAGAAAGAGACATAATTGAAATGGGCGAACGCAAGAGAGAGAGAGGACATCTGTTGGGACAGGAGAGGAATAGATGTGTTATGTTGGGAATATTTTGGTAAATGAAATGTAAAAAACTTACTTAAAAAGGAAATGGTGCAAAGTTATGGGACTACCCAAAAAGAAAAATGGAGCAAAATATATGGGACGGAGGGAGTATTTTTTAATACAAAAAACATAAAAAAATGTTATATATGGAGAAAAATAAATAATACTAAAAAAGAAACTAGTTTATTGATATAAGAGAAAGAAAAAAATAATACTTTAATAATAACAATACATTTTCTAATATCATATTGAGTTTTTAGGTGGCTCAAAGTAACCATTACATTTTTATGTTAACTAAGAAAAGAAACCAAAAGAATAAAAGTAAATATTTATTTTATGATATGTGTATTAATTATATTTTAATGTTTTATATATTTATGATATTTTGATGTAAAATGGCAAAAAAAATTACTTCATAAATATCCGTGAAAAATAAAATATCACTATACTTTGTCATTTTATCGCATGGTATGATACTCCCTCCGTCCCGTTTATTTTGCACCAATTGCTTTTGCACGCAGACCAAGAACCTACACTGTTTAGGCGCTTCTTTCCACAATTGCCCCTCTTCGTCTGCCTGTTTGACGCTGCTTCATCTCTGGCGAACTGCCGCTCCGTGCAACTTTTCACTTGATTCAAGCTCCCTCCGTCATTTATTCCCGCCAGCCTCTCCCTCCGAAATCCGTGGCTACTAGGACCGTTGCCCCCTTCTTTCCTTCCGATAGATTCAAGCTCGCACCGTCGTCTATTCCCGCCAGCCTCTCCCGTCGGCCTTGATTCGCGTTGATTTGCATCACCTTTTTGATTCGTGTCGCCTCGTCGATCCACATCGGTCTCGTCGAATCATATCACCTCGTCGATTTGTGTTGGCCTCATTGATTCAATCCGGCCTCTTTTTGTCCTTTTCTCGTCCCTCCCGCAGAGATTCGGAGCTCCATCGTCAATCGTGCATCCGTCGGTCGCACCTCCGTCACCGATTCGCGTTGGCCTCGTTGATTCAATCCAGCCTCTTTTTGTCTTTTTCTCGTCCCTCTCGTAGAGAATTGGAGCTCCATTGTCAATCGTGCATCCGTCGGTCGCACCTCCATCGCCGATTCGCAATGCAAGGTCACTGGAGAGGGGGGGCGGAGAGAGAGAGAGAAAGAGACATAATTGAAATGGGCGAACGCAAGAGAGAGAGAGGACATCTGTTGGGACAGGAGAGGAATAGATGTGTTATGTTGGGAATATTTTGGTAAATGAAATGTAAAAAACTTACTTAAAAAGGAAATGGTGCAAAGTTATGGGACTACCCAAAAAGAAAAATGGAGCAAAATATATGGGACGGAGGGAGTATTTTTTAATACAAAAAACATAAAAAAAATGTTATATATGGAGAAAAATAAATAATACTTAAAAAGAAACTAGTTTATTGATATAAGAGAAAGAAAAAAATAATACTTTAATAATAACAATACATTTTCTAATATCATATTGAGTTTTTAGGTGGCTCAAAGTAACCATTACATTTTTATGTTAACTAAGAAAAGAAACCAAAAGAATAAAAGTAAATATTTATTTTATGATATGTGTATTAATTATATTTTAATGTTTTATATATTTATGATATTTTGATGTAAAATGGCAAAAAAAATTACTTCATAAATATCCGTGAAAAATAAAATATCACTATACTTTGTCATTTTATCGCATGGTATGATACTCCCTCCGTCCCGTTTATTTTGCACCAATTGCTTTTGCACGCAGACCAAGAACCTACACTGTTTAGGCGCTTCTTTCCACAATTGCCCCTCTTCGTCTGCCTGTTTGACGCTGCTTCATCTCTGGCGAACCGCCGCTCCGTGCAACTTTTCACTTGATTCAAGCTCCCTCCGTCATTTATTCCCGCCAGCCTCTCCCTCCGAAATCCGTGGCTACTAGGACCGTTGCCCTCTTCTTTCCTTCCGATAGATTCAAGCTCGCACCGTCGTCTATTCCCGCCAGACTCTCCCGTCGGCCTTGATTCGCGTTGATTTGCATCACCTTTTTGATTCGTGTCGCCTCGTCGATCCACATCGGTCTCGTCGAATCATATCACCTCGTCGATTTGTGTTGGCCTCATTGATTCAATCCGGCCTCTTTTTGTCCTTTTCTCGTCCCTCCCGCAGAGATTCGGAGCTCCATCGTCAATCGTGCATCCGTCGGTCGCACCTCCGTCACCGATTCGCGTTGGCCTCGTTGATTCAATCCAGCCTCTTTTTGTCTTTTTCTCGTCCCTCTCGTAGAGAATTGGAGCTCCATTGTCAATCGTGCATCCGTCGGTCGCACCTCCATCGCCGATTCGCAATGCAAGGTCACTGGAGAGGGGGGGCGGAGAGAGAGAGAGAAAGAGACATAATTGAAATGGGCGAACGCAAGAGAGAGAGAGGACATCTGTTGGGACAGGAGAGGAATAGATGTGTTATGTTGGGAATATTTTGGTAAATGAAATGTAAAAAACTTACTTAAAAAGGAAATGGTGCAAAGTTATGGGACTACCCAAAAAGAAAAATGGAGCAAAATATATGGGACGGAGGGAGTATTTTTTAATACAAAAAACATAAAAAAAATGTTATATATGGAGAAAAATAAATAATACTAAAAAAGAAACTAGTTTATTGATATAAGAGAAAGAAAAAAATAATACTTTAATAATAACAATACATTTTCTAATATCATATTGAGTTTTTAGGTGGCTCAAAGTAACCATTACATTTTTATGTTAACTAAGAAAAGAAACCAAAAGAATAAAAATAAATATTTATTTTATGATATGTGTATTAATTATATTTTAATGTTTTATATATTTATGATATTTTGATGTAAAATGGCAAAAAAAATTACTTCATAAATATCCGTGAAAAATAAAATATCACTATACTTTGTCATTTTATCGCATGGTATGATACTCCCTCCGTCCCGTTTATTTTGCACCAATTGCTTTTGCACGCAGACCAAGAACCTACACTGTTTAGGCGCTTCTTTCCACAATTGCCCCTCTTCGTCTGCCTGTTTGACGCTGCTTCATCTCTGGCGAACCGCCGCTCCGTGCAACTTTTCACTTGATTCAAGCTCCCTCCGTCATTTATTCCCGCCAGCCTCTCCCTCCGAAATCCGTGGCTACTAGGAACGTTGCCCTCTTCTTTCCTTCCGATAGATTCAAGCTCGCACCGTCGTCTATTCCCGCCAGCCTCTCCCGTCGACCTTGATTCGCGTTGATTTGCATCACCTTTTTGATTCGTGTCGCCTCGTCGATCCACATCTGTCTCGTCGAATCATATCACCTCGTCGATTTGTGTTGGCCTCATTGATTCAATCCGGCCTCTTTTTGTCCTTTTCTCGTCCCTCCCGCAGAGATTCGGAGCTCCATCGTCAATCGTGCATCCGTCGGTCGCACCTCCGTCACCGATTCGCGTTGGCCTCGTTGATTCAATCCAGCCTCTTTTTGTCTTTTTCTCGTCCCTCTCGTAGAGAATTGGAGCTCCATTGTCAATCGTGCATCCGTCGGTCGCACCTCCATCGCCGATTCGCAATGCAAGGTCACTGGAGAGGGGGGGCGGAGAGAGAGAGAGAAAGAGACATAATTGAAATGGGCGAACGCAAGAGAGAGAGAGGACATCTGTTGGGACAGGAGAGGAATAGATGTGTTATGTTGGGAATATTTTGGTAAATGAAATGTAAAAAACTTACTTAAAAAGGAAATGGTGCAAAGTTATGGGACTACCCAAAAAGAAAAATGGAGCAAAATATATGGGACGGAGGGAGTATTTTTTAATACAAAAAACATAAAAAAATGTTATATATGGAGAAAAATAAATAATACTAAAAAAGAAACTAGTTTATTGATATAAGAGAAAGAAAAAAATAATACTTTAATAATAACAATACATTTTCTAATATCATATTGAGTTTTTAGGTGGCTCAAAGTAACCATTACATTTTTATGTTAACTAAGAAAAGAAACCAAAAGAATAAAAGTAAATATTTATTTTATGATATGTGTATTAATTATATTTTAATGTTTTATATATTTATGATATTTTGATGTAAAATGGCAACAAAAATTACTTCATAAATATCCGTGAAAAATAAAATATCACTATACGTATCTCGTGGTATACAATGATTTTTGGACAAAATGTATACAAAAAATGAGCGACATGCGAAATACTGCAAAATATATTGCAGCATACCATGCGATAAAATGACAAAGTATGAAAATATTTATACCGTGTACCGCTTATCCGCAGTAAGCAATATAACACGGTATTTAATTTCATGGTTTGATGCACCCTTATACCACGCCAGAATTAACCTATTAATTGAAAACTAAGAGAGATGAGATAGATGATATGGAAGATGACATGGCAAATAAAGTCCAAATAACAAATTATTTTTAAATTACATTTAACATAGTAAATTGTTAGTTCACAAGGTCTACTTAAGACAAAACAAACTCTCTTCTTGCTGTTATTTCAAAATCCAAATTTTATATTACTCATTAGCCAAAGGTTTCTAAATGGAAAAATCATTTTCCCGAATGATTGAAAGTTAGGAAGTAACTTGGCAGTTTACCCTAATAGTTGACTAGCTGAGGGACTAGGTCGCACAATTTGCAAAGCTTGAGGACTAAGTTGTACTGGATCAAAATTGAGGGACAAGTTGTGAGAGTTGAAAAAGCAGGAGCACTAATAGTGTATTTAGGCCTTTATATATTTGTGTACAGGAGTGGGAGCTTTCCCATCGGGGGAGGAAAAAAAAAGGGGAGGATATGGATTTAGAATTATAATCCTAGTAGAAAATAGGAAAATTATCATAATCCTCCAGAGGCTTGGCTGAATCTACAGTTTTATCCTCTATTTTTAAGAAACCTAGACTTATTCCCCTGTAAAGTCAAATATTTACTATTTTCTCTAATAATGGTTGTTAATGGTATTAATGTTGAAGGTAGGGGTGTAAACGAACAGAACGTTCGGTGAACCGTTCGTGAACGGTTCGGCAGGAGTTCGTTTATGTTCGTTTATTTAGTTAAACGAACGAACACGAACAGATTTTTATGTTCGTTTAGTTAAATGAACGAACACGAACAAAGTCCCGTTCGTTCATTTACGTTCGTAAACTGTTCGGTTAGTGTTCGTTTATGTTCGTTCATTTACTCGTTCGTTTATGTTCGTTTGTTTGTGTATCTATGTATTAGTGTCTAGTTATATATTTATTGTTATATATATTTTATATATCGTATATTATATATCTATTATAACCTATTATTATTTATGTTCACGAACGTGTTCGTTCGTTTGTGTTCGTTTAAGCTTGTATAAACGAACGAACACAAACGAACACGAACGCATACTAAAACTAAACGAACGAACACGAACAAGGAAAATGTGTTCGTTTATTGTTCATGTTCGTTAAACATTAAATAAACGAATACGAACAGGGCTTGTTCGTGTTCGTTTGGTTCGTTTACAGCCCTAGTTGAAGGGGGTATTGTTGGTATTTAAAAAAAGGATAAAATTGTACGTTCGAGTAAACCTCAGGGTAGTTTTGGTAATTTTCTCTTATAAAACGTGGATGGGGCAGTAAAGTAAATTCGGGAGCCATCCTCAGCAGCCCAACAATGATTGGAAGTTGAAAAGCCCCTGTTCTGCTCAGATTCCTATCGTCGTCCTTCGGCCGAAACTATAAAATGTTACAAAGACAACCAGGACCTGCCCTCACGTCACGAGAATATACAAACACACTTATTGGTTGGTTACTTTCTACACAAACACAAACTATAAAGCCGAAACCTCTTCGCCTCTCTCTCTCTCCTCCTCACACAGAGAAGTAACGACTCTAACAATTTGCCACCTTTCGATTTCAGTTTTCACTCTGTTTTCGCTTTTTTCGTGTCTTTTCTCTCTCCTTTTCCCCTTCTTTTTTTTTTCCCGGAAAAAATATAAGCTTTTTCCCCCCGGCGATGGCGTCGGGTGCTCCGAGCAACCCGGCGACAAGGGCCAGCAGCCCCAGGCGGCGGCGTGTGGAGGCCGATTACACCAAGCCGCCCAATTACGATTCCGATTACTATCTCTTCTCCTCCACCGACGAGGAAAGTGACAACGCCAACGGTTGCATTCTTTCCGGCGGGTCCCACTCCCACCACCACCTCCATCATAACCACCACCCTGGCAGCAAGTACTTGCTGCTTCGTCGGTACGGATTTCTATTTTTGTTTTCTTTTTTCTTATTCGTCTATCTCGACATCAGCATTTTCAATAATATGATTGTGATGGGAATTCCGTTGGAGTTCGTACTGGTATCAATGAGGATATTGAAAGGGCAATGCTAATTTTTTTGGCAGGAAGTGGCTGGGGTCGGTGCCGGAGAAATTGGTGGTACGGGTGGAGTACGCGTGTGAGGGGGCGGCGGCGGTGGCGCAACGGTGGAGATCAGGGAGGCTTATGGGTCGGAGGATCCTGGCGGCGCTCATGTTTATGGCCGTCGTCTCGGTGTTCTTGAAGGTGTCATTTCTGGGTAGCAACCATGAGGTGCTGAATCAGGAAGGCATTACGAATAAATTTATCGTCTTTCGGATGTTCAGGGATGATTGGGCCGGGGCTCAAAGGGTGGTTGCCGAGCCCCGAATTGAAACCGGAAGGTTCGAAACCCGAACTGAACCCGAAATCAATCCTTCTGTCACTAAACGCGTATCGGAAAAAGTCGATGTGAGTTAGTACTTCCCTCTGTTTCCCATTAATCTAATATCTCCCTGTCGTTTACTTTTTTTCTTCTTTTCGAAACTTACAATTCCACCCATTGATTGAACGGGAAGGCTGAAAACGATGTTGGGTTGTTGCCAAATTTTAAGTTTTGACTGGCAACTATTGCATTGAATTTTCAATGGTGATGGCTCTGACCAACTACGCGAAAGTAATCCAATCATCTATTCCTTGCTTTCTAGTTGGCTCTTTCTTCTTTTTCCCATTCCCTTTTCTCTGCTTTCACATGGAACCTTCGTTGCTTAAACTGTACTAGTATTTCGGGGTGATAATTTTTCCTTTTTTACTGCTCTTCGCTTTACTCCTAGTAAATCGCTTGAGCTTGTTAGATGAGTTACGTCTGCCTTCTCATGTGTCTCACTCTCGGTTATGGCCGCAGACACCAGAAATTTGGATGAGACCAAACAGCGATGGCTACCGCCAGTGCATAGGCCGACCCAAGAACCGAATAAGTACATAAATACACCACCTTCCTCTGTTTTTTTTTTCTTTAACAATTGAAAGTCTCATGCTTTGCTAATGTAACTTGAACTAAATTCAGGGACGCCATCCAAAACCAATGGCTATCTTCTTGTTCATGCCAATGGTGGATTGAATCAAATGAGGACCGGAGTGAGTTTTAGCTCATATCTTTGCTCATCCGATACCTCTTAATTTTTTATGCATCTAGGCCTCACGCTTTTTGTTTTTTGATTTGCAGATATGTGATATGGTGGCTGTAGCCAAGATAATGAATGCTACCCTTGTTCTTCCTTCCCTGGATCACGATTCATTTTGGACAGATCCAAGGTTAACATTTCTATCCTATTTATGTATCTTCTTTGGACTTTTGGTTTATATATAAGTTCGCCCTTAAATCCGGATTTTCTTCATGGTTTTCGCAGCGATTTTAAAGATGTTTTTGACTGGAGACACTTCATGAACGTACTAAAAGACGATGTTGATATCATTGAGTACTTACCCATTAAGTATGAATCTGTAAAGCCCCTTCTAAAGGCTCCTGTGTCCTGGTCCAAGGTGTGTTCCCCTGATATGTTACTGTAAACTTATTAACGTGTTTCGTTTTAACAACATTGCAGGGTTAACTGACTCAAAGCTGTCTCTGCAGGCAAGTTATTACAGAAACGAGATGGTCCCCCTGTTGAAGCATCACAAGGTGATAAAGTTTACCCACACAGATTCACGGCTTTCTAACAATGAGCTTGCACCATCCATTCAAAGGCTTAGGTGCCGGGCCAATTATGAGGCTCTTCGTTATGCAAGAGAGATTGAGGACCTCGGGAAGATTTTCGTTGAAAGACTAAGGAGAAACAACGAGCCGTATGTTGCACTACACTTGAGGTAGTACTAATTCACCATTCCTTGCTCTATTGTCATTCCCCTTTTGACTTGGAAGCTGTTAATCTGACTTGGCTGTGCTTGGATTACAGATATGAGAAGGATATGCTTGCATTCACTGGCTGCACGCATAATCTCACGGCTGAAGAATCAGAGGAACTAAGAGTTATGAGGTACAATGTTAAACACTGGAAGGAAAAGGAAGTAAACAGTGAAGAACGGCGGCTCCTTGGTGGTTGCCCGATGTCACCAAGAGAGGCAGCTGTGTTCCTCAAGGCCATGGGTTATCCTTCCTCCACGCCCATATACATAGTAGCTGGGGAGATTTATGGAAATAATAGTATGGCAACCTTAAAGGCAGAGTACCCAAACACCTTCACTCATTCTAATCTGGCCACAGAAGAAGAACTAGAGCCATTCAAGCCATACCAGAACCGACTTGCAGCTTTGGACTATATTCTGGCACTCGAGAGTGATGTATTTGTGTACACTTATGATGGCAATATGGCCAAGGCAGTGCAGGGCCACAGAAGATTTGAAGGATTCAGAAAGACGATCAATCCTGACAGGTACCATGTTGCTTGAACTAATGCGTTTCAGCCATATTTTTTTTAACTCATTGATGGTTATTTCTTATGTTTTAACCTTGTGTCTGCTGTGTTTTCAAAATTCAGGCAAAATTTCATCAAACTCATTGATGATCTGGATAAAGGTGTAAGATCATGGGAAGACTTCTCTGCAGAAGTTAAGAAATTACACTCTGACAGGGTTGGAGCAGCATATCTTAGACGGCTAGGAGAGTCACCGAGGATGGAGGAAAGTTTTTATGCAAATCCCCTCCCCGGATGTATCTGTAACGGCAGTGAGGGGAAGAAAAAAAGGGTCTTGAAGTTGACCAGAATGTAAGAGCCTCGGTTTGAAGCTTGTGTTTGAGCTTGACAAACTGTAGTTGCTGCTGGGGGTGGCTGATAGGTTCTTGAACCATGGTTGCTGTTATCCGGTCCAAAGAGCTACAAAGGAGCAGCCGCCCACATGTGGGTTGAGAAAGATGAAGGCTTCTGATATGAAACTAGCAGTTACCATATCATTAGAGGTTCTGAGCTGTTGATACAAGGAAGGTGGAGGAGAGTGTAATTTTGAAACAAGTAGGTTAGTTATACGGTTTACAGGGACAGAGAAAAAGAAAACACATGGGAAGTACAGTATTTCATTTATTCATTATTCTTTCCTTTATCTGGACACGAAATGAAGTGGTCGAGTTAGATTGTTCTTCAAGCTTGGATATGTAACATGTGAAACAGATCTATAAAGGAAAATTTTCCCAAACGTAAAAATTAATACACAATAGCTGTTTGCAGATTCTTTTCTTGCGTCTAGACCTTTTGTCTTCGCCCCTGTGATTGCTTCTGGCTTTGATGACCAAAGAATATGCGACAGCTTTTTCTTCCTCTTGACTGAATTTGTTTAAGCATTTTAAATGACGGCACGTTTTGGTTCTTATCTACTCCAACAGATTAGGGATGCAAAAACAATTTCCTCTTGATCTTGCTTCAGGTGTACTGAATAAACAAGAACAATGCCATTCTTGGGCGGCAACATCTTACCTGAGCTGATGTATTGATTAAACGGTTAATAATTTAATATAGTTGACCTAACATGATAGGCTAAATTAATGTGACATGAATTTTGTTGGCCTCAAACTTGCGATCATGAGCTATGACATTTTTTGATAGTTTTTCTTCAACTTTGCCCTTGTACAGGCCAAAATAAAGTGGACAACCTACACCCCCGAGTGAAAATGGTGGAGAAGCATTTAAGCCTGCTGCTTGATGTTGACGGCCAGTGAACTTTAAGCATGTTAAGATACTGCATTTTTTGGTCAATTTTTAAGCAAAACACCGAAACAGCGTGGAAAAGAATAATGCTTATCCCACATTGCCTGTGAACATTAAAAAACAAGTCCTTATATGGTAAGTCGGGGGAGGAAGTTAACTGTGTTCGTAGAAAGGAGAGATGGTTGGCATCTCCTCTGACAGAGCCGGGATTGGCCTTCGGGCCCTCTGTTGAACACATGTGGTTAAGGCTCCCCACCTACGGGTGGATCTCAACCCAATTTTTTTTTTCTTGTTTTATCATCTACCAGTTTGAAAGAACCATTTTGGGAAGTTTTGAACGTTGTTTGGATCTGCCTGAAGTTTGAAATGCAGAAAACACAGTTCAGAAGAGAGCTGTTTCGCTTACAGACAAATTAATACACACTACAGTTCTCTGTTCAGTACCTACCATTGTACTGCGATGTGCTCCTAAATTCGCCTATAAACACGCCGTTTTGGAAAAAGAGAAATTACAAACTGTAGCCATAGCAGAGAGCAAGTCGTATTCACAAAGAATAGATTAATATGCATATCCCCTAACAAGTTACAACCGTTTGAGACACAACACTGAAGCAAGAAGATGAACCCGGATGTACCGGAAAGTCCCATACTTTTGAAACGCAGAAACTAATCACTCGATTGGGATCATAACCTCATTCGTTCTGAGAGGGGGCAAAGTCCAAGGAGGATTATACCTTGCCAATAAGAACTCCCCTGTAATCTTATAACCATCCCTCTCCAAGCTTCCCCTCAACTTCTCAACCTTCTGCTCCACCACCGCCTCCGTCGCCACCCCTGCAAACCTCACCACTCCATACTTCCTCTCCCCCACTTCCCTTATTACCACCCTCTCATCCACTGGCTCTGGCGCCTCCTCCGCCTTCTTATACTTCTCCGGCAACAGGAACTGCATCGTCACCATCTTGCCCTCACCCTTCGTCACCACCGGCGCCGTCATGGCAACCTTCTCCTCACCGCTCGCACCCGATTGGGTTATCACCGGAGCTGTCATGGCGATTTTTTCCGGCTTCTTGTTTTGTGGATTCCCTAAGGCTCCGATATAGTTTGCCAAGACCGTAAAGCCACCGTCTTTGTTGCCTTTGAATTGGGATGGGTCGTAAGTGACCTCTGCAGCTACTGACGGACAATATTTTCGGATTTCGTAGTCGGGTGTGGATTCGACGACTTCGTATTTGGGCGTCTCAACGGTGATCTTGCCGAAAATCAGACCCATCTTTTGATAATTCTGATTCAAGACAATAATTTGAACCGGAATTGTGATTCAAGCACTGTACTGGGAAAAGAGGAAAGTATGAAATATTTGACGTTTTGCCATCTGGGTTTCTGGTTCCTAGATCCTTCATAGGCGTAGCTGGATTCTGTGGAGGGAAATTGGGGGTGCGGAGTTGTGGACATGGATTCTCCACGAAGCCTAAACGGCAGCTTACATGCCGTTTTTATGAATGGATTGGGCTGGGCCTCAGAAGGACCTGGGTCGGTTCGAGGTTCAGGTATACGACGTCGCTTAATGGGAGGAGTCGGAGGACAATTACAAGGGGCATTAGGGTTTGGACTGGACTTTCCAGTTTGCATTATTTATTTAAACGGCAGGAGCCGAGCTGCGGATCTTTGCCTTGGGGGCAGCTCCTTGTCACTCCCTGGAATGGATTTGGGAATTAGGGTTTGCGGTTTCGATTGACGATTCCGGAGCATCGATGATGAGAATAAAACTGTTATCCTTGCACTACGATTGTCAGTGAAGAAACATAGAGGGCATGTTATCTCTGAGATGCTCGTCTTGCGTTTGCCTTTCGTTTTCCTGGTTTTTATGTTGTTCCAAATGGTTGAGTTTTGTTGGACTGGATTGGATCGATGATGTTTCTTTGAAACTGCGTTATCTTTCTCGAACATTCCTGTAAAGGAGTTTGAAGCCAACCTATGTTGTTTCTGAGATCCAATCTTGTTCTTGTTTCGATTTCGTTCGTTGGTGTGGACTGGATGAAACTGGTTGTAGAGGTTTCTGGGATGTTTCTTTTTTTTGTCTGGTTTTCACTTTGTCAAAGAGTGAATGCTTGAATGGAAACTTCATGAAAACTCGGGTGCAATTTTGTTAAAAGAGTGACTTTTTACTGTTTTTTTTTTCTTCATTTTTTTGAAGTCTTGTTGTGTTACTTGTGAAAAAACTGAAGCCACCTCCTGCAAAGAAAGCTGCCTCTTTTGATCTTCGGGGCACTTCTTTTTGTTTTCTGCGTTCAGATTTCTAATAACTCTCCTCATTTCTTTCACAACATGTAAATATACAGTAAATAATCTCTAACATTTAAAGGATAAAAGGACTTTTGATTCATGTTTGATTTTATTTGCTAATTTTATTAAATTAATAGAAAACCTGTCAGCACTATCGTAAGTTCTAATTAGGCTGATGACAAAATTTTAGGAAAATGGTAACTTTTCGTTCTCCAATGCTACTGTGCCAATATGGTATAGAAAAAAGTAAAAAATGCCTTGGTCTTTTATTGTTTGGGGTATCTACACTTATCCCTTCAGCCATTGCCTTCATGAGTTATCTTAATGCTTCATTACCTTTACATTTTAAAAAATGTGCAAATTTATCCTCAAACTTCTAAACGCTCCGGCTCCACCCTGTTTCCAACCCCGACCTCTGTCGCGTCCCCAACCCCCAGCGGCGCAGCCAATAATCCCAAGATCCAAACCATCTCCGACATTAGTCTCAAGCATGGCGGCATTGCGACTACTTTCCCAAGCTGCTGGGCCATGTCGTCAATCTCTCAACATGAATCGCTTCTGCGGTGCTATTCCCTGCAAGTTCAACAGCCTGAAGCTTCTGTTCAATTTGGATTTCAACAACAATCGCGTCACTTGAAAGTTCCTAACTATTACCTTTTGTCTTGTAAGGCTTGACGTAGTACGTTTCTTCAAGCCAAACATCAAAGTTTCGAAGGGTAATTTTACTGGACAAGGAAACAAACAAAGCCTGAGTCGTTTAGTTCTAGAATCTGCCCTTCAGCCTCAGCGGAGATCATAAGAAATCTCACGGTCCCAGATTGATGCCCTTCCACATCTTCTTCGTGAAACATGGTGAGCCTAGAGCAGAAACTTCGGATGAGGGAACGCCTGGATGAGGGGCCTTGCTGGGAGAGATAGCCTGAGACACTCAGAAAACAAGGGTTAGGAGGTCTTCAGAATATTTTTCCGAGGGAAGAGCTTCCGATGCCCAAGTCAGTGTTTGGTAGGGGTGAGTATGGGTCAGGTTGGTTCGCTTTTGTGGTGGAACCGAACCAACCCAAAATGACATTGGTTCCAAAAATTTTCTACCAAACCCAGAATCGAGAACTGAATAGAACCAGAACCATGGTTCTGGATTTCTCGGTTCTGGTTTTCGGGTTTTTCGGTTTATACCATATACCTATAACAGCACCAAAATTCAATAAATCTACGTCCATAATAAGTTTTATAACATATTCAACATAATAAACAATTAAATTAATATTTAAATATACGTACTTAGATACATTCAAAAGAGTTTAAAATGTTGTTCTTACAAAAATAGTTCAAAAGAGTTGCTTGTGGAGCATCTTTTATCTCAACTAGTTTACTTCATTCCACTAATTTCAATATTGATATAATATTCAATATAGAAAATTGAGCCTTTAAGACCATATTCTTCAGTATCAAAACCTAAAATATGTCAATGTCATAAATTTTTAATTTTGCATGACTCAAATGAAAAAAAAATATCATAATTGTGTCGTAAAGAGTAATCTAGAATAAAAGATCGAAATCAAAATGACTTAGGAGTGATGGGTCTATGAAGCAAAGTAATTTAAGTGAATATGGATAAATTTCGTAAATAATTCAACAACTTCCATACTGTTTCAATTTGGAACATCAGTTTAAGAGTTTAATATAAAAACACAAAATAACCATCATAATACTTCAAAGAAATATATGTGTGTGTATATCTAGATATATTAGTAATACTATAATTTTTATTATATATATATATATCGGGTTGGTTCCATATGGAACAAGAATCAACTCAAAAACCGTCGGTTCTCCTATATGTGGAACCAACCCGAGAACCATGATCAACTTTTACCCAACCCAACCCAACCCAACCCAATAGGGGTGGTTCGATTTTGGTTTCGGTTTCGGGTTTACCGAACCCATGCTCACCCCTAGTGTTTGGAAATGGAGAATAAATAAGGAGTGGAGAGATTTTTCCCTCGAAGTCCGATCCCTTTACTTGGGGTGCTTCCCGGATATTTATAGGGAGGTGTACAGAAGAAGTCCGTTTGCCACTGCCGGCCCAGATCGTGACACATGTTCTGTCGGATGACCTTCGGGAGTAGGCGGCCTCTAGCCGGCCATAGGCCGCCTAGTTAGGAGCCTAGGGCAGCGTGTCAGAGCGTGTCCGAGGGTGGCGTGTCAGGGTCGTACACATACGATGTGTCAGAGACTCCTCAATCATTCCATCGTACGCCCGTGTGACCTTTTCAGGGGACCGAGCTCTTTCGGAGTACAGAGCTCCTTCGGGGAGGTACACTCCTTTAGAGGGAGGTCCCTTAAGGCACCTTCGGTTGGGCTCTCCCAAGGTTAGGCTCGGGTACCTGATGATGGCACTTCGTGAGCGCACTCCGATGGTGGCTCGAAGAGTATCCGAAGGTGGTTTTGGGCACGTGAGGTTGGCGCAAGGTCACCCTCGGGAAGGGTGATAGCTCCTTCTAACCAAAGTTGGTCCCATGTGTTTCCTGAGGGTAGCGCCTATCCAGCTTGTCCGAGGGTGCTAGGGCCCTCTCTTTGCCGGGGTTTTGTCGTGTTCGTTTCGACCGAAGGTAGTGCGCTGGCCAAGGGTGGCGCACACATGCGAAGTCTTTCAGGGGCGATAGCCCTTCGGCTATCACATGCCCCCCCTCGGAAAACCGAAGATGTTTCTTCGGTTTGGGGAGTTTCGGGAGCTTTTTTCTGGCAAACGATGTCTGGTCTTGTTGCCATGATGGGCTTCCATCCGAAGTCTCCTTCTTCCCATGAGGGAACTTCGGCGAATTAAGGTGCTTTACCGAGGTAATTCCTTTGGTGTTTGAGTGGTCTCCCTGGCTCTTCTGCCGAGGTCATCGTCTGAGGCGCGTACTTCCACTGACCTTTCTGTCAGTGAATCGTTTCATCTTCCCATACAGATGGGCGCGTCACTTCGGATAGGGTTATGTAGGTCTGCCAGTTGTCAGGGTCGTGCCCTCGTTTCCCGTATCAATTTACACGTGGCAGTTGGAGAGTGGCAAACGATTATGTCGGTTACATCAATTGCGTCTCTTTGCCTTCGAGGAGTAATAATGACGACGTTTCACCTGCCCCCTTCAGCCTATATAAACCCCTCTTGCCTCAGACCTTCACACTCTTTTCCTTTGCTCTTATCTGCTCTAGAACTCTCTTTCATCTTTTTTCTCCTTCCGGCAGCGGTTCTAGCGGATGAGCGATTTCCGGCAACCCTTCACGACAGCGTCCAGGAATCCAGATTTCTGCAAAACTTTCGGTGGGCCTTTCTTTCCGAAGTTCATCATTTCTTCCGAAGTCGCTTGTTCCGTAGTTTTGTTTTTTCGGAGTCCTTCGATTTTCTTTCTTTAGTTTTCCCGAAGTTATATCTCTTCTCTTTGAGAAATGTCGAACCTGATTCCACTGATGACCGTCCGTCCTATTCCCGAGAGTTTTCTCCCCCTTGAGTCTCATCCATGCTGCACTACTTCGGAAAAAATGACGAAGTGAGTAGCAAAATTTTATTTCCCTACTTATGCCATCCCGAGATTACCTACCTCGGGCACGTATGATTATATGGCCCATTCTGATGAGATCACTGTTTACCGAGCCCAATTGAAGGCCGGTCTTCGGTATCCACCCCCTCGAATGATGTGTGAGTTCTGCAGGTTTCATGGGATTGTCGTGAACCAGCTTCCTCCAAACTCTTATGCTTATTTCAATGCCTTTCTTTGCATGTGTGAGGTCTTTAAGATAAAGCCCCATTTTCTTTTCTTCATGCAATATTACAAGCTCCACCCGGTCCCGAATGGTGGTTTCTACTTCTTGCTTCCTCGAGGATTCGGGAGCAAGAAATTCACCTTTACCTTCGGGACGCAAGACAACTGGCGGGGATGGCAAAAAAAGTTCTTTTTCCTCTCAGTTCCCGAAAGATGGAGCTACGTTCTGACCAGATGGGCTTCGGGGGTGTTGAAGACTGACGTTGTTGACCCTCGGAAGCTGCTGACCTCTGGGTTGGCCGCGGGGTTTGACGAGCTCGACAGACACATTCGGGCCGTTGCGGATTGGGATCCCGAGGTCCCTCCGCGTTCCTTATACCCCTTTCCCATTAAGTGGGACCTTATGTCCGAAGAGGTCCTTCGGGAACTAGGGGTAATCCACGAGCACAAGTTCGACTTGAACCTGCCCGTGCCTGTTCTCCCAGGAAAGAAGGCATGGTTGGTGATGCTTATTCAGGCCGAGATGTCATACGAGGCTTTTGCCGATCTCCCAGGTTTTGTTGCCTATATTCCTTTTGGACTTACACTGATGTTTTTTCCTTTTGTAGAGATGGGTGATCAATTTGCCGAGTTCTATAAGTCCCTTTTTCTCGGTTAGGCTGAGAATGGGGAGCAGACTCAGAGGAAGGCGCCTGCGAAGAGGAAGAAGACTAGTGGGGGGCCATCGAAGGCGAAGAAAGCCAAAGCGGACGTCCTTCCCCCTCTCCCCAAAGACGTCGTAGAGGTGCAGGACTAGTCACTTGCCCATGCGGACCCACCTTCGGATCCTGCCCTTCTCGAGGCGCCTTCGAGTCTAAACACTGTAAATGAGACTTCGGTAGAAGGTACTTCGACTCAGGAGCTCGAGGAGAGCCGGAGAAGGAAAGGCAAAAATATTCTTGGTGAGGTCCGTGGAACGGACGAGGCCGAGGATGCCGCCATTGAGGTTCCACCAGGTTCGTTCCTTAGCCGTTTCTCTATGAATTTTGGTGTTTTTTGGTATCTATGATTTTATAGACGAATGGCTAAGGGATGTCGTACTAATAGAACTTCGGCGTGATCTTACAGAGGAGGTGATACCTGCTCCCTGGGTGGAGGCTCATGCCCAGAAGAGGGCCCTTCGGGATAGCCATATCCCAAAGGACAAGATACCGATGGAGCCCTTCTAGTCTTTCATGGAGGACATGAACTTGTTCTCTGAAGACAGGCGGTTGATGGCTGCCCAGATGGTGAAGGGCATGCTGATGAACGCCACCTTTCAGTCACTCATCACCGAATGCCCTAAGGAGGAGATCCTCGCGGCGAAGATAAGGGAACACGCTGCCCAGGTATATTTCTTCTTTCTTTCTTTGTGGACTTAGAAAGATTTTCTCCTACATTTTTGTTGCCCTCTGATTCTTATCCGGGGATTTCTTTCCTGCAACTCCTGGCATACAACGGATATTTTGGAGCTTGGGCGGTAAAGCAAACTGAGACTCGTTCTCGGTCTAAGAATTCACTAAGGAGGGGAAGGGAATTTTGTTCCAGATACGTCATCAAGTACAGTGAACTGGACAAAATTGCTAAGGAGGAGGTGGAGAACCTTTAGGCCGACCTCCAAGAACGCAAGAAGGAGGTTCTTCTCGACTTTTTGGCCAAGGTTGAGGACCTCGACGCAAAGTGTGCCGTTCTCCATTTGGAGAATGAGGCCCTTCGGAAGGAAAAGGTAGAAGATGCTGAAAACCTTACGAAGGTGCTTGCTTTGAACGCCAATCTCCAAGCCGAGGTCGATTTGCTGAAGAATAAGGCCAAGAAGAAAAAGAAAAAGAAGCTCGAGCTGTAGGTTGCTGAGCTTACTTCCTAACTATCGACTCTGAGTGCCGAGAAGGACCAGTCCGACCAGATGACGAAAGTGTCTTTCCAAGACGATTTTTGTCTGGCTCATCATCAAGTCCTTCTTCGGCACTCCGAGCTCGACCTCTTCTTTCTGGCCGCTCTGGATTTTCCCAAAGAGCCCAGATGGACGTGGTCGAAGTTGGAGTATCTCAACCTCCCGCCTGTTGTGCCTGCGCCTTCGAATGCTCCCATTCAAGAAAAAGATGCCAACGCCGAAAAGGTAGCGGATGCCCAGGCTCAGCAATAGGCTTTTTTCTTCTTTCTTTTTCTTGTAATCTGCCCTTTTGTACCACTGCCTCGAGTTATGAATGAAATTTTTTTTCAAAGGTTTGGCTAAGTTTCCGCTCTTTCCTTTGATCATCATTCTTCAGTAGTTTGTAAGATTTTATGCACGCGTCTTCGACAAACATGCACGTACGAAATCATGCCTTTGGAAAGCTTCATATTATTCTTCCCTTAGCGAAATTTTTCGCGTATGTGGACCATTTCCACTTTTCCCAATGTATTCCGCCGAATCTTGTAACGTGACCACATTCGGTTTATAAACCATATTCGGCTGACACGTATACTCTTTATTTACTGGTGATTTCGGGGAAGAGCAATCACAAGCTTTTCTTAAAAAAAAAATGTCTAAGTGTAGAATTTTTTCAAAGAATCTGAATGCCAAGTGTTTCTCAACTCTACTCCTTCGACGTCGCCTAATTTATAGACTCCTGGGCGGATTTCGTCGAGGACTAGATAAGGTCCATCCCAGTTTACCCGAAGTACCCCATCTGATGGCCTTTGCGGCTCGAATTCGGCCTTTCGGAGGACGAGGTCCTTTTTCTTGATTTCTCTTTTCTTCACATGCAAGTTAGTAGCATCAGCTACTCTTTGTTGAAAAGCCTTCCTCCTGAGTTCGGCCATTTCCCGGTGTTCTTCGGCGATGTCTAATTTTGTCCTCAAGCCAAGGTTATTTCCTTCTTCGTCGAACACCTGTATTCTTACTGAAGGCTGTATGACCTTAATGGGAATAATGGCTTCCGTACCAAACACGAGCGAGAAAGGAGTTTCTCCTGTGGCCCTTCGAGGAGTTGTGCGATAGCTCCATAGTACACTTGGAAGTTCCCCTAGCCATTTCCCTTTTGCCTCTTTTAGCCTTTTCTTCAGGCCATCTTTTATTGTCCAATTGGACACCTCGACTTGCCCATTACTTTGAAGATGGGCTACTGGGGCGAAGTGTAGTTTTACGCCGAGGTTGGTCACGAATTCTTGGAACCCTTTGTCAGAAAACTGGGTACCATTGTCGACCATTATTACCCTTGGTATGCCAAATCGGCATATGATGTTCTTCCAAACGAACTTCTGGGTGTCCTTCGCTGAGATCGATGCTAAAGGCTCTGCTTCAATCCACTTAGTGAAGTAGTCTACTGCAACTATGCAGAACCTCACCCCACTAGGGGCGCTTGGGAAAAGTCCGATGAGGTCAATGCCCTAGACGGCGAAGGGGCAAGGGTAATTTGCCGAAGTTATTGTTTCCGAGGGTAACCTCTGGATGTTGGCGTGTCTTTGGCAATTGTCACATTTTCAAACAAATTGCTTTGCATCCTTTCTTATGGTAGGCCAAAAATAACCTTGGCGAAGTACTACTCTAGCGAGGGCGTCTGTTCCTATGTGGGAACCACAGGCCCCCTCATGAACTTCTTCGAGGATTGCTCTGACATCCTCGTCACTTATGCACCTCTGCAGGGGGCTTGCATACCCTTGTCTGTATAGTTCCTCCCTCCCCGATAAGGAAGTATCTCCCAGAGCATTTTCGCACTTTTGCGGCCTCGGAAAGGTCTTCGGGGAGTGCCGAAGTTGCAAGGTATTTCTTGATTTAATCTTGCCATCCTTCTCCCGAGGTTGCTGCACACATTAGCTCTGTGCTGGGTTGACTCAACACCTCGGTGGGTTCTTTGGACTTGGCCAAGGTGTTAGCTTCAACATTATCTCTATGAGGCACGTTTTCTATATCTACCGAATCAAACTCTTCAATGAGTTTCTTGACGAGGTCATGATATTTTGCCAAGGTTGGATCTTTTGCAGCGTAATCCCCTGTCATTTGTTGAACTACTAGCTGTGAGTCGCTGTGGGCCCTAAGGTTTCTCACGCCAACTTTTCTGGCCATTTTTAATCCTGCTATGAGGGCTTCATATTCAGCAATGTTATTGGTGACATCAAAACCGAATTTGATGACTTTGGTGGCTTCTATACCTTCGGGCCCCCGAAGAACCACTCCAGTGCCTTGGTGTCCAGCGCCTGAGGCTCCATCAACAAAGAGTTGCCATTCTAGTTCCCTTCTTATCAAGTTTTTCGAGGTAATTTCGGCATTCTCAATTTCTGGAACTTCGGCGATGAAGTCTGCCAATGCTTAGGCTTTTATTGCCCTTCTTGGCTCGTAAGTGATGTCATATTCTCCGAGCTCGATACACTATTTTGACAGCCTTCCCGAATGCTCTAGCTTTTTCATTATGTCACGTAGAGGTAGATTACTTCGGACAATGATGGCATGTCCTTGAAAGTAGGGTCGTAGCCTCCTACCTACGAGTTCCAAGGCATAAACGGCTTTTTGGAGCAATGGGTTCCTAACCTCGACGCCATGCAGGACTTGCTTACATAATATACCGGCCACTGCCTCTCATCCTCTTCTTTCACTAAGACTGAACTCACAGCTTTTTCAGTGATGGCAAGGTAGAGGATGAGAGGCTCTCCTTCCCAAGGTTGCCGAAATGTTGGCAATCGGGTTAGGTAGCTTTTAAGCTCGTCCCAAGCTTTTTGACATTCTTGGTTCCAAGGGTGCTCCTTGGTTCCGGAGTTGCCTCCGCTTTTGGTTGCTTTGGTAAGCACCTTGAAGAGTGGTCGACATCGGTCGCCATACCTGGAAATGAATCTACTAAGGGAAGTGATTCTTCCGGTAAGCCTTTGTATATCTTTAGTGGTTGTAGGTGTTCAGAATCCTAACAAGGCTTTAACCTTTTTTGGGGTTGGCGTCTATTCCCCTTTCAAACACCATGAACCCAAGGAACTTACCTGCGCTCACTCCAAACACTCACTTCTCGGGGTTTAGGCGAATGCCGAACTCCTGAAGTCGTTGAAAGGTTTCGTTTAAGTCCAAGATATGATTACTAGCAATTCTGCTCTTGACTATTATATCATCGACATATGCTTCTATGTTCCTCCCGATCTGGGAGTTGAACACTTTATTCATCAACCTCTGATAGGTAGCCTCTGCGTTCTTAAGGCCGAAGGGCATTCTAACGTAGCAGTAAGTACCAACTTCGGTGATAAAGGTGATTTTTTCTTTATCTTCAGGGTTCATCCGAATTTGATGATATCCACTGAAGGCACCGAGAAAACTGAGGAGACCGTATTCGGCAGTTGAATCCACCAATCGGTCTATGGCTGGCAAAGGGTAAGAGTCCTTTGGACAGGCATCATTCAGGTTCCGAAAATCGATGCACATTCGAAGCTTTTCACTCCCTTCTTTTGTGGCGATAACCATGTTGCTGACCCATTCGGGGTATTTAACTTCTCTTATTACCCCTGCCTCAATCAGGCGCTTAACTTCGGTTTTAACGAAGGAGTTCTTATGAGCCGATAGATTTCATTTCTTCTACCGAACCGTCCTTGCGTCAGGGCGTACTTTGAGACTATGGTGGATTACGCCGAGGTCTACCCCAGGCATGTCTTTCGGAGAGTAAACGAATAGATCTTTGTTCATTAACAAGAAAGATACAAGCCTATCTTTGTCACCCTTGCCCAATTGTTTCCCCACTCAGGTGTTCCGGCCAGGGACCAGCTCTACATCTTCTGTTTCTATTTTTTCCGACCCCTCTACTCCCTCATTTGCTGTCTCTTCGCCTGTCATGACTGCTCCTTTAGTAGTCGAAGTCTGTACTTGGACCTTCGCCAGGCTTTGTCTAGCCTTGGTGAAGACCCTCTTGGCCTCGGATTGGTCAATGAAGATCACTGCATCTCCTTCTTTAGTTGCGAAGGTGACTCTTAAGTACTTTACATCCGGGCGGATGTAGAGATTGCCTTGAGTTTGCCTTCCGAGGATGGCGTTGTATGATGATGGAACATCAATGACGATGAACCTTGTTATAACGGAGGTGAACAGTTCTTCCTGACTCTAAGGCGAGGTCCCTTTCATCATTAAGGGTAGATCAATGTATCTGAGGATGAGGAGCTCAGATGGCCCAACCCCGAAGGTGGGGGAAATGACTGTTTTGAGGTCGTCTTTTGAAATGCCTAAGTTAGGCAGTAGGTGTGCGAAGATGACGTCGGTGTTGGAACCGTCATCCAGAAGTACTCTTTTCATGTCCCAACTCCCTATCCTTGCCATGACAAGGAGTGGGTTATCGTGGGGGAACTTCATAGTGGACTCGTCTTTGCGAACAAGCCTGTTCGGCGAGTTCCCATACTCCATTATGGAGATTTCTCTTATCTTTCATTTCCTTTCAATCGAGGGTATCCCTGTAGTGATGGTTTGGATAACCCCTGCTGATGGTGGCGGATTCTTTCGAGGACTTCGGTCCCGACGTCTGTCGGAGTCATATCCCTCCTCGTCCCCCCTTCTTTGTTCTTTCTTTCTCCTCTTCGGAGAAGGCATTCGCAAGTACCGGCGAAGTTGGCCTTGCTTTATCAAAGACTCAATGTACTTCCACAGCTGGAAGCAGTCTTCGGTGTCATGGCCATGATCTCGGTGGAATTGGCAGAACTTCTTCATGTTCTTCTTGTTCTCTGAAGTCATGGGCTTTGGCCTTAGAATTGTAGTCCCTTGCATTTCTAAGGCCATGAGAATGCTGGCCCTCGTGGCGTTCAGGGGAGTGAACGTCATTGGCCTTTTAGCCCTTTGTTTTCGGGGTCTTCCTCCAACCTCATTCTGGTGATGAGGCTGGTGGCTTGGTCCTTCGGGCTGAGGGTGTTCCACCTTTGGTCCCCCCATTTTGAGTTTTTTGGCAGTCATGTGCTGTTTGGCCCTTCGGTAGAACTCCCTGAGGGTGTCTGGGGGGGTCCTTGGAGAACTCATAAAAGAGCTGGGAGTCTCTCTGAAGTCCTCTTATCATTGCGAGGATGTGAATCTCGGGCCGAAAGTCGGGCACACTTAGTGCTTCTCGGTTGAACCTTTCGACATAGTCGTGAATAGTTTCCCCACTTCACTGTGCTATGTCGAACATCTACACCGGCATCTTGGCCGTTGGCCTGCTGCCAATGAACTGTTGGGTGAAGGCAGTAGACAGCTCCTAGAAACTCAGCAAGGTTCCGTGGGCCAGGGAGTTATACCATGCCGTTGCTGGACTGGAGAGGGTCACCTTGAAACAATTGCAAAGGGTGGCGTCATCTGCGCCGTGGAGCACCATGCTTCGCTTGTACTTTGTCAGGTGCACTTGGGGGTCACTACGCCCGTCGTAGGTTTCCAAGCGTGGCACCCTGAAGTCACTAGGCATGGGCACCTCCACCACTTCTCATACAAAGGGTGACTCTTCTCTGGTATAAGCGTCAGATAATCTTAACCAGACTGGTTTTCAGGAGATCTGCCTCTCAACCTTTTCCAGCTTTCCAATGATCTTTTCCATGAGGGTAACTGTGTTAGCTTCCCCTTGCTGCCTAATGGTCACCAACAATAGCGAACTTCCCCTCCTTTTCGGAGAGTAACTACGGCGGCGAGGAAACTCGGACCTTCGGTACGGGGACGGACTCCGTCGACAGGAGGTCCTAGTTTCTTTTTGGGCCCTTTTTCTGGTGGGTCGTGCCATAGGGGGCACGTCCTCCGTCAAAGATGTGTCATGAAAGCCCTTACTCCTGGAACTCTGATGGGTGGACCTCTGGCTTCTCTCCCGACGCGTTGCCGAGGGGAAGGCCCTTCGGACCGAATGAGGCTTGGGCCACCTCTGGTCGAGTTGCTGAGTCATTTTAGCGACGATGGAATGTTGGAAGTCCAGTAAGAAGCCTAAAGTTACTGTTAGAAGACGGTCATCCTCTGGCATGGAAGTCCCTGCAGTGGGCTGCTCGGTCGCCGGCTGCACCTCCGACGCAGAGGGGGACTTCGGGAGCCCCTTGTCTTTGGAACGCCAAGTTTCTACGACAGCGACCTGGGAAAGGGTTCCCACAGACAACGCCAAATGATGCCCTTCCGCATCTTCTTCATAAAACATATTGAGCCTGGAGCAGAAACTTCCGATGAGGGAACACTTGGATAAGGGGCCTTGCTGGGAAAGATAGCCTGAGACACTCAAAAAACAAGGGTTAGGAGGTCCCCGAAATATTTTTCCAGGGGAGGAGTCTCTGATGCCCAAGTAAGTGTTTGGAAATGGAAAATAAGTAAGGAGTGGAGAGATTTTTCCCTTGGAGTCCGATCCCTTAACCGGGGTTGCTTCCCGGATATTTATAAGGAGGTGTACAGGAGAAGTCCGTTTGCCATTGCCGGCCCAGATCATGACACATAATTAGTCGGATGTGGTTCATACCTTCGGGAATAGGGGGCCTCTAGCCGGCCATAGGCCGCTTGGTCAGGAGCCTAGGGCAGCGTGTCAAAGCATGTCCAAGGGCAGCGTGTTAGGGTCGTACACGTACGGTGTGTCAGAGACTCTTCAATCATTCCGTCGTATGCCCGCGTGGCTTTTTCGGGGGACTGAGCTCCTTCGGGGAGGTGCGCTCCTTTAAAGGGAGGTCCCTTGAGGCACCTTCGGTTGGGTTCTCCCGAGGTTAGGCTCGGGTACCTAATGATGGTACTTCGTGAGCGCACTCCGAGGGTGACCCGAAGAGCATCCAAAGGTGGTTTTGGGCACGTAAGGTTGGCGCAAGGTCACCCTCGGGAAGGGTGATGACCCCTTCTGACCGAAGTTGGTCCTATGGGTTTCCTAAGGGTAACGCTTATCCGGCTTGTCCGAGGGTGCTGGGGCTCTCTCTTTGCTGGGGTTTTGTCATGTTCGTTTCAATCGGAGGTGGTGCGCTGGCCAAGGGTGGCGCGCACATGCGAAGTCCTTCAGGAGCAATAGCCTTTCGGCTATCACAGGGGATTTCTCAATCATGTTGAGTCGATAGTTCCCGAGCAGCTCACGGAAGCCCTAGGAACGACGATGGATTTGGTTCCTAAAATGTACCATGATGGACTTTGGGGCTACCGTCGTCTTGAATTTTGCTTTGCCGTTGGCTATTGGAAGGCTAAAAAACATAATCTTGCTTGGATTTGTCATTAGAGTTCACAGATGATGCGGTAGTAGCCGGCGATGGAGTTGAGAGCTCCGATAATGGATTTCTCTTTTAGAGAGCGGTCATGCAGTTGAGACCAGAGGACAGACGAGGTTGTTGTCATTGAGAAAATTATAGTGATTGTGGGCGGGGACGAAAAGGGGCGAGCGAACAAAGTTACACGCCGCGGGAGTGGGGAGCGAGAGCAGGGTGAAAGTGATAGCATAAATTTGTCAAAATTAAAAAAATCTTGAAAGTGGGAGCTCAAGAGCATCACGTCTACACATTTTTATAAACTAGCTTAACAAGAAATTATAGTCACACAAAAAAATACAATAAAATATAAAAAGAATGAGATGAAATGAAAACTTGACAAGAAATTCTAGTAGGATAAAAAAAATTACAATAAAATCTAAAAGAATTAGATGAAATGAAAACATTAATATTGACCAAAGTGAAATACTCCTTTCAATTCAGACCACTCTAGCCAACATTTTGACTTTTTAAATGGGCTAGCTCACTTCTTATAACTTTCTTTCTCGCGTAAACAAATGACACTTAGAGCTCTTTTCCTCAGCCCCTCTTTTTTCCTTACCATCCTCTGCTGTCCAGTTTTCTACCGTCACCTCTTCAAACTTCACCCAGACACCACAACTACCTAATTACCGGTGTCATCCATCTTAGTCAGCCGGTCGTTGCTCCGTCTTGATCCCCCACAATCCACAAAGCGTCACTGGCAATGAAAGAGGGAAGCTATTCACATATCGCCCTGCTGATTCTCATCCCTGATCCGCTAGCCTCCAGTGACTCCACGCTTGGATGAAACAAAAGCACACTTTAAAATATTCAAGAGCATGAATTTAGAGCGCTTCCGCTCTTAAATCGTGAATTCACGCTCCAAAGCATAAAGCCGCCGCAGGCAAGCGACTTCCATGTAACTAAGCAAGCGAATAGTTGAACACTTACAAAAAGCTAGGGAAGAGTTGTTGCATTAGGGCTGGTTTTGCTAAAATTTGGGAGCTGAAACATCAAAAGTTGAGGTATTGGGAATTTTTAATTTAGATTAATGGAAAAAGATGCAATTTTTTTTCTCTTTTTTTAATATAAAATACATGCAATAATAAATAATTATTAGGTAAAAAGAATTCCAATGTCTCACTAGAAATATTTTCTTGAGGAATATTTGCAGAGAAATAAACATAAATAAAAAGTAAATATGTATGGGCTGAATACAAATCAAGTATGGGCTTGGGGATGTGGTTATTCGGAAGAAAATTTGATTAGAAATAGAGGAACTTATTGGCACAATTCTATAATCTTAAATATAAGTTAGAAATTTTATCAATAAATCTAACAAGAAAGAGCAAAAGGTGGAGTTGAAGATACAGGGGAAAGCGTATGCATCCCAAATAGGGATGACTAAAGTATAGGTTTGAGTAAACCTTAATGGAAAAATAGATTTTGCCTAAATTACACAATCTGTCCTTAAGATATACTATATTTTGCATCTTTGCCCATGAATTCTTGAATGTAGTAAAAGTAGGATTCAAATAATGCTTCATAGCAATATTGTCTCTCCTTTTGTTATTTCCATCAGTGTTAATGAAAATTTAAGGAAAAATAAAAAATTAGCCCCTGAACATGCACAAAACGGACACAAGACCCTTTGAATATAAATTTGGCACAAATAACTCCTTAACTAGCAAAAAAAAATTAAAATAGAATGAAAAAAATTAAAAAACACTACAAATTTAACATGTCCATTAAAAATTAAAGTATCCAATCCATTTAAATAATTAGATAAATTATTTTAGATGTAAAAAAATATATAATTTGATGCACTTATCTACTTTTTTTTCCAACTTAACCCTTAAATGCCCAAAAAACCTGAAGAGTTGAATGACAAATTATGAATTTCACATTCCCATCTAAAATTAAAGCATTCAGTCCCTTAAAAAAACTGAAAATAGAATGAAAAACAAAAAATCACCAATTCAACATGCCCAACCCAAATTAAAGCATCAAAGCCCTTGAAATAATTACGAAGACCACTGTAGAAAAAATAAATAAATAGAATTTGGCACACTTATCTATTTTTTTTTAACTTAAAACATAAAATACCAAAAAAATGGAATAAAAAATAAAAACTTACCAATTCGATATGCTCATCCTAAATTAAATCATAAAATATCTTTAAATAATTATGTATACTATTATTGATGTCAAATAAATATAATTTTACCTACAAATCAATTTTTTAAACTTAAACCATAAAATAGTAAAAGAAAATATCAAAAATAGAATGAAAATTTTAAAAATTTACCAATTCAACATGCCCATATCAAATTAAAGTACATAATCCATTGAAATAATTATTGACACCAGAAATAGAATTCAACACATATATCTATTTTTTCCAACTAAAACCATAAAATAGCAAAACATAATGAAAAATAGAATGGAAAATAAAAACATTGCCAACTCGACATGACCATCTCAAATTAAATTATAAAATATATTAAAATAATTATGTAGACTATTCAAAATATCAGAGAAATAGAATTTGACATGCTTATCTACTTTTTTCAACTCATAAGATAGCAAAAAACCAAAAAATAGAATGAGAAATAATTTACCAATGTGGCATGTCCATCCAAAAATAAATAATAAATACATTTAAATAATTATGAAGTCTATTTTAGATGCAAAATTTATATAATTTGACACGCTTATACATTGTTTTCAACTTAAACTGTAAAATAGCGGGAAAAAAAAAACCAAAACATAGATTGAAAAATAAACAATGACCAGTTCAACATGCCCATCCCAGATTAAATGATGAAATCCATGAAACAGGTAATTCAACTGGGAATTTTGAATTGCTAATTTTTTATTTTTAGTTATATTTTTCAGTTTTTTTTGTTTGCTACTTTATGGTTTAAGTTGAAAAAATAGATAAGTCTATCAAATTCTATTTATTTTGCATTTAGAATAGTCTTGATAGTTATTTAAAGGCATTTATGCTTTAATTTGGGATGATCATAATTCATATCAAACTGGTAATCGTTTTGTTTCTCAATTTTTATTTTTATTTTTTTGCTTTTTAGTTATTTTGTGGTTTAAGTTGAAAAAAAAAATTGAGAAGTGTGTCAAACTATATTTTTTTTTCAGAATCTAGAATAATCCAAATAATTATTTCAAGGGATTTTATGATTTAAATTTTTAATTTCATTTCCAATTGGTAATTTTTTTATTTTCGATTCTATTTTTCTTTTTTTTTTTTGCTATTTTATGATTTAAGTTGGAAAAAATAGCTATGTGTGTCGAATTCTATTTCTTTAGAGTTTAGAAGAGTCTCCATAATTATTTAAGTGGATTATATACCTTAATTTGGTATGGTCATGTTGGATTGGTAGTTTTTATTTTTTTATTCTATTTTTTGATTTTTTTTGTATTTTATGGTTTAAGTTGGAAAAAATAGATAAGTTCATCAAATTATTAGTTTTTAAATCTATAATAGTATCCATAATTATTTCAATGGATTTTATGCTTTAATTTTGGATGAGCATGCCGAATTGGTAATTTTTGTTTAATTTTTTCATTCTATTTTTTGATTTTTTTGATATTTTATGTTTTAAGTTGAAAAAATATATAAGCGCGCCAAATTTTATTTATTTTTCATCTAAAATATCTCCATAATTGTTTTAATAGATTGTATGCTTTAATTTGGGATAAGCATGGAAGGTGAAAAAGGGCCGGGATTTTTTTAGGTATTTCAAGCTTGAATTTGAGTTGAGGCTTTTTTAACCAGGCCCATTCAAATTTGAGTCCTAAAATAGGGCTCGAGCTCTTTTAGGACCGAGCTCGACCCTAAATAAGCTTGGCACCAAAAGTTTACGGGCCTCATCTTTGCTCTCTTTTCCACCGGATCCCAATTTGTAAATCGTAATTCGTAACCCTTCATCCCCTCCTCTTATGCCTTACCATTACAACCTTTCGTGAGTCTCGGCTAACCCACCCTCCCACCCAATCGGCCACCACCAGAGACTGCAAGCACGAGGATGACGAGCCACCACCAGAGATTGCAAGCACGAGGATGACGAGAGCCTTGTGAGCCAAGGTTGATGATTATGATCCAATCGGCCATAAATGAGTCATGACGATTTGCAGTCCAGTGACAACTCGGCCATAGGATCGATGCCCCAAGCAAACGGCGGGCAACCTAGGTCGATCGCCCCAAGCAGATGCGGACCCCGGACCTTGAATCGTGTGGCTTGCGTCTCGAATTGTGTGGCTTGCTGCCCAAATCGTGTGGCCGATCTAGGTTCCGATCACCTTCGATTACGATATTGTTGAGGAAAGGGGATTAGTGTTTGTTTGAATTGATTTTGATTTGTGGATGCCTTTGTTGTCTTTCTCCAGGTCCGGTGCTTTACTTTCTTCCGTTCTTTGACCTTGCTTAACGAAGAAGATGGCTTATTTGTGAAGTTAAAGAAATCAGGGTAGAGCAGCAAAATATTTGAAAGTTTGGGATATGATCTATAATTTTCCCTTCCCTCGTTCTCTATGTAAAGCAAATTACAGATTTAGTCCGTATCTTTCGTCTAAGTTATAGTTTTGAAACTAAATATTGGTATGTGTCATTCCAGCCCATAAAGCCCTCGAGCTGTATCAAGCCTAAAAAATTAGGCTTGAGCAATTCAAACTCGAGCTCAGGTAGTACCAAATAACAAAGTGGCCGAGATTGAGCCTAGTGAGCTCAGGCTCGGCCTGACCCATTTTCATCCCTCGCATAGTGAATTGGTGATTTCTTATTTTTCATTCTATTTTTCAATTTTTTTTACTATTTTATTGTTTAAGTTGAAAAAAAAATAAATAAGTGTGTCAAATTATTTTTCTTTAGAACCTAGAATAGTTTTTATAATTATTTCAAGAGATTGGATGCTTTAATTTGAGATATGCATGTTGAATTGGTTGTGTTTCATTCAATTTTTTGGGTTTTTTTGGCTTTTTAAGGTTTAGGTTGAAAAAAATAGATTAGCATGTTAAACTATATTATTTTGGCATCTAAAATATTATCTATAATTATTTAAAGGAATTGAATACTTTAATTTTTAATGGGCATGTTAAATTTGTAGTGTTTTTTAATTTTTCATTCTATTTCAAGGTTTTTTTTTTTTGTATTTAAGAAGTTATGTTTCCCAAATTTATATTCAGGGGGTTTCATTTTGCTCTCATTCAAGGGCTAGTTTGGTATTTTTCTCTCACATTTTCGTTAACTCTGATGGAGATGACGGAAGGAGGGGCATTTTGCTACAAAAAATTATTTTAATATTACTTTTGTAATGTTTGATAATTTAGAGGCAAAATATGTAAAATATGGTATATTTTATGTACAGATTGTGCAATTTAGCCATAGATTTTTGTAACCTTCTTTATGAAAATTACTGATTTTATTCTTTGTTCAATTAATGGCAATTCATTTTAGGGAAAAATTTAAAAAATAACCCTCTGTGGTTTGAAGCAACTTACACTTACCCCCTTGTATATTGAAAAGTGTATAGTTACCCCCTCTGACTTAACCTCCGTCTAACTCTCTATTTAGTGGATGAAAAGACTGAAAAATCCTCAAGAAACTAACTGAGTTTTTATTCAGCAAAGCCACAACTAGAAGGACATTTTTTAAATTGATTGTTGTCCACGATAAGCATTAGCACAAGGCTAGATGCATATTATTAGACTTCAAAATAAAAACAAGTTTAAAAAGAATCCATTTGCAACTAAGCTACAAAAATTTCTATCTTATAATTTACTTGTTGGATTAAATCAATACTTTCTGTTCATAAAAAAAAAAATTGAATCAGAATAAAAGCATTTTCATATCTTATGAACTGCATTACAAAATGTGAAAATTGCGCATTGAAGCCAAGCCATCCCCTACTTAAATCGTAATTTACTTGACCCAAAAATCCCTCAAATGACGAGAGCTGGCAATGCTCTGGTCATAATCAATTATCTTCTGTGCCATCAACAAGGCTACTACTTGATCTAACCACCACCATGAAGGATTAATCTACACTAGGCAAGTAATTTTTGCGACTAGAATCATTTATAGAACATGAAAGTGAGTTTTTCAAAACTGATTTTTGTATCATGCAAGCCACAAGTTATATTTTCTACTTTGTTGAATCCTACCTTTTCTAGAAGAATTTCTTGGTAATGCTACGGATGAAGCTTAATACTATAATAATTCATCAAAATTTAATGAAACAAAAATGAGAAAACAATACCCACTATAAAATACATCACCTTACAGGCCAAATCCAGAATAAAGTATAACCTTCATTTAGTTAGCATATTGATAAGAGTTATAGTATTTAGAACATTACTACCCGTTAGTCCAAACAATCACAACAAATTAAACACACAACAAACACAGAAGCAGGCTGACCTTGAACCTACCACGATAGAGGACTTCTCTATTCCAACACACCCACTAGTCCAAACAACAACATTGGGGTTCACATTCTTGCAAAAGTTGATATCTTTTGAAAATAAACTTGATCAAAACGTACAAAAAAGGAGATTTTTCGGTGAGAAGAAGCTGTCCGCAAAAGGGCCTAATAGGATTGAAATGAAGTCGAAGCCGCAGTGCATTAATTTCACCCGAAGAGCATTAATCTTGTCATCTTCTCCACCTTTCCTTCCTTGTCTGCTCTCCAATGGCTTTTCCCTCCTCAGACCATCAACAAAATCCACCCGTTTATGCCCAATGTCAATTGATCTATGCCCGTTCGATTTTCCCTTGCCAGGACACTCCTGCTACGAGCATTTGTTACTCTGCAAAAATCGTCCACCATTATGGCCGCCAAGCATATCGATCGATGGGTGTCACCCTCCATGAAGTCCTACTCGGGGCTGTTCCCAAAATGGCCATCTTTTGGTTCTTTGCTTGTTCCTCTGTCAAGCTTCATGAAGGAATGGAGAATCCTAGCCGAATCTAACCAATTCATTGCCATGAGAAGTGAATTGGGAATGGATTTGCTTTTTGGGAAAAAAAAAAAAAAAGGGATTGGATTTGCTCTTGCTCAGGATCAAAGAAGATGGTATCTTATCAAATTCTAATATAACCTAAATTTTTGTGAGAGTTTCCTGAGGGTTTTTTTGGTCTTTTCCTTGTCCACTAAACAGAGAGCCAAATGGAGTTTGAGTCAGAGGGGGGTAACTGTGGGTTTTCCAATATTAAGGGGGGTAAGTGTAGGTTGTATTGAATCACATGGGAATTTTTGAAAATTTCCCTTCATTTTATTGTAGTATGAATAGCTTTATGCACTAGAAGTCTCAAACTCAACTTTTCTCAAGGACAAATAATTTGAACGCCATTAAAAAAAAAGGGGGGGGGGGGGGGGGGGGGGGGGAAATGGCTGTACAAAGAATTGAAAACAAATCAAATTTGAAATTCAAAAACCACCAAAATAGGAGGTAAGCCTATAATGAGACCGTTACTCCAATTGGAAAACCTAGCTCTCGATCTCGCTCCCTCACCAATCTCAAAAGTTCAAAAATCGTCGACCCCAAGCTGCCAAGACAAACCCTAGCAGCTGAACGTTAAAACCCGTTTTTGTTTCCAACTATAAAGTTCCTTCCGTCCCCACATCTCTGTTTTCTCCTCCATACTCACAGACCTTTTCAAAATTCTCTCATCCTCATCCTCCTTCCAGACTTCAAAATGCGCGAAATCCTGCACATCCAGGGCGGTCAGTGTGGCAACCAGATCGGAGCCAAGTTCTGGGAGGTGGTCTGCGCCGAGCACGGCATTGACTCCACCGGCCGCTACAACGGGGGCTCCAATCTCCAGCTTGAGAGGATCAATGTCTACTACAATGAGGCTAGCTGCGGTAGGTTTGTCCCCCGGGCGGTGCTCATGGACCTCGAGCCCGGTACCATGGACAGCATCCGATCTGGCCCTTACGGTCAGATCTTCCGCCCTGATAACTTCGTTTTCGGCCAGTCCGGCGCCGGAAACAACTGGGCTAAAGGTCACTACACTGAGGGCGCCGAATTGATCGATTCCGTCCTCGATGTTGTTCGCAAGGAAGCCGAGAATTGCGATTGCTTGCAAGGTTTTCAGTTTATCATTTTCCGCCCTTCCTGCTATTCGAATTAAAACCAATGATTTACTGGGGTTAATTTATCTTGCTGTTGTTCGGTGTAGGGTTCCAGGTTTGCCATTCACTCGGAGGCGGAACTGGGTCGGGTATGGGTACGCTGTTGATTTCAAAGATTCGTGAGGAATACCCAGATCGGATGATGCTTACTTTCTCCGTCTTTCCCTCTCCGAAGGTCTCTGATACCGTCGTTGAGCCTTATAACGCTACTCTGTCTGTTCATCAGCTTGTGGAAAATGCAGACGAATGTATGGTTCTGGATAACGAGGCTCTGTACGACATCTGCTTCCGCACTCTTAAGCTCACCACTCCCAGCTGTAAGATCCTCACTTTTCTTTCTTTACATCGTTCTTATTTGATTGCTTGAGTAATTGTTGCCTGTTGTGGGTGTAGTTGGTGATCTGAACCATTTGATTTCGGCCACAATGTCCGGAGTTACATGCTGTCTGAGGTTTCCTGGTCAGCTCAATTCCGATCTCCGGAAGCTTGCTGTGAATCTTATTCCATTCCCCCGGCTCCACTTCTTCATGGTGGGGTTTGCACCGCTCACATCTAGTGGATCGCAGCAGTACCGGGCTCTGACTGTGCCAGAGCTGACTCAGCAAATGTGGGATGCGAAGAACATGATGTGCGCTGCTGATCCACGCCATGGTCGCTACCTAACGGCCTCAGCAATGTTCAGGGGCAAAATGAGCACAAAGGAAGTGGATGAGCAGATGCTGAATGTCCAGAACAAGAACTCTTCCTACTTTGTGGAATGGATCCCTAACAATGTTAAATCAACTGTGTGCGATATTCCTCCCACTGGGTTGAAGATGGCGTCCACATTTATCGGGAACTCAACATCCATCCAGGAGATGTTCCGGCGTGTGAGTGAGCAATTCACTGCCATGTTCAGGAGGAAAGCTTTCTTGCATTGGTACACTGGGGAAGGGATGGATGAGATGGAATTTACTGAGGCAGAAAGTAACATGAATGACTTAGTTTCGGAGTATCAGCAGTACCAGGATGCAACAGCCGAAGAGGAGTATGAGGAGGAAGAGGAAGAGTATGAACAGTAGAGAGGCTGATCTTTATTTGAGGCGGGAAGTTGTCTTGATCTTAGTAGTTTTAGTAGGTTGCCAGCCTCTGTCAAGAGAATGGAGTATTTTGGTGTAGTTCTTCGTTGTAGGCTATTTATGATACTACAGCATTATGAGATTGTCATGGTTATGGTATAATCTGACAAGTTGTTTTCACAGCTTCGTTGTTTGCTTGCAACATTATTTACTTAGATTTTCTGTGGATGGAGATTGTCGAAATCAATTGTTGAGGAATTCAGCCTTTGCCTTAGAAACCATTTTATGGATGATCTAACGGACAATATATTCGTTAGCCGGGCCTGGAAAGAGATTCTACAACAAGCACCCAAAAAAAATCCATCATTCTTATTGGATGAGAAAGGTGAAATTCTGCAGTTACATTTCCAAGTTTCGATTGCCTATCTTCAGCGCATGAATAGGCTGCAAGGCCTTTTTCTTCTTCTTGGCAAAACGTGAAGCTTGCTTTCTTTTCTAAACTCGGAGGCATCCATAGGGAACTCTAAAAATCTAAGAGATAGATCTCAAAGTTCTCGCTTCACATCAACAAAAATATACCAACAACATAAAAAAGAAACAATAATATACTAGCACAAGAAAATGCTAATTTTCACAATTGATCAGGGATTACAGACTTGCAGCCAGAGAACAAAACCTACAAGTACTAAAACAAAACATCAATTTACAGCACAACATCCCAGCATCGGCCCCTACCATCTACTTGCCATTTTCGGGGGCTTTATCTGCGACTACTTTGACCTTGTTGTACTCGTAATCCACAGGGTGCACGGCACATTCCTCCGGCAACACAGGCCGCCTGCTACCAAAGACTGTCCACAGATACAGCACACAGGACGCGGCCAGCGCCCCACAGGCAGTGCCAAATATCAAGGCAGCAACTACTCTCACAAAACAATCTTCCTTCTTCCCAACTATCAGGGGCTTCGGCTGCTTGCTTAAAGACTCAGGATTGACTGGTTCCGAATGCATCCAATTTGGAACAAGCCATTGCTTTGAGTTCCACGAGTGAATGGAGCATGTCTGAGAAGAGTTCCCATTTGAAGAACTCAAAACCATGAAGACTTCCTCACTGCTCCATATCTTGGACAAGTCAATCCTGTATGAGAGGAACGGATCCACTGGCTTAATCACACCGGACTGGCTCAATCTAACCTCTAATCTCTTTGAACTTGCCTCATAATCAACCCAACAATCCACCACTCCATTGTTCAACACCGACTTAACAGATGACAAATTCCTCACTTTAACTGATTCCGAACTGCCTAAATCAACACCCAAATGATTTCTAGAGGCATTAAATTCAACAGCAACAAAACTCACATTTCTTTTCAGAGAACCTAGAGAGAGCCCAAAAGAACCATTGCTCAACAAACTGGCGTTAAGACCTCGAGGGACCAACAGAAAGGCCAAGGCAACCAAACCCCCACCGTTTTCAGGGGACAGTGAGAACGAGAAATGTGTTGAAAAAGAACCAAACTTCCTGGGCTTACCTTGAAGAAACTTGATGGGTTTCTTGAGCACTACCCCGCCGGAACTTGAACTCACCGAGTCAGTAAGTTGAATCCGAGACCCGCCATCAACAATCTCTGCATCCCCATACAATGCAAAATCTGAACCAAAGATGGGATCTTTACTGAAATTTCTCAAGGAAGAGGATGAGGTTTGATCAGCAAACAAGATTTCGAAGCGGAAGAGGAGAAAGGTTAGTACAATGCAGCAGCTAGAAATGGAAGAAACAGCCATAGCTGGACAGGGTTGGGAGCCAAGGTAAATGGGTTCTTGGCCTTTTGTGGCTAGTGGGATTCTGGCGCTTGAATCGGAGATTCCATTAACGTTATGTTGGGTTTCCACATGTATTAATTAGGGTTTTGGGAGAAGAGAGTAAAGATGGGGGAAGGGGTGGTGGGTGAGCTCGGAGGTTGTGAGAATTAAATACAAGCTTTACTCTTTCTGCTACCTTCTGACTCACTTTCTCGCAGTAGCCTAGCCACTGACCGAGGGAATATGATTTTGTAACATTTGAAGACAAGCCCTTGTACTTCTATTAATTTGCAAAACGCCCTTCTTGTTCTGCTTCTTAAGCTTTTCACACCATTCAATAAATTTTTAAATTTTAACTGAACAAGATGGGACCGGCACGCCTTCAATTGCCTGATCAATCAATTTACACAGAGTTAATGGCAATGAAGGATATGTTGGCCCAGTGAATAAGCTGGAACAAAAGACAAGGGCAGAAATGCAAATATAAACAAAGGTGGATCCTCCTTTCTGTACTTGGAGAACCAACAAAAATTTAGAGGAATCACAGTTGTCAAGCTCAAGGAGGAGCAAAGTAAAGGGGAAAGTGGCGTGAGAAACATATAGATGTGGCCACACCATTAAAAGAACCCTTCACTCGGAAACACGAATAGCCTTAAAACAGAGAGGCCGGGCTGGGCTGGAATCGAATGGAATGAAGCAATTCTGGGGCACCTCCCACTCTTGAGTCATTTTCAGTTTTCAACTGAACCCCACTGGACCAGCACTCGGCTCGCTCAATCGCTCTCTACTCTCTCCTTTACAAGAATTCTCCGTTATAGCGAGTTTCTCGAGACCAATTTGCACTAATTCTCATTCATTCACATTCTCTCTTCAAGTATTTATTTGGATAACTATCTATGCCAATGGGGGCCTCCGGCTATGCAAAAAAATAGTTACTTAGGGGAGAAAGTGCATGGTTTGGGACTCATTTACAAAAGTGAAAATTTTGTAGGATCGAAATAAAAAAATATGTAAAGTTTTGGGATTAAAACTGCACTTTCCCCGTTATTTAGGAACTTAAACTTGCAGGAGTATTTATTTATACGAGCTTCAACTTCTTCGAATCATTGCAACCAAGACCTTAAAACATCTTTCAATTAAGTGTGTGTGTGTGTGTGTGTGTGTGTTTGTGTACAGGGAACTTATAGATTCTGGAAGTGTAGTAATAGCTTTAATTTTAAGAGTTGAGATCCATCAATTGAAAGATGTAGAAAATTTCAATCACTTAATTAAAATCACCTACGTAAGAGCTGGATCTTTTGTGGGAATAAAAATTTGCATCCACCAATATGTTTCCCTGAAAAAAAAAAACACTTTAAACCTATAAGTAACAGCAACATAGCTGATGCTTCTTTTGTAGCTTCCCCCACTCCCCACCCCAAATTTGCCTGATTTTTCCTAATTACCCCCATTTTTATGTCTTGTGGGGCAAAAGTTGCATGGTAGAGAAAAGATAGGAAAGGAATTGATATTGCCTCATCAATTTCAGACAAATTTAATCATTTTACTTACAACTATAAAAGTTGCCCACTTTTTTTGAAAGAAAAATTTTCATTCTTATAACGTTTTTTTGTAACTCATACACATTCCATTTTGCATGGTACAGTGTAAAATGGAGAAGCAATGGAGGCATAATGTCCTTAATTAGATTATATATTTCTAGAACTACACAGTTCTTTTATACAAGTACTTTCACAAACATGACATGTTAATTAATGATTAAAGCAGAATAGTGTGCATGACTCGCTTAAATTTAAATTATTTAATAATTGTTTAATACATAAGTATATTGCATTTACCTTTATAAACATGAAAATGTTTTGATTAGACAAAATAACTTAAGCAAACAGAGTTGAATGATTCCCCTCCCCCATGAACCTTGTAACAGGGGGAAAAAATCTACACTTTCTATGGAGACATATATACCATTAGGTTTTGCAAGGTAGAATGCTGGTTTTTTTTTTCACTCTCTTTGAAAAAGAGTTGAAATCAAGTAATGCTTTCAACCAAAAGAGGGGAGAATTAATGGGAATGAAAAGACTACTTACAAATACGAGTTTGTTTGAGCGAAAAAAATACTCATAAACACTTTTATTAAAGGAGAAATTTTTATACTTCACATTGTAGATATCCATTATATCTTCATCAGTAGACCGAAAAGGAAAACATCATGGGGTTGAGAACTAAAAGTTGCAATACGAATCTGCAAAGAAACTTATAATTGAGGTAAAGTGTTTTTCTTATCTTGTCATTGCTTTATGCTTTCTTTTATTTGTCTTAGAAAGAGAAAAAGGAAAAGCATTTTCCGAAGGGTGCCCACTTTAGCAAAGGTGTTTGCCGGTAAAAAGTAAAATAAATGCGTGCGTGCTTTTGTGTCCTATGTCTTGTAAGTGAAAATGATACTAGTACTGCAAAAGCTGCAGAAACAACTACCACCAAGTAGTCAAATACAAGCTCATGATGTTGGGGGATCACTTTGTAATATTATTTAGTCTAGGGATAATATTATAACTATAGGAGTAGTTTAGGGACCTTGAGTGTCATTTTTGTTTTATTTAGAGGCATGCTGGGGTATTTCCAAAAAAAAAAGTGGCCCGATAAACGAACATCTGCTTTCTCTGGGAAATCGAAGTTCGATGCAATTGTTTTATAGGAATTCCTAGTTGGCATCATTCATTTTTATAGTATTTTTCGAATCCTCAGACGATTAATAAAGTTTAAACAAAGCTTAGCTTCCCACGTCTGATCTGGAATGTTGGCAAAACCCACGTACTTCGCCGCACTTTATTGATCAGTTGGAGGGTGTACTCTGTGAATTTGACGCTGATGGATAGTGGGTTCCATATGTAAAGCCATCAACTTTGAAAGTGTTTTTCCGGCAAAGTCAAGAACTTCATTAATGATTTTGCATTCCATATTCTTTCAGGAAAAAAAAATGCAAAGCATATTTTAATACGACATCCAAGTTTATGGTTGTTGGCTAATTTAATTACACGTTTTCGATTTGGTTTAATATTTCGTTAGTAATGCTACAACTTCCAACGAGTGTGGCTGCATCGATCAGTCCCAGTAAAGAAACCCTCTTTCTGCTTGGTTCTACAAAAAGGATTAGAATAGGTTTTGGCTATAGTGAAGTGCCGAGCTTCTTCAGACCTCCTGGATTTGAACTGTTTGCGAATTTCTTATGGGAAATCAAAATTTGAGACTTAACACAAGCAAACTTACATATTAATCTATGTATAAACCTTTTCAACTTTACAGACACGATGTACTTCTACAAATCAAAGGAATATTTGTAGACAACGCAAACCATACGCAAATAATGTTATAAATTTTGTTCCATAGTCCCATATTATTTGTTCCATATCATTTTTCATTTAAATTTCACTTACATTTATTTATCTTATTATTTACTACAAAGATTTTTTTAAAAAAGATTATTTTAAAAGCTATAGGTTTTCATTTATTGGTCTTGTACAAAAATTTTAAAATTGTATATCAAAATGTTGAAGATAAAAATCTATAGACTTAAATTGTACATCAAAATGATGCAAAAAAAAAAACTTAAGGATAGAGGGAGTATGGATTAATTTGGTGGACTTTGTGAATTTTAATGAATGCATGCCGTCATTTAAACAAAGAAATTGTTTTGAAGAGGATATTATGCTCATGATGTCAATGTCACCACTCAATACAAACACTATCACTTGACTTAAGAGGTATGGTACAAAATTATGCTCAGTTGCTTACAATAGGAATTTTTGTTTTAAATTATTATGTCTTCAAATGGAGAAAATCTAAGTTACACAAAATGTCCTAAAGTGGGAGCAAGGAATGGGAGGAAGAGTGGGAAAATATCACTTTTTAAATAAATAAAAAAGCTGTAAAAATGAAAGCGGAAGTTGCTGTTAAGAGTGACACTCAAAATAGAAAGATTATATAACTTAAGATAAAACCCTTTCATTTTGTACACTTCCTCTATCTGAAAAAGGATAAACCATACTTTTTTTGTGGTTATACCTAAAAAATTAAATTTTTTTTCTTTTTTTATTAGTATCTAATTTATATCATTATTATCATTTAAATTCTCAATATAAAATTTTTTAAAAAAATTAATTTTGTGTACAAAAATAAAAAAATAATATAAGTTACACACTTTAATTTCTGTACACAAAAAAATGTTTTATCCACTATGTCAAGCATTCTTAACATCTAAAAAAATAAGTTGTATCCACGATAATGAGATGAAAGGAGTAGTCTATAGCCTGGCGAGGGAAGTTTTGTGGTAAGTAATAAATTCATGGGTGGCATTAGAGTTGCCTCCACAAATATGAAATATTGAGCCGTACCATTAAATTATTAGGTTGCTTTTGCACCGTGACACTTGGACGGGAATCTCCAAATCTTCGGTGCCTGGCTGGCCCCTTCGCCTTCGTCGTCAGCCTTCCGTCCCGACAAGTCAAAGCTCTTGTGATCAATGCCCCACTCGGTTTTCCCGAAAAACTACAAATTTCCCCTTCGATTTTCAAAACCTATCCTTCACCGTTTAAACACCTTATAGGTCAAATCCAACAGCCTCCCGGTCGAGAATAATATGGTATGAATCTAGCTTGAAAGCCTACCCACGCAACCCAAATTTAATTACCAATCGAAGTTGTCTGAGAGAAAACGACCATAAGGATGTCTGTCAGGGAAGAAGGACTGAGAAACTTGTGTTGCAAGCAATCCTTGGCCAAACATCTATATTATGTCTTGGACAAGTAACCCATACAAATACATTGCATTCCTGAAGAGAATCCGTTTTCAAACTTCCAAATATCCGAACTGATAACAAATCCATCAAGCACATGACATACGCCTATTAATTTCTTGTGGTAACACTATGGAATGGATACGGTGGCTTCATAATTAAAGAAAGAAATGGGTAAAAAATGGAGTAGAGGGGAGGAGAGAGAGGAGGCACATGCGGGGCAACAAAAAGACACAAAAGCTGTTTGAAAGTCATGTGGGTTTTAGGTGAAGCCGAAGAAGGACAACGTATGGAACCATTTATGATTATTTATTTAACACAACACAATGCAAGGCAAGCACTTGTTTCTCCTTCCAAATCCATGGGACCACTGCTTTTATGAATCTTGTGAGTTGCCTAACTCCTCTAAGCTAGGGCAAGGACCCTCCCCTCCCAGCCCTCATGTTATCTCATCACATCCATACCAACCCTATCCTCTTCCCCTCACTGCTTCCTTCATTTCTTCCAGATCTCACTTGTGAAGTGTTTGAATAATATACAGTATTAACATTCATTTCCAACAATATTGTGGAGGTAACATTGAAAACACCATGACATTACACAACAAGAATTGTAACTCATCTCCATCAAAGAAAAGGAACCGCAACTTATCAACTCAAATGTGTAAGAATTTTAGATGATCTTTTTCACCAAAACTATGTACAGGTCTGGCTCACTCTGGAAGTCCCATTAGTTTTCCTACTCCTAGAACCCAGAGATAAAAGAGAGAGAATTAAGACATAGCTACCCATCAGGAAGAAAGCTGCTAAAAGTGTGAATCCCCCAGAGCCTTTAAATCACAAAACGTGATCAATTCAGGACCACCATGACCTTAGGTAGGACAGACAATGAAAGCCTAATCTCGGGTTGGGAGAGGAAAGGACATTATTCTCAAGTTTTTGGAGATCAGATTCAGGGCCATTAATGTATGTCTTGAAACAATTAAAGAGTGGAAAGTATTGAGTAGAAAAAGAGTCACGTCTGTTTGTTTGTAAGTGCAACGAGAAATGGAACACCGCTGGTAAAGAGTAAATGGTGATGATTCTGGGCCACACACTTTCCAAATACAGTATATTAAATGCTACTGCTATTTTGCATACACACTTGGGCATTGACCATATACCAGACAATTGGAACAAAAAGCCAAGCCTACTCCTACTCAACTTTCGAGGACAAATCACCAAAAATTGAAGAGGCCATACTTTAACATTTCTTCCACAACCTGTTTCTAAATATTTTACTACTAAATATAAGGACTTCAGAACCACACTAAGCATATATATCTTTTTCTCAGTTCCATTTGAGGACTCAAAATATATTGCTATAACCCTATCATCATATAGAATCTGGCCTGAAACCAGTACCTGCTTCAGCAGAGCATTCCTCCATGTTTTGAGTCTTGTAATTCTAGCTATAGTTAGTCCTGAAATGAGAACAAATACAACTTTCAACCAAGTTGAACACTGATGAGCATCACCCAAGGAAAATCAACTGGCGGTGCAAAATAGAAGGTCCAAGCTAGCCTAGCTAGTAAAAGCTTTCGGGAATTGAAACCACAGTTAATTTTCAGATCAAATACCGTGTTCAAACAAGAGACGATTACGAGAAAATCGAAGCTACTTCAGGCTGCATACCCCAAGTACCAATTGGATCTTATATAACCTAAAGAAAAAACTAGCAATGCAATATGAAGGCAACAAGTGATACTGTGATATAACTTCATAACTAATTGATCTAAGTAGGGTAATCTTACTTAGCCTGAGACATGCTTGCAAGCACACAAATAGATGACACAAATCCTAGCGTGCACTGAGAACAGAAACCCAACCTATCCTATCTGAGACCAAATAAAATTAGCATATTCATCCCCCAACAGTTTCCTGGTTTCCTTTCTCGCATGCTTTGTGCCAGATCATGTGATTGTCATGAAATGAAACCACTACATAAAAGCGAATCATTTGTTTTTTTCTTTCCTTTGGGTATTTGAATTTATTACAAGAACAAGTTCAGAGAGGAGAAAGCGGATCCATCTGAAGGGGGGGGGGGGGGGGGGGGTTGTGCTTGAACTCCTCAGGCTACATGCAACCTAATGCACTTACAAATTATCACTGAGACAACACTTCAAATGCAAGCAAACCCAACCTAAAGAACAAGCCGGTTGGTTGTGAATAAACCAATATACTGTTGACAGAATGCCCTTCCTCAGAAAAGTTAGAGGCCTAAGATTCAAATAACTAAAATAGGAAGGTAGGCTAAACATGGAGTAGGAACCTTCTTGTTCATCAGGTGATAGCCACACATTAAACCAAAATATCGAAAACATGAAAACTCACTAGAGAAGAAGCAAAACTTAGTCTCCTACTCCTATCCTATTTCAGGTGTAAAAGCAGCATCCACAAGACTTGAATCTGAGTGACGTGTAGAAGAAGAAATTTACTGAATTTTAAAGAATTTAAGATTTATGTTTCTCAACTACATCCCCAAAGGCGTAATGATTAGCATTCCAAGTAGGACAACTTAGAACGATCTCATTCTGTACCAAAAGAAAATGATCTCATTTTCTCCAAAGACCTATTGAAATGTGCTTGTTTTCAAAAGGGTGGATGGTCTAGAATGCTACAGTTTAATCAGTAACTGTAAGGACGCTTACAAAGAATCAAGTAAAAGGGTGGATGCTACAGAATGCTATGGCAGAAAAATGGATATGCCTCTTGATATCTTCCAAGACCCCTGAGTTTGCAAAACCACCATTGCATAGAGTGCCCTAATGACTGTATTTTTTGCATGTGCTCTTGTTTCTGTCCAATACATCCCCTGTGCTCAACTCTCCACCCCTCTTCTTCCTCCATCACCGAAAAGAACATATAAACAAAAAAAGTGAAATAGGAATGAAATGCTAGAGGTTCAAATCCGAAGAGATATGCCAATATAGCTTCAGCGGATCTAGTAGGAATGAGATTCGATGCCCAAGTTGATCTCTAAAGAGTCAAGCTTCCCAACTGTATTAGGCAGGCTGGTGGCACGTGTTAATGATAGTTCTACCATATCATTGACCTAACTTACCTTTAGTGACAGATATCCTGGAGGAAGTATGTTTTTGTCAAGATTTATCTGCAGTGTCATTGACGTTCACATCACATGTACATGAATTAATCCAGATAGTACCAATAGCTTTCAAGTACTCAGTCTCACAAAACAACTAGAAACATCATTCCTAGAAATATGAAATTCTGTAACCGTTAAAATTACAAAAACCCGCAGAGTAGAACGCAGAGTGTACTATCTGATGAGCTTATGTATCCGTGCATGGAATAGAATATCACGAACAAATTCTTCAAAAGCCCACATATGTATCAGAACTTTGAACCCGGGGAGGCAGTCTACCTCACTTTTAACAAACCAGAAGGTTCATTGGTTCCGCATCTTGGCTTAGCATCTGATATTTTAAATCAACTTTTGCAACATTGAGAAAGTAGAGATTGGAATACATGTTGAGTTCCTAGTACTTAAAGATGCTTTTGCCTTCACTTTTAAGATGCCAGAAGCTTTATTGGTTTCACATCTTAGCTTAGAATATGATATTTTAAATCAACTTTTGCAACATTGTGAAAGTATAGATGGGAATATATGTTGAGTTCCTAGTACTTAATGATGCTTTTGCCTTTTCTTCTTCTTTCTCATATAGAATATTCCTTCTCTGTTATCAATGCATTCTGGACCTATCCTTATCAAGTTGCTTCTACTGCAAGAATAGAGATGTTATTTGATCTGAGTGTAGTCAACGTCCACAACCATCATGTCTAAAAGAACTCCACTTGTTTAATTTGGATGGAAGTATCCATCTTGTTTATCAAAGGATAACATCCTAAAGAGAGTACTCAACTAGTTTCTACATATGTTACCTTAACATCATTTAAGTTCTCTAACCAAAGCACGTAGCCTTCAAGAAACTTTGATGCTTCAATTAGATCCAGAAAAAAATTGATAAAATAACTAAACAGTTGAATAATCTTTCTGAGATCCATATTTTACTTGGAAGTCTTTTTTGGCCAGATGCACATGATGTAGCAATCTCATGCATACCATTAGAAAACACACCTTTGTCTGGAATCTATTTATCTTCATGCTCTAAATACAACAAACTTCTTAAGTGTTGTCACAAAAAACGGTTCTAAGAACTTCATGGATACTATCAAAAGAAAAAAGAAATACAGAAGTTCATGGATAAATGTTATGTCGCACCTAAAGACTTTAGGAAAACATATTTTAGGCATAGCATTAGGAAATAAACTCTTACGCATTCCTTCCTTTGGTTTATTTAATTTCTTTTATGTCTTTAGGTTTATTTTATTTTCCTTGTGTCTTTAGGTTTATTTTTAGGTTTTGGTGAATTGAGAAAATTGGATTTCCCCTCCCTCTGGGTTTTCTCTCCTGCATTCTCCCTCTGGTTCTATGTTTCTTCTTGCCCTACATTAAAATGCCAACATTAACTTGGAATCCAAAGCAAAACCTGAGTTAAAAAATAGAAATCAGCAGCACTCTGTTATAAAGTGATAGAACACGTTTGTTCAACCAACCCTATAAAATGTGCCACTACTTGACTAAAAATTTATCCATCCTTCACCGTCATCTTCAACATACGCAGCATGGAGTATAAACTTCAAAACAAACACTCAAAAAAAAAAAAAGGGAAAGAAAGAAATGAAATAAAGAAAACCAGACAGTGCCATGTCCTTCAAAATACTGCTGAATGAAACAAGGTGAATCTTCTGTGCTACTTGGGATGGAAACTAAATTAACCCAATTAACACACTAAGCAATTAATTGAGCCAATAATAATAAAGGAACAGCTGTAAATCCACAGTAGCAATACTAACCATGAAAGTTCACACGTTCAATCTCTGTGAGCAATACACTTTAGTCATCTGAAATTTTCAAGTTATAGCGTTGTGCCAATTCACGCATTTTCCCATCACTTATCAAGCCATTGACCATCTCATACTTCTTGTAATTAAACTTAAGAGTGTGTGACTGTTGATCATGTAGCTGCAGCTCTTGCTCTTGCTGTTTCTGCAAAATCAAGTGCAATTCAGCAGTGAAAGAATATCCACGTAAATCTAGATGGTGCACAGAAGCAGTCAAAAGTATAGAGGAAAAGATCTCAACAAAAAAAACAAAATCAATGGCCGATTTCAGGAAATCCATCCAGATATAAGTACTTAAAACCTTGTTCTCTCACTTGAAATTTTAATTATGGTCTCAATTTCTCGTAGGTCAGTCATTAGCCAAATATGAAGTGAATTCCTGACACAAACAATACACCAAAATCTGAAACCAGACCTAAAATATGTAAGGATCAGATAAACCCTTGCTAAGGGCATCGACTAAGCAGTCTTACATCACAACGTGGATGCAATATACAAGGTTAAGTTGAAGTGAACTGATACACCTTCAAAACAAAGTCAATTTCAGAAGCATGTTTGTTCACGAGAAGCTTCATTTTCCTTGCCACCTCAAAATCAGGATCAGTCTGCTTCAACCACCGGGCATTAATCTTTCTACCAGGCTTCTTAGGCCGATCATCGAACATCTCCACCTCGGCAGGCCTAGCCCTAACAGGTCTAGGCATGCCACGTATCATAAATGGGTGCTCAGCAATGTGATTGGTGATTGATACAGCCTGGATAGGTTCCTCCATCTCCACCAATGCACATCGAGAGATGATATTGTGTTCTAGGTAGTTTGGTATGAAATGCACATTCTTGACATCTCCATGTTGATCAAAAGCAGTCCTCAGAACAACTTCGGTTGCAACCGGGGAGATGTTGTCAAGATAAAATGTCCGTCCTACCTTTTCCAAAAAAGCATCATATAGTACTTCGTCTTCCGTGGACCCCATGTAGGATAAAAATTTGGTATTCAAATTCCAAAAGTTGGAAATTATGTCTGTCTCCTCTGCACATTTCAAAGAGGAGCTATCAAGTAAAGAGATTGCAGCATAAATGAAGTTGAGTAGCTGGCTATAATCAATTCAGTTTTATTTTCATAAGAACATGGTAGACAAACCTTTAGTTACTCAAACATAGATAAGACCTTATATTATAACTGACAAAGGAAATGCCACTGAGGAGTGAGGACCCACAAATTAAAAATTAAATCAATGAGCACAAAAAATTTGTTTACAGGTAAATTTGGAAATTACACAATAAGTTCTGTGGACATGCCATTTTTTGGGACAAAAGATATCTTCAAAGGTGATATCCTATTCTTGTGCAGAAGTAATCTCAATAAAAAAACTCAGAGGAAGTTTCATATGCTGAAAAAAATAAGTTCTGGTAGAATTTATATACAGTATCAGTTTCCTAGCCTTGTTTATTGACACATACAAGAAGAAGCAGATAAAGAGGCGTCTAAGAAAGCGATAGCAGGAGGTAACCCTTCCCAACGTAAAAACTACAATGCTGGCAAAAAGCAACCTCTAACAATGGCCTGGATGAAGTAGAGACTTAGAGTCACTAAAAAAAGCTTCACCTCATGATTTCAGGAACCCAACAGAGTCGGAAAACCAAAGGATCTGGAGTGCAACGCCCAAAAAAAAAAAAAAAAAAAAAACGGGAAAAGGTAACCAAAGAAGTTCCGGATTCTACACCTACGTATCAAAACTATATATCATGGAACGAAATGAGAAATGTAGGCAGCAGCATTTAGTCTCTTACTCCAAAACTGGCCGGAACATTGTAACCAACTCAATCAATCCGAAAAAAAAAACAGAGAACCCTAAAGATAAACTCAATCAAATAACTCTCAGCAAGTTGATGAAGTTACTTCTATACCCAAAACCCAGTTTCCCAATTCTATACCCAAAATCCAGTTCCGCTGCATGCTACCCCATCGAAAAAGCAACGTAAATATAAACTCACCAAATAGTAAACATAGCAGTCGTCGACGAAGAACAGGTAAACGAAGCCAGTCGAAATGGCGCCGACTTTGGTATTAAGAAGTCTCGGACTTCGGACGACCCGTTTAAAAGGGGTAAATGCCAACAGTTGTCCCTAAACTACATCCCATGTTGCTTGATCATCCTGAAACTATCAGTCATTGCATCAATCGTTCTCAAACTATTTAATTATTGTCATTTCATCCTTCCATCAACTAACCCGTTAAAAATGGATGGAAAAGTGGTCCCACATCAGCAGTCACGTCATTTTTCCATGTTATATCAGTAGCCATGTCATTTTTTCCATCCATCTTTAATGATTTAGTCAATGGCAAGATGAAATAGTAATAATTAAATAGTTTGAGAATGATTTGAGCAACGTCTGATAGTTTTGATAGGATTAAGCAATGTTAATATAGTTTGGGGATAACTAGTGTTATTTACTCCATTTAAAAGGGTTTAGCAAAAAGCACAAATAATACTCATGTTTATAACCCAAAGCGAAATTGACTCTTTTACTCTTTTAAGGGAAGTTTGACCTAGGCATATTTATATTAATATGTACCAAAAAAAATTCTTAAAAATAATATTTATAAATTATAATTTTTAAAATCTTATTTTCATATAAAATATTTATATTTTATAATAAATTTTAAAAGAAATAAAATTATAAATTAATTACTATAAATAGTAAAATAGACAGTTTTTTTTTAAACGGAGAAAATATTATATTAAGCTTAATTCCTCATGTTTTTGTGTTCTAACTAAGATCACACGATCCTCCAATGTGAATCTACCGAAATTTATCAAAACCTAATAAAATCAACCATACTAACTAATTAAAGAGTCTAAAGATCATACTTGCTATTGCATTTTCTATTTGTTATCTTAAATTTTGCCGAAATTGCAAATTTAAACAATTGGGCTCTAAAAGTTTGAGCCTAGTTTGGGTTAGCTTATTGAGCATGATCAATTAACACAAAAAGAAAGAAAATAAACATGATTAGTAGCAGGGTGACAATGCAATTACTGCACGTTGACATTTTCTTATTAATGATGCAGTTGTTGATTTAGACAGAAAAAAAATACTAATGAAATTTGTTCCATTTTCAGGTGACTATAATTTTGAAATGGGTGAAGGAGAATAAGTCCTTGTTTTTTTTTTTTTTTGGTAATTAGAATAAGTCATTGTTGTGTAAGCAGGTAATGATATTGACAAATGTTAGTTATTATGTACCCTTCAATATGGTGGATACGTATTAATTAGTTTACATACTTAGTGTTGTCATATGCTCCAAAGGTGTATTAGATGGCCGAAATAAAATAAATATTTTAATGTTACAAAAATATTATAGGACCAACAATTTTATAAGAATATTACAATAAAATATCCTAAATATAGCATCACCAAGAAAAATTATTTGTCTTGTCAAATTTTAAAATTATAAATAATAATGAAATTAGGTGCACATATCATCATTCGAATGCTTTTCAACCACTTAGTCTTGAAGTAACTCACTGTAATAACCATTTATATAAAAGAATGTCTTAAAGGGAACTACAAAGTTTTGAGAAAATAAGTAACGAACTTTTCCTTCTTTTGTAAAAAAGATATGAACCTATGCAATGAAGTCAATTCATCATCTAATAGTGAACATTTTGTAGCTGAAGTTATCGAATGATTACACAATTTGTTACAACTGAAACATATATTGAGTATTAGTTTTTTTTTAAGAAATATTGTCATATAAAAGGAGGTAACAAAATTGTGAGACTTATATTACATCTGCACATCGAGATTGTTGTGCTGATAATGTCTTTAGAGGGTCATCTTGTGATGAAAGTATGTTACTTGTGTTTTCACTTGTAGTAGTGCAAAAATCAAGTCCATTACAAATGTAGAACAGAAAATAAAGTTTAATCTAGACACAAAATTAAAAAAAATATAATAAAAATTAGAAACATCATAAATACAATAAAAAAAACTCTTTCCCTTTTATTGATCGTACTGGATGTACTATTAATAGTGTCTATTCCGACTGCACTAGCAATAATGGCAGAACAGTCCAAAGCCTCACTCATTTCATTATATAAGTATCACTTTTCTATCATTAGTACCACAACATATTTAGAAAAAATAATTAATTGTAATATTTTGAAAGTTAAACAGGTTGCCAACCCATGATTGCATTGTTGCTTAAGAAGTTGGAGATTTGATTCCATTTCATTTATAGATTGTCTTTTCAAGATCAAGCTTCTTTTACCCAATGATTGAAACTAAAAATTATAATTATAAATTCAATATTGCTATTACTCCATTCAATTGATTTATATGTAAGAAAATAATTGTACAATATAAATGCTAATATATGGGCACCTGATACCTTAGAAATCAGAAGAATGAAGGCTTAGCTTTCAGCTGACCAATTAATTGAATCAACTTTCTTGACAGTTAATACAGAACATATGTTGTCATAATTATACTTAGTTATTTTCACCTCCCACATAAATGGCACACCCCTCAACCATTTAAATATCATGTGCGACTTTTCCTGCCCTTTCACCTACTCATAAAGAAACAACGAATATGGGTAACACTTTTACTCTTTATTTTAAATCATTGTACCAATAAACAAATACAAACGAAGACATGAAAAACTAAGTTCTTTTAAAAAATTTCAATGTCTTTTGTCATGTATAAATCAGAAGCTGGACATTCAAACAATTGTTCAATAACTTTTTCAAATAGAATAAAGTATGCCTTATATGAATGATCCACAACCTTCAAACTTACTTTATACCTACATATAAAAAATATTATCAAATATATTACAAGATTACTATGAGACAATAATATTAGTAATCAGACTATAAAATACTATTTACACTTATTAATAAGTACCTTATGACATGGCTAGGAGTCATTTTATGACATGGATCATAATAATACATTGAGCCTTAGGGTTGTACTTTCCTCAAGCAAGTACAACATCCTTCATAGTACCAAGGGTATTATTGATTAACACACATAATTGTCGCATAACACAAGAAAAGTTTATTCTACAATAGCACACACTAACTGTTATCACCAATAACAAATTCATGAGAATTTAGGTTAGTAAAATTCAAATTAAGTTTATGTCCATTAAACCAAACGCCTGTTCTCGATATCAACTATTGTTAAGCACACAATGACTTATTTATCTCTCAAGTGATCTACATTTTGCTGATCTACTATCTTATGAACAACATCGACCTGACCAATGTGTTGCCTGTAAAATTTTTAACATAATAAAGTGTATATTATTCATACTAATTGTAGAACAATAAATGATAGATTTTTTTTTCTAAACTTAGAATTGTAGAATAATAGCAACTGCAGGGATTTTAAGGTTGACGTATATTTTAGTTGCACAAGTCAAATATAGAAAGTATTTTTCTATAAATGCAATGGAGTATCGGTTAGTATACAAGCACATATTCTAAAGATATATAACAATTGAAAGACAGTACAATCAAATAATAAAATGACTATATTGTCTCATACCTGCATGTGGCTTTACATATGCAAATGTTACAAGCCAAATAGCATATTTATCCTTTATGTTAATAATAGAATGATAATGCAATTAGGTTAACCCTATCATCTCGTAACACAACCTCAATTTCCGCATCACTCTAAAAATTGTAATAATTATTCATTAGATTATTTAGGGAATAATATAAACAATATAAAGCCTGTATGAAATTTACTAACATATAATTCCTTAGGGATGATGTACAACCGTGAATGATAATACCATTTTTAATCTGTTGATAGATTGCAAGGCTATGTTTCCAAGGCTTTCCAACAATATCTGTTTATATAGCGAACATCCTACAGTAAATTGTCTTATGCCATTCTTTATAAGTTATAATATGGATGGTGATTTGGTAATGAAATTATCAAGGAAAATCCCTATGTAAATGACATTGCATGGAAGACATGATTTAACATTATAGAACTCAACAAACTCAAATATATATAGCTTGATCTTAGGACAATCACCATTGACCCAACTAATAGTTGTACCTCGAGAAAATTTTTTTGTGTTCACATGTTACAGGCCTTTGACCATCAGTTAAACGACCAACTTAGAAGTTTTTCATAATAAACACAAAACCTTTTTCAATAACAGTGCGAAACTTAATAGCAAGGTTATTCAGGATTCTTACAATATATGGTTGTCATAGGGAGAAAAAAATTAGTAGCATACAATTAAAATATTATAAAAATAAGTAAAATAATGTAATATTTAAGAAAGTTGATATCATACATTGGAATCTAATATGAACATCTATATCCCAATGAAACTCCCATTTTTAGCCAAAGTATCCCAAACATGAGTATTATGAGCCTTCAAACTCCTATTGTATCCAACACATGCAAAGTTCTTGATTAGATGCAGCTGTTGTCTTATACTAAATAATAATTTATGAAAATTAAACATGGTTATCTTATAATATAAATAAACAAAGGTACTGCAACACAAAAATACAATCACACACAACAACTTATTGCATTATTTTAAATAATGTAATACAAAATGAACAAATATATCATTGCTGAATATAATAAGTAAGCGGTTCATATGTATAGACTGTATATGAGATTAAATACTTCCATATAAACAATATTCTTCATGTATGACATAAATTTTGGATTCTTATTTTGTAATAATATTCGGAATCCATTGGGTGAAGTATACAAGAAGTAGCAACATATAGTTGTCAATGATTAAACATTGGTTCTGGAAAATATAATCCTACGTGATTAAATATTTGTCCTTAACTCTTATTTATTATCATTACAAAACATGGTTTCATTGGAAATTGTTATCGCAAAACTCAAACAGTAATTGAGTGTTTAAAGGTACTATCTCAATTTGTGAAATCAAACAACGGTTCCTAGCATTACTATTAGTTAAAATCTCAGCTTTAATCACTCTGTCGGTCATACAAGTAACAATAAGTTTTGTCCTATTGCATAAACTATTTGCTTGATTTATATTTCTTAACAATATAATAGGAACACCAACCTTCAACTCCAAACCACAGTTAGGAAGTCCAGAATATGGGTGAAAATGAGACAACCCTCTTATCAAGCAGTTCAAACTTGAGCTCAATTTTTTTTTTGTCATCGAGTTAAGCTTAACGAGTTTTGAGCTAACTTTCATTTTAAGTTTGAACTCTTAACGAGCCCATTTTTTAGCTTGGTACTATTCAGCTTGAACTTTTACCAAGCCTAACGAACTTAATATTTTTAATATAAAAATTAAATTATTTTTATTTTTAATATACCCAAACCCTAAAATTTTAATTTTATTGTTTAGATCAAGCTCGAATTTTGAATCAAGCTTTGAGCCTTTCAAACTACCAAAACTAGTCCAAACTTTTTTAAACTGAGTTTTGAGCCTCATTTTTTAAGCTCATTGAGCTTGAGCTCAAGCTTGAGCCCAAGCTAATACTTAATGTGTCGCGCTTTGAGCCTAGGGTGTTTAGGCTCAATTCGACTAATTTTCACCCCTAGTCCAAAAAACTTCAAACTATTTTGGTATTTAATTGAATATAACATAGTATGTGCCTTAACATTCTCAAAAGATAGTGAAATACAATTTGTACTCAAGTATGTTCTACCATCTCCTGGAAGGCATGCAATTAGCCAATCATTGATATCATCAACAATATCATTTTTTGTCACAAGTATTGCTCTTTCCTTAAGGTATTCTTTATCATTGATTATAATATGCAAATCCGGAAAAATATGTCACATAACACCATCAATTGGGTTCTCATTGGTATGAATTAAAAACCTATCAGGGATTTTGGTCAAAATTGATCCATCTTCATCATTTGATTGTTTTTCCAATGACAAATGACTCTCTCCAAGTTTCAAAATCTATTAATAGAATTGTGCAACTTTTAAACTGTCTAAATTTCATAATCTCAGCATTAAAAAAAATGCTAATGAGGAATTTATTCCATTGTAAAGTGGCCATAATTTTGAAATGGGTGGAGGAGAATAAGATATTATTGTATAAAAAGATAATGATGTTAATGCAAATGTTGGTTCTTATGTACCCTTCAAATTTGTGGATTTGTATAAATTCCAACTTAAAGAGTTATGATTTTTTTCAAATTTGTATTTGTTATTGTGTTGGTTATATTGGTATTGTTCCATTATAGCTAATATTTATATGTTTATGAAAGAATCATAGTAGCAATATTTGTATTATACTTGTATCAATGATATTGAAATTTTACTTGGATTTTTTTATATAATTTGCCTTTTATATGAATTATTTAGACATTGGATTGTAGGTTATAGTATGATTTATCAATCTATTATCTGAACCTATGATCTGATTATTGGGGAATGAAAAATGATTTGCGGTAGGGTTCCAATTTAGATAACTTTGGTTTTAACTTTTCCAATATATGTAAGAATATAATGGTTAGTCTTTGAAACAATCAATTAAAAATGAGACAATTTATAATAGAAATATGTGAATAATTGTTTGAAATTAAGTGAGTATTACTTTTTTTATTTGAATAAACCATTGACATTATTAAAGCAAGCTAGATCATGCACTCTTCATTTTAAGAAAAAAAATATTATAGGAACCATTATAGGCACAAGAGACATATTTGCTAATGGTGTTCTTGTTGAATTTGACCATTATAGTTTTTTCTATAGAGATATTTATAACTAATGAGTGAAAATGTCATTAATATTTTTTATTTACGACAAGTTAGCTACCTAATTGACTAACAGAGAGAATAGTTTGTTTTATTGTGGGATGTTATATGATATGTAATGATGTCATGGTTGATTGGAAGGGTAAATTGCACAATTTATGTATAAACTATACTCTTTTATATATATCAGTCTTTAAAGGGAAAAACATATCACAACTTCCTAATTCTCCAACTCACTATGTTCCATTGCCTAGTCCCATACCCAACACTCACAGGAGCCTTCTCACTGCCTTAATTGTTCGGTCCACCCTTGCCTTAATCATTTTCATATTCCAGTGCATCAAACTAGCGTCACCTTCACTTTAGTCACTTTCTGTCATCAGCTGTGTCTATCTTCGATTGGCCCAATTCATCACTAAAAAGTATGTAATTAGTGACTGCAAAATTTTTGATGATAGGAAACCGTCCCTAATTAGCAATTGTAAGTTATCCCTAATGTTTTGGCTGCTACATTACCCCCTAACTTGGGAGAAGTAAGCTTTCGCTATGTGCTTCCATTTTAGCTATGGTAGTCCATCACATATTTTTTAGTGATAGCTCACCGACACTAATTAGGGTATGGTCTATAGAAGAGATTGGTTCATATAGAATTCTAGTTAAGAAAGGTTTATAATTAAACGAGGTATTTGGTAGGAGAGGATTTCTATAAAGAAGAAAGTCCCCTAGTAACTACACTTTAAAAGGCCACAATTTGGTACCAATGTGTATAAGAGGGGACCTTCATAGCACATTCCAGGTATGCACACTATAGTTCCCAACTTTTGTAGTTACTTCACTAGTTGTTTGAGGAGCTAATTTGACTATCGGAGAGTTTTTCTTAGGGACACACTCTAAGCCTTGATATTGTCTTTGATCTCAGGTTCATAGGTCCTAATTCATTTGGGTTAACTAATCGGAGTCTAATGTAACTACTCATTTGATAGTTTGACTCTCATAAGCAAAAGCAAATCAAGTGTGTGCGAGGGCTATTGGCCTTTTACAAACTAAAAATTTAATCAACACATGAAGTTAAACTTATTGCTTAAGTAGTTGAAAAATATTTTAGGTACTAATATTAACCATATGACAAGGCTAAATAACTTTGGGGTGATTTAACCACACACATATCCTATGAGTACAATGTCAAAAGATACCCTACCGCCCTACTCTCATTGAATCAAGTCATCCAAACTCGAACTTGATGCTACCTACAAAGCCATTGTGAGAGTAACAAGCTTAACTAATCCTATCAAACCCTACTTGCATCCTTCCAAAATTAGTATATTTATGTTTTAACTATCATTTTATTTCAAAATAAAATTATAATATAACATAAATTACCATATATTATTTTTATTTATGATTTTTTGGTTATTAATTGATTTCAGATATACACATTTTTTGAAAATATATAGATTTTTTGATAAAATAATACTTTATTTTAATTACCAATTAGCTAAATGACATCTTATAAGCTAATGACATAACACATTAAAAAACAATAAGGACATATAAATTGGCCAATAAAAAGTTACACATCTTTACGACATCAAATGAAGGGGAACAAATCAGATCAAGCCGAAATCTTTCAGGTAAACCAGGATAATCATGAATAAATAATTCATAAGTAGCTAAAAAACCTAGATAAAGGACAAAATAAATAAATAAAAACAACAACATACGATCATCCTGATCTTTATTGGTAAAAGTCTCATCATTTAAGTTTGAGTCGCTATCTACACCGCGTTCGATCACAATTCTCCTCACATCCTCACATCCATCAACTTTGAAAATGGGTCACTCAGATCTATTCGCTATAAAATGTTGGATGAACCAATTGGTGCTCCTATTAATAGTGATGAAGGAATTACGTGGATATAATAGAATGAAGTAACAGTGAAAAATCAACCGATAAGACCTAGATTAGTATTTAAGCCTAACTAAATGCACAGAGAAAAATAAAAGATGAAATGATGGGGAAGGAAGAAGTTGCGGCTTAGAAAGTGCACATAAAAATATAAAAGAGAAGTTAAAGAACATTTAAACATGCCTTAAATCTCTTAGAAAAACATATGTCTTAAATAGGTAGTATCCATTTATTAGTGTGACAAATACTACATGAACCCAATTCCTGGTAGGGGCATCCGGCCCAACCCAACATGTTCTATCCTCTCTCATTCTGGTTATTTTCTTCACTTCATGCTTTTTCCTTAAATTTTGTGTATATACTGACATGGGGGTTGGGGGAAGTTTCCACTGTTTTTTTTTTTCTTTCTTTACTTGTGTCGGTGATTGGAAATTTGTCGGAGATTGATGTTTGAACGTCAAATAAAGTAACAAGTTTTATGTGGTGGTCTTAGTAAATCTGTTGATTGTCGCCTTGTGAAGGAACCTTTTTATGGTTTTGTGTCTTGTAAAGGTACCTCGGCAACGGCATGTGTTTGGAGTTTGTACGCACCTAAATTTACTAATCCTTGCCTCTTCTCTCCTCAAAGTCAAAGAATAGAAACCAAATTCATCCAAAACATAAATCACATTTATTTGATCGTGTGCTACTGTATTGAGATTTCTTAGTATAATTAGTTTATATGCAAACAATGAAGCATAAACGAGAAAAAGATTTAAAACGAAAGCTGTACCTTTTTCCCATCATTGAATTATTTTCATTTTTATTTATACATTTTTTTTTATAAAGGATTGATGTCATTTTAAAACCTAATACTTTATCTAATTAATAATCACTTAATGAATAATAGTTTTAAGAAACTAGTTAATTTTTTATGATTTTTCTTCGTATCAAACCAAATAAAATACCTAACTTAATTTTTTTTTTTTGACTTCTTTATGTATAAAGTTTCAATTGATGTATAAGTTAAACAAATAATAACTATATACCAAATAATCACTTATAACTCATTTTTAAACATTACTAATAATCACAAATGTAATAAGTTTAGCGCAAGTGCAACTTAACTGGGCAAAAAAAATGAAAAAAAGAGAAAAAAAAACACTACTTCTATGTAAGGTATTCAATACTGTTATCGTTAGGTATGTCGCATATTATATCATACGATATACCGTTATTGTTTTCACATAAAAAATATTAAAATATTAGTTTAACATGAAAAGTGTCAAATATAATTTTTTACACATTTTATATGCATTCTAATTATTTTTAACATAATTTTTTCTAATATAAATAAAATACATATAAAAGATGATATTTTTTACGTGAAAACATGAAAAATGGAATATATAGAATAAAATAAATATTATTCAGTAAAAAAACTAATTTAAAAATTCATGAGAAAAAGATATTATTTTAGTAATAACAATATATTTTTTAATATCATATTGAGTTTCAGGGTAGTTTAAAATATGATACCTCTGTCCTAGTTTGTTTCAGAAAAGCAAAAACACTAAAAGAATTAAAACAAATCAAAAGAATTACATGATATACAAAAAAAAGCTGAAAAAATTATATCTTGGTATTTTATATAATGCAAAAGTATGCGGTACATTAATGTAATTTTTTTTTTTTAAAACTTCTAACTCAGTATGTGGCATATGTGTGGTATATTGCTTAGTACACCACTATAATTTGTCAAAAAAAAAAAATTCAAAAAATAACAGTAAATGATATACCTGTAGTACTCGTGGTATGTTACGGTAAACCATATGATATTCTAGTATATAGCAAAAAAATAATATATTACATACCATATATCTACAATAAATAATACTCCCTCCGTCTCAAAAGTTTTGCTTTGTTTGTTTTTTGTAATTAATCTAAAATTTTTTATTTTTAACATTTTAATATATAAATAAAAAAATTATATATATAAATGATAATTCAAGATATGTAGTTTCTAAATATATTTTTTTAATTTTTTCTAACAAACAATAATATGAATAAAATTAAGTTAAAATACAATAAAAAATCAAATGTATCAAAAAATTTTGGACCGAAAGAGTATATTGCACTGATTACCATAATATGTCGTGGTATTTAATACAATGCTTCTGCAGAAAGAGTTATGCGCTCAAGCAAAAGAGTTTACCGCCACTTATGAAACATTCAAACAGAGGAACATACCAATTTCCCGGGTCGTGGAAGTCAAATCCCACTAGTCCAACTAACTAAAACCATCTTATTTTTGCTGCCAATTTCTTTTTGGTTTTTGAAAAGCTCCCGCCACTTCCCTCCTCGATACAAAAACTTCCCCTCCAAAAAGCGCCCGCGTAACTCTCTGTCTTCCATTTTTATTTTGTTCTGTTCCCTGTCCTTCAATATTTCTCAGATTTCGTTCCTCATCGCCTCAGCCCAGCGACTCGGATAAATGGGGAAGCAAAGCAAACTCAGAAAGGCAGAGTGCTTCGGCAAAGGAAAAGTAACTCCCATCCAAGTCGCCTTCATCGTCGACCGTTACCTCTCCGACAACAATTTCTCCGAGACCCGTTCCATGTTCCGATCCGAAGCTTCTGCCCTCATCTCCAAATCCTCAGCCCGAGAGGTACCAATTGATTAAATTCGTCTTTTTAATCTTCCTCGTTCAATTGCTCGATTTTTCTGACTCGGATCTTTCACTCGGGTTCGCGCAGGCGCCGAAGAGTTTGCTGAGTCTGGGAGCGATATTGGATGAGTATATATGTCTGAAGGAGCAGAAGGTGTTGTTGGATCACGAGAGGGTTCGTCTGGAGCAAGAGAAAAGTAGAGTTCAATCTCTGCTGCAGGGAATGCAGAATCTAATGAACGCTTATAATGCCAGTGCGAGTGCTCCAGTTCATGTGGTTCCTCTTGCTTCTGCCGCAAAATCTGTGGCTGTTGTTCCTCAGCCGGATCCATCTGTTCCCTCTCATGGTATGGATTCGATGCTTTTCTTAGTTGCAACTGCACTAATAACTTAGTGGCTTTTTGCCCGTGATTCGTAGTATGAAATATCAGTTAAAGGTTTATGTAGAGATTTGTGTCTCGAATTGGGTATAATTACTAGGAATTATGAATTGCAAGATAACATTTTTTGTTTAGGGTTTAAAGGACGCAGATGAATTTGCTTTTATAAGGTAGAGATAGACTTCTTATTGGGTTTTATACGATGTGCCTCAAGGGCTAGGTAGTGAATTCTAAGGTTTTACCTGACTTTTTTTTTTTTGTTAATATGTGCAGCTTCAGCAGTGTCTTGAACTTCTTAATATTATGTGCATACTACAGTAGTATTTCCTAGAAAATTTTGTTGATGAAACAATTGGTTAGTGAGATGCAAGTATTTGTTACTGATAGGTTTTGTGAACTTCTTCAGGCCAACCTTTGCATAGCACACGAACTGTGGTTCCAGTGTCCGCCCCCTCCAATGGAAGGACGGACGGGAACCATGTTGCTTCCTTAGTTACAAGCAATACATTAGAAAGTAAAAAAAGAGGCTTAGAACTGGCAACAGAAGCTCCCCCAGCCATCAAGAAAACTCGTGACAAGACCTCCTATAGAAAGTTTGAAAGCCAAGGTAACTTTACTTTCATTGTTCACATTTTCATGCCTTGCACACTGTCGAACTCTTTAACTTCATCCCTTTGCACTCCTTTTAACGGGGATGCAGGTGATAAAATTCCACAACAGGACACAACAATGAATGATCAAGTTGTTGCCTGTCCTACCCTTGTGGACCAAGCATCACCCGCCAATATTGCGGCCAACAAATCAGTGGCTCAAGTGTCAAGTGTTGCCAAGTGTTTGTTCACTCAATCTCAACCTCAACTATCACCTCCAAACAATTCATCTGGTCCTAATACACCCCCACAAGCAGTTTCTTCTCAGAGTGACAAGTCTGTTACTCCCACCGGTGCTGCTACTGCTAATTGTAGCAATTACTGTTCCCCTCAACAGATTACTCCTACCAACTGCACCGTAATTTCAGCAGAAAGAGTCACAGTGAGCCCATTGAAACAAATGACACGTTATACCATTGAGAGAAACCACTGCATTTCCTCTTGCTCCCCGGTCAAATCAAATCTGAAGAGACCAAGCAAGAGAGATCATGTGAAAAGCAGGCTGGACTTTGATGGTTCTGATGTGACAAAGAACTTTGATGAACCAACTGCCAATGAGATATCAACTTCTGAGTCTGACAAGGAAGCAGATTTATTTGATTTGGATTTCCCCAACTTGGATGCTTTAGGGCCAAATTTCTCTTTCTCTGAACTGTTTGTCGATCTTGATCTTGACTGTGAAGGGATTGAATTTCCTTGTCAACCAACAACTGGTCCTTCCGGAGACACTCTTTCAGGGTATCTTTCCCTTCTCACAAGCATATGGTATCACATAATGGTTCTCCAGTTCTCCTTTTTGCAATGGTTTAAGTGTTCTGATATTCTAAATCTGTGTAAATAGGTCATCTGATGAATCAGGAGATGGTAATGCTAGGACCAATCAAATCATGTCAGAGTTTTCATCAACTGTTACGGAAGTGATTTCAGAGAAAGATATAGATGCGCATGGTAATACTTTAATACTAGTAATGCTATTATAGAAACGGTCACATACTATACCATTAGCCCATTTTGGGTTTTCTTTCTTACAAAGTATGCAATTGCAGGGCCAGACTCCGTGACTTCAGTGAAATCCATAACAAAATGCATAAGAATAGTTAGTCCAGGTGAATTTTCTTTCCATACTCTTGTGCGGTCCTTTTAGATAGTTGAAGTTGGCGGCTGATTTGTTCTTCTTTTTTTAAATATTGATCTATATTTTCTTAAATTGCAGTTAAAAGTTGTGGAAATTCCTCGGATCAGCAAAAGTGTTCTTCTGTAGAAAGATTGGCTTGATAATGAGGTTGACTATATTTTTCTTGACATGGTACCTGTACAGACCAGTTAAGCACCTGCCCGATGGAATTTCTAACCAACACCTATGGTTCAGTTTCAATTTCTGGAGAATTTTGTTAAACTGCAGACATATTGGGCTTTTGACAGATTGAATTCAAGATTTTAGATGGGTGTCTTTTGATTTCCCAATCTTAATGTGGATGTGATTCGGTAGTTGCATGTTTGAAAAATTAACTCCTTTAGCTTAGGTACTAAGCATTGAATTCTGTATGCCTTGCGGAAAAAGAAATATAGCTATGCGTGTGGATATTTGTCAAACCATCTTTGGAGGGTGTTTGGAAGATTTTTAGTGGCCTTAAATTTTACATAAACAGAATCTTTGTCTAGAAATCACACGAGGTTCATTTGTTTTACGTGTTGTAGTGGTTCAGTTTATAACAATGTTTAATATAAATATAGCAAAATAATTATTGAATAATAAAGTCTAGGGATAAATAGAGAAAAAATTAGACTTCTAGCATTTAAACTTGGGTTTAACCATTGATGAAAAAACTTTTCTTTGAAATAAAAAAAAACTAAGATTTGGAGATAGGCTAAAATCATGATCTAATCTTTACAAAATGAAGTTTTGGGATTAATAGAGTAAATGGTGAAATTTTAGTAACTAAAAGTTGTTTTTAACTATTGATATATAAAAAAAATAAAGTAAAAAAATAGGATGAATTGTAGGTTTAAATTGAAAAGTCCAAGCGTAATATAAAGAAAGTCCAAGTTATGACAGACAAATCATAATGACTAAATTTGTTTCTTAGAGAATAGAAACAACATTTTCATAAAAATGATATTTAAGCATTGACATAAAAGTTAAAATAAAGTTTTGAGATCAATAATAAGGTTTAGCAATGACTTAATAAAGACAAAAATAATAAATAAAATTGAGAAGAAATAGAATTTAGGGATTGAAATAAAACAATCAATAGTATAGGGACTAGAATGTATTATAAGCACAAAAATTTTGAGACAAACAAAATTTGGAGAAAGTCCTTGTAGTTGTTCTCTTTGACAGCTACAGTTCCCAAACTTGAATATTTGTCAACCTCGTCATCAGCTTGGCACTGTCTCACTCTTTTAAAGTTTGATTGTGAGATGAAATAATTTAGAAACCAAAATGGAAAGAAAGGAAATCTGCATGTGCTAGAATATGGGTTAAACCATCATTTGGGGAAAAGGAAAAAAAAAAAAGTAAGTCAGTGTTTATGAATAGTGATTTTGTTCCAAACTTAATATATATGAGGTTTATGGTGCTTGCGTGTTACTACGGTTCAATCTGTATAAACATTAAACATAAATATAATTAGTGGTGATTATTGACAAAGAAAAAGAGTTTTATAAAAATAAAAAAAAAGCAAGAACCTGGATAAAAAGTCATAGTAAAGTTTTGGAACTAAGACAGTAAAAAAAAAAAAAAAAAAAAGATTCTAACTATACAAAGATAAACTATGGAGACTAAAATTTTTTTTTAGAAAAGAGAAATAATATGAAAAAGTTAATAATATAAGATAAAGAGTAGAATTTTAGTTACAAAAATTAGTGTTTAATGTTTAATAATTAAAAAATAGCAAAAAATGGTCTTCAGGCTAGGAGAATAAATATAAAGATTTTAAGAATTATAGGCTTAACCATCAACCTAATAAAAGAAAAAACAAAATAAGTGAAAATATCAACTAAAACGAATCAGCTTAAATTATACAAAAAAGTAAACAACTCATAGTAACTAAAGTTTTGTTTTAAATAATAATAATAAAACAATAAAAAAAATTTAAACAAACTTACTATAGTTGATTAAAAAAAGAAGAGAAACAAATCATGCTTACCAATATTTTGCTTTAGAAAACAATAAATAAAAAAATGACAAAAAAAATTAGAGACCAAGAGAACAAATAGAGAGGTTTGATAACCTGCACATCGTAACGAATATTTTTTGTAATAAATTTTTATAATAATAGTGCGACATAAAACATGTTACATGCTTCGAAATAATGCATATTTTGTTTGTTAATTAAAAACAATTCAATAAAAATTTTCATCTCTTATTTGCACAAAATTTCATTTTTAATATCTATGAAAAATTTATCTATAAAAAATCAATTTCAAATTTTGACAATTATGAACCAAATTATTTTATTAAACTATAGAGCTTGAAGTAAATAATTGATGCTACAAATCTTAATAATCAATAATGATAAAAAATGATAGAAATACAAAACTATGTTTAATATATGTTAATCAATTAAGAGTCTAACCATTAACTTAATAAAGATAAAAATAAAAGAAAGTGAAAATTTTTGACTAAAGTTGAATTAACCAAAACTAGACCAAAAGTAGGCAAATTATAATGATTAAAGCTTCATTTAAAAAAAAAAATAAAGAAAATCAATAAAAAAAAGTTAGGATCAAGACAAAAAAAAAATTTAGCTATTAAGGATTTAACAATTGACTTAATGAATATAAAAAATGGTTTAACTAAAAAATAAACATATTATGGTTACCAATATCTTACTTCAGAAGATAGTACATAAAAAACAACAAAAAGAAAAGTGTGGGGGCCAAGAAAGCAAATAGAAGATCTAGTTAAATAGTTATAAAATTCAGGAATTAAAATATAATACGGACATAACTCAAAGCAAAAAAAGAACAATTAGAAAGTTAGGGACTAAAGCCACGTTTTAAACAAAACAAACGTGAAATAGACTAAAACCTTTAAAATTGCAACATAGGCCCTTAGAAAGACAAACATCTTGCAAAATGAGGATAGAACTAAAAAAAGTGCAAATCGCCTCCTACAAAAAAAAAAGTGGGACTGGTTATCAACAGTAATCACTGCTGATCAACAGTAAAATTTATTCCTCTTTTAGATTATATGAGTTTTATGGTACTTGTGAGTTGCGGCAGTTCAATTCATATTAATATTAAATAAATGTAAATAGTGGTGATTACTGACAAAGGAAAAAAATTTCATAAAAATGAGAAAAAAAAGTAAGAACCGAGATAAAAAAATCAAGGTAAAGTTTTGGTGCAAAAAGAACTAACAAAAAGATTGTAAGTATTAAGAGATATATCTTAGTGGTTAAAATTTTCTTTTAGGAAAGAGAAATAATATGAAAAAGTTGATAAAATAAGAGAAAGAGTGAGATTTCAGTGACAAAAAATGAGATTTAATGATTGATACAAAATAAAAAAAGGGAAAAAAAAGGTCTTTAGACCAAGAGAACGAATGTAAAGATTTCAGGAATTAAAGACTTAATTATCAACTTAATAAATAAAAAAACAAATGAAAACAATAACTAAAAAAAATTAACTCAAACCATATAAAAAAATAGACAACTCTTATATAGTGATTAAACTTTTTTTTTAAAAAACAATAATAATAAAAGCAACCAAAAAGGTAAAATGAAGTCATTATGGTTGATTAGAAAAAGAAAAGAAACAAATAATGGTTTCCAAGATTTTGCTTTAGCAGACAATAAATAAAAAAGAAAAAAAATTAGTGGCCAAAATAACAAATGGAAAACCCTAGTTATTAAGTTTTGAGATTAAAATGACCAACGAATAGAAATTAAAAACTACAATGAGAAAATGCATAAATTTATGTACTAAAAATGTGTTTGATAAAAAAAAAAATTGTGAAACAGGTTGAAATTATTAAAAATAATATCATAGGGCCTTGTGAAAGTGATTTCTATGTGAAAAAAAGATTGAGTTAAAAAAAACAATCACATAAAGTAAAACACAAAAGCAAAAAAAGAACACAATGTTCATATACAGTGATTTTCATTATAGATGAAAAATAAAAAACACATCGTATTTTAGAATATAGTGAAGTTTTGATAATCACACATTGTAGTTGGTATTTTTTTTTCAATAAATTTAGCATGAAAATAATTTTTAATAATAATAAATTAAAATTTTCTCCCCAAGTGAGATTCATATTAATCAATTAAAACTTTGGTTTATTTCAATTTTTGACTTGGGCTCTATTTATATTATATTTTTATTATTAAAATGATTAGTTATGATTGAAATATAATACTGTGAAACAAAACATTGTATGTGTTTTGAAACAATATATATTTCTTATGTTATAAAAAATAATTTACTAAAATTTTTCATGCCTTATTAACTCAAAATCCAATTTTCAATATTAATGAAAAATTTATCTAGAAAAATTCAGTTTTAATTTCAACAATAATTGACTAAATTATGTTAGTAAACCATAGACCTTAAAGTAAATTATTGGTGCTATAAAACTTAATCATCAATAATAAAAAAATGACCAAAACATGAAAATGTATTTAATTTAAGGTAATCAATTAATGATTTACCTATTAAATTAATAAAGATAAAAATAAAAAAATTTGACTAAAGTCGAATAAACCATAACCATAGTCAAAAGTTGGTAAACTACAATAATTAAGGTTTTATTTCAGAAAATAATAATAAAGAAAGATAACAAAAAAAGGTTTAGACCAACCAAAAAATAAAAAAATTTTGATATTAAGAGTTTGATAATTTTCTTAATAAAGTTAAATAATGATTCTGGCATTTATAATGTTGGATAACATTGTACAATATACATGTAATAAGTTTTATGAATTAGTGGTAAAATGGAACATTTTAAGAACCAATCACCTATATATAATATAAATTGTACACTATTTTAACTAATAAAAAATCAGAATTAAACTCATGTAAAGTGGCTGTACATTATGTAAATTGTGCGTATGTTTCAATTCATCAAAACTTTGAATCTAACCTATCTAACTAAACCTTTGAATAAAACCATGTAAAAGAAAGATTTTTTGGTATTTAATATGGTTAATGAAGGCATATCTCTCATTTTCTTTTAAGAATATATCATTTGAAATTTAAACAAACCATATTTTATTTTTCTCTAAAAGTTTCCAACAGATTGAAAAAGTTGGGGACTATTATGGTAGAATTGTTATATTGAGGACCAAAAGGGGGATTTGACCATTCAACCTGTGAAGAAAAAAAAAACAAAAAAGAAACCGCGTGGGGGGTTTGCCATAAATTGGACAAATATACTCTCAGCCTCTGTACTATTAGTTTTGGAAATTAGTGGTCCAGAAGTGTTATTTTTTGGCGATTTTACCACCATCAAAGAATAGTCTTCACCCTATCTTGCGACAAAAGGTGAAAGTTGGGGATCATTCTGGCATACCTGACATATTCAAGAACTAAAATAGATGTTTTACCATAAAACCTAGAAAAGCCAAAAAAAAAAAAAAAAAAAAACCCTTTCATCTTTAGAATATAGTGTAACTGGTATAATTTGTCCTACTTGTTGTTCATTGTAGATATATGAATCATAGGATTAAATGTCACGATATACCACTCACCCGCACAGTACAAATATTTTTGTTTTGCCATTTTATAGCGTGAAATACTACGTATCGCAGTATTTCATATATTGCTCACTTTTTGTATTTATTTTATCAAAACATTGAGGTATACCGCAAATAATGTGAGGTACATACCGCAACATTTTATTTTTCACGGATGTGTGTGAGATATTTTTTTTGTCATTTTACATTAAAATATCATAAATATATAAAAAAATTAAAATATAATTAATAAAAGTATCATAAAATAAATATTTACTTTTATTCTTTTGGTTGCTTTTCTTATTTAATATAAAAATTTAATAGTTACTTTGTTGAGCTATCTAAAAACTCAACGTACTATTAGAAAATGTATTGTTATTATTAAAGTATTATTTTTTTTCTTTTATATCAATAAATTAGTTTCTTTCTGAGTATTATTTATTTTTCTCTATATATAATATTTTTTGTATTAAAAAATATCTTTTATCATATATATTTTATTTGTTTTTGATAAATTATGATGAGAAAAATTAGAATACATATAAAATGTGTAAAAAAAAAAAATTAAATTTATATTATCTTAAAATAATATTCTAACATTTATTTTTTTGTGAAAATGGTAATGATGTGTAATGTAGTATTAAAAATTTAGTGTGTTATATTTAACACCTTGATGTGAATCAAATCCCAGAGTCCAGAAAACAACTCATTGGAAAATTTTCCTTTCCAAGTGTCTATTGCAGTCCATATACTGGTTTGATTCAACAAAAATATCCTCTTTATTTGTTCTTCTTATCAAGCTAAATACTTCTCCACCTTCTCCACTTCTTCCTTGCTTCCGATGTAGAGAGGGACACGCTGATGTATCTGTCCAGAGCAGACAGAAAACAGCAAATTAACAATTGGAAATCACGTTCATGGCAACATGAGAGTTGAGTTTGACCCAAGAAGAAAAGAAAAAGGAAATAAAGCACAGAAAAGGTTACTGTCTTTCTTACTTCAACTGGTTGGATGTCAAGAATCCTTTGATGCCCATCAGACCCTTTCCCTCCAGCTTGCTCAACTATAAAGCTCATAGGTGCACATTCGTACAAGAGCCTCAGCTTCCCATTCTTGCTCTTCTTGTCGCTTGGGTACCCATAAATGCCTCCATACAGAAGTGTTCGATGGAAGTCTCCAACCAAACTCCCAATGTATCTTGCTGAGTAAGGCTTCCCGCTGGGACCTGGGTCCTTAAGATCATCAATGTATTTCTTCAGCTTGCTATCCCACAGCTGGTAGTTCCCTTCATTGAACGCGTAGATTTTCCCTGCCTTTGGTATCTGAATATTCTCTTGAGTTAGCACGAATTCTCCATACATGGGGTCAAGAGTGAAGGCAAACACTCCCTTGCCAAGTGTGAGAACGAAGATCACTGAGCTCGAGTACATGCAGTAGCCAGCTGCTAGGAGATTGCTCCCTGGTTGGCACACATTCACCACACACCTTTGTTCTGTTGAGCCTAGCTGCATCATCGAATATATCAGATTCTTGTCATCCTTTACTCTATGGAACATTTCAAGCCTAGCTGTCCTGTCCTGACTATTCATTTTTCTTGATGCTTTGTCTTGGACTCTTGATACGTCATTCAAAATGTATGTGGGCATATGAGCATGGCATCTTCAACAAGGGCAAATGATTGGACAACTGTTACCATGAGTTCTATGGTCATTTTAGAGACACATGCATACCAAGTGATGACTTTTCCCATCAAAGCATATGGTTTAATCTCTAATCTCATTATCAACATCAGTTCACATATTCTAATTGTAGGATTGGTTTATCTAGACCTTCCATCATAGGTTTGAGCTCAACTAATTTTTCAGAGTTTTGGATGAAGTAGGTATATGAACTCACTGTGGAATCATCTCCAACATCTGCAAGGCACTCATCATTTGGGCTGTAAATGCCGAAGATAGAGCCAGTGGATACAGCAGCATCTATGTTGGATGAGCCATCAAGTGGATCAAACACAACAATATAGTTTCCAGAGTAACTCTCCTCTACTGCCACCGGTACATCCTCTTCCTCTGATGCTATGATTCCTGTTCTGCCGCTTGATCTCAAGCAGTTGGAGAAAACCTGGAAACCCCCAAAATTGTAGAGCAAATACGTTTAAAGCCATTGCCAGTCACTGCACAACTCTTCATGTTCCTTACTCAAAGAACATGTTTACTTGACTGCATTGCCATATCATGGTAGTTAAGTTCATTTTGAAGTATATCTAAATGGAAAAAGAAAAATGAAAAACTTCTCTGATCATCAATCTTGTATCTTCAATGAATTTGAGTAACACATGTTACTGGTTATGTTTTAACCATCACTGCAAAATGGTAGTAACACATCACATATGTCTGACTGACATTAGTTACTACCATTTTGCAGGGTGGTTAAAACGAAACCAGTAAGATGAGATGCAGGAGAAACCTCATTAGAGACGACATCCAGCTTCTTCTGGTCTTCTCCCTGAACGTTGACAGCACCCTGAATACCAGTGAGGTCGGAAATGCCAGCTCTCTGAACCAGAGAAGCAATCTGCTTGCAGGCCATTGAAATGCTGGAGAGCACAATGGTTAGCTCCGCATCAATCACCCCAGCTTGCTCCTGCTTCAGCAACCAGCTCGTCAGCGTCTGAATCTGATACCGTCCTTTCTTTGTCGTCTCCCAATCCACTGTCACAGCCATGCACCTGAAACACATACATATGCATCCAATCCTTCAAATTATCTACTTAATCCTCATCCATACTAGTTAAAAAAGGAGGTTTAAAGAAAAAAAATCAAAAGACACCATGGAGTAGTTTTTTTCTGAAGAAGTTTACAAATTAAGTTGTTAAAGTTGAGTTACCTGACACCTCCACCGCCATGTCTTCTCTTGGCAGTGTTGCTGATAGGAGATGACAGAAGTGTTTTGGAGTGGAAGACACAGAGTTGGGAGGAGGACAAGCGGGCGAGAGAGCGGGGGCTTGATAAGAGAAACTTGGATGGCGTTACTGCAGCCATTGTTGTGCTGATTTGTTCCTGTGTCTGTGTTTTGGTCTTGCAGCAGCAGTGACCTTAGCTGGGAAGATTTGTTTTTGGGGGGGAGATTGTGAGGTTAACAAAAGATTTCTGGTAACTTGGGGACCCACTTATCCTCCCGTTGCACTTGTTTTGTGAATTCTGATGGTGCTGTGCTTGAAGTGTCCAATTCCAATAAACGACGATTTAGCTCACTGCTTGCTTGCGAGTTGCCGTGGCCTCTCAATTCTCAGCTTTGGTTTTGGGCCCAGTTTTTGTTGAAATGCATTAGTTGATGGGCAATCGGACCACTTGCACTATTAGTCTTGATTTTGGGTTTTCAAAACCATTGTGTGCCAGGTCGGGCCTGTGTTGAATTCAGTTCGGTCTTCTACTCTTCTTACATGTGTTACCCTCGACTTTTAGTGACCGGTGAAACCACGTCCTCATCGTATTAATGAATAGTACCTCTACAGTGAACCACTGCATATGATATCATTTGCCATTTTGGTTCCCAAACTCCAGAAATCAAGCATTGTTGGCACTCTATCCCAAGGGGCATAAAAATGTCCTAAATTCTCAGGTTTTGTGTGTTTGGCCCCCTGTACTTTCATAATTACAATCAATGATGTTCTGAAATCTGGATTGACAATTAGATTTACCTACAGCGAAGTGCAGGTTTACACTCAAGAATTTACTTAAATTGGTTTTGTTTTTGTTATTTTAATAAAGGAACTAAAATTGATAATTCATTTCATTTTGAGATGAGATATCACATCATATGCAAATATGAGGATGCAAGAGGCCTTTTGGGTTCTTTCACAACATATAGGACTGTTTCTGATACCATTTCTGTATTTCCCCCTCCAGTAGAGGTGTTCAGTGGGCTAAGCCGGCTTGGGTCAGGCTGGTGTAGACTTGGCCTGTGCTGTTGTTTTTTTTTTTAAAGTTTATTTAATTAGTTTTGATTTACTATTTATTTTAAAGAGAGAAACACCATTACCAAACTAGACTTTCTTAATTGAAAAATCAAACAATATTTACAAAAATTGGAATGTATAATACACGAGGAAATGACAAAACGTTCTAATAATTACCAGATAGGAATACTAGCAATCCTCATCGGACATGGTTTCACTGTCAGAATAAGAGCAATATTAGATAAATCATGGTTGCACTTGCACCAACATACCTCTTTATATGACAATTACTTCTGTTTATCTAGTTTTTCTATTTTCTGGGAACTAAAGCTTGTTTTGGTTATAATAGTTGATTGTATGCGCACAGACACTATCATTTTCCTGCAAAAGCTTTCACATTTTAAAACTTGCATTATTCTCAAAGTGAAGTGTAAATTCATGTATGACCCCCTCGTCCCCTAGACCCATAACCGCCTCACCTTCACTTGTGCCTTGATAAGCTTATATTTATTATATTTATTTCTTTTATATTTATTATGTTTTAATATGTTTTGAACCTTAAATATATATTTTGAGTATGTTTTGTAGCTTAGAGTATATCTGGACTTAATTGATTGAAAGTGAATTTAATTTGCCATTTTACAAGTTTTAATTTGGTTGTGCTCTTTTAGGATGTTGACATATTGGTGATGTTCCGGTAGAAAAATCATATCTTGAGCTACAGAGATTGGAATGAAGTGATTCTTGATTTATTGGAAAGCTAACATCTGGAGCTACAAATCACATTCAGATCATGAAACCCAGTTCGCACGTTAAGAGGGTCAAATTCAGCTTCAAAGTCTCGATTTACGAGTCACCGCCGGTTTAGAAACAGTTGCGGTATTTTGGGCATATCTTTGGCTGTAGATGTCCGTTTTATGCGATTCAGGTGTTGTTTCGAAGCTAAGAAATAGATATACAACTTTTATGCTTTTATTTTTAAGAAATAATGGCTGCATCAAGGTCGAATATCAGCTTGAAGTTGCTGTTCCTGTTCTGGAGCATTGCTTGGCTGACAACTTTGAAACTTCATAGTTATTTTAAATTTTTTTATTTTTTTGGGGTACTTTTGTAACAATATAAAAAGTTCAGGAAGTTTTTATGAGTTTAGCCATAGGTTTTAGTTTTCTTTGGTTTTTTAAGCGTGTCTGCCGCCGCCAGGCTTGGGGCTCTCTCCCCCTCTTCGCCAACTCTCTTTCTTTTCTTTCTTCTTTTATTTTTTTTTAGTGTTCTTTTTATTCTTGATGCCTCAATCTCCATGGGCTGGGCTGAGCTGGGTTTGATCCCAAGCTGGACCCAGCGCAGCCCATTGAACACTTCTACGGTCTAGGACAAACGACTCACAACACATCGCATTTTCTATCACCTCAAATTTTCACACTAATAACATGCCTATAAACATAGGTTACACCCATAGGCATATCTATTCAAGGGCGGGGAGTGACAGTCGTCTCACCTAGAATTCTGAAATTGATTTATAGATTATAATGAAAGATGAGATGGAATCGTAGAATTATAAGAGTTAGATCTTTAATTGAAAATTTAAAATTAATGAGTGGCTCTGGTACTATTTTAGCCTTGATTCAGCCTTGGTTGGCCGACTTGGTCCAAGTATTTTCATCACTCTTCTACTTTCTTCGATAGCAACAAATAGAACAGTGGCAGAAATTCTTTATATCTATTTTTGGTCTCTTCAATTTTGAGAAAAATTCCAATTGATTTCTTATTCCAAATCCAGGTCAAATCCCTAAGCGCATTCCAAATTCTCACTGAAAATTTTGAGAGAAGGAAGCCTTGGGCTAGGTTTGGTTTGCCGATTTGGAGCTTTAAACTTAGTTCAGGAGCCACGTTTCCTTTTCTGCATAACTTTAGCTTGTGAGCCTTGTTGTTCCTCTTTCTTAAATAAGATACGGAAAACAATATCCTAAATCCTACAAGTAGTGACTCTGTCTTGTTCTCAATTATATTATATGAAACTTCCTATTTTAACATGTAAAGAAGAGCAACCTAGATTCATTTGCGTGTTTTTGACACATTAGTTGTTCTTCGTTTTTGTTTTTCGATTGCTAGGAATTGATTGCTTTTATTTGAAATACTTGACACCTTGTCTTGCCTTATGTTGTGTTTAGAATTGTCTCCTAAGAAGAAGAGCCAGTACTTGAATTATTAGATGAAGAAAGTAATATAATTAAGTCATAAGAGATGCAAATTTTATTCTTTATGGCAAGTTAACTAGAAGAAGATTTAGATTATAATACAGAGTCTTCCCCCTTTTGTGTACTTCATAAAATTTTCTTGTAGTTCATTTCTTTTAATTTTCTACTCAATAGGTATTGAGAATTTGTGTAAATGTTCAATTAAACGAGTTATGCTGGAAACATAATATAAAATGATTATATTGTGTTCGGTGGCACTAAATTTGATGCTTGTATTAATATATCAATTGCTTGGCTCTTGGATTGGATTATTTAGTGTAAGTTGAAAATTAGTGATTGCATAATATAAGCTTTAATTTGTTATGTTCTTTATTTTCAATGCGAATAATCTTTTTTATTTTGAGTCAATTTCATTGAAATTTATCTAACTCATTTTCATATCAACTGGATCTCTGTCATTTAATTTGTCTTATTAAAACATCTTACCTCATACAACACATTCTGATTAGGTCCTCATACCTTCGTTAAAATTTGACAATTTATTTATTTCTTGGAAGACTTCTATCATTTCAGTGTTTGTCATTCTTTACTTGTTTGGACTTCTTGGGTTTACATGTAATATCATTTGGCGTCGCCTATATTACTGTTTGTAGCATCTTGTGTACGTTGTACAACTTGCCCCGTCGATAAAAGTCCTTGCTAGGCTCCCGCTTACACGTCAAACCCTAGTTTGTTATGCAAATCACAACTCTTGCCCTCTAAGAAAACTATATTAGGTAGCTGCTGCATGCAATCGCACACAAATGAAAAGCAGCATCCCTATATTCTCCAAAAGCAACACCGGTAAAATCACCAATTGTTAATGGCCCAACTGCACCTTAAGTCCCTCAACTCTTTGATTTTAGCAACAAATGCCCAACAAAACTTTATATGGATAACGCAAGTGAAATTTCATTTGCTCAACCAATGTATGTACTCGATCTTCTGTCTCCGGGCAATCGATTAGCTACGAATGGAAGTTGGAAGGTTAATTAATTATAACGAGAAAAACTGTGGGAAAGTACAAGGGGCTAGCTAGATGTGCGTCTGATGGTGGGTGAAGGGCCAGGAGGCCGGAAATGGAGCAACCAGGTAGCGGACCAGGTCATGGGTGTTAGTATTAATTTTCATATATAGCATGCAGGAAGCTTCTAACAAAGCTGTTTGATTTGTTGGGTGCGAAGTTGCTAATGAGATGAAGCCGCCTCTGCAGACCCACTGACTTCCTCACCCCACCAACTTATACAGCAGTATGTCGACATATGGCTTCCGGTCAGGTCCTCCCTTATATTCTGTAAACTTTAAAGCACGTAGCTTCGCTTCCCCTTCCGCGTCTTTGTTCAAGTTTGTTCAACCGATCATGTTCGTTGACTGGCCCCTGCTATTTAAGTTTTCTACAGTGCGGCTTCTAGAAGTTATAACGTTTCTGCTCTTTAAACATACCTTTGTTTTTTAGTCAACGTTCCCTTCGAGTACAAGTTAATTCTTCCCCGACAGGAAATCAATTACGATGTCTAGGGAAACGCGCCAACACGAAGACAACCTTCATTACTACCAGGCTTCAGGTGAAAAAAACCTCCAACATTATGAATACCCCTTCCTTTCTAAAAATTTTAATACATTTTACTTTTTATTATATTTTGACTCAATTTTATTTATATTATTATTTATTAAAAAAAATAAAAAAAATATATTTAGAAATTAAATATCTTGAATTATCATTCATGTACAATGATTTTTATTCATATATTATAATGTTGAAAATAAAAAATTCTAGATTAATTATCAAAAACAAATAGAGCAAAACTTTTAGGACGGAGAGAGTATATTTTAACAAACAACACAATTATTTTTGAATCATTCTGAAAATTCAGATACAATCATAATAATTTCGGATGAAAGATTCAGAACTGTCTAAATAATATACTTCTTAAAGGCAAGGTCTGATCTACTGGAACTTGAATCAAGTTTGCACACTTCTACCCTTATGCTTCATACCACCTTCTATGATAGAGGTGAAAAATAACAAAACAACTCAAGCTCTACTTGGTTAAAAACTTGTTAGTAACCTGTTTAAGTTGTTACTAAAGCAAGTGTGGACGAAATTTTAAATTCAATTCACAATTGAAAGAAACCTCAATTTACCTATTATTCTATTAGGCATGGCTCAACTCAATTTTAGCCTATTCATTTGTTTTCAAAGAACAACTCGAGCTTATCAATGTATGGATTTAATGCTCATTCATGGCTCATTTATGTTCTTTTTAATTTAAATTGCAAAAAATATCAAGCTCAATATACAAATTTCAAGTCAAATGATAAACCATTACAGGAGAAATGTAAGAAAGTAATTGCAAGGAGTGACTGAATCTCAGTTACTAAGCATGTTTAATAGCCCTTCAAGCATTAGTTAGTGTGGCTCACATTTCGAGTGACTGGAGAGTAATTGAAATTTTTAGTTGCTATTCAATAGCAACAATTTCCAAGTTAGTTGCTCTTTAATGGCTATCTTTACCTCAGTTGCCCATCAATCGCTCCTACAAAAAAAAAACCTACATATATCTCCTTTTTCCTTATTTTTTAGTTTCCAATCTTTTCCTTCCCGAAACACTTCTCCTTCTAGCAAGGAAGAGTTTGAAGAGAATGAAGCAAAGTAGGATGGGCTTGTACTTAAAATAGTCAAGATAAAGTTTTCCAAGTCTAGATCACCACTGGTCGATGCTCCCACATTGAGCGGTAAGTTAATATTACTTATCCATGCCCACCGATGGGCCATTGTTATAGCAAGAACATCTCTACCGTTGACAATGATGCCTTCATAGCTTTGCCCTTGCACCATCCTTTTGCACCATTTTTACGTTGTCGTTTTCTTTTAGCAAATTTTATGCCGTTAGCTTTTTCGCCAATTGTCGCCGCAAGGCATTGCATCATCCTCATTCCTTGCCCGGACACCTGGGCGGAAGTTTAACTGGCCCGTTGTTTCCTCGTCATCGATGAAGCTTATTATGGCCGGAATCATGCTCTAGAATGGTGCCACCAAGGAAATGTTACCCAGGGAGGGGATGATTCTCAAGGAAGGCCTTGCACCCTAAACCGAATTAAAATTAAATAAAAATTAAAAACTTACCCAACTAAAATTAAAAGAAAAAAGAAAGAAAGAAGGGCGACTGAATATATTAGTCGCTCACATTTAGGCTATACTAACTAAAAGTGACTGATCTACTGAGTTGCTTCTGTCAATCTTTCAATGATTGCTCGACGTGAGTGGCTAGGAGAAGAGTGACTGAGTTATTCAGTCACTTGTTCTGACGAATTACAACTAAGACCTTATTTTTTGTTGTGCATTTCTCTTGTAGTGAACTTTCTACTCAGCTCGGTTTTGCTTATTTCTAGCCATAAAATATAAGTTAATTAAGGGGGAAAGACAAATTCCAAAAGAAGTTTTATGAATAGGTAAAAGTTATAAAAATTTTGGGATAGAAAAGAATAGCAAAAGTGACCTATTTTGGGCCCATGGGAGTATTTCTTTTTTCTTTTTAATTTTTTAATAGAAGGTCATTCATCTTATTAATTGTAGGCCATACAGCATCAACAAAAGAATTACAACACTGAGTATGAGGATAATTGACTTAGTTGTAGGCCTTATATCCACACATCGTAAAGATACCATACTAATACCATGAAGAAGGCTTCTATGAATTATTTAGGTAATCTCAATATTTATGCTTGTAAAACTATAGATATAGACCAAAAGAACAAAAATATAAACAAAATAGATGTGGAAATGGCTCGGGACTTTATTGGGTAGCTAAAGCTCGAGACCGATTTAAGACATATTGAGTCAACTCTTATCGAGGTTGAGCCTGAAAACGAATTTGATACTTAAAAAAACCAAGCTCGAGCTTGTAAGTATTTGAGCCATTTTGTAAGGCATTTAATAATAACATATAGAATACTTTAACTACATAACGAATAATAAATTTTGTAAATGGTCATTCATCCAAGCTTAGCGGGCTTTTTAGCCAAGTTTGAGTCTTTCTTGGGTCGAGCTTGAGCCTTAAAATTTAGGTTTGAGTAATTTGAGCTTGAGCTCAGTAGCATTGATAGCTTGAGGGGCCTCAAGTCGAATGGGCCGACCTAATACACCCTTAAAATAAACCAATACAATATTTGATTAATACACAAACTAACAAAAAAAAAAAAACACAACCAATGAATTTATTAGGGTAAAGCAGATTGATCTAATTTGAGCTAGTCATGTAGCTCCTTACCACCATCCAATAACAATGATGAATGAAAATTGAGATCTTATGCATAGACTCACTAGATTTGATCCATTGGTAAATTCAGAGCTAGATGGAACTTTTTGTAATATGACCTTTGAGATGCCATTGATGAGACAAGAGTAAAGGAGAAAGAGGTAAAGCACCTTGAAATCAATCTAAATTTCATATTGAATGTGGGTAAGATACACAAATTCAGGCTTATGACGATTTTGTGACAAAGTTTCAATATTGTCACAAAATCATTGCAATACATTTCTGACGATTTTTTTTTAATAATTCCTAGGTTTTGCAACAAAATTATATGAGATGCATGGGCCTTGGGGTAGCATAATTGTCACTCTCCCCTATATAATTCGCACCTTGCCTTGCCCTCTTCTCACAAACTCAATCTTGTCTCCTCTCTACTATCTAAAGCTCCTCTCTAGGTACACTTTCCTCTTTTGTGTTATTTCTTTCAATTTCTAGGCTCAATGTATACTTCTTTTGTTCAAAGTTGTTTAGATAATGCATATTATTTGTGTTAGAAATTTTTGAGTTAATAATTTTGAGATATTAAGATGATGTTGGGTTAGTAATTTTGTGTTAATAATTGTTGGCTTAATAATTGTTAGTTTTAATGATGCATGTTGTGCTAATAATTTTGTGTTTATAATTTTTAGTTACAAAGATGATGTTGGATTAATAATTTTGTGATGATCTAGTATGGTCTCATAAATGTATCAGCTATCCTAGTTGAGCTCTAGACCAAAATCCTTTATTTTGCATGATATCGATAGGAGTGCTGTGTGAGATTGTGATGATCAACCTGACTTTGTATCCTGTTGACAAATATTAGTGAATCTCATTAGAATAGAAATGTTTTAATTCATCAACTAATTGTAATTGAAACTTTTATCTTGTAGAATTTGATTAGTTTAATATTATAAATATTTTCCGTAAAATTGTCGAATTGTCTTTGTTAGAAGATCATCCTATGGTATATTAAACTAACTTTTAAAAGCCGTGAACCGGTACTGTTCAAATTACAGGCCAGAATAGTGTCATTCCCGTTTTGTCCTTTGTCTCTCATGCACTGCTGGTTTTTTTTTTTTTTTGCTTCTTCCAACTATGGTCAAACCCATCTTTTGGTCCCTAGATGTTTCACTTCTGCCTTAAATGCTCCCTAACTTTCACTTTCTGTGCCAGCTTTTGGTATTTAACATGAAACAACTTTAGTCAATTTATTTGTTGTCTTTCTATTTTACCTTTACCATATTAATGGTTAAACCATCCATTGATTAACATAAATTAAACACAATTTTGTATTTTTTTTATAATGTATTATTTTGTAAAGTAAATATTGGTTACCATTAACATAGTAAAGGTAAAAAGAAAATCTCTATGATTTAATGAAGTAATTTGGTTAATAATTCCTAAAATTAAAAGTGAATTTTTTTCAATAAAATTTGCATCTATATTAAAAATTGGAATTTAAATTGATAAGAGATAAACTTTTTTAGTCAATTATTCTTTAATCACAAAAAAAAAAATCTATCATTTCAAATAATGTACAATATTATGTTTCACAATTTTATGTTTTGATCATAATTAATAATTTTAGTGATAAGAACATAATATAAAAAAAATCTTAACTCAAAATTAAGATAAAATAAAATTTTAATCAATGAACATTAATTTATGACTTAGAATTTTTATATTATTATTATTAAAAAAATTACCTGCTATGATGTGCAGGTCAAACATAAACTCGTTTCATCTAAAAATTGTCGCACACTTATTTCATCTGATCAAAATCTTCATAACATTGTGGACCCATAAATACCTTTCCTGCAACATTAAAAAATCATTCATAGATTTTGGGGATCAGAAAATCGTTGCAAGTGTATACATCAGACAATCGAGGTATGTGTCCTATGATTTAAGTCGTCATATGCCTCATCAATTGTGTGATAACTTTTATGTCTGATACTAGTGTTTCCTACTATTTTGTGTGATAATTTTTACTGTAGGAAATGGCTTGATCTCTTGCAATTTTTTTTTTGTTTCCTATGATCCTCTTGTAATTTTTATCCTTTGAAATAGCCTGATCTCTTATAATGTTTCCTTTTTCTGTTAATTTTTTTGAACAAATATTAATATGAATAAATTCAAGTCGAACTAAGTGAAAAAGTCAAATGGTGCAAAGAATATGGGACCGAATGAATATTTAAAAATTGAAATCATGTTACTGTTTTGGAGCTTTATCATGTTACTTTTTTGGAGCTTTTACTTTCAAATTTTTTAAAAAAAAAAGTACTCCTTTCGCCCCGGAAGGTTTGCTTCATTTACATTTGCACGTGGTTTAAGAAAAGCCCATCAATTTACACTTTTACCCCTCCATTATCTTTTCTTCTTGCGTTTATCTATCCGTCGTCCGTCTGTCCATCGTTTGTTCATCACGTTCCTTCATTTGTCGTCCGTCTGTCTTCAATTGTGTCGTTGTCCTTCCGTTTTGGGCTTGATTCACATCATTTTTTCGCCTCCAGGATCAATTCGCATCGCCTCTCCGCCTCCAAGCTCGATTCCCGTTGCGTCGCCTCTCTACCTCCGACCATGATTCGCGTCGCCTTTCCCGCATTTGACCTCAATTCGCATCACCTCTCCGCCTCCGGTCTCGATTTGCATCGGCCTACTCACTTTCGTCCTCATCCTCGATTCATGTCCCTTCCTTGATTCACCTCCTCATTGCGTCACTCCCTTATAACCTATCTCGCTGGATGCCGTCCTCGTTTGCGTCGGCCATTGGCATGTTTGGTTGATGAGGGGCAAAATCTCACCGGAGAGAGAGAGAGAGAGAGAGAGAGAGAGAGAGAGAGAGAGAGAGAGAGAGAGAGTGGGGTCTGTGAAGGAGAGACGGATGTATTAATATGGGTATAATGGTAAATGGAATGTGAAAAAGTTACTAAAAAAAGAAATGATGCAAAGTTTTAGGACTATCCAAAAAATGAAAATGTAGCAAAATTTATTGGACGGAAGGAGTATATTATTTTCTAATTTTTGCAATATGAAAATAAAATATGAAATAAATTTTACAACAACATAACATAAAATAGAAAATAGAAAGTACTAATGACTTGCAAACAAATTTTGAATTTTTTTTGGAGTTTGGTTCTTCATAAAAAATAAGTGGTGCTTTTATATACTCTTTCCTTTTTGAAATATTCATTCAAATTTTACATTTCTTTTACCATAGGCACACAAAGCAATGAAAATGGTATGTGATATAAAGTGCCTAAAGTTTGTTAAAAGTTACACTATTATGTAAGATTGCAAAACCTACAATCAGTGGTATAGCTAGGAATTTGAGATTCAAGATGCATAATCAGTTCTTGATTTCTTGTTAGTTATTTGATAGTTTTCAGTCATTTTCAACCTTTATGAAGTCTTTTGTCATCTTTGTCCACTAGATCGGATGAGAATTTCAATAAAATTTTCACTCTATATATACAAGTTAATCATAACTAATTTGTCAATTAAGAGTATTTTTATGTTCCAACAAATTTGTTTTGAGGGTATTTTATTTTACATAAAAGTTTAAATGAAAACTAGAATAAATTTTAAAAATTATGAGTTTTTCTAGAGTTCTACCTTTGGTTACTATGTTACAAGTAAATTATGCCAATATTGCGGGGAACGAAAAAAATTTCTTTATAAATTACATTGATAAGCAAAAAATAAACTAATGAGATAACATTAATAGTTTTTTTAATACTATAACTTTATTTCCAATATAACTCATAATTTATTTTTCCAAAATTGTAGGCGGTGCTATGGCACATCCCGTCACCCCTAGCTACGTCACCGCCTACAATCTTTCACCTTTCCATTAGCTTTTTAATAATCAGTGGCGTATCCAATTTAAAATAGTAACATTAGTAGCATGTCTAGTTTCAAAAGATAATATCAGTGACATATATGGTTCCAAATTATAACATTAGTAACATATTGGTAAAAAAATTTTATTAGGAAATTCAGTTAGGAAGTCAAACATTAGGGGCAAATTTAGTACTTTTCTCTTTATTTTCTTTAAGGAGTAATTATTTAATTAGGCACGCAAACGTAAAATTTATCTAAATCCTAATTATAAATTTTGAGCTAAAATGATCAGCCAAATGTTAACCGAACGGTCAGATGAGCGACAAATTTCTTTAGCCCAAGCAAGCGAAACTAGAAGTCTCAAACGTGCATGAACGGACCAGGGTGTGAGAATCCAAACACGTCTTTACACATGGCAAAAAATCAACTTATACGTACAACTTAAAGCATACGAGAGTTGGCCGTATTGCAGTTTATATAACTGCACAAAATAAGTAATAAGGGTAAAATTTATTGGGGGTATCTTAGTTTTTTTTTTAAATTTTAATTGGATATCTTATCTTTAATTTATCTTAGTAAGGTACTTTATCTTTTAATGTGTGTTCTATCTAAGTACTTTAAGGTAATTTTAGAGCTATATCTGATGGAAAATGATGACATGACATAAAAAATATTAAAATAAATTATAAAATAACACTTGTAGTCCTTTAATTTTTTTTATTAACAATTCTAAATCCTAACATTTTAAATCTAACCATTGATCTCTAGTTCCTCTGCTTCATTGCCACAGCACCTTGCTCAGTATCATTGCCGTTGCTGCTCGATCTTTGCTCGTCACCGCCGCCGCCGCCGCTCAATCCTCACTTGTTGCCGTCGCTGCCGCTGCTCGATCCTCTCTTGTTGCTGCCGCCGTTGCTATTCGATTCTCACCCCTCGCTTGCTATCTGTGCTCGCCAAAACAACCTCATCTCGACCTTCGACTGTCGTTCGCGCATCTGATGCTCAAGCCAAGCCACCCTCCCCTGAAAGGCTACCAATCGTGAGTCTGAAGCCCAATTGTGCCTACAAATCAGACGTAGACAGAGAAGACAACCCAACGAAGAAACAAAGAAAGATAGAAGACAATTAGACTAAGTGATTTGAATTAGATAAAGCTGATCAGCGATTCGAATCAAACGAAGGGGACTAGTGATTAGAAGACTGGTGATTCATTTCTTTGCCGCAATCGCATCTGTCATCGTCTTCGTTGCATCCTTTGCTAAGGTTGTCGCCTCTCCCATCTTGCCAACTAACTTTACCCAGATTTTGTTTTTGCTTTTGTTCTGATTTCATTTCTCCAATTTTGATTTCATTTCCCTTGTTCTTGTTTATGGATTTTCTAGATTATTTGTTTGGCTTAAAAGCATTTTAGTACTTGTTGGGGTTTTTTGCAATTTTCCCAAAAATTAAAGGATCATAAGTATTATTTTATGATTTATTTTAATATTTTTTTATGTCAAGTCATCATTTTCTGTCAGATATAACTCTGAAATTAATAAAAAATACTTAAATAGGACACGCATTAAGAGGTAATGTACCTCACTAAAATAAATTAAAGGTAGGACACTTAATTAGGACAAAAAAAACAGTTAAAGTACCTCCGGTGAATTTTACCCTAAGTAATAGTCTATACGAGCAAAGAAAGATCAGCACTTAATAGGTCTGGTAAACTGCCGAACGCGTCCGAAGACGCGTCAACATTCATTTTTTTATTTTTGTTCGAACCTATGGACAAATTACAAGTATGGCGAATAATACTAATTGAAAAGACCAAATCAATTAAGTCGGTGATTCTTTCGTATATATATCGAGCCCATGTGCAACATTTCTCTAACACAAACACCTCTGTATACGAATTCAGAATCTACAACCAAACCAAAGCAAGAAACTTTGAAGAGGGGAGAATTGAACCAGTCTCATCCATGGCTTCTTCAATCAAATTCTCCCTCATTCTCTTCATTTCCTCTCTCTTTGTCCTCGCTGCTCTAGGTATGTTACCTTCTAAAAATTTTTTACGTTTCAAAGTATTGTTGTGTTGATATGTTGGAGCGATTCGTATAGGGTCTCACATATATAATGTTATGTTTTTGGTAGCTGATTTTACATGCGAGAGTTTACCCAAGGATAAGTGCGCGTTCTCGGTTTCAAGCTCTGGAAACCGGTGCCTGTTGGAGACGGTGGGGGCGGCCAACGGAGAGGTAGAGTACCAGTGCCGGACATCGGAGGTGGTGGTGCCGAGGATGGCCAGCTACATAGAGACGGACGCATGCGTGAGTGCCTGCGGCGTTGACAGGAACTCTGTTGGCCTCTCCACCGACGCTTTTCTTGAGCCACAATTCCTCTCTAAGCTCTGCTCCCCTGCCTGCTACCAGAACTGCCCCAACATCGTCGACCTTTACTTCAACTTGGCTGCCGGAGAAGGTAACTAATTCACGCAAATTTTCTCAAATTATATAATTACATATTATAAATTAATGAAGGGGATTCCATAGGAAAAAAAGAGAGAATAAAAATCAAAACATTGCAGCTGATTCGATTGGCGGCAGAAATTTCAACCGTTCACATTTGTTTGTTTTGGAAGGAGTCAACTTTGACTTGCTCCACAATCAAAGAATTGTTGTTAACTAGGCATCGAAGGCTAATTAGCTCTAATATAAGCATCCATTTAGGTTCTAGATTCTTCAAGAAAGGGGCAGGGCCATAAAACTCGAAACAAACTTGTTTGCCATCGCCAAGCCATCAAATAGAACTTAAATGACTAAGATGCTATTTATACTGATAATCAAAATCAACCGTACAAATTATTTATCTATGTCTGGGTTGTTGATGCAGGAGCGTTCTTGCCAGACATGTGCAAGGCACACAGAAGCAACCCTCGCCGCGCGATGGTGGAGCTCCTGAGCTCAGGCGCTGCCCCTGGCCCCGTAGCCAGCGATTTTGCCGTTGCCTCTGCACCTGCTAGTGCTCCCATGTAATGTAATAAAAGGCGTAGCTGCCCGTTTTTCTCTTGGTTCTGGGACATTAATTAGGAGCAGTTCAGATTGTTTATTTGGGTTGGAGCGACGCACACGAGCACCGTGCCTGCTTCCTCTCTCTTGGCTTCACTTCACCCCTGTAGAGAGAGATCATATAAACGCTAGCATGCATTTATTTTGTACTACGTAGTTGCTTTTTATGTTTGTATTACAAACATATACATTTGTATACGATTTCATAATTCATACTTCCATGATTGATATTTTTTTTTTCACTGTTTTAGCAAATCAATTTCTCCTCGTATGATTAGGTCCATCTAGACCTATTGACTCCCATAGACCATCAAAAAAGAAAAAACACAAAATCTTAACATTTTATGGGAAATCTTTGAGTAACAAATTGATCTCTGTTCGATCAAATTAGTGAAGATCAAACGAGGGGATTGGATCCCCCAATTTTTCTTTTGTTCTACTATCTGCATTACGAGTGGCCGAAGTCTGGAAACCAAATATATGAAGATAGATCCACGTCTTTAAATATAATGTGCTAGCATTTTATATGAACAGTAGTGTTTTTTCTCACTTAAATCCATCTTAATATGCATTTTAGAAGCATCAAAGGTAACCAAGAGCATATTAATAGGCAATTCATGTATTGGATCGAGGTACATATATAAATGGATCTGAATCGGGTCATACTCTGTGACCATCATAGGCTCCATCCCATTTAACGGTGATCAGCTCAGCACTTCGTGATGGTTAAAGATCGTGATGACTATATGGGCACAAAATTAGAGGTTTTAGACTTAACTTGAGTGGGTCAACCTCACTTGCGCTGGCATAACTCCATAATGGGCCGATGTCCAATATTGTGCTCGTTGGCCTGGAACACAACTCTCATGGTGCTTGAAGCCCACGAGAGGGGCCGACCCTGGGACCTTGAGGGGTATCAGTTTGCTTGGGTCTAGTTATCTCAAGTAATTTTCGTTGGGCCAATATCCAAACAACGGGGAGGGCAGAAAACAAAAGTGAAGGGAATTAACGATTCAAGAGTCAAGAGTAAAAATAAAAAAATAAAAATAAAAACAAGAGACATTTGAATCGAAGGCCTAAATGAGAGAAAGACATGTTTTTAGGAAAAAGGACAAGAAATAAATTACTGATTATTGTTGAGCGTATGAAATTGCAAATACAGGTGCGCCTTAATTGGACGAATACAAATGAATGAGTTGGTACAATTACAAGTTAACATGCGTAAACCTTGTAGAGTGTATTGGACGTATCCAAAACAGAAAAAGAAAAATCTTGATCATTCTCGATGACTTGGACTGGAAACGAGGCTGCTAGCTAGCACTTGGGTAGATCAGCCGGCGGCGGAGGAAGGGTTGTTGACGGCGTAGGCCCGTCTTCAACCACGAAAGCCGTTGCCAGGCCCCACGGCAGGTGCACGTCCAGGTGGCAGTGCATGAGCCACACACCTGTATAAGTCATATATTATTAATTGATTCTATTTTTTCGGAGAATTAATTTAACCAGCTTACCGGGATTATTAGCAGTGAACCTGATGACCGCCCACCCACCTACTGGCACAGCAATGGTGTTGCGCATTTGCGGATCGACCAGATTGAACTTTTTCGGATCCTTTTTCTGGTCGAAATTCCCAAAACCTTGGGCCAGGACGTGGAAGTTGAACCCGTGAATGTGCATCGGATGATTCTCTACCGTTTGAAACGAGGTGTCCTGTAGGATCATCTGGACCGTCGAATTGTACTTGAGCTTGATCGTTTTCGTCGTTTTTGGAGCGAAGGGCAAGAATCGGTTGTTGCCCACGCCGCCGCTCGAGTTGGTGTAGTCGAACCGGATCGGTGGCTGATCCGGGAAGTCGGTGGTGTAGACCCCGCGCACGTTGAAGAAGAAGGCTTGGAGCATCGGCAATCTGGTCGGAAGCACGAAGGAGTTGTTGTTCATGCTGGCGGAGAGTTTGGTCCCGTTCGGGCCCTGGCACGTGCCGTTCACGGGGCAGCGCTCGAACCCCAACCCGATGGTGACGAACATCGGGTGGTCGATCTTCGTTGGTACGGGCGCGTAGTGGGGCCCTCCACTCATTCCCGTGATGTTGGTGTAGAAGGTGTGCGCTGTCGGGGTGTCGTTGAAGGGGGGAAGCGCCGGCATCAGCCGCGGGGCCGAAGAAGAGGTGGCGCCTTGATAGACGAGGACGCCGCGCGTGGTGGTATTATCGAAGGCGACGCCTGGAGCACTGGTGTAGGCTCTGGCCGCCATGTAGTAGGAGCCGACGGGTTGGTCAGCCGTCAAGAGGACGTCGACTGTCTGTCCAGGGGCGGAGACGACGATGTCGGTGACGTAGTGCTTGGTGTAACCGGCGTCGAGGGCGACAACTGTGAACTTGTGATTGGCTATCTTGAAGAATAACTGGTTATTGAGGGCAGCGTTGATTATGCGGAGGAGATAGGTCTTCCCTTCCTCCACGTTCAGCTTGTACGTCTCTGGCAATCACCAAATAACTGAAATTTAACCGGATGTTCGTATGAGTGACTAAATTGCAAGTTTTTGAAACTTACGGTTCTGGGAGCATGGATAAAGATCTCCAGGCAGCCCGTTTATGGTGAAGGCATCGGAGACATTAGGGGCAGCGCCCGTGGCGAGGGCTCTGTTTTCAATATCGACCACATCTCCGTTCCACCATTCACCTACATTCTCATTCATATGCAAATTTACCCCCAAAAACAAATTAAAAAAGAATACTAACTAATAAGATTAATGATAATGGATTATACCAAGTAAAACGGGGACTTCTCTGTAGGGTTTAGGGAAAGGGTAGGTGTGGCCAAGCCTAGGACGGATAATAAGAGCACCGTAGATCCAGGCCCGGAGCCACGAGACGTGGGCGTGCCACCACAATGTGCCTTCCTGCAAGATAATTCTGAACCTGTACGTGTACTTCTGTCCAGGCTGAATCGGGCATTGGGTCACCATGCCAGGTCCATCGGCCCACCCGCTCAATTTTTGGAACACTCCATGCCTAAAAATAACAAAACCCAAATCTTTGAACTCTATGTCTCATCTTTATTTCTTACTCTTAAACATACACGAATTACACTAATATCATTTACTCTCCACTAAATCAGGTAATTAATTACTATCGTGCAAGTTCAGAAATTAGATATTTTGGTGTTAGTTTTGATCAAGGAGAATAATAACTGTATGCTTTTAGTTATTAGTAATTGAAGAATTAATGAATTGTTTTCAGTAAATACTTTACTTGTATATATATTAAGTAAAGTATACATACATGGATGGGATGTGTAATTACCAGTGGATGGTGACATTATAAGGGGACTTGTTAAGGACATGAATGAGGAGCGTGTCACCCTCGTGGACGTGAAGGGCCGGCCCAGGAAACTTGTTATTGACGGCAGCAATGGTTCGGCGGTTGCACAGCCGCGTAACATCCAGGTTTTGCACCTATTACCCCAATTCAATGCAAAATCAATCCTAGCCAGCTAGGAATTTAAATGGATGCAAGTGTAACTCGGCAGAAGTAAGGGGGCAAATGTAAACGAGGAAAAATAAATAAACGTAGATTAATGTCATTACATGGAAATTATGTTCAACCACTGAGGCAGAAGCAAGAAGAAGAAGAAGAAGAAGAAGCGAAGCAAATAAGATTAATAATATCGCAACGAGGAAAAATAAATAAACGTAGATTAATGTCATTACATGGAAATTATGTTCAACCACTGCGGCAGAAGCAAGAAGAAGAAGAAGAAGAAGCGAAGCAAATAAGATTAATAATATCGCAAGTACTCCTCGCATTCTGAAGAGGGGAGAAGAAACTGAAAAGGAAAGGGTTTAAGGATCGATATAGCTAGTTGTTTTGAAGGAATGCTAGGCAAGGGCAAGAGGTCCAAAGGTGGGTGTATTTATATAGTATCTAGTAGCGTAAGAGGAGGTCTATATATCTAATAATGCCAACTGCAATTCGCTGTGTGTATGTACATATACGGGTAAAACGAAATGGGGAAATTAATTGGCATTTAGTCACTGAGATAGCGTATATTATAATATAGCTGAAGTCTTACCACTGAAGTCTCTTTGGTAAGCTTAAGGTGGGAAGACTCATGTGTGCAGCTAATTAATTCAATGACTCTAATTTTACTGTGCCTGTATCCTTTTTTTCTTTTTTCACATTTTTCTACTGTTTATTATTTTTTTTTAAGAAAAACAACTTGAAGGATGTACAGGTACATCCAAATTACTGAGAGGATAATAAGTTTTTCATTAGCTAGTTTCATAACCTATCAAACGGATGGGTCATTGTTACATAGTACATTATCTATTATTAAAAATATAGCCATTAAAGTTATTGATGGAAATAAAAAGATGAATTAAAAATTACTCCCTCCGTCCCATATTCTTTGCACCATTTGACTTTTTGGGCTAGTTTGACTTGAATTTTTTTATATTATTGATTGTTAGAAAAAAATTAAAAAATATATATTTAGAAACTATAGGTCTTGATTTATCATTTACATATAAAAGTTTTTCATTTATATGTTAAAATGTCTAAAATAAAAAATTATAGATTAATTGGTAAAATGTAAATGGTGCAAAAAATATGGGATGGAGGGAGTAGTTTTTTGGTACTCATAAGCATGTCTGAATTAAATATTAAAGAATATTTGTGGAGAATGAGGAATAAATTAAGCAATAGAAATTGTAAGTTTGAAATCTACTAACAACATTTGTTCAGTAATAATGGGCAAAAAATAATACAATAACAATCAAATAAGATAGCAATTGGAAAATATCACTTTATAAAACGTTGGGGCTTCAGGTGGCATCGAAAGGATAGTTTTAATTTTTTTTCTTCATTTAGTATGGATAAGTTTCAAAATGCACACAATAGTTTACTGAAAATAAACAGTACTTTAAAATCCTATATGAACTAAAAGTTTGTTATAATCATAAATATATTGTAATCCTACACTTTAAGAGCTCCAAAAAGTAGTTCATGAAAATTTTGCGTAAAAGAAATTATTCACACTTCCTAATTATTTTTAGCATACCAAATTTAAACAACTGATGAAAAGTACCTTTTTTAAAAGAAAAAAAAAATTAAAAATCATAATTTAAACTTCTTATAATGTGAAGGTTAAATAAATTAATAATTTTAGTACACACTAATTAAGTTTATACAACAACAAAGTTAATTTATGGATTACTTTTAGAAAAACAAACGGAACTGGCCCATGGGAGGAGCACATTGCAATTTTGAAGGACACTGATAATTTTTTTCCAAACCCAAAAGTTTTAAACAAGTAATAAATATTTTTCTTTCGACAACTAATTAAGTTATTTTTAACTTAAGTTAACTTAATTTAAAATTATTTATTTTTATATTTACTTTTTTTTTACGCAAAACCAATTTCATTTAAAAATCAATATTATTTAGGTGAAATAATTAATTTATTGTAAAATTTTTATGATATGATTAATTTTTTGTGCATTTTTATTTTTTAGGTATTAAAAAATTCATAGAAATTTAATAACATGATAAAAATTTTGTTTCAGATTAATTATTACACTATATAATATTAACTCTGAATAAAATTAATTCTAGGTAAAAAAAATATAAAAATAAAAATAAATTATTTTAAATTAAGTTGGTTTAAGTCAAAACAAATTACCTCTAATAACATTCTCTCTCACCTTCAAAATTCTCTGCCTTCCCTTTAGAAAGTTGGCCGTTTTGTTGAGTTGTTCATAGTGGCACCGCCCAGATGATGAATTTCTATCAGCGGTGCTGCCGATGAGGGAAAAAAATTTCCTGATCTTCAAATTGTTTACATGGTTCTATTCCTTTTTTGTTTTTCCCTCCTCTCCATCTTTTTGTAAACCACTTATTGAAAAACTCAGTGGTTTCCCATAGATCGGGTTTCAAAGTTTTGGATCAAATTTTCTTTCGTCCAAATTTTGAGTTATTTACATGGTTTTGATTCTTGAAATGTCCTAGTAAAGTTACTCAAAAGCAATTCCTTTTAAAAGCGTAGCTGACTTTCTGAAATCAACGTTTCAAACTTTCAAACACAATTTTTCTTGGCTGGTTCCTTTGGAGAGATTTGTTCCTGCGTACACAGGGGTGTTAGGTACTCCGCCGCCAAACTGGAGGAAAGAGGAATAAAAACTGGGCCAATCCATGAGGAAAAGTTGAAATCATTACCAGAAGTGCACCTTGAATTAATGAAAATATAATTATCAAATATTTTAAATTAAAACTTAAAAAATTGTTTGAAAATTATTTTTTACTCAATTTAAAGTTTTGCTATAATTTGTTGATGGTTAATTGATTATGTAAATTATCAATTTTTCCTCTCTATAAATTAAATTTTTGTATCAACTTGGTCTAACCTAGAGTCATAGACAAATTTGCAATGGATGAAAAATATTTGGGACTATTAAGTAACACTTGAGAGATTAGAGACATATTTGTAGCCCAAATGAAAGATTTGAGATTTTTTTTATGCAATTTACTTATTAAAATAAAATAGAATAGTTAATTAGTTAAGGACTAAAATAGCATGCTATTTTAAGTTAATGGTCTATTTATGAAATTTATTCATCTAATACTTATTGTTAAAACTTAAATTAATAAATCTAAAAATTTAATTAATATTTATATAGTATAACATGTAATTGGAGAAATGATATTTAGAAAAGTACAAATTAGAATGAATATTTTTTAAAGATATAATATGTGATACCATTTAGTAATGAATCAAACTGAAACATTTTTAATAAGTTTAGAAAAAAAAATAGAATAATTAATAAGTTATTAAAAAAATTAACATAATATTTAAAATTAAGAAATTGACATAAAATTAAATTATTTAGATAATTTCACCTTGCCAAGAGCATGATGGAAGACGGGTGTGCACAGTACTAGTATTTAAATTTTGTGCTGGCCAGTGTAATACATCATAGATATAAATGACGGACCTTCGGGACAGCTTGGATTGTAATCCGCCAAATACAGATCTGCAGCACAAGTTGGGCTGCCCACTTCTTTAATAGACAATCCAGAATACTTTCCCCTCACCAGCAACTACTTTCCCAACGTCTGCTAATTAGGGCGCGTCCCCAGTACAGGAAATTATGTTTGCAGCTTTTTACGGTATCTTCTTTTTTCTGTTTTCACAATAAGATTGAATTGATCGGTTTCTATCTGCGCATACATGGCATGTGTTATTGTTATAAGCATGCAATTCTTGGTCTCAATAGCTCATGTGACTATAACCAAATAAATAATATTGCATAAGGCTACGTGTACGTGCTATAAGCGTTCAATTTTGAGCCCATATACTGCTTAGATTAATGTTTTTATCTATTGCGATTGAAAAAAAAAAAGTAAAAACGCAAAAGTAGGATTTCCAAGCTTAAACAGTAATAGGAAAAGACGAGGTTATTTTAGCTCGAGGATATTTTTGTTGATACATAATAAAAAATACTATAACCCATAACTTTATGTTAATTAATAAAAAATTACTTTATTCGGTTTTGGTTTGATTTTCTCTATATCATGTCCATAATTATTAAAATAATTAATTTAAAAAAAATGTACGTCCAAAATATAAAATTGTATTTACTTTAAAACAATGTATATTTTTTAAGGTAAAATTAATTCATTAAATGGTACCAAAATGGGTCTAATCCAACATGGACCGCGCGGCCCAGCCTAGATTAGGGGATCAAACCATCCCCGACCCAATACAACTTTGGGAAGGAGTTTCTTAGCGGGTAAGAACTAACTAAAGGCAAGATTACCACGATCAAGTGAAATCTCGTTATTAATAACATTTATATGAGGACATAACAAAAGCATTCATTGTGTATAAAAAGGGCACCCCCACCGCTTGGCAAGATATGCTATTTTCTTCATAAAAAAACTGTAGCTATCTCTACTCCTTTATAGGAGATATTAACTTGATTGTCAGAAAGTTTTCTACAAAGACACTCTCCAGAGCCCTAACAACTTATCTTCATCTACAAGTCCTAGTTCAGCTCGGCTAATCCACCACCTGGTTTGACCACCTCTCATTGATAGTTTGTCAATCACTAAAAAACTTTCATCTTTTATCAACTCATATTCTGATTTTTACTATTGAGAAGAAATTTATTTTAGAAAAATAAACTTTCAATTGCAGCAATTATAAAGTATATTACTTTTTTTAACCTACAGGTTTTAAAGTAAATAATTCAAGTTACAAAACCTAATATTAATCAACAAAAAAAAAAAAAAATGCAGAAACACAAAATTGTACTTGCCCAGAATAGATTGCTTTGGAGTCCATAGTCAAACCGTGACAATGTGAGAATAAATAACATAACATTGTGTGATATAGAAACCATTTTGTGGCATTTAGCCATTTTATCGTCCTAGACATCTCCCAGTCCAAGTGAAAAAACGTGCTTATATTTATTGCTGAAGTTTCTCAGAGTGTGAGGATGATGACGAATTATGGCGTAAACATGCAGGTGTCATTTATTCCTTTCTTCATTTCTTCATTTTGGACATTTTGGGCCAAAGAGCTACTAATGTGAATTGCTTGGGGGGTCAATTGGTAGACAGGAACATTTGAGGACCATTGTAACCAAACGGTAGATTTAAGGGACCTTTTCCAAAATATTTCCAGTTTTTGTTCTGTACACGTCCAATCAAAAAACAAAACTGACCACCTCAATAAAAAATGTATTCTTAAATGAGAGTAAAAAGAGTTATGTGTTTTTTTTTCTTGTTTTATGAATAATTACAAGTACGATGGTAAAACATACTATCGGAAAATTTGGTGATGAAGTGACAGAAGTGTTTGCCACATAAAAATTTCAAGGACTCAAGCTGAAATTTGACCATTTTTGAAATATTTAAGTTCTGTGGTAAATGAAGCACCTACTCGAACTCCGGTCATGGTAGGGTGTCCCTTGCAGTTTACCAGCTGAGCTGGCCTTACAGAACAATAAAAAAAATTGTTATTTGAGAAATTTACAATAATCCCCCCAATGTTTGCCCTAACTTACAATTGCCCATGTTTTAGAAAACTTACAATTTTTTCCTTTAAATTGTCATATCTGTCAGCTTGTTTGATATGATAGTGGGTAAAATGTCCTGATTGACCAATAAGATTTTCAATTTGTGCAAATCAACCACAATATTCATCCCATCTACTTTCAATCCATTTTCCCAAAATGTATAATATATTTCTGATAATTTTTTCATTTATGTATAATTTTTATATTTATAAATTTACTATTAATTTCTAATTTAATAATGTATTTCTAGGTTTATGAAGCAAGTTTAGCATTAATTTACTTTTTAACATCCTATTAATTTTTTAATTAATTCAAATAAAGAAGTGCCATTTTTCAAAAGAAATATATCTTAACTAATTTGTTGCATCTGTTGTCACTAATTTGATAGATTTTTTAATCTAAATACCTTCAATATGAATTAAAGCATATGGTATAATGTTAAACTAGTTATATGGGTGGAAGCATGTGAGGTTTTAATTGGTAAAGGACGACAGATAAGGGAAGTATAACATGAACTAATCAGCTTAATTAGTGATATTGGAAATTAAAAAAAATTTTGAAAGAAAAAAAATAAAAAATCTAGCTTACATATATTTATCTTCCAATATGTGTCTTTATTATTAGTTTTATTCAATGTTATTTCAATTAATCAATCAATAATCTCTCTCTCTCTCTCTCTCTCTCTCTCTTTTCAGTGACTGATCTGTATCTAATAGATTTAATTAGAAGACAATAGAAAACTTACACAAACCAAGAAATTTATTCATACAAGTTTTTTCTCAAAAGAAACTGATGCATGAATCAATATGATAATTTACAAAGAAAAAGAAAAGAAAACAACATGATCTAGTCATATATAAATAAAATAAAATAAGCATATGATCTAAGCAACAAAAAAAGCATGATAGTACATTACGTGTTACTAAAAAATAAAAAAATGTGTACATTTTTTCATATGGTGAGAATCAGCCTATTGATTAGATCATGTTACTATATCGTGTTATTTTCTTTTCTTTTTCTTTGTAAATTACCATATTGATTCGTTCATCAGTTTCTTATATGAGAAAAATCGTATGAATAAATTTCTTGGTTTGTATTAGTTTTATATTGTCTTCTAATTAAATCTATTAGCTACAGATCAGTTGACACTAGAGAGAGAGAGAGAGAGAGAGAGAGAGAGAGATTGTTGATTGATTAATTAAAATAACATTGAATAAAGCTAATAATAAATATACATATTGGAAGATAAATATATGGAAGCAAGATTTTTTTTTTCTTTCAAAATTTGTTGTAATTACCAATATCATTAATTAAGTTGATTAGTTCACGTTGTACTTCCCTTATTTGTCACCATCTACCAATTAAAACCTCACATGTTTCTACCCATATAACTAGCTCAACGTTATATCATATGGTTTAGTTCATATTGAACGTATTTAGATAAAAAAATCAATCAAATTAGTGACAACAGATGCACCAAATTAGTTAAAATATATTTCTGATGAAAAATAGCACTTCTTCATTTGAATTAATTAAAAAATGAATAAGATGTTAAAAAGTAAATTAATGCTAAACTTGCTTTATAAACATGGAAATATATTATTGATTTAGAAATTAATAGTAAATTTATAAATATAGAAATTATTCAGGAATGAAAAAATTGTTAGAAATATATTATACATTTAGGGAAAATGGATTGAAAGTGACATGGGATGAATATTATGGTTGATTTGCACAAATTGAAAATCTTGTTGGCCAATCAGGACATTTGGCCCAACTGGCATATCAGACAAGCTGACAGATGTGATAGTTTGAGGGGGGAAACTATAGGTTTTTTAAAATAGAAGGGGGCAAGTGTAGGTGAGGGCAAACATCGGGGGGTTTTTTTTGTAAATGTCCCTTGTTATTTTAGAAAGATTGCTAAAAAACTTGCTCCAATATTTATTTTTGAAATTTCTCAAAATTTGATGGAAATGGCGTAATATGTCGGAAACATGTAGGTGATTTATCCATTTTTTAATTTTAGACATCTTCCGACCCAACTGCAATAACATTGTATTGTTATTGGGTGAGGCTGGAGTTTTGGGCCAAAAGCTACTAGGGTGAATTAGGGTTCAATTGGCAGACATAAAAGTTTGAGGATGATTATAGCAAAATGGTAGATTTTGGGGACTTTTTCCAAAATATTTTTATTTTTAATTTTTTTTTTTTGGGGTTCTGGACATAATCGACAAGAAAATAAAACTGACCAGCACAAAAGTATCTTCTTGTGATTAATAAAAGGAGTTGGTGTTTTAGAAAGATTAGCCAAAAACAAAAGTGACCAGCAAAATGAAAAGATATAATGTTAAATAGCGGAGCTGTTCTTTTAGAAAGATTGTAGGTGAATCGGCCATGAGTTGCTGTGGAAATTTGTTGTCCCAAATCCCAATGCCTAATCATGAGAAAGTAAAGTATGGGGACCAAGATGACAAAGAGCAATATTCTAAACACTGAAATACTGCAAGTAGAGGGTTAATTGTTAGAATAGTAAAGTTTGAGGCCCAAATAAGCAAAGATTCTTCGTGTCTTTTTTTTTCGGAACTTCTCCATTTTTCTATTATGGGCATATATTCCTAGACTGGACTTCTCACTATTTGTCTTCGGCCAAACTAGGGGTTAACTGTTAGAAAAAAGAAAATTTTAGTACCAGAAGAGCAAATCACGTTATTCTTGAAACTCGAAAAGTATTTTCTATTTTTCTATCCTCGAGATCTTCTTAGGCTCAACTGGTTACTTTTCATTTGGGGCCTAAAATTTGATCACTGTTAAATAAATAGGAACCAGTTGGTGCCATAGAAAGATTGTATAATGTGTAAAAAGCAATTTTTGTTATAATGAAAAAACTACCCTTTTATGGATGTATTAGTTAGGCTCAATCTTTAATATGATGAGTGGCCAATTTCCTAGTAAGTCAGAAACCTTGCTTCGCTAACTAGCTCTAATTTTTAATTTCAAGGCTTTGAATAATTTGGGTGAGCTAAAATGAATATTTCTTTTGCAACACTTCTTTCCATGTTCAGTCTTTCATTACCAGATGAGATGATCTTTATGACCAGCTTAGTATGGCCAAATACTACTAATTATGATTCTTCACTTCTCTGTGTAATCCTCCCCCTCCTTGATGTCATACTTGGGGATACTGCAAGAATCAATTGTTGAATCTTTAAATAAGTGGAAGTCTACGTCATTGAAGATGCTTGGCAGTGATCCATTTGGAATCAATGCGCCTTCAATACTTTGCCATGGTATTCACATTTTGCAATGTGCATCTGCATTAGATGAAGAGCTATACATAATTTTCGGTGCCCTTTTTCTAGCTTTTAAATTGAATATTTTTTCGTTAACAATTCTGACCGGTTGTTTACAGGTTTTACAAGTGGTTACTGGTTAGTGATCCACTTAACCATCGGATTCTGTTGAGCCTCGTTTGCCAAACCATAACGCTCTTGGATTCTTTGACTTGGTGCTCTATAGTTGTGGTTCTTTGACACAATATTCTCCTGACTCACCAATTTGCTGCTTCTCTTTTTTTCCGTAGCTCTCTTATTTTGTCTAGAAAAACAAAAAATACGATGGGCGGGGCCGCGGGGCCATGAGAGACTTTAAGTTTGGACCATCAAGATTCAAGAGAAAGCCCAAATGAAAGAGAACAGAATAAACTAACCCGGCATCGTTGTCAACTCTGTTCAAAACAGTCTTCGGCTTAGTTTTCAGGGGAGTCACTGACCGATTCACAGAAATGGAAAGCGAGATTGAAGCAGTGGAGAATGGACAGGACACCCAATCAGCTGGAGATGGCGGTGACGCCGCGGCATGTGGTGGAGGGAGCGGCGACGAATCGGTGGTTGCCTTCGGCGGCGGAACGCGCAAGGACCGGGTGAAAGGGCCATGGTCGCCGGAGGAGGATGCGATACTCAGCGATCTTGTGAGCAAGTTTGGGGCGAGGAATTGGAGCTTGATTGCCCGACGGATCAGCGGTCGCTCCGGAAAGTCTTGTCGGCTCCGGTGGTGTAATCAGCTCGACCCAGCTGTTAAACGCAAGCCCTTTACAGGTATAGAAAAAAGATCATTGCTTTTGTTTCGGTAGCTAATTTTGAGTTCAAGTTGCCTCATATTGGAACTACATCAGTGGATATATGGGGGTTGTGGGAATTCGCAATTGGCATTTCTATACTGGCTTTAGTTTGAAGGAAGCTTTCTTATTTCTGTTATTTATTTCCGTTATATTATCCCAAGTTCCAACCTTTGCATGATGTTGTAATCTGAAGTTAGAGATCTACGCTTTAAACAGTTTGCAGATGAAATTGGACATTGTTGAGTGATAAATGAAAAATTGATGGAAACTTACAATCTTTACGGCATAATAGTGAGCCTGCACTATACAGTCCTATCTTTGTTTTGAATAATGCACAACATGCCAGGAAAACAGGAGCATTATGTAAAGGGATATCTAAGTAGAAAATTACTTTTGCTTTGCGAATGAGGATTCTCCTTCATTGTTAGCAATGAGAAACCTGGGCCGTGAACTTTCATTTTGGTTTACAGAAGTGGATAGCTAATTTATTTGGAGACCTTCTTGATAATTTTCTGTCTACAGTTTCTTGGTATATGTAGCTGTGCTGTAGTTTCACCAAAGCACTAAAGTGCTTGTTTAGTCATAGAAAACTTTTCCATTCTCGTTCTTATATAGAGTAGAAGACATAGTTTGATTGTTTTCCCAAAGGAATTCAAATCTTCAAAATTTTTTTTTAATAACAAAATCTTCAAAATTTTATGGTATACCGTGTTCTTACCATGTGCAAGAGAAAAATTTAAAAAAAAATTCTAAACAATGAAAGTGTTCCTATTTTTTGCAGCATAATGTCGAACTTTTTGATGCAAAAGAATTCCTTATTCTTGTTGATACAAAATCTGGCAAGTTGAAATTATGACTTAGCTCAGAAGTGATAATTTGTTGCTTTGTGGTCACCTGCTTTAAACAACCAAGTTTCATGCAGATGAGGAGGACCAAATCATAACTGGGGCACATGCAGTTCATGGAAACAAGTGGGCTGCAATTGCAAAGCTTCTTCCTGGAAGAACAGACAATGCTATCAAGAACCATTGGAATTCAACCCTCAAGCGTCGACACATGGGGCTAAACACTGTAAATATGGAATATGGAAGCATGGTAGAAGTCGAAGATGGAAACATGGAGATAACCAAAGCATCATCTGAAGAAACTTTGTCATGTGGGAATGTTAGTTCATTCAAACGTTTTGAAGGAAGGGATGCCAGCTCCATACAGAGTTTGGGCGATCAGTGCAAAGCCCAGGGAATGAAAACAGGTTGCCCATCGAATCAGGAAGTAAAAGAGCCACAAACTATTTCCCGTCCTCTGCCTCGGATTAGTGCCTTCAGTGTTTACAACACTGCAAATGATCCAGACATTGCTTCAAAGTACCAGGATTTGATTCCAGCACACGGAACTATGGGACAAAATTCAAGGTCTGATGTTGGGATCTCCAAATTGCTTGAAGTTCATATTGAGCGGTTAGTGCCTACTCAATGTGGCCATGGCTGTTGCAGCACCATGGGTGGTGGAGGGAATTATAGTTGTTTGTTGGGGCCAGAGTTTGTGGACTTCTTAGAGCCCCCGACATTTCCAAGTTATGAATTAGCTGCAATAGCCACAGATATCAGTAATATTGCATGGCTGAGAAGTGGCCTGGAGAGTAATAGCATCAAAGCCATGGATGATGTAGCTAGTCCTAGCAGTACTGTGTCTTATGGGTTTGAAGGGCACTGGGGGCATTTTGAAGAGAATAAAACAACAGACCATCTTCTCTTTGGAGACAGAACGACTAAGTTAACAGGCACAATGACCAGTGAAATATCAACATAAAGTACCAGCCACATTGTTTTAAGTTTAGATATGGCACCAAAAGTCAGTGCTTGTCCGTCCAACAAAAACAAACATATATGTAATCAGGAGGAGAGACCAGATCAATGAAAAATAAAAGTCATTAACTAAGAGCCTTTCAATTGGTTTGTTAGTAATGCAGGAAATATGATGTTTCCAGCCATGTTATGATTAAACTGGTTCTTAAATTGTTGGTATGGAATTAGCTTGACAATTTGGATATATGCTCCTATTCTTTTAGCTTCTTCCTCTTTTCCGTTGCTAGCATGTCTTTTGTCTCACTGAGCTTGGGATGAGTCCTTTTGGTGTGCAGTCATCTATACAATTGGAGTTCTTCTTTTAAAAAGAAACAGTTGCACGAATTTCTTTTTCTGTAGATTTTGAAAGATACTTGGCCATCTGTGAACAGTCACCATGCACACTAGCTCAAAATGCTGGTTAAGGAGTTGTGTGCTGGTTTGAGGTGAACAAATATGAAATCAAGATGTCCTGAATTTATAGATACTGATCAGGCTGGGGAGGGTAATCCTAAATAACAGTTCAAAATGGGAAATTCTGCCAAACTTGGAGGTACTTTGCCTAGCTGAGGAGACATCATTTTGAGCATAATACGGGATCTTTACTGTATTGTTATGGTAATTGGTTATCATGACTACCCTATTTCTGAATTATTACTTGCAGATTTTTGAAAGATGGCTAAACTGTCACTTGTTACGAGAGGAACAGTGGACACGGTTCTATTCTACCATTGCATTGTGAAAATATGACTTTGAACACATGCAATGGCTTTCAGCTGAATGGATTCTAAGAGTTATGCTTTCAGGTATGTCAAGCTTCAATTTGTTCGCTACCTTTGGCAAGGGTTAGAGCTTGGTTTGTTTAAAGAGAACGCTCGGCTACATGGTTGTACTTGAGGTCTAGCCAATTAGGGGCTTACTTGAGTTACACTAGGAAATGCTTACTCTTTTTCTGTATGGCTTTAGAGATACAGCTCCACGTTCAGATGCTAACAGCCCCATCCAGTGCAACTATCTTCTGCTCATCTGTTATTTATGTTCTGAAGATCAGCAAAATCCCTACTTCGAATAATTGCAATTTGTAAAATTTACTCATTTTTTACTGGGGAACATCGTATGTGCATGTTGATTTCATAAATATCAATCTTGTAGTTGTAAGGGAACATGACTATAGCAACTATCTCAGCTCATCAGCATCTCGATGATATTTTTCTACACAAGTGGAATAAAACCTATGAGAATGACAGTTTTGAAATTTCATTTCATCATCGCCTCATAAGAGGGTTGTGTCAGCGAGGGCAACTGATATAAAGCTTTGGGACATTTTTTTTGCTTGAGCTTGTAGTGTTAAGTAACTATAAACATTTAATTGACACTAAGATCTTCATGCTACTGACCCTTTAAAGTGCAGCATCATGTGATAATTTTAAAGCTGGGAAATATTAAAAATTCTGCAAATGCTTTTGAAAAGTGTCCTGGCTTTGCGCATGATGTATGATATTTGTTTGAAGTTGGTGTCAAGCAACAGTTCAAGTTTTCTGAGCTTGTTATATTGCTGATGACAGTCGGCCTATAGATTAGCAATCCAACAATTGTTCTGTTGCTGATCGGGTAATAGATTTGCTAAGTTGGCTTGAACATGTGACATATGGAGTATGATAGTTGACTTTAACCGTGAGAAAAAGATCTACACAATTGTTCACTGGAATGGGTTGCTTAAGTGTAGGCTTTCATCTGATCTTTGTCCTTTTCCTCGTATCCTACTTGTGAGAAGAGGAGGCAGATAATTCATAGAGAACAATACAATCAACCTTCAACAGTACAAATTGAAGAGGAGTTGATGCCATCGTGAAGGGGTAGAATCTGGAGAGAAATGACAAGTACACCAGCAGACCAACAGGTTTCAGGCCTTTTTCTGTAAAAGAGGTTGACTATCGTGGCTCAATCAATGAACAGGTGACTTCATTTAATGTGTGATCACTATTTATGGTGATGGTTGTGCCTGCAGGGTTATGTGCTTCAGGTTCAAGAGGATTTCTTTCTGTATAGAATCCAGGTTGCTTTGGCTCCGGCAGCAGATTGTCGCTTCCCAACATTAGGACCACAGTTGATGTGCTTGGCCGGTCTTCTGGCTGTTTCTGGACACAGAGAAGAGCCACATGGATGCATCTTAGCACTTGGGACATGTCGCATGAACTTACATCATATCCATCAACCAAGTCCAGTGGTCTCTCTTCCCCCCACAGTTTCCATGCCTGAAACAAGGTTATGACTGTTGAGGTTGCAGCAAGTTTGAATCATATCTTGTCCTAATAGTGGAATATACCAAATATGAATTCTTGTTCTTCATGCTTACATGTCCAAGAAGATTAAACCCGTGATCTGGATGCCAAAATCCTCTGTTTTTCTTGCCGCTCACTATTTCTAGTACTAAGACACCAAAGCTAAAGACATCAGACTTCACAGAACAAAGCCCATCAACCGCATACTCAGGTGGCATATAACCACTGCAAATCCCAAACGTACAGAAAAGTTAGTCTAATAGCAAAATAAAGAATAAGGAAAGTCAAAGTTGAGCATACTCACAATGTGCCAACTATCCTAGTTGTGTTGGCCACATTTTGATCGACTCCAAATATCTTTGCCAATCCAAAATCAGAAATTTTTGGGTCCATGTCATTGTCTAATAAAACATTGCTAGATTTTAGATCCCTGTGGATAATTCTAAGTCTTGAATCTTCATGCAGATAAAGAAGTCCTCTTGCAATTCCACCAATAATATGAAAGCGCACATGCCAATCAGTTAATCTGCTTCTCTTTCGGCCTACAAGTATTGAAGTAAATCAGTCCAAATTCCAGAGAAAAAAAGAAACATTTTTATAGAGAAAACAATCCAAATTCTATGATAATTAGTAACTTACATACTAGGAAAAAAGAAAAAAAATCAAAGAACTGAAAATGACACATGCAAAAGATGATTGAAACATGAGCAGGATGGTTGGAACAAGAAGAATATGATTGGAAGCACAAACCATAAATAAAGTTGTCCAAACTTCCACTGGGCATGAATTCATAGATTAACAGCCTTTCATCTCCTTCAATACAATAACCAAGAAGTCTCACAAGATTTCTGTGCTGAAGTTTGGCAATCAGGGTAACTTCATTTTTGAACTCTATCAATCCTTGCCTTGAATTTCTTGAAAATATTTTTACGGTGATGTCTTGGCTATTCGTTAGAGTGCCCTGAAAATAATCAGAAGGATTAAGGTCTCTTTTCCGCTTAACAAAACAATAATACAAAAACAATTTGGGATCCAACTTAGTTTGTTACTTTCTTCTTAAACCTTGTATACAGGTCCAAAACCACCTTGTCCAAGTTTGTTGGAATTTGAGAAGTTAGCAGTCGCAGTTGCTAATGTGCCGAAATCAAACATTGGTACTTCCAGGTCATCATTTTTTACTTGATCGACACACTCAACCTTTCCTTCATATCTTGTCAACACTGAAGAATAAGTGGAAATACATTGGAAATGGGCCAAAATACAAGGAGGGGGAAGATGAACTAGTTAAAATAGGCAGTCCAAACATTGGAAGAAATTGTAGAAATTGAGTTGCAAGTCTACTTGAGAAATAAAAAATACTTGACAGATTCAATCTTATTAAGCATTCAGGGTACGAAAGACATCTGATTTTACCTTGCTCACGGCACTTTCTCTTCCACATTAACAAAAGCAATCCAAGGATCATAATTACAGTGCATGAAACAACAGAACTGATTATAATCCTCTTTCTTTTTTTCTCAGCTATATGATCTGAAAAAACAGACACATAAAGAGCACATTACATAACTTAACGAGAAGAAATATTTCCTATGTTCATATTAATTCTGGACTATTGCATTTCAACAGCTTATATGCTTTTGCTATGATAGAACAAGCATCTTTTCTACTCTTGTTGCTTCTGCGGGAGAACAAACCAAATTTAACTGCAAGCAATGCAAAGCAAGCAAAAGAAGAAGACAAAAATCGTCTGTGCTCTTATTGTTTCAGTCAAAGCTCCAACTTTAGCTATCATTAATCTTAAACAAGGGGAAGAAGAAGAAGAAGAAGAAGAAGAAGAAGAAGGAGAAGAAGAAGAAGAAGAATTTGCACCCAATTCTGAAGCAGCCATGCGAATGTAAATGTCCAGTGGGGTTCCATCGAAATCTCTCATATCAATCAGGTCATTGAACCAAAGCAAACAGCCACGTCCCGCGTCCCTGATATCAGTATTTGTATAGGCTGAGCAGGAACAATTCCTCAAACATGTTTGCTTACATTCATCGACGCTCATTGACATGTTAAACCAGGAGGATGATGTATCCGGTAATTTTCTCCCACTGTGCTTCAAAAATCCATCCCCACCTCCACATTGCAGTTTAGTCCTACGAACACATCCACCACTCCAATTCAACAAACTCCAATCCCTGGGTGACTTGGGAACAAATCCTTCCAAGCATTCACATATTGGTGAGCCATCAATATTGCAGGTTGCATATGCTCCACACAATCTATAGTTATCACAGTTATCCACAGGCATCGAGAAGTAAAGGAACCAGTTTTTCATTTGATCAACCCACACAAAGCGTTGCAGAGGACCTGATTGATTCACGATCAATCTTGACAGAACAAGACTGTTTTGCAGATGATATGTGTAATAGACCTCTTTCTCATTCAACACAAACTCATAACTATAAACTTGGTTTGGTTTCGGCCATGGTGCTCCATGCCAAGGTCCAACTCGATACAGAATCTGATTTCCCCTATTTAACAGCAGCTGTGGGTAACCATTAGCATCTATCCAAGCTGAATAATCACCTGGAGTAGGGTCAACTTCACTCTTCCAAGATGTTAGAAATGTGTCTTGACCAGTAATGAAGTTCCTTCCCAGTTTCATTCCAGGTAATAGAGTATCAGAAGGAAAATCGAAGCTTTGCCACAGAATATTATCTGGATTGGTATCACCACTGATAGCCGAAGGGCTATCGCCTCTATCTGACCCGAACTCGGAGCGCCAGGGAACGCGAGGAAGCTATTAGCCCCCTCGAGGTACTAAAGAGATCGCCTTCGGAAACGGAGAATCAGCTATTGCAAGCCGAAGAGGATCTCCCCGAAGGCGGAACCCTGAATCAGGGAACTCCCCGAACTGCGGGCATATTTCCCGAAGGGGCATCGTTCGTACCAGAGGACGACCTCGGCCAGGGACTTTGGGAGTACGCTAGGAGCATTTAAGGAGCCTCTGACATGCCGCCCACAGACGCTACATGTCACCTCAAACGGTGATTTGACACGCCGACGCCTTCCAGGTATTTTCACGACCTGTCTCGGTTCGAGACTCAAGGAGCTTGCCACCGGCTACTTGTCCCCTACGCCCAGAAATTCAGAGAACATCCGACCGAATACGTGTCACGATCTTAACGGGCTGGACATTCCTGTAAATACCAGGAAACAAACCCTGGAAAAAGGTTGGACTCCTCCCCCTTGAGAAAACACAGGCAAGCCCACTAAAAACTCTAGTGCTTCCCCCTTACCTTCTCAGGAAACCGACTTGGGCGTCGGAGGCTCCTCCCCGGAAAAGCACCCCGGGGACCTCTTAACCCTCTTCTCTGAGCTTTGCATGCACATTCCCCTGGGAAACCTCAACTCCAGGCACTTTCCCTCACAGGAAGTCCTCCCGGAAGTCACCATGCCTTCCAGCGACGATGTCCTTGGA